>CM070548.1:72398243-72998243 GCA_036346405.1 Phyllostachys edulis | reverse complement strand
TCGGCACGGGATTCCTACTACATACCGTCGGCATCGCCCTCGGGATCCTTACGCGCGTCTGCCATGGCAGCGGGATGGGACCGTTGACGCGGGCGCTCTCCTACGACAAGGCGTGTGCCGTCACCTTTGCCTCTTGCGGATACCCGTCACCTCGTGCACGCTGGCGTGGTGTGGGAGGACATGGCGGGGCCGCCGCCCGTCCCGCTGGTGCTAGCGCCTGGGGCCTCGGCCCTGCCCCCACCTCTGCATCCGTATGTGTTGTTCCCTTCCCTCGCCCGCACCTCGCATCTCCTCCCCTTCGCCAACACCACTGTTGCCGCCGCCTCCCCTGGTTAGCTCCTCACCCGATCTCTTCCTCCCTCTCACATGCCACTGCAGCCCACCTCCTCCCCTTTGACTGTGCCCTCGCCCGTGCCGCCTACCTCCTCCCCTTCGCCCATGTCACAGTTGCCGCCGCCGCCCCTGGCTCACTCTCTTCCTCCCTCTCCCAGTCGCGGCTGCGAAGAGAACCCGGGAGCTTCACCTGTACAACACAAAGTCGCGGAGGAAGGAGCAGTTCCATCCTCGAGCGCCCGGCGGAGAGGTCGGCATGTATGTCTGCGGCATCACGCCCTACGACGACAGCCACATCAGCCACGCCCGCGCCTACGTTGCCTTCAACGTCCTATTCAGGTTCATCCATTAGCTTCATATCCAGTCTCGGAACTCCCGTACGTAAGTTTTCCATGTCTAGAGGTGTAATTCCCAATTCAATTGATGTATTTACTTGGCAGCGGTGTTATATTAGTGCTATCGAAGTGTTACAAACTTACAGGGGACTAAATAGCAACATTTTGTATGGAGAAAACGATGGAAACATGTTCGTAGCTGTAAATGCAAAGTTAAAATTAAACTTTATACATTCACATTGTATGCTATCATTTGGTTGTTATTTGTTAATATACATCAACACTTTTTGTAATTTTACTAGCTCAGTTTAGGACATTCCTGAGTTAACGCAATAGTAGACTACTATAATGGTTTGGTTATTTGTAAACTTGGGCATCCACTTTGTAAACTTTGACCACACATATCTCTGGTCTGGTTCTCTAAAGAACATGTGTGTAATGCCACCTTAGAACATTTAGTCTTGTCTTATTTTCTTCCATTATGCTTTTCCTGGTAGGAAGTACGGCATATGCTTATCTCTGGTATCATGACATGTACTTATGGCGGTACTTGCGATATTTGGATTATGAAGCACGCGATGTTCGAACTTCTTGACATTGATGATAAGGTGATTGGTGGGTTAAATTTATTTGCAAATAAATGTTGCTGGATTCTCAATTTCTGATAGCTAATTTTAATAATGAATGATACTAAATATTATTATAAGTTATGCTTGTAATTATTCTTTTCTTCCCTTGCATCCTCTCTATTTTGAAGTTGTCGTCAAATATACCTTTGCTATGGAGAAAAATGTTTTGGTGAGTGTTGGCCTAAATTGAAGTAGAGAAGGCAGAGATCTTACTTGAATGCTCATGCAATATGAGCTGATGTCATGTTTGTTTTAAACTAATCCCTGAATTGCACTGTATTTGCTGCTTAAATTGTATTAAGCTATTTTGCATGGAAAACTTGTAACACCCTGATCCAAAATCCGCTCAATGCCCAGCCCACCATGGGGCGGACCCGCGCACACATAGCACCCCACTTACACTTTTATCCTCGCTTCGTGTAAAAGGGTTAACCCGGGGGTACTAAGTTTGGATCCAACAGGCATTATATACTACTATAACTCACTTTAGACAAGCAATATGGGACTAATCCCACCACATGACTCCTCATGGGCCACATGGGCCGTACTACGAGTAGACCGGAGTATTACATTCACCCCCCCCCTCAAGGGCTGACACCCTCAGCAACACACCACATACGCGACAAATGCCCAGAACCACCCCTCGGTACACGTCCGTGCGTCCAGTGCCAGCACATATGCCATGCTGTGTGTCCACTCCGGGAGCACACGCGCCATGCGCCATATGCCCGCCCTGTCCCACACGCGCGTGCGGCAATAAGGTTGATGCTCGATACCATCTGTAACACCACGCCCAAAATCCGCTCAATGCCCAAATTTCCACCTTGGGCGGACCAGCAGACACATAGCACCCCATTTACACTTTCGTCCTCGCTTCGTGTAAAAGGGTTAACCCAGAGGTGCTAAGTTTGGACCCAACAGGCATTATATACTACTACAACTCACTTTAGACAAGCAATATGGGACTAATCCCACCACATGACTCCTCATGGGCCACATGGGCCGCACTACGAGTAGGCCGGGGTATTACAAAACTAGAAAGAAAATTTAAATGTCAATTGCTAATCTGCACAGGAAACCTGAGTTGCTCTTTTGGAATTCTGTAGATAATTGCAAGAGCTAATCAATTGGGGGAAGATCCTTTTAGCTTAAGCAAAAAGGTACTCTGATGATTTTCTGTCAGACATGGCTCATCTTCAATGTTTATAACCATCTGTGGTGTTTCAGATCGCATCGATCAGATTATAGACATGATTAAGCAGGTAAGGTATACTTGCAGTATAGCTCCTTGGTGTTTTCTGTGAAGTACTTAATTTTATACTTATACAGTTCCTTTTTGTTGCACTTGTAAAATCTTTTTAATGCTTTCTGTAATAGACTCATTATGTGGGTTTGATCTCACATTTGGATGGTAGTTCCTTGTTTTGACATAGTCTAATCTAGAAAAGAAAGGTTCATGTGGTTGTTAGCATGGTAATGTGTTGCTTTTATCTGGTTGTCAAAGGGGTTCATGTACAAAGAATATGCAGTTGCAAAGTGAGCTTGTTAGCATAGCAACTTGGTCATTTGCTATTCCATTCGATGAACTAAATCCTCTTCATTTTTATTTTAAAAAAAAGTAACAAAGTTGCACTAAGTTACATCCATGTGAATACAAAGAATGTCGATCCGATATATTAGATATATGCGATTGTGCACCGAAAGACAACATTTTGTGTGTGTGCTCTGATATGCGATATTTTCACTTTGTTGATATGATTTTTGGTGCTTGTATACTATTCTTACCTACATATCAAGAATAAATGATGATGTTTACAGCTTTATTCGTTTTTAGTTGCATAGCTAATTACCTATATTAAAACTTTGAAATGCAAACATTGTCATAATCGAGTCTTGCTCTTTTGATTTAATGGTTTTATGCACTCTGACTTGACTTTCTTTTCTATGCTAATTTTCTTGATCGATCCTTGATAATGGTTGCGCATATGTAGTGGGTGGAGATGTCTATTTCTCTGTTGACAATTTTCGTGAATATGGGGAGTTATCTCGGTGAAAGCTAGATGACAATCGAAATTTGGTGAAAGGGTCGCAGATTGATGAGAGGAAGAAAACCGGTGATATTGTTCTATGGAAGGTAATTGATGTCCCAATTCCTAATATGTAGATTTTTTTCTTTGTGTTCGCTCTCTGAAGAGATGATTTTACATGCGATTAGTTCACGTCAAGTTAGTTGATTCTATGTTAACCGAGGCTACAAAAGATGGGGAGCCATGGTAGGATAGCCCTTGGGGCCCTGGAAGGCCAGGATGGCACATAGAATGCAGTACCATGAGTGCACATTACTTGGGCCATTCTTTTGACATACATGGTGGTGGAGAGGACCTGATCTTTCCATGCCAAGAGAATGAAATAGCTCAGAGCCATGCAGCATGTTGTGACATCAGTATAAATTACTGGATACACAATGGTTTTGTCAATGTAAATAGCTAGAAAATGTCTAAATCGCTCGGTAACTTTGTCACTATACGCAAGGTAAAGACATGATTAGTTGATTACTTTCTTTTTCTAATAAATGTACTTCTACTTTCTCAAAGATTGCCAACTTTCTCAGATTATAGAGCTGTACCACCCGCTTGCTTTGAGGATGTTCTTACTTGAAACACACTATAGGTCCCCAATCAACTACACAATAGACCAGCTTAATGTTGCATCAGATAGATTATACTACACTTATCAGGTATATTCTATCCTTATATGTTCATTCTGGTGCTATATTCTGCTACAACTTTGTTCGCATGAACTTCTTATTTGCTTGGTATCAGTTTACATATGCTAAATTTTTCGGAAAGCTAAGGGGTGGGTCGCTGGGTTGAGGTTTCGGGTAGTGCAAAGAATAGTGTTGGAACTTGGAACAACATCGAGCGAGTTTGGAGCAATGCTTTTCTTAATCATATGGTGGCTAGAGCAATGCGATATCAGGAGGAAATGCAGGATGAACATGTTTGTTAAAGGTTATCCAACTATTTATTGCTTTCTTGGCTACCAGGACTCTTTCAGGACTTCATATTTTGGCTTGTATTATTACAAGCATGTGTGAATACATATTCGGAAAGTGACCATGTGACTGAAAAAAGTAATGCCAGTGAACCTTGAATTGTCATGCATGAACAGCAGTAACATTGCTCGAGGAGTTTGCTGACAAAAAAACAGCCATTGTTCTTAAGCCAAGGTATTTACAGGCAAATTAACTAATTCCCAAATTAATTAGATGCACTATGTTTATGTCTTTTTTGAAAATAAACATTGCATTCTTCAAAATGGACTAGTAGCACGATTCACTACTAGGCCTAGGCTGCTTCAGTCATAAGAACCACTGGTTTGCCTTACTGAAATGTCTCCTTTTATATTGAACTACTTGTTTTATCCTAGCTTATTTAAAAGTGTCCACATATTATCCCAAAATCTAGAATCTTTTTGTCAGGGATGATCTTGTTCCTCCCACACGGGGTCACTTGATAGTGTAGGTTTAGAATCTATGGGGCTACAGCAGTTGCTGCATACTTGGTCTGACAAGGCCAGATTGCTCTCCACCAGTCTCTGGCAGAAGTTAGTGTTGTGTACTTGAGATAAGTATGTAGACTTGGTTTGGGAAGAAGAACAGAGGGCAGGGAGGAGACGAACAGCAAAGGGAGAGGGAATAGATAGGAAGGGGAATTGATAGGTTGGGTTGGAACAGACATACAAGGAGAAGTAAAGATGGGGATAGAATATTAGATTATTTCTTGCTTGCTTTTGAAAGAGATTGACTTCCCCCTTTTATATAGAGGAGTCCCTAACGTATAAGACTAATCAATCCTAACCGATAACGTAAACAAACGGACTAACTTTCCTCGTCCTTCACGGATCTTTGCTCGTCTTCTTCTTTGCTATGCCACAACAGTTAGTTTACAAAAGCCAGCAACATATAGCTTCTAATTCATGCCTTGAGACTGGGAAGTTGCTTTGTCTACCAAGCAGAACTTTTGACTTGTGTTAGTACCGTGTGACATTTTGCCGTTCTTGTTGTTCCATTAGCGGAGATTTCGGTGCCATTACTTCTAATCAAAGGGCTTATCTGGATTATTTCCTATGGTTTATTTCTAACATAATATTTAGTCCTAAGTTTGTTTTTCCGTTGCAACACACGGCACAGGGCACCTAACTAGTACTTAAGAAAGCATAAGAGTCACCTTAGAAATATACATTTTCTTGCTATTTTCATTTTAGGACACAATTATCTTGAAGCTTAGCAACCGAGAGGTTATATATAGTATCATCAAAATCTACAAATAAATCCACCACAACACTTACTTAGTGGGACAATATTGCAAGAAATGGTGTCTTTTAACTACAAGATGATTTGGGTGCCAACGTTAGAATTTGTACCGCAATTCTTAACATTGATCGTGAAGCAGCTAATTAGCAACATGGCCTTAAACAACGTGATGAATTGTTGTATTAGTTGTTCCAACCACTCCGCTCCAATCCCTCTAGCTAGGGAAAATTTTGTTCCTGCTACTTAAAATATGTGCAGATTCGGTTTTGTCATTAGAAACTTAACCATTTCGTTTCTGCCATTCTTCCGTCAAGTGCACATTTCATTTTTGCACTCCATTTAATTTTTCGTCAAGTCAACGGGGTTTGACCGTTAAGAAATATGCAAGATTATCAAGAAAAGAGAAAAAAAAATTGAAAATAAGAATTCAAAAATACCAACAAATACATAAAAATTTCAAAAAAAAACTGCACAAAAGTTTCTTAGTGTAAATTTCTCAAAAACAATTTCAAAAATTTACACTAAGGAAAATTTTAGCAATGGTCCATAAAAGTTGAGGAAGATTAAAACATTTTCCTTAGTGTAATTTTTTTAAGAAAATTTTTAGTGTATTGAAAAACAAATTTGTTCAAAAAACATCCTTGAATTTTGCTAATTTGTTCTCTCTATTTTTCTGGTTTTTCTACGATTTTCTAGTATTTTTTTTGTTTCCCACATATTTCTTAACGGTCAAACCCTGTTGACTTGGATGGAGTGGCAAAAACGAAATATGCACTGACAGAAGAATGGAAAAAACAAAATGGTCAAATTTTCGATGATAGAACCGAATTTGCACATGTTTTGAGTGGCAGAAACAAAATTTTCCCCTATAGCAAAGGATACGATGAACTCTCCATATATAATGCAGAAGAATCAAAGAGCTGCAAGTATCGGAGAATGTGCATGTGCACATACACTAGATTGAGTAGCTCATAACAGGAGTTCAAAAAATGTAACTCATAGCAAATACCCAAATACATTGCAAAATCGCATGTATTTGTTTACTGTACTGATAAAAGGATAGAACATCCACTAAAAAACGTTGTTCGCAAGTACCGCAATGCATAGTCTGGAGTACAAAGTTCGGCTCGTATTCGTATGCTCCCAACGAAAGTTCAGATCGTGTGCTCGTAGATGTACAGTTGCTGCCAAGTATCCGATGGCCAAGCCGCCCAACATTGGTAGTACCTAGCTTAGGCGCCACTAAGGGTCGTCGAACCCCCGGAGAAATTTTATTGTGTTGATGGGCCGTGGGCGTTATCTCATTCTCGCCTTCTTCAGTTTATGACACATATATATGGTCCAAGGAAAAAGGTGCAAACGTAAAAGGGTAAAGAGAAACAGTATGTCTTCAACAACAACAACACAACATATATATTTTGTATGTCTTTTTTTGTGTGCATGAGAAGCTTAATTTGTTTATGTAGTTTTCTTTTCACAAAATATGTATGTTTATTCAAAGTATATTTGGTATCTTAACTGAAATTAGCTGAACTACTTCTCTTGTGGAAGTATCCAAATTCAGAACCGAATGACATGGCCGGCCGTCTATTCCAACTTGGAGAGACACACATATACCTGTTTGAATGCAATATTGCTCTTTGATTTGGTGAATGAAGCTTTGGGAGGAAAATGTTGATTAGGTATTTGTATTGGCAACAGATAGAGGAGTTTCCACTTCGATTTATTTTGCCTCTTCGATTTATAAGAATGAAAGAAATTTCAGTTGATATACGTTCAACTGATAAACGAAGACATTATTTCTGACTTTTGAGTTTATTGCTGTCAGATAGAAGGTTAATTTTACATTGAAGAGCAATCGAACGATCAGCAGTAATAATATATTGCAGCGTACGCGTGGCATGTTGAGGGCCAGGGAGGGCAGTGAACCAAGTAACTGTTGGGTTAATCTTGTTGGATGTGCCTAGTTGTGTATTTACATTAGTATCTTTGTATTTTGTTTTGGCATGTGTCTGCCATCTTGCATTAAGTACCTGCATGTAGGGAGGAATAAGTCATGTGCATGATTGAATAAGTGCGCACGCGTTAGTTAGCAGTCTGCAGGTCTTTAGCATGCAGTTGGCTAGGCATTAGTTAGTACGTGGTGTAAGATACGGTCCTGCGTGACCGAGTAGTAGGGAGTGCTGGTTGTTAGCTGCATGTTAGTCGCAGTAGTGGCGCACTCTAAGGAGGCGCAGCGTGTAAACCGGGTTGAGCGTGCGTGTGTCCACGAAAGTACTGTGTGAGTGCACTCTCGATTTCCAACAGTAACATCAGCTAAAGAAGCTTCGAAGGAGGAGATGGTCGGATTAACACCAACAATGTAACACGAATATACGATTTCCTGTTGTTGTGTCTGTGATGTTCTCTCACTTAAGTCTACGTTGGCAACCACTTTGTCGGGGCTCCGAGTTGCAGAAAAAGTTTCGCTTTACTAGACTACTGTAGGAGGAGGCGTCGAAGATATCAATGCTTATTGCAAAACTCACAGCGGTGGATGTGTTTTTTCCAGCAAATTTTTTTGTCTAAGTCTGGTTTTGCTGTAGCTTATTTTAGGTTGAAAATCTATTGAAAAGTGTTGAAATTGCGGGGGAACAATCCTTTAAGCATTGTCTTTTCTGCAACCTGTCTTTGTATCGTAGTAGTGTAGTAGGGAGTTTGAAGTTGTTCTGACGCCTCGATTTGTTGTCAAAGGTCAACATTTGAGATGCAAGCCTGTAAAATTAAGCTTATCGGTTTCCTTTTTCTTAAGGGGGAATTCATTATTTGCCCCCAACTTAGATCGGTTTTCAGAAATTACACCTATTCCTGATGTAATGCATTTTTTACCCCTCGATTAGTCTGTTTCTTCGTTATTTGCCTTCTTCGCAATTTTTTAATCATTTCCGGGTGTTTTCCTGTTATAAGCCATGCGAAAAGACTTTTGTGCCCCCCTCCGTTCCTAATCCTAACGCATGTTATGCCCTTCCTCCTCCAGTCTCTCGCTTCAACCCCCCGACTCGAGTCGAACTACTTGATCCAGCCGCTTCACCTCCTCTAGCTGTGACGCTCCTACTCCTCTCCCTCACCGTCCTCCAATCCTGCCTCTCCTCCTCCTCCCCCTCCCCCTTCCCCCTCTCCTCCTCCTCCTCCCGCTCCTCCACCTCCACCACCGCCGCCTCCAACTCCTCTGCCCTCCTCGCCGACAACAATGTCGTCGTGGTCACCATGCTCAACCCCGACCTCACCAGTCACCACCAGCACCACCGCTGTCGCCACCGAGGGCGGTGTTGTTTCTAACCCTGACGACGACCGCATCGATGAGCTCGATGTGCTCGACGAGGACTCCTCCGCCGCCGATGCGGCCAACGACATCTCCACCAAGCGCCCTCCCCAGAAGCCCCCGTCGCGTCCCCCAGCCCCCACCTCCTCCGTGGCTATGGCGGCCTCGGCCGCCGCATACAAGGCTGCCATGGCGGCCGCCAACTCCGGCGGCGTCGACCTCACCCCTGTCACGTAGTGCAACAAGAAGCACAAGTTGCCGGAGAAGCAGCTCCCCGACCGCGTCGCTGCACTGCTCCTGGAGTCCGCGCTCTACATGCAGCTGCTCGAGTTCGAGGCCCGCATCAACACGGCGCTCGCGAGCAAGAAGGTGGACATCCAGGAAGCGCTTAAAACGTCGTCGTCGCTCCAGCGCACGCTCCGCATCTACATCTTCAACACCTTCGCCAACCAGGCGCCGCGCACCATCCCGCCGTCTAAGAATGCGGAGCCACCCACCTGGTCCCTCAAGATCATCGCCCGCGTGCTCGAGGACGGTGCGGAGCTGGACCCTTCTAGCGTCGTGCCGAAGCACAACCCAGTGTATCCGAAATTCTCCTCGTTCTTCAGGAGGGTGACGATTGCGCTAGAACCATCTCCGTATCCGGAGAATCCGCTGATCATTTGAGTTGAGGACGCGCTGCTCCTCAGGCCGGCCTCCGGTGGCGCCGAGACGCGGCTCCACGCTGGGTGGGTACGGTGGGTTGGGGAATGAAACGGGGAGGCAAAAGGGAAGGGAAGGGCAAAGTTGTATTTTCACATGGTCAAAGCGGGGAAAACGGTTGGATATTAATAAAATAATACGAGGAGGACAAATAACGAAGAAACAAACTAATCGAGGGGTAAAAAATATATTACATTGGAAAGAGGTGTAATTTATAAAAACCGATCTATGCTGAGGGCAAATAATGAATTCCCTCTTTTCTCAATGGAAAATGAGACTAGGGTCTAGACCCAGTGTTTTGAAATTGTCTGCAACTCTGAAATATGCTAGCAGATACAAGTTCACTGGAAAATGCTAAGCAACACTCGAGTGTTTTTTGTGGTCGCGAGTACTCATTTTTTTGTCCCTTCGATGCTGCTTTTTGATCCGCGCTAGGCAGGTGTCCACCCGATCATGGAAAAAATGGGAAACAAATCCGGACCCGGTAGACGTAGACAACCCGTTTTGCTCTGTGAAAGCTTCCAGGTTTAAACACTGTAACTCCTTGGATAGTTGGATATGTCTTCTCTTCGGTTCCCGTTTCTATGCACTTCTCTTTATTTCTCACCCGAGGGGAGAGGAGAGGAGGGAGAGAGGACACCAAGTGATAGTGCAGGGAATGACCTGGGCGGAGAGGACCTTTCGCTCGTCTCCAGCAAGGTATGGATCAAGACACACCTGAGATTTTTGAGTTATAGTAGTGAGATCTGCGAGGTGTGGGAGCAGATCTATAGTAATTTTTTTTTTTGACAAAAGAAATTATCCCTGCTTTTATAGAAAGCACATAAACCGAGTTCTTACAATTCAAAACACACAAACATAACATGCTGGGGATACCAGCTAACAGAAACAGCTAGCAAACTAAACTCCAGAACAGGCAAGAAGATCTATTACAGCAAATAGCTGCTGGCGAACAGGAGGATGATCTCTAGTCTTCAAACCTTTCTAGAAAGCATTCCAAAATATCTCTATCAACGCTTTGGTGAGGACCCTCCATTGCTGCAAACAAGATATAAATTTGAAAATCACATCCCTAGGATTCCTAGGAAATTTCCTCTCAATCGTCATACTGTTCCTAAATTTCCAGAGATTCCAGGCGAAAGCTGCAAAACTAAACAGAGTAGCATTATAAGAATTAGCCCCCTTCCCTTCTAGCCAGTTATACTGAAAATTATCTAGAGAAGTGGGTGATCTTTCCCAGTTACTCGCCTCCTTCACACAAGTCCAAGCAAACTTTTGCAAACACACAAGAAAACAAAATATGGTCAATAGATTCATTCTCACCACAAAGAACACAAAACTCACCTCCTTTCCACCCCCTTCTCTTCAGCTGATCAGCAGAAGGTACTTTATTAAGATAACATTGCCACAAAAAAATCTTTACTTTTAGAGGAATTTTACTTTTCCACAAACGCTGAAACTTAATGCAAGTGACCCCCCAAAAAAAAAAAAACAAACAAACAAACTGCTTATAAAGAGATTTGACTTTCTCAAAACACCAAAAGGTTTTGTCCATGTCCCTATTGAGGTTAATGTTCATAATAACATCTTTCAAAAGGTTCCACTATCTCATCTCCTCCTCCCCAAAAGTCTTAAGAAACTGGATCAACCACCCCTGATCAGAACAACACTTAGCCACACTAACTTCTGGGGACTGACATATCCTAAAAAGTTTGTCGAATAGAATCCTCAAAGGACAATTCCCCATCCACACATCTGCCCAAAAAGAGGTATTACAGCCATCCCCAATCTGGAGTAATTTTTATCAGAGAGAAGTGTGGGAGCCGAACCAGTTTTGTGTTTGATTTGTCTTTTCTCTCGCCTTGTGTGGTGTTCGATATGATCTCTGATCGGAGTCGTCTTGAGCGGATCTGAAGTTTTTCTTTGTTTGAAATCGGTTATACGTGGTGGTTTCTGTGTTTTCCTCGATGGGTTGGCTACAACAATTCTGTCATTAATCTGAAACTCTAGGTCTCCTAAAAAGGTAACTTATTAATCTGTTAATATGTTGAATGTATGCAGAATCAGTTTTGCTAAAACTGAGCAGTCGTCAGATCACGCTTTTGCTGTCATCCATTTGTGCTCAAGCGATATCTCCTGAAAATACTCCTGCAAACTATGAAGCCATTGCTCATGCTTGCAGTTTACTTCTGAGCAGGACCACAAGCTGTGTTTGGACCTAGACATGGATGTGGTAAAGGGAATACATGGGATTTTGTAAATGGTTTTGGAATTTGAGGTGGCCAGCAATGTTTATAGTTTTCGGTTTCTAGGTTACGAGTCCTTATGCTTTTTTTTTTGTGGCAATAATTTACCTTTTCAGGAGACCTTGAGTTTCAGATTAATGACAGTAATGTTGTATAGCTATAGTGTTTCAGATTAAGTTTGTTTCATTTTTTTTACTTTGAAATGATTAATTGTTTTTGTTTTTGCCTTTTTTGCAACATGGAGTCAATGTTTTTTGCAAGTGGTAATGCACACTTTTTTGCAGTCATAAATGTATGAATTGAAGGGTTTAAAAATTGTTTTTTGTGTTATTTTTTTATAAAGTTTTCTGCTATCATATGGGTGCCATGAGGGAGGTTGCTCTGACATTACGTTGAACCACAACAAGCTCTCTACGCTTTTTATTTCCACTGCAACATGGGATGGTTCTATGATTGTGCTTGCTATTGGTTTTAACTTCCACCGATCTATAAACTATCTATGTGGTAGTGCTGTGATGTTTATTTGTACCAGGACTTTGGGAAATTGTGAGCATAGTATGCCATCGTTTTGAAGCATTTCACAAATGCAAGTGTATTCCTCATCAGGTATATTTATTAGCACTAAGTATCTTCTCTTTATGTATTCCTTTATGCGATGGTTGTTCGCGTGGTATACCTCATATGATATCCTTTTGTTATCTCATGAATGTGCAGTTTTTTGTTGTGTCCTCAAGCTCCTGCTGGAACCGAAGGAGATTTTTTCTCTTGTAAGTCCTTGCTGCCTTGTACGCCTTAGTCCATATCATAATTTGACCAGATCAGTGGGTCTAAGTTCCTAGTTTTGTAGTCTTCTTTCTCTTCTCTATCAAGGATGTATCTGTTGTACCTCCCCATTTGTAGTTTGAAGGATACCAGCGATCTCAGAAGCACCATCCTGAATTTTTTTTTAAAGCAAAATTAATTTAACTTGATGTAGAAATTATTTTACATGCATTGTTTTCAATTTTTACATAATGTAATATATGTAAAAAAAATGTTTTTATCTTATATAAAAAAGGCATAACTTGTACATAAAATTGTTTTTGTAAAGTTTCTGTACCACCCTACCTGCAATGTAAGAATTCTTTGGTGTAAACCAACACATGCTGCAACATGCTTGTAAATGAAGTAAGCCCTACACAGGTGAACATATTAACAACTTCAATGTCTTTTTCATGTATGAATCACATTTTTTAATGTTTTGTCACCTTTAAGCTGTCAGAAATTGCAACAGGACTATTGCTGTTGATGAAGGTGTACTTGCTGTCGTTGTGCCGTTCACCAGTCAGCATGTTCTGCTTATTTATTTATTTTGACATACAACCATTAGTCATAGCATACATTTTTTACATTAAAAAAAACTAAAGTATGATTTGTTCATGCTCAGCCAACATACCTAGAAATACTATCCCATTGGAATTTGAGGTAATTGTGAAAACCAACTGGGATCCCCTTTTAAATGTTTTACACAACGCCTCCACTGCTGTATCGATATGTTGTTTGCAGTTGTGGGTTCAGTCATGATATTGCTAGCGTTTTTTTGTTGCTCCGATGCTTTGCTAAAATTTGTGCATTCCAGTTGTTCTCTAACAAACAAAATTACATTTTAGTAGCTGGATTATACCATTTTAATCAGAATGCTTGCGTAACTCTTTTTTTTTTTTAAATGATTTTCCCTCTTACCTTGCTTTGTTTCGAGCTGGTCTGTGCGCCATTGCCTGAATACCCCCCACTCTTGCTTGCTGTGGAAGTTGTTATATGCATTTTTTTAGTAAAAATTATATCATATGAATATCATGGTACTTCTTTTAAAATTATATCCCTCATGTACTTTCTTTGTGTTGTAAAGCAGGGTACTTTTCTATGCAAACTTGCTGATATTGGAAGCAAGCTAGGTTTTGCAAGCGGCAGGCACAACATAATGTTGGCTGTTTCTGTATATGTCATGGACATCCTCCCATATCCTATTGAATTCTTGGCGGCAATAATTTCCCGCAAGCAGAAAAAAGCAAGTATTGTTAACAACTAAGCCTTTTTTCCTATTTGCAATGATTTTTTTTCCAAAATCATATTGTGTCATATGCAAGCCCTCATTTGTTGTATACTTGTATTATCAATTAGCAGTGCCAAATCCACAAGGACGTATCTGATTAAATCTCTTGCTCCCTGGTTTGTTGTGACCTTTTTTTGTGCCTCATAGGTAATCAGTCTCTAAAATATTTAATTTCCAATGGGGGACAATACATCTTTTCCCCCAAGCAAAGATAAAATGTATGAGGCGCATGTACCTTATTTAGTTCAGGGCATGTTGGCGGTTAAAGGAATTAATCTTGTATTCTGCTAGTTGTCATAATCATGCTTTTCTGTTTTCAAGGTAAAACATGTCCTACATTAGCCACTTTGTTCAACCCTTTTTTAAGTATATCTTTTATTTTTTTTTCTGCATATGTATATCTACCTCTGTACTTGTAGCTGGAGCAAATTAGTGTCCACGAACCACCAATCTGAAGAAAAATTGCATTCAGTAAGTAAATGTTTTTCCCAGCCCTAAACCTTGTTTTACATGCTTTAGTTACTAAAATTACTAAATCCAAAATATGTAAATTTAGTAATATATGTATGTGAAACCTTTTTTCCTCATACCTGTAAGATGGATGGAGTGATTGGGGTGTATCCCTCTAACCAAATTCAACAGGTTTGTCACGTCCTTGTACTTGAGTAAAAAATAGCATCACACTCAACCTGACAAAAGTTAAGTGGAGTACAATAGTTCAAATTGACATTTCTTAAATTGAGGTTACCTTAAAGGCCTCGTAGTTTGTTGCAGGATATCTGTTATTGACGAAATCAATGTTGTTGCCGTCACTCTGGTCATCAGCCCTTATACTTGGGCCAAATTTTCATGAATTCAATTTTTTGTTTTCGTTAACTAACATGTTTCAAATTGTAAAAACCAAAAATATAATTGCTTCTATGTTTTTCATTTCTTGGTGCCTAAAATACATGGTCATATCCTCTTGAAATTTGCAGGTTGGTTTGTGCTTGTGCAGTCCATGGAAGTTCTCCTACAATTTTCAAAATAATTTTTTACATTATCTTTTACTTGTTTTTACTGTTCTCAGAGTATGTAACTTCAGTATAACACACATGTATATTTACTTTTACTTGCGTGTCAATTGGAGCCTACATGGTCATATAATAGCTTGTTTTGTCCAACACAACGCCTCCACTGCTTGTCTGCTGAACATGCTACTATATAAAAAAGAAGTTCTTGTTATGTGTCTATTAATCCGTAACTTAAGAGTGCATTTTTTATTTGTATATTGGGTATAATGAATGTGCTTTCCTTTTTTACTTTATATGAATATGCATTGTATATAGATACTTCATCATATCTAAGTGTTTTACCAGCATTTAATGGGACAGGGAAGTCCATTAACAGGAGCTTGAACGGGCAACAGGGGGCCGAGAAAAACCATCTCAGCAGCTTTAATGGGCCAAAAACATAAAACCATGTTAACCGACCACACACAACTTAATGGGCCGGACGAACAAAAAAGATAACAACCCGACCGGTTAAAGTAAAAACAGCGGGACGCGCGGATATACGGATTCCCTATATCGGACGGCTACAAATTTGAGTACTCCCAAACAAAAGAGTACTCGATTGCTCCCTAGACACCTCCTTGCAGAGAGTTCAACTGTGATTATTTCTAGAGTCGAGTCCCCCCTAATTTTAGCCTTTTGCCGACTGACTTCAGCCCTCAAGAGTTGTGGTGTAGCACACCCTAACCTCTACCGTCTGTGATAGCTTATATATCACAGATGGTTGGTATTTGAAATCGTCTGTGATAGCCTCTTCTCTATAAAATCTCTAAGCAGTGGCCGCTTTTGCCTTTAAAACCGGTTTCGTATATATACAGAGGACGCCCGTTTCGTACTCTAGGAGTATATACTCTCACATCCAATGTACCACTTAAACGCACATATTATACTTCTTTATCATTTTCAGTATACTTAAATACCAATTATAAGATACTCCAATGCGACTTGATTAAAAAATTTCCATTGGAGCCCCCTTTTTTTTGGCTATATACACTTTTTTATATATAAAAGAATTATATAGACAAATTTTGCTATAAAAAAGTGGATTTTAATGAAATTTTTCGTAGAACTCACTTTGGGGTATCTTATAAATCATTATTGGAGTATGCTCAAATAGATAAAGAGGTATCATCATACGATTTAGGTGGTATATGAGCGGTGGGAGTACGTACTCCCGCTCGCTCCTTGGCCGTTCATCCTAAACGTGCAGGTGAACCACGACCTACTTCATCGATCCTGACATACTGGAGTGTACGATTTGCTTCATGCCAATCCTAAAAGTGCAGGTGAACCACAACATGTAGCAAATCGTACACTCTAGTGTGTTAGGATCGACAAGTAGGTCATGTTTCACTGAGCGTTTAGGATGAACGCCAAGGAGTGAACTAGCTAGCTGAATTCGGGCATCGAGTTAGCTAACAAAGGCTACATATATATATATATATATATATATATATATATATATATATATATATATATATATATATATATATATATATATATATATATATATATAAAAATACTTTCTACTCCGGGTGTAGTTACTCCCACTTTTGATATACCACCTAAAAGAACTTGACATACTCCTTTATCACTTTGGGTATACTCATACACTAATTATAAGATACTCCAATGTGAACCGCATACGAAAAAATTGCAAGAGAGTCTATAGTTTTTAGCATATTTTGTAAATACCTTCATATTCGCACATAAAAGGAGTATGTCACATAAAAGGAGTATGTCTAAAATTTTTACATACCACCCCTAAAAGGTGTGAATACCACCTAGGTGGTTTTATATACTCGTATACTACACATACATACTCTCGATTAGAAGATACTCCCTACATTGTGAGATACAAAATAGGAGTAACTACACCGGAGTAGGAAAAAGGCTTCCTATATATATATATATATATATATATATATATATATATATATATATATATATATATATATATATAGACACCCGTTTAGTACTCACGGTGATGAACCCTAAGGTTCTATTTGTTGGCCCGATCTTTCGATGAGAACGATAAGTCCGGTAGGTGTCGCTCAACCCTCACGATCCTGGCTACGAACACGCAAGGCTCGCAACCACGCTATCGCTGAACTGATCGACTAGTCGTTATCAACCGTGCACGAATACCCGGTTGACCTGACCACGAAGGTCGATTCCTGCATACACCGAAGAAGCACGCAAGAACAAGATAATAAGCAATCTGAAATTACAAATAGGATTGAAAGATTTAATTGAATTGGGATTCTGAATAAGAATCTTAATTGGGTGGTCTCGTCGACACACGCAAAAGATACAAGTGCGACGAAGGCAAACTAAACATAAATAAAATCCAAGGAAAACTAAAGGGGTGCGGCCTCCTTAAATAGGAAACGAGGAGCCACAAAACTAACGAACTAGCGAGGTGGTACTAACGGTCGTGGTGACTGTTCACATGAACAGTAACCACGCCCCGGGGGGCCGCCGGCAGATGGGCCAAGTTTCAGTATGATTACAAAGCCCGGTTGGCCCAAACAAGTGATATGACGCCTTCTTTTGATGATTACGATCAGTCCAGAAAGAGTTTGGAGGTGAGGCCGGATCCGTTGGAAAGAGGACGAAATCATCTTTCCATCAAGTACTCGTGGACCTCCAACGGACTTCGTATGTGAAAGTTACGCCTGTTTTAAGTTAGTGCTGTCAGGCTGATTCTGGAGGACGAACTGAATTCCAAAACTTATCCCGCATGAACTTGGCACGTGGAGTAGTGGTCATATCTGGCGGGTCGATGTCCTCATCATCCTCCCTTTCTTGCATTTGAGTCGTCCTCGACTCACGCTCATCCTCCAATGGCAAGAAGGGCTTTAAAACTTGTAGCGATGCATTCTCATCTTTCTGCAAAATGTTAGTAATAACAGGTGGCAAAGAACTAGAGAAAACTTTGGAAATTAAATGTGATTGTGCATGCATGAAATCAGCAAAGGTATATTTTCTCATGGCATTCAATTTGCAACTCAATTTGCAAGTATAAGTGAAGTATATAGTAGAGTTATTCATTGCTCGTGAATGGGCAAAGACAAGAATTGAATTCAAAGTGCACAAGTCATTCATATAATCATCTTTCAATTGAGCAATAGCAAATTCATCTAGCAAGGGTGCAAAGATTTGTAGGTTCTTCCATAATTCAACATTGTTATTCAGACTGTCCATACTAGATGGTGCAATATAAGGTGAACACATAGGCATTGGATGAGCATTAAATTTTATTTTCCTCTCAGATTGAACAAGGTTCAGCACACAAGAATTGTTATCCAAAGCAACAAGTTTCAATTCATCCATGTGAGCACAAGTTATGCATATTCGATAAACCAGAAATTAGTTGTCTATACCATAATCTCCAATTAATTTAAAATAGTAGGTGAAGGTGCTAGAAAGAGAATTTAGAGATGAAAGTTCAAAAACTTTTTCCCTAGCACATTCCAAACTAACGGGCTCATTAAGCATGATATAGCACAAAGTATCAGCAAGGGATATTCTATCAAGTACTTCCTTATGTGTAATTAATTCGACATGTGCAAAATTATGAGATTTAAGATCAGCACATGGTTCGTTTAAGTCAACATAAGGGAAATCAAAAGATTGCACTACAGTAGGTATATACTCACAAGGTGGCTCTATGTCTTGCTGTAGCACCAAATCAGTATCTTTGTCATTGTCGTCCTCATCAGATACTGTAGATACCTCAAACTTCTCCTCAAATGACTTAAGATGCACCAAATCATCGTTCATCTCTTCAAGCGTCTCGGTGGTATCTGGAGATGGAGTAGGAGCCAAAACAATGTCAGCATTTTTAGTTACCCTAGGTTGCACTTCACTTGTGACTGTGGGTGGTGGAGGTACAAAACGACGTTGCAATTTCTTCTTCATCTGCTCCCATGTGTACATGAAGTGGTACTCCAGATTCGACCACCAATGTTGAATATCACCGATCAGTGCCGTCCTTGCCATGCTCATCTTCTCATAAGGATCAAGGTCATGTCTTTCAAAGTAGATATCTAACATATTAACCCATATAAAGTAGTCCAATGACGTACTCTCAGCGGTGAGTGGTAGCATGTATGCAGGTAGTTGTTTCCCTTTGAGTTTAAATCTGCCCGTGATGACATCGTAATCGGCCATCTTCAACCAATCTGTCATTATTAGTTGAACACAAGGAAACAAATCACAAGTATATGTTCCTATCAACTACTAGGATCTGGAGGCTCAAGTCACACACGCTCAAGCTCTTATCAAGCTCTTGCAAGTTCTTACCAATGCAGCAAGGAAGTGGTACAACCGGTGGCTGGTTCGTGATAATCTCACTTGCGATCAGCCCAACGATTGCGAGGAACGGCACCTGCTGAGTTAGTAGGTAGTGGAGCTCGGAAGGCTAGTATGTAGCAAAGGAATAGCAATTATTCAATTCAGCATGCAAAATTGAAAAGCAGTTCAAAGTACTAGTCACAAGTGCTGGTCCTAGTCTAAACCAAGTCTAGCTAGAGCAACTCGCAAGAACGACTAGTCGTAATAGCGAAAAGGCCCAAACTGAACAAACCACGCCAACGAGCAATGGATGAAACGAGGTAGCTCTGAATTTTTTTTCCTTCTTTTTCTGTTTCTTTTCCCTTTTTTTTTTTTTGCTTCTCTGTTTTTTTCTCGAAAGCCACCGAACCTCAAGGCGTTTTTCCTGGTCACTCTGATAACTAACCATGTCTCTGATGGCGAACCGTACTACTGATGCCGGTCTTTTTTTCCTTTTCTTCTTTTTTTTTTTTCTCTTTCTTTTTTTTTCTCGAAGCTCTTGAGAATCGAGCGAGACTTTTTTATCTCGGGGTGCTACATTAACCAAATTTCATCAGAAGGAAACCGCCGTCTGATACCGATTTTTTTTTCGTTGGGTTTGGAGTGATACACCACGGCTCCCAAAGCCCTCACGGCAATTTTCTTGATTAGCACCACGCCTCAAAGTACACAGGTCTTTGCCATTGTATGCTGCCACAGGCTTGGAGACGCCAGACACACGAAAACGCCGACACCAAGCCAACAAGACTTCCGCCGCTTTGCTCATTCGCACGGTGGCTACCTCTGTTCTTGCGCTAGGATTGGCGCTTGTTGGGCCGAGCGAGGCGGGCGTTCTTGGGCTTTGCGGATCGAGGTCGACGCGGACGCGACGCGCGGATCGAGCGAAAGCGCCGCGTGAGACGGCGGCGCCGAAATAGATCTGTTTTGTTTTTTTTTTACAGAACTAGACGATTTGCAGATACCCTAAACTAGATCAATCTAGACAGAAAAACCAGCACAAAGACTCGACGATGCAACTACAATTCAACAAAGCAAAACTAAAAAGAACAAATTGCAAAGGCACAAATAGGCTTGGACGATGAACTAAACCTAATTTTTGATTTTCGGCTATATGGACTATAGGAAAGAAAATTTTCTCACCGATGAACTGAAGCTCTGATACCACCTGATGAACCCTAAGGTTCTATTTGTTGGCCCGATCTTTCGATGAGAACGATAAGTCCGGTAGGCGTCGCTCAACCCTCACGATCATGGCTACGAACACGCAAGGCTCGCAACCACGCTATCGCTGAACTGATCGACTAGTCATTATCAACCGTGCACGAATACCCGGTTGACCTGACCACGAAGGTCGATTCCTGCATACACCGAAGAAGCACGCAAGAACAAGATAATAAGCAATCTGAAATTGCAAATAGGATTGAAAGATTTAATTGAATTGGGATTCTGAATAAGGATCTTAATTGGGTGGTCTCGTCGACACACGCAAAAGATACAAGTTGCGACGAAGGCAAACTAAACATAAACAAAATCCAAGAAAAACTAAAGGGGTGCGGCCTCCTTAAATAGGAAACGAGGAGCCACAAAACTAACAAACTAGCGAGGTGGTACTAACGGTCGTGGGGACTGTTCACGTGAACAGTAACCACGCCCGGGGGGCCGCCGGCGGATGGGCCAAGTTTCAATATGATTACAAAGCCCGGTTGGCCCAAACAAGTGATATGACGCCTTCTTTTGATGATTACGATCAGTCCAGAAAGAGTTTGGAGGTGAGGCCAGATCCGTTGGAAAGAGGACGAAATCATCTTTCCATCAAGTACTCGTGGACCTCCAACGGACTTCGTATGTGAAAGTTACGCCTGTTTTAAGTTGGTGCTGTCAGGCTGATTCTGGAGGACGAACTGGATTCCAAAACTTATCCCGCATGAACTTGGCACGTGGAGTAGTGGTCATATCTGACGGGTCGATGTCCTCATCACCTGGGAGTACGTACTCCCACTTCCAATATATCACTTAAACGAACATATTATACTTCCTTATCACTTTCAGTATACTAAAATACCAATTATAAGATACTCTAATGAGACTTGACTGAAAAATTTCCATTGGAGTCCTTTATTTTAGTTATATACCCTTTTCATATATAAAAGGAAGTATACATACAAATTTTACAAAAAAGTAGACTTTAATGAAATTTTTCATGGAATTCACTTTGGAGTATCTTATAATCATTATTGGGGTATGCTCAAATAGATAAAGAGGTATCATCATATGATTTAAGTAGTATATGAGAAGTAGAGTACGTACTCGGGAGTACCATACTATTTTCATATATATATATATATATATATATATATATATATATATATATATATATATATATATATATATATATATATATGTAAACTCTCACAAGAATTGAGAATCTAGGTTATCAAAAGAGGAAAAAAAACATGTTAGTGCATAGCTGTAAGAAATTGGAATATGAGTGGTTCATGGATAATACTTGAAATACTTGAATACAAGTCCAGTGAAATATATAAAATATGTTGAAATAAATAATTAAGACTCAGACAATTACAATCACATCTCGCTCAAGTATTTTAATACCGAGCGATAAATTTCTTCATACTAAATAAGAAGACCACAAACTTCTGTAAAAAGAACATGAATGGTAATAAGATAATAATATATGGTAAGCTGACGATATCATGTTAGGATGTAATTAAAAAAGAGTTTTCTTAATGGTTAACTATCTATCTATAAAGCAGATAAGAGCAGCAACCTGTAGAAACTCACATCTATCCATGTAGAAGTTTAGGTGCAAACTATGTGCAAGGATTTTGATTCCATAGATTCATAAGTTTTGATTAAAAAATTATTCATATACAGTTCATCCTATTGTCCCTGGAGATTCATTTCATATCTCATCGGTGAACACAACTAGCTAGTAACATTTGCGGTTTTCATGTCAAGCAGATAAGAGCAGCAACATGTAGAAACTCACCTATATCCATGAAACACTTGCATGGTGTTATTTATCCTAAGAATAGATGGTGATCAGACTTACTATTAACCGACAGTCATTTGTTAAGATGCTCTCCAGGAGGCAACCAAATTGCCTTTCTCAGATTGCCACTTCTTAAGATTGCATCAATGTGTTTTTTAGCAGCACACCTTGCATCATACGTGTCGAAAATAAAAAAAGTCTTTAGGAACATACCGGCAGTCACACCCAAACACAACCACATTCCCCACCTCCAGATCCATCCATCCATCCAGCCAGCCAGCCAGCAGTCACAAAGGGCAAAACAGCAAGATAGCAAGGCTAAGTGTGTCCAAATCGACCATCAACCGACAAGCTAGCTAGGTATCCCACATTGCAACTCGATTCATATGAATACCAACAGCATAAACCAATAGATCTATCTTACCTCGATCGACATCGCCGGTGTCGGTAGTGAGGTAGACGAGGCTGAGGTCGGTGGAGCTAGAGGTAGCCGGGGGAGGTCGATGAGGTAGCCGGGGTCACGCACGCCGGGGGGGAGGGGAAGGCGCACAACGTCACCGTAGTTGTGGCACAACGGTGACACTGCACAAGACACTCTTATCGTACGAGTGTCTTGTGCAGTGAACTGTGGTGTCACAACCATCGACGATAGGAAGAATGGCGGTGTCGACGATAGGGTCACTCGGGTGGGGAGGGGAGTGGACGAGAGGAAGAGCGTTTGGGAGTGACGAGTTAGAGCGCAAACCCTAGCGGGCTCCTACTAATAAAGAGACTTATCACAACCGGTTCTATTATGGAACCGTCAGTGATACTTATCACGAGCGGTTCCACAATGGAACCGTCCGTATTATAATTGTCAGTATCACGAGCGGTTCATTATGAAACCGTCAGTGAAGTATCCTGAGCGGTTGTTTGTTGAAAACCGTCTGTGATATTGTTTTCATAATGAACCGTCTATGATATTATATCTTCACAGATGGTTTTTAGCACAGCTAGTAACACAGACGGTCGCAAAACCAAAATCGTTTGTGATTGCATATAATACAGACGGTTTTGATCAATCGTACGTGATAAGACGTTCAGTATTAGTTTTTTTTTAGTAGTGCTCCCTTCTCCGCCCTTTCCTTTACAGCGGCTCGACAGCACAACCTTGCCCTTTGCATCAGCTCGGGTCATACCGTGAACGGTCAAGCAGAGGTCGACGCAGGCTACAATGGCTTGGCTGCCTGGGTCGCGGCCTAGCAGTCAAGCGAGTAGTCCAGCGTACGCAGGGCATGTACGTCGGCAACTCGGCATGGTCAGGCAACACAAAGGAGACCGGGGTTGTCGATCTCCATAGTCTGGTAGCCAAGTCGACCGGTGCCGCAGCATGTTCGATCCGCCGCTTGAGATTGGTTTATTGTATGATTGCACTTAAAAGTAATTCACGGTAATAAGATTCACAATATTTGATCTGTTTTTAATGAAACTGTTAGAAAAAAAAACTCATCATTGCCACCAAGTGTGAAATTTCTTATTGTTAAGGCACGTAAATTTATGACAGTTCCAGATCCACGTGTAAGGGAAACATCCAATGACATATAAAGGCGCATAAATTTATTTAGCAGCATATTGATATATAAGGATTTGCCCAAACTTCGAACCTTTGATGACTAAAATTGGTAAAGGAAACAGATTGGTACATTCAGTAGCAAAAGTTCTATGACTTCTATGACTAGAACAGGAAGCTCTGGGTGACTTGATAAAATTTCCGCGAGTCTTGAGCAGAAATTTTTTTAAAAATAATCTATTTTTTTTCAGAATTACAGAAATAATACCGATTAATTTTTTTTTACAGAAATTGTGTTAAAATAGATATTACATTTTTTAGGTATTACATTTAGCAAATCGTATTGTATGATGTTATTTTTGGAAAAGTTAAAAGTGTTGTGACAACATTGGTTGGTCTGTTTATTATTTTTGTAGAATATCAAGGGTACAAAATTTGTCAGACTCACAATAACATTTTATGATCGTCGTATATTGTTGTAGTGCACTTAATTTCTGTAGATTTTTGTGAGGACTATTGAGATAGTAATGAGCTGTAAGTAGAAAGGTAAGTGATATTACGATGCGCTAGGGAATAACACGGGGCGACAAGTGGCTGGAGGCACCTTTTTTGTGGATTGATAACCTTTGACACTTCAACGTATATATCCTTCACAAACAATATTTTTAGATCTTGCTCAGAAGTGATACATGTTGTTGGATGTCTTTATAATAATGCTGGGAATAACACGGAAGAATGGAATGTGAAAAGACGAGGAGATTTGATGTTGCGAATTAAATTAGATTTTATAACGAAGCTAGGAATAACACGGCGCATAGGGTTTGGTTATGTGCATAACAAACAGCATCATACACGATGCAACAAACCGAAGTACTCCTACGATACATATGCGTCTTTTTGGAATGGAAATAGATTGGACCTTCGACGGGGGACTAGTACAGAATGGTCCGACCTACTGCGTGGACCGCGACCATTTTCCCTTCCTTGCTAGCTCGGCGTTGAACTCCTCGCCAGCCTCTTTGGCCTTGGCCGCCAATTCCCTCTTCCTCTCGCGCTCCCTCTCGCGAGCCTCGTGCTCCCTGCGCCTACACGCCTCGGGATGAGCTTGCGTCTCCCGACGTATGCGCTCGTTGTGCTCGTCGTTGCGGTATCGCTCCTCTAGGATCTCGCGGTCTCTTTAATCATGCCACTCAT
This sequence comes from Phyllostachys edulis, assembly GCA_036346405.1. Lineage (NCBI taxonomy): Eukaryota > Viridiplantae > Streptophyta > Magnoliopsida > Poales > Poaceae > Phyllostachys > Phyllostachys edulis. The sequence continues at coordinate 72,973,147 of CM070548.1, read as the reverse complement.
CCATGTCGAGAGACCACTGGTCATATAGGTGGATCTCGTGGTCGATCCACTTGCGGTAGTCGCATAGCAGATCCGGGGACTACAAGTAGACGGGAGAGGCTGTTAGTGCATACTTTGAAAGAGAAGTAGTACGAGAACAAACTGTAACTGGTCCTTACCGGCTGCCGATAGCTGCTCGTGTCCTAACGTCGGTCGGGATAGTCACGGAGTAGTTTGCGCAACCCCAGTAACGTATGCCCAGGCTGAGCGGGTGCTTGGACTTGAAGAACTTACAACTGTCCCTGCACCAACAGAGGGGCGGTGTCTCCCCCTCGGGCGGTTGTTACAGCGAACGCTCGGTTGGAACGTTTGGTATGGGGTTGCTGCTACAGGGGGCTTCATTACGGAAAGATGCCATGTAGGCACGCGTCTCTTGTTCGACCCGAGCCCTATGTCGGGACCCAAAATATGCCATTCTGGACCCTCTGTGTATAATGCACTAGTCCAGGATCACGCTAGTGCACACAGTGTCAACACAGGTGAATATCGATCCACACAAGCGATTAATAGCATAAACGAGTAATTTGATAACAAATAGTTGTTTTGACCTTATGGTCGAGTTTACAGTTATTAAGCCACGCAGGGCTAACAAAGAAAATAAAATAGCAGCGGAACAAAGAAACTTCAGTGGAATCCCATCAATTCGCCACAGGCAACTGACTGGGATCAAGACCCTACGATCAAGCACCTTCAATCAACTCCTCCTCGAAAGTAGGCGAAGACTCCTCCTCTTCTGTTGCATGTTTTACAACAAGTATGAGTACACACTATACTCGCAAGTCATACTACAGAATGCAATTTATAGATGCAGGCTTATTCCAAAGGAATGGCTTCTGTGGTTCTTTTGCAGAAATGCAACATTTGCAGTTTAAATACAAGTAATAGATTGAAAGCATAATTCAAAACAAATAGACAATAATAATTTGACAGTTTTACTTCACAAAGACACATAGCCTAAACAAGTTATTCATATAGCCATATGACTTAAGTCACACAGCTCCCTTCCCAAGGTTTTTATGAAAATCTACCCCTCGTGTGAAATCCCCGAGCATGTCCATGACTGCAGACGCGGCTATTCGAATAGATTGATTAACACTCTGCAGATGTTGTACACTTTACCCACAAGATACAACTAGTGTAGCTAGCACTAGCCGTAACAAAACAGTTCAGAAACTTCATCTCGACATTGACACTCCCGGTATGCTTAGCCGCCACAAGTGCACACCATTGGACAGGGACACAGCGAACCGCCCGTGATGTGACTACTTGGTAGTACACACCTCCACCCAATCCGACACACTAACCTACAACTGAGTAATCAATGTCAAGACTCCATAACTTACTAAGTTAGGCCGTCCCCATACCGGGCATGTGGTTGTACGAAAGGCTCAGTTCAATGGCGCACAAAGTTAAGTCCTTAATTGACCGAGGTAAGACTTCCGAATTCTAACCTATCATTCCCGCCAACACAGATCCACCATAAAAGTATACCAGACCACTTGCCCCCGTCCAAAACCTTTCCCCACCCTGTTGGTTAAGTGCAACATATGCCATCAACGAGTAATAGCACATAGTACACATAGTTTTTATCACATAGTTCCATAGTCACTTAGTCAAGTTTATATTTGCAACTGACATGAGATGATGACTAGCATGGCTAAGCAATCTAATCGCATCTAACCAACCCACATTGGTAATACAATAGCACCAACTAAATGAACCAAACTAGGGTGACAAAAGATTATGGCATACAATTAGACAAGGAGGTCATAACAAATTGGATATTAACTAATCCCAAAAATATTGAAATAGATAATTAAAGTAAATGCAATAATTTAAATCAAAATAATTTTAGAAAACTGGGTTCAATATGATCAAAAGTATAACTTGCCTTGGAATAGGTCTAAGTACTGATCTTACTCTTGGGGTGCTCCTTCTTCTTCAAATCTTCCCGAAGTATCGACGTCTGCTCGCAAACAAAAAAAATAAACAAAACAAATAAATAATAAAGGAAAAACAAACTCCAAAAATTAAATAAAAATCTCAGATAAATAGATCTCGAATTTAGATGAATTTAGAAATTTGAATGGGCTCAAACGGAGTTCGGATGCAAAAGATATGAGCTTGGGAAGTTTGAATCTAAAAGAAATCCTAAAACTGGATTATCGGAATTATTATTTAACAGGAAATCGGATTTACGACGTCGGATGACATCAGCGAAGGAATTTCCGAATTAAAACAAATCTGGAGAAAGCTTCTGTGGCTGACATGTGGGACCCAGAAGTCAGAGGGTAGGCTCATGGTAGACCAAGTCCACCGAGCCGATTGGATCAGGTTTGGCTGAACCGACACGTGGGCGCACACGTGTCTGCTGACACGGTGCCACGCATGCGACACGTAGACGCGGAGGCTGAGGTGGCTCGCCACATCAGATCGGCGACGGTGAGGGCTCGGTTGCGCACGGCACGGCGAACGGCGGCGCTACACCGGAGGTGGGTGGTACAGGGAGGTAGAGGATGACGCGGGGGTCTCGTGGATGTGCTCACTGGTGCTCAAGGACGATCGAGGCGGCCGGCGGCGAGGTAGAAACGGCGGCGGGGCTTCGGGCTCGACGGGAATAGGGCTACGGCGATGCTCCGGCGAAGTGAAGGCCACCCGGAGGAAGCTCTCGCTCTTGCGATGCTGAAGGTGCGATCGACGAGGTTCGGGCGGCTCTGGTGGCGGAGGAATAGCTCGTCGGAGTTGCGGCGGCGAGATTGGATCTTCGAGCTCCTACGGCGGCTAGGGTTCAGCGCAGACGAGGAGGCGGCTAGGGTTGAGGTGCGGACGACAAGGTGATCCCGGGGGTCCTATTTATAGGGTCCGGGGAGGCACGGGAAGGTGTATAGGCGGCAGAGTTCCAAGGAGTCCGAGATCAACACGAGGAAATCTCCAAGTTTGAAGGAGATTCGGGATTTGATTTTACCAAATTCGGGTGCGGGAGAGATAAGGGAGGATTTGGCAGCAAAATCCGGGAGGTCTTCGTGAAGAATCCTGTTGTCGGATTGAGCTTCTAGAAGAAAGATTCGGCCCGAAAAGATTATCTTAGATTTTAATACTTTTTCTTTTTAATAAAATACCAGAAATTCAAATAAGCAATAGAAAATAGCAAATGAACTTGGAAAAATTCTAGAAAAATCTAGAAAATATATTCAAGCACAAAGAACCCAAATAAAATAGTTTTGACTATTGTTGATGTTGACTTTAATCATATTAAATTATTTTGATGTACAAAGTCCATATTAAGCTTTTCAATTAAATTCAAATAAAATCCAAATGGTGAATTTTCTCCTACTAACTATTCAAAGGATTTTTAAAACTCAGAAAATTGGGATGTTACACCCTAGCAGCCCTTGCTCGGTCGTCCCACTCCCCAGCAGCCCTTGCTAGTTCGCGGATCCGGTCCCATTGCCTCTGCCTGTCGTCCATCCCGGCGTGGTGAAGAAGCACTGGTGTAGTAGCCTGTGAGGCGTGGAGAGGAAGCTCTGGTGTTGTAGTGCTGGGTTTGGTTGTGTAGTGTTCTCTCCCAGATCTCTTCCACCCCCTTTTATAAGCCACATGGTTAGCATGGAGTGATGTCCTTTAGTTTTGTCACTGCGCAAAGCTGTCTTCTTTGGTCTTGTCACTGCGCAAAGCTTCCCTGTGTGATCTTGTCACTGCACAAAGCTACCCCGTCTGGTCTTGTCACTGCGCAAAGCTGTCTCATTTGGTCTTGTCACTGCATAAAGCTGCCCCGTGTGGTCTTGTCACTATGCAAAGCTACCCCGTCTGGTCTGTCCTTTGCACAAAGCCGCCTGCTCGTCTCATCCATCGCGCAAAGCTGCCTAGTCTGGTCCTGTCACTGCGCAAAGCTACCCCGTGTCGTCTTGTAACTGTGCAAAGCTGCCCCGTTTGGTCTTGTCACTACGCAAAGCTGGCCCGTGTGGTCTTGTCACTACGCAAAGCTGCCCCCGTGTGGTCTTATCACTGCGCAAAGCTGTCTCCTTTGGTCTTGTCACTGCGTAAAGCTGCCCCATTTGGTCTTGTCTCTGCGTAAAGTAGCCAGGCCTGTCTGATCTTGTCATCTTCAAGCTAACACATTAACCGCTTTGTTAGCCTCCCCCCGCGAGCTATAAAATGCACCGCCCACGCTCCGAAAGTAGGACCACTCGACCCTTTAAACCGTAGGAAAAATAACCTTTTCTGTCCTACAATAACATACCATGGAAGATGCGGAGGGACCAGTCGAACCGGGGTCGCCGAAGCAAGACCTTCCCCTAGAAAGGAGGGAGGACTTCGGGCCTAACTACCGGTTGATGCCGAACAAGCGTGCTCAACTAGTATGGCCAAAATGCGGACACAGGAAGGACGCTGTCGTGCAAGTCATAGACGACCCTTTCGATGGCGGACGATGTTTCTTCCGATGCCCACACTCTGGGGTACAATTAGCAAATAGTTTGCTTCATGTTACTGCTAATATAGCCTCCATGCTAACCGTCCCTTGCAGCAGATGGCGAAATACGCATTTGTTCACTGGATCGATCCTCCCCATGAACGACATGTCGTGATGTACGTGGATAGATTATGGAACCGAATCTTTGAGTTGGAGACGCGGATTGACAATCTCAACGAGCAAAATGATGACCTCCGCCAACAGATGCAACGCGAGAGGGGCAACGAGGGGGTCGTGAACATAGGAAGTTAGTATGATCCCACATGCTGCTGCGCAAGCCCTAGCTGCATATGTGTGTGCCACTACAACGACGGCCAGCCACGTCCGAGGCACCCCCCTGTACAACACTCTATATGGGTTGAGCGAGGCACCTTCTACAATTAGGCACGGGCGGAGAAGCTTGTACGTTGGTGGTCTCCCATTCTGTACGCAATTATGTTCAATCTCGTAACGCATGTAACTAAATGGTGGACGTGTCATTGCGGTTGCCTTTTATCGAGTTGACTGTTGCATCGATGTGTCGCGTCCATTAAGCTATAGGCGTCGATATGCATTGAACAAACATGCATTGTGTGAACGAGTACTGAAAAAACGAGCTATTCCATAGCAGACATTATCCGCTAGAATTAAGACAAGATATTGACACTTCAAATAAAGTTAAAATTTGTAATTACGATACAATTAGTTCCACATTGCTTACAAGAACCAAAGTACTGACTGAATTACAAGTTACGACATACTAGCAGTTCTAATACAAGTTCCTACGTGTCGGTAGGCGCCTTGCAAGTTCTCACAATGTGGCCTTCCTGGCGGCAGTGGCTGCAACGTCTACCCACCGCTCCAGCTTCCCCTTCATCCATATCGTTTCTAATGCGACGACTCTGCCGACGGCCCTTCTCCCCCTTTCAACAGGTCTAGATCAAGAATCCAAGTCCTATTTGCAGTATCCAACGTGGCGAAGTTACCCACAACCCTGAAGCCTCTTAGCTCGCCGCACCACGCCTGCTGCACCCTCACCTTCATGAAGTACTCCGATACGAAGTTCGATGGGTCCATGTGGATGGTCCCACATGCGGCGAGGACATGAGAGCATGGCTTGTGAAGGAGCTTTAGCTTGTTGCATGTGCAGCTAGGTTCATTCACATGATCTCCAAGGTATACCTCATGGGTAACAAGAGACCGAGCCGTCCCGAATCCGGCTCTGTCTCGGAGGATCACGTCGAATCGATGCTCCGTATTGCCCATTACGAAGACTGTGTGCGACTGAGTCTTCTCGGTCTTGGCCTGCATGTATGCTGTAATCTTCGAGCAGTACAGTGTCTGTGGGTTGGCTACATGAAGTGCCGCATTTGCATGCCTTTCCCTGAAATATCCGATTGTACCATGTAGAACGCCTTCGGCGATGGCGACAAGAGGCTGAGAACGGAGGCCCCTAATATCCCAGTTGTACACCTCTGCAAGGTTAGTGGTCATTACATCATACCTTGCACCGTCCGTGTCGTGCAGTAAGGACCACTTCTCCAATGGCTCGGCCTCAATCTAATGAGAGAAACACCGATGTCCCTCGAGGTCCTCCGCATCAAATGGGAGGGTCGAGCTCCGCAGCGGGTGTGGGCGCCGGCCAGGCCGCCCAGAATGAGGGGACGCTTGTTCCTCTCGACGACATGCTTCCTGGTGTGCTCATCGAACATCTTCCACAACGCATCAAATTTACGCTGCTGGTTCTGCATAGTAAGCCTCTTGAACAACTTCATCAATGGTTGCTGCCTGAACTGTTTGAAGAAGTTCGCCCCCAGATGGCGAATGCACCATCTGTTCCTCAGGTCTGGCTAGGGGAGCGGCTCATCAGGGTCTTGCTGAAGTTGTCGAATGGCCTTCATCATCCCGGAGTGGCGATCATGGATTATGCAGACATCAGGACGTGCCCCAACTACTCCCACCTTCAGATATCGAAGGAACCACAACCAGCTGTCAAAATTCTCACTTTCGACGAAAGTGATGGCTAAGGGCAGAATCTGATTGTTGCCATCAACGCCGCATTGATGCAGGAACCGAATGCTAAGAAGGTCCTCTGCAATACCATGAAACCTAGCAGCGGTCTTTTGGATGGCCGATCCTTCACAGCAATGTATGTGCCCGGGTTCTTGTCCTACAGCACCTAGAGCATACGAGGAAGGTTATTGTAAGACGCCTCGAAAGAACCGAACCTCCTTTCAAAAGCCTTCTACTTAGCACATCATGCCTTCGCGTAGCTAATCTTGTACTTGAATTTCTGCTCGATAGCCACCATGATGTGCTTGGCCTCCAGGTCCATCTTCTTCACTATCTCTTCGTACATCACATTGGCTATGAAGGTAGACGTCAGGTTGCGATGCCTCGGCAAAACACTACTGAGCAAGCAGGAGTGCGCCTCTACCTTCGAGACAATCCAGTGAGTCTCGTACTTGGGTCTCCTTGTGTCGGACCCGGGAACGAAAGATCCCGAACCCTCTGTGTTCATAAACCAGTCCAGGATTTTCGGTGTACACAGTTACAAAAATGATAACATAACCATATCTCGCATTGCATTAATAGTAAATCAGAGTTCGATACAATTGGGCATGAAGCCAAATAAAAGAGTAAATAACACAGCGGAAATAAAAACAGTGGTAGTAGGCCAGAACGATCCGCCACAGGCAATCAACTGGGGAAGCGGCCTAGTCGTCAAGATCCACACTGGTGATGAAGTCCTTCTCCTCTGAAATTTGTTTGCATAAAGCAAGTATGAGCACAACTACCGTGCTCGCAAGTTACACCCGTCAAGTAACAGAATGACATGCATACAAGGATATCTCAAAGGAAAGCTTAATATGGTTGATTTGCACAAAAGCAACATTTGACAAGTTAAATACAATACTAAGTTCCAAAGCACAATTTTTACAATAACTAAAATTGAGTTTTAACTGAATTAATAAAGCTAGTGTAGGCATCAACCTAACACTAACCTAAACACGGGCACTAACCCGGGGCTCAACCCATCATTTTTCTCATGGACACCCATCCATGTCAAAACTGTTTTACCAAATCATTTTTAAATCAAAACCAAAGTCTAACTTTGAGTGGCTTTGCTAGCATGTTCATGACCGCGAACGCGGCTATTCGAATAGTTTTACACTCTGCAGAGGTGGTACAACTTTACCCACACGACACGACTTCTCTAGTTTGTTTGGCATCCGGGGTGCCACCACTCACTACCGAAGGTAAATGGTCTAGAGCACATGCCAAGGCCTTTACAATGCGCCATTCCACCGTAGTTACCCCTCGCTAAGGTTTTGCCCCCTCTGGGCTCCAACCCGTCGGGTTTGTGTGGTCCCCTCTTGCGCCGGTGGGACTAACATAGGTCGTAACATGACTACCCACTGCATCTGAAGGGAACGACCACGGTGGAACATTGCAGATTAATTAGCCAGGTCCTGCCCATACAGGATATGTGGTAGTACGATATGGCAAAACCCATTATAGGCATAGCAAAGGAACGCTCAGAGGCCGGTCCTTAATTGACTTGGGCGACTTTCCACTAAACCCCAGGCCTCGATCCAAACCAGATTGAGCCCGTGCATAAACATGCACCATCCAGACAACCATTTCGCCCAAGTACAAACCATCATTTTATTTCATTTTGCAAAGTCATTTATAAACTTCCATAACACACCAATGCCATGGATACAATTTAAACAATATTTGATTTTTTTGGCTGAAATTCCCCAAATCAACATTTTTGGTCTAAGCATGTCTTTGCAACATTTTCAAACGATCCTAGTTCATACTATTGTATCAACTAGGTTTTATCTAGGGTGACAATGTATTTGATTCAATTATCAAATTTGGCCATACAAAGGATTTAGGAATATCTATGAATTTAAAACAGGCATTTAAATTACTTAATATAAATAAGCATGCAATAATAATTTAAAACAGAATTTAAATAATTTTAAATAATGGGTGCAATATGATCAAGAATGTAACTTGCCTTCGATGAAGTCTTAACACTCTAAATACTCTGAAGGATTGGTCTCTCCGGAATCGTCGAAGTCTAAACGCGAAAATACGACAAAATCAATTGAAATTCAAATAAATTCGAAAAGACAAATTAAAATAACTCCAAACCAAATAATTCTATTTTATTTAGCTAGATAATAATTTTATAAGATTTTAGAAATTTGAAACACTCAATTTGGAGTTAGGAATCAAAAGATATGAATTATACAAGTTTTAATCTAAATCTGCAATTTAAAAGCATTTCCCTATTTATTTTCTAAAGGAAATCTAATTATTGCGCCAGGCTGACGTCAGCCCTCAAAAATCGAATTTCCGACCAGATTTATTTTTAAAAGGAAAAAGCTTCCTTTCACTGACAAGTGGGCCCGGGTCCATGGACCAGGTCCACGAAAACGGCGCTGGTCCACCATGGACCGGGTGCGTAGCATCGAGGTGGCTTGCCACGCGAGCGGCCACATGGGCTGCCACATGGCGGCCACGCACGCAAAAGCACCGAGGTGGCGCCTACGTGGCATCGCGGTGGCGTTGATGTGGCTAAGCCACGTAGGCACGGCGAGAGGTGGCGCTCGGGTCCCCATGGAACCGGCGAACGGCGGCGAACTGACTTCCATCAAGGGTACCAGGAGAACGAGAGGACTTCTATGAGTCGGGTGCTCACCTCCAATGTCCGGGAATGCACAAGAAAAGCTGGCTGCGATGGAGATTGGCGGTGGCGAACTCGGGCTCACGGTGGCGCGGCGATGCTTTGGGGAGATGGCGCGCGCACTGGGTAGGCGACGTCGAGGCTCAGCTTGTGGCGAGGTCGGAGCGGCCGGGGAGGGCTTGACGGCGCCGGAGAAGACGAAGAATGAAGCTTCGGTGGCGCAACGAAAAACTCGAAATGCCGACGATTGAGAGGGGGAGAGGGGGAGCGAGTAGAGGGGTTTGGACGAGGGATGAAGAGCGCACCCGGTGCTCCCTTTTATAGGGGCCGGGGAGGACGAGGGGAGGAGATCATGTGTGGGGATCGTGGCGGCGGCAGTTTGTGGCGCGCGGGCGAACCGTCGAGTTCGTGCGCGACGACGAGGGGAGAAAGGGAGGAATGGGGGCGGATGTGGGGCGCGGTTCGTGCGCAATCGAGTGGAGGGAACGGTTGGGGCGGCGGTTGAGAAGCACGGCGTGGTCGAAAATGGCGGTTGGCAGCCCGTCCGCGCGGAGAAGAAGGGGTGGGGAGAAGAAGTGGGCGTGCCCACGCGTCGATGAGAGAGGGGAGAGAGGGTGAAGCCGGGGTGGAGTGTTGGCCGTCGGATTTCCATCTGACGGTGGGGAATAGATGGGGTTTTGGGGGAGAGAGAGATATACGGCGGGCGGCTCGGCCAGAAAAAAAAAGAGGAAGTGGGCCGGACGCGGTAAAGGAGAGGTGGGCCGGGGCTGGTTTCGGCCCCGAAGATTTAACAAGGATTTAAATTGATTTAATATTTTATTTAATTCTCATAATTCAATTTGGCTTTAGAAAATAGCAAAATAAATCCAAAAATTCTAGAAAAATTCAAAAATTCCTAGAGTTATTTTGGACTTAAATAAAATAATTCCAAGTTAAAGTTGGCCTTTATTTTTTGCAAATAAATTATTTTGGCTTTTAAAATAACTAGGGAAAAGCTTTTAAAACTCCAAAAAATTCTATAAATTAATTTAATTTTTATTTTTCAACTTAAACTCAAATAAAACTTCAAAAACTTTAATAAATTTTCTTTTTTTGTTTTTTTTAAAAAACTTCAGAAACTCAAATAAGGTAATCAAACTCTTTCAAATTTTAGAAAATCCGACCAAATAATAACTTTAATTAATTTTAAATTGGTAACAGAACTTTGGGCTGTTACACCTTGTGTGCACACGCCAAGGACACCCACCCTACTCGCATACCACGGTGTACTGCTCCTGGCTGGATTTAAGTGCACGAAACGACTGCTGCATGGACAAGGCCCACAGCTTGATGGCATCCTGCAGTGATCCCTTGTCAGGAAATATTGCACGAAGCCGAACCTCCGTCCCATGGTACTCCCACGGTGATTCGTGCTCGTCGTGCATAGCAAGACCCTCAACGTCCACCCTATTCCATCCCTGCGGGATGGGACCTTCGTCCTCCTCCGAAGAGTCATCACCATCCTCTTCTAAAGCTTCCTCGTCCGCTCAAGCTGTCAAGTCATCAATCTCCATCTAATGTACTATGCTGTCGACAGGCTCCCCTGCATTTGCCTAGGCACTGGCCTGAGCGTGCGGTGCACGATATTCCTCTTCTGCCTCCGCCTCCTCTTCTGCCTCCTCAACGTTGGCCACCTCATCCTCTTCTGCCTCCTCAACGTCGGCCACCTCGTCCTCTTCTGCCTCCTCAACGTCGGCCACCTCGTCCTCTTCTGCCTCCTCAACGTCGGCCACCTCGTCCTCTTCTGCCTCCACAACGTCAGCCACCTCGTCCTCTTCTGCCTCCACAACATCGGCCACCGTGTCTTCTTCGTGAACCACGCGCTCCGCGTCCGAGCTGCACCCACCAATCCGACGGTAGCCGTCGGAAGGGCCTTCGAGGACTACCTTCAGACATGGCTGCACGAGTAGCACGCACTCATAGCCACGGCGCCTACAGCCTTCCAAAAATCCCTTCTATGCAACCGTGCGCATCACTCTACTCAACTCCCACCGAATGTGCATGGGAGACCGACTCCAAACCCCTTGTATGACGACACTCCACACCTCGGGGTCCAAGGAGAAGCTTCTGGTGAGCCAGTGTAGACATCTCCGATTCGTGTATTCTCTAGGTTCGGGTGTACCAAAGTGACTTGTCGGAAATCACTTAGGTCAACACCGTACGGACCTTCACGAACCGTACCAACACCGTAATGCACTTTCAATCTTATGGGCTCCGACATGGCTAATTTATCACTACAAATATTACAAACAATTGCAACCTGTGATTTCTCGACATACATTCCCCATATACGTGCTAAACAAACAAGTAGCTACACGTCGCCTATATTCGGCCAAGAACAAGAACAAACAAGAGTATTACCTTCACGCGGAGACCTGCTCTTCGTATCAACGAGCTTCGTTCGTCTTTCTCTTTCACGTCTCGAGCTCCTCTCCTCCCAAACCGCCCTCTCCCGAGCTCTGCTCCTCCCCTTGTGCACCTCCCTCTCTCGAGCTCCTCTGCTTCTCCCTCTCCCTACCTTCTCCCCTTTTTCTCCTCTCCCGATCTGCAATGCTTGTCTGCCGAGAGAAATGGTGAAAGAAACCATGATGGGACCAGGGCTGGCTTTCTATATGACCGTGTAGTCGCTCAACCATTGGACGACTTGGCTGCAAGTACTGGCCCAATGGTTGAGCGACACGTGGACTAGTCGCTGAACAGTTGGATGACTTAGCAGTAAGTACTGGCCCAATGGTTAATAGTTGCTGAACCGTTGGACGACTTGGCAGTAAGTACTGCCCCAATGGTTGAGCAACACGTGGCCTAGTCGCTGAACCGTTGGACGACTTGGCGGTAAGTACTGGCCCAATGGTTGAGCGACACGAGGACTAGTCGCTCAACCGTTGGACGACTTGTAGGCCCAACAGTTGAGCGACACGTCGTCGAACACTTCAGCGACTAGGTCACAAATGATTCGAAAATAATATATGAATAAGTAATACGACAATGCTAGAGGGAATGCATAGACAAGAATTGAATAGTAATTACGAAGGAGAGTACGTCGACACATAATACAAGTTATACAACAATGGTAGAGGGAATGCATAGATAACCATGTTATAGTACCTACGAAATATAATACGTAAACCCCCTACTGGCCACCCGCTACGCCACCCGCAGCACCTCCTCCGTCGTCGCCACATCCCACACCCGGTCCGCGCCCAATCGCCCGCTTGGCTTCCGGCACGGGTGCCTAGGCCGGGCCCAGACAGGAAAGGCGCCAGAGCCTGCTGATCCGTGCTCCCAAGGGGGTCGACTCCATTAGTTGCTGCATGATCACTGGGGGCCCGCTAAGCTGCGACCCGAAAAGAACCTCGACGGGTGCAGGCTCAGCTACTCCCTGGGTGCCTCTGTGAAGTACTGTTCCACGTCCTCGTGTGGGGAGAACTCAGGTGCCGGCTGGACTATCAAACCTTCACGGCAAATAATGTTAATCTCTACAATATATCGACGATCACAAACCTGAAGAGATGAAACGTACTATCGTCGAGGGCGATGCACGAGACGTCAAACCCACTGTACTGTGCATACGGGTCGGGGACGAGAACATACTGCCCTGACACTCTCTGGTAGGTGTCCTAGAACGACGCCGGTGGCGGTGGCGGTGCGTACCCACGTGCCCACCCGAGCCTCCGACTGCAAAGCGCTCAGCGCAGCGGGCACGGATGTGCCCTCCCGAGCTCGCCGACCGGGTCAGACGACATGGTGGCCTCGATGTATGCGCCGACGAGGCCACCTCCTAGACCGTCCTGCACGACATCAAGGTCACGCATCGCCTCGCCGCACTGCAGGCTCAACGAACAAACTGCACTAGCTCGTCGCGCGTGACCTCCGCACTAGTGGCGATCCTGTCCAGGATCGACTGTCCATCCCTGGCAACCTCGACGTTGATGTCTGTCTGCAAGGAGTATGTCAAAACGTCAAACCTATAATTCAGGTAACCGTACTTAGACATTTTAAAACACGATTTTACGTACCGCGAGGTGCACATTCCGCGCGAAGTGTAGAGGGTACGAGTCGGTCGGTGCTGGCACGCGAAACAGGGGAGGGTCAATGACATGCACCAGCCTGGTGCGTGTCTACGGGGCGTACCAGCGAAGGTACTCGTCGTACGCATTGGGGTCGTACGGGCCGTCCTCCGGCACGCAGTCCTCGTGGGCTTTCGCTCACTGCGCCACCCACGGCTCCATCTTGGCCGACCACTGCGTCCTGGTGCCACCCCTCCTACTATGCTTGTGAAATGTACCACTGCAATTAGAAGCCGCCGTAACAGAACTATCAAAAACATATGTGAACATGTGTTGTATGTAACTCACGTGTGGGTCGAGTCAGGCACCCTCGTCCCGACGGGAACTGGAACAACCTGGCGGAGGCTGAACTGGCGCATCACCCTATGCACCGCGTAGTTCTCGATGAACACATTGAAGACGGGCTTCTTCTGCGTCGCCAAGATACTGTCGCGCCAAAGACAAGGAAGACAGCTCACGCAGAGCACGGCCTCCATCTCTGACGGAGTACGGCTCGGACACGCCGTCGTCGATGGTGAGACGGTCCAGCTGCTCCACAAAGTGCTCGTACACATGTGTGACCTGCTTGTGTGCATATCAGTGCTCGTGAGCCTAACAAGGGTTACAAAGGATTACATGTCTACGATCAAGTAAAGATATAGGGAAGTACGTACCCGTCTACGGCACTAAAGAGACTCTACGGTCGGCCGGTCCACCGCGTCCCCATGGTACATGTCCACGCCAGACGTCTCGAGTTCAGTCTACCGATGGGCCGTCAGAGAAGCACTCGAACGACCACAACTGCAGCAGGAGGGGGCAGCCTATGAGGATATATGCGGGCTTCGTCCTACAGCACGCATCGCACATGCCGCCGTATGTCGCGGCAAGTATGACTGATCCCCAACTGATCTCTAGCTCCTCGCCGTCGGCGATGGCCCTCGCGTACCCCATGAGGCAGGCGTCGATAGAGTCACCGTGGTCTTTGATAAACAAGACTCACCAAGAGCCACAGCAGTACGCCTCGAGGTTCCCGACACACAGTCGTGGTGGGCGTGGGACCATCCGCTCGACCTCGCGACAAACAAATAATTAGTAAGACTGTCATATGGCTAGGCCTCAATGCATCGCTAAACATGGAAAATAGGTAGTATACGTATCCGGAACTGCGAAAGCCACCGCAGGGGCGGGCCATGCTGTTGTCGCTCCAAGAAGTCGAAGTACGGAGGCGTGGCCTCCGCTGGAAGAACCCCATGAAACCTACCCAACAGGGAGTTGCGCCAGTCGACAGCCGCGTCCGGCGGGAATGCACGGGCTCCCGCGATAGGCAGGCCGAGCAACATCGTGACATCCTGCAGAGTAGAGGCCATCTCCCCGAAAGGGAGGTGGAAGGTGTGCGTCTCGGGCCACCACCGGTCCACCAGGGCAGTCAGGAGTGACCGGTCGAACGGGAACCGTCGTGACTGCTCTGGACCGGCCTAGACCTCACCGTCGTCGTCGACTAGACCGCCGTCCTCTTCGGTGGCCTCCACCATCCGCCTTGAGAGGTAGAAGGTCAAGACGCCACCCTACAAAGCACAAAGAAGTAAGTACATAGTGGGCATATGATATAAAAAGTGGCACAACTTGTGGACATACCTCTCTACCCAGCAGGGTCCGATCTCCAAGCCCGTCGGGTGTCCGCAGATGAACCACCCCAAGTCGACCGTCATCCCATGAACCGGATCAAAGACACGACGGCTCACAAGAAGGTCTTGGCGTCGACTAACCAGTCTAGCAGACCGAAATGCCAGTCCGAACCACCAAGGTCGTGAGCCATACCTGCAAATTAAGAAATTAAAAGCATTCATATTAATTAAGCATTTAAATTATATTTCAATGGCAAATAAATCATATTTGATATGTTCTTAGTGGCACCTAAACACTTTGCTCGAACACAGTGGTAATACATATACAATTTCATCAAACCCACGTGGTAAACACATAATTTTCCCTACAAAAGTCCACATTACGTTAACACCTGTACCGGCTGCTATGGATTGCGAAATATTTAAAACATCATCGTTACTATGAATATTTATAGTGGGTGAAGCTTTTAGAAAAAGAAAAACAAAATTTCACATGTTTAAGAATCCTACGTATTTGGAACCATGTATCTGTGATTCCTTAATCCAACCAAAACTATGAACTAAATGTTATCAATTCTTTATTGTGCAAATAAATACATATATTTAACATTCTATAAACTAGCATTTGCGAATGCACGAGTTATCGACATGTTTATATAATAAAAAAGTAACATGTTATCACTCATCTAGCCCATATACAATTAGCGCAGCACGCGGAATAGTATAACTAAATTTATTTTCACCGACTCATTTTTCCTTCGTACGAACTTCTAAACTAATTGTATTAATCATGCTATCTCTAAACATTTGCTAACAATATATCACTAAACACGATGTTGCTCGCTAACCTACCATGCTTACTAATTAATCATGCTATCTCTAAATATTTGCTAATAATATATCACTACACATGATGTTGGTTGCTAACCTACCATGATTTCAAAAATACACTTGTACAAAATAATACTACAAACTCACCGTCCTAGTCGTCGATGCGAAGCGAAGAATCTCTTTTTCCTCCTCCTCTTCTTCTTCCCCTCCTCTTTTTTCCCTCTTATTTTCCTCTCTTTCTTTCCTTTCTTCTCTTCTCGGCTCGCTTCACTCGCTGAAATGGCGACTGTTCTGCGCACGCGCGAGCTTTATAGGCGCCTCAAGTCACCATACGGTTGGACGACTTGGGCACAGCTTCAAGCAATTCACGCGCCTAGGGATGGCAACGGGGCCATTCCCTGGCGGGGAGTGGTGGACCATCCCCATCCCCGTGACAAGAAAAAAATCCCCATCCCCATCCCCGTCGTCAGGTACTATTCTTCCCCATTCTCTGTCCCCGTCGGGTTATCGGGGCCCCATCCTCGTCCCCATCCCCGTCGTCGGTACTGCCATTTCTGGATTTCAGCTGCAGCAAAGAGAAATTTCTCAAGCTATGGATTCATGGATACACTCATACTGTAATACACATACAACTGAATCATGAATTTATCATTTATGGATACACTCATACACAAGTACCAACAGAACCTCATATACCAGAGATCGGCGTCAGGCTGTTGCCTGTTGGGGAGGAAGATCGCGTGTGCGTCGGAGGAGGCGTCGGCATCGGAGGAGGAGGCGGTGTCGGAGGAGGAGGCGGCGTCAGAAGAGGAGGCGTCAGCGTCGACGTCGGAGGAGGAGGAGGCGTCGGGCGGAGGCAAGGAGGGCGTTAGCGTCGGACGCTGCCGTGGAGGAGGAGTAGGAGTGCGGGAGGAGGAGGAGGTGTCGGCGGAGGAGGCATCGGCGGAGGCGGAGGTGGAGGAGGCGTCGGCGGAGGCGGAGGAGGAGGCGTCGGCAGAGGCGGAGAAGGCGTCGGTGGAGGTGGGGTCGGCGGAGGCGGAGGAGGCGTCGGCAGAGGCAGGGTCCTTGGGGAGTTTGGGAGTTGGGGCCTGGGGGGCGGCGGCTAGGACTGGATGGGAACGAAAAAGGGGAAATGGGGACTAGGGTTATGTAGCAGTGCAACACAACTTAGGGAATAGGATGAACGCGTTCTGGCCGGGTGCCTTTGTGTTATCGGGGCCCATCGGATGCTGGGATGGGGAGCAGGGGAATAGCCCCGTCCCCGCCAAACCCGATGGGGAATGTTTTTTCATATTAATATCCCCGTAGGGAAAGAAGTAGTCCCAAACCCACCCCCTAATTGGTGAATTCCCCATCGGGGAATGAGGAATGGGGCCCCATTGCCATCTCTACGTGCGCTCGTATGGCGACTCTGTGAAAGTCGCCATTCCATCAAGCGACATTGCCTCGAACCATTAAATCGTCGTTCTATTAAGCGACTTTTTTTTGTAAGTTTAACTAGCAACATACAAATTCTGTCGTCACTCAGTCATTAACATGCTGATTTTTACGCCCGATGGTATTGTTTTTTTGGTTTGTTCTGAGGAGTGAAGTTAGTTTTTTATTTCACGAAATAGAGCATTTGAACATTTCAATTCTTATGGCAAGGATGAGGACTTTGTTATTTTCATTTTTTTATGTTTGTTATTTAAATTGATTTTGTGTGTATATGTGTGGTGTGGAGAGTTTTTTTTGTCATTATAGTTTGCAAACAAAGTAGACTTTTTTTTTTTTTGGGGGGGCGTATGATGCAAAAATCACCATCTTTGTAGAAATATGATAGTATAAATGTCTCAGAATAGCTTAAATGCGACTTTCAAATTCAAAGCGAACTCTCGTGTTGTGATAAATTATAGGAGGATTTGCTTGTCCTTGAAATTTGCCATAAAACTTTTAAGTCTAAAGGATTATTTGGAACGTTGGAAATTTACAGGATTTTCACAGCAAACGGATTAATTACCGGAGGATTGGGGGAAAAAAATTCCCCAGCCCGACCCTTCCTCGCTCCACTCAAAACCCTGAGCAAGATCTCTCGACCTCAATGGCGTCCCTCTTCAAGGTACCCCCCCCCCCCGGCCGGGGTGGAACCCTAACCAAGCATCCGATTGATTCCCCCGCCTCCCTGCTCATACGGCTCGCGGGTTTGCTTTTCCAGGACCCGAGCAAGCTGTCGGCGTACAGGGACCGACGGTTCCATGGAACGCAGGAGGAGTACGAGGCGGCGCTGCAGGCGTCGACGACGGTGTACGTGGGGAACATGTCCTTCTACACCACAGAGGAGCAGGCCTACGAGCTCTTCTCCCGCGCCGGCGAGATCAAGAAGATCATCATGGGTCTCGACAAGAACTCCAAGACCCCCTGCGGATTCTGCTTCGTACTGTACGGGCTTCCTTCCTTCCTTCCTTGACCCCTTTCTTTCTTTGTTGGATTCGGTGCTGTAGTTTGATGCAATTTTTAGACCAAATGGCTTGGCCCAACTTTATTTTATTACAGAGCAGAGGTTCGAATGTAGTTTGATGCAATTGGATGCTAGGAAGACGGCTTTCTAGTTCTGTTTATGCACTAATTTCGATTCATTTGTGATGTGAGGTTGTGAAAGATGCCCGATACAAGAGTGTCCGATGCAATTTTGGTGCTGCCAGGAACGTGTGAAATGTCCTAGAACAGGGTCAGGAAAGTGTGATGTATCAGTGTAGCATGAGCTTGAACAGTTAGATGTTGCAATAGGTTTGGTGGAGCTCAGATGCGGGTTTTATGAGGTAGTTATACTTTAATAGTGTGTCCTTGGTTCTTGGTTACTTTTTTCTTGTTTGGTTATTTTGATGTATTATGCTGCCATCTGATGTAGTGTTGACTAGTGCACTGTATGGTTCGAATGTGGTTTGATTGTTGAGGGAGCTGCTATGTTCTGAGGAACCAGTGATTTTTGGCGGTGAATTGGGATTTTTTTTACATGTATTCTGGTGCTTGTGGTGGTGTTCTGTGTAGGTATGTGAGGTCTTGAATGCTGATATTTAGCTATGCAATGTGTTATTATATTTAAAATGCTGCCTCTGGTGAGTAATGTGGCATCATGTGTACCGAATCTGGTTAGATTGGTCAAGGTTGGAGTATGTTGTTTTTGTTCTCCAAAAGTTGGATATTTCTGTCTCATATTTGGTTTGATGTGGTTCATGAATAGACATTTATATATATTATAGGTTGTAGATCATTGGTGATGTATTGGACGGTGAAATATTTGTATTGTTTAGAGCACAATTTCAGTTTGCCTTGTTCTGGGATAACTCGGTGTACATGTCTTGGGTTCTTGGTGGTAAGGCTTTCATTGAGTTATCAGTTTTTTTTTAACCTTAAATGATTATGCAAGAAGTGCTTTTCTGATAGGCATGTATTGCTTGATTGTGCTGTACACTGGATCTGGTGGAGTTTGTATTGGAGTTCTTGGAAGTTGGGAAGATGGCATCTATCTAGTTCGATCCAACAGTGGAGTGCCCTGTTAGCTGGTAATGGTTATGATGTCTCTGCTTTTTGTTCCTCCCTTTGTAGGTACTACTCCAGGGAGGACGCTGAAGATGCAGTCAAATATATTAGTGGAACAATGCTTGATGATCGCCCAATTCGTGTCGATTTTGATTGGGGCTTTGAAGATGGCAGGCAATGGGGCCGTGGGAGGAGTGGTGGACAAGTATTACCCTGTTCTTATTCTGCATGAAAAACAAATATGTATGGCATTCTACCTGATTTATGCCGATATTGCTTGTTCCTTTCATAGGTTAGAGATGAGTACCGCGCGGATTATGATCCTGATATCCTTTGATACTATTGAATTACCATTTACTTCATGCCGATGTGGGTTTGTACTCTATACTGCTATAAAACTCAGAAAACCCGCATTGATAATGTTACCTGTTGATCCATCCATTGATTCTTTCTAAATCTGGCAATACAACTGAGTGCTGATTGTGTTTTCTTAATGACACTTCGAAATTTAGTATGCATTTACATGTTTCTGTAAATTATCTCTTGAGTTAGCAAGCTTCCTTAATGAATTTAACGAAGAGGTGGCTATGGTAAGATGGTTCAGAAAGAGCTAGAAGCACAAAGAGAATTAGTTGACTATGGTGGAGGTGCTTTTCAACCGAATGCGCCACCTCAATGTAAGTTTTGAAGTTATTTGTATTCTGTGCTTTTAACCACAGCGTTGCATGCATGTACATTTTTTCTGACATCTCTTAACATAATTTTTTGTGTGCTCCATATAGCTTATTAAAAAGATGCACTTATGGTTATGGGTATCACTACCGTAATTGCACTGTTAGGAGCTTGTGTATATGTACAGTAGCCTCTTTGATAGATTACCAGCTGGGAATTATTTTCTGGACTCGATGAAACAATTAATCTATTGCTGGATGCTAGTTTGATGAAATAAGCATTGCTACAACCCTACAACAATTGTATGCATGCTTGGTATGGTGGATGGAGTTGTCATGAAGTTCAATTTCATATTTTAAGTTTGATAAAATAACCTGCTGACGGGACCCAATTTACTGCTTTTCTATTATTGTACTGCATTATACCTGTATATAGCATATAGCATGCATTAGATAGTTTGATATTACTTCTTGTGAGCAACCTGCTCATGGGACCCAATTCAGTGCCTTTCCACTCTTGACTCCCATCTCACTTGTTGGCCTACTTTACATTTTACTTGTTGCTTATCACCAACAATGTTCTAGTGTTGCACAAAAACCATTCACATATTTCTTTGGAAATGTGATGCGGCTTCATATATCCATTCACTCCAGTATTTGATCTCACGCTGACAAGAGCATGTGTGATGATCCGATCCTTTCCAGCATGTTTTGCAACGAATTTACTATTGTCTCCTTACTGTCTAGACAGCTTGAGCCTGACTTTGTTTCACTATTTACGCAAATATTGCATTGTTTATTTTAATATGCAGATGACAGAACTGACAAGAAGAGAGGATACGGAGATCCTCACCGGAATGACAGAGGTAGCACAGCTCTAACGTATTCTTGTATGTGCTTTTTTAATGCTAGAAGATAACATAATCTGATGCTCTGCCAGATTACCAACGGAAACGTTACCGGAACTATGAACGATCTGCACCAGATATGCCCAGGAGAGCATCTGACTCTGATTCTAGGAGAGATGCGAATTATGATTCGGTATTAGAGCCTGTACCTTTTATCATCTTAGTTTTCTTTTTCGTCCTTTCTCAGACATGAGACATTTACTAAGTATTCCATGGTATCTTTTGTAGGAGAAGAATCCTAGGTTTCGTGAGAAAGGTGACTCTGATGATGAAGATGACGATGATGATAAGAGACGCCGCCGCTGAACCTGAGGAACAACTGCTGCTTTCGGCAAATGTCCCAGTGACTGCAGTAGTGTCCACAGCCACCAGCAGAATCTGGTTTATCCTGCTTTATACCATATAACTTAATGTTTCCTCTTCAGCTGTTCCATTTTATTCTGGTCTTACCATCAGCTCATCAGCATGTGCATAGATTCGATTCGAGTACGGGATTCTGTACTCAGTGACACTTTTCCGTGCGTATGCTGCTGATTAAGAATAGTATTGAGCTCAGCAATTTAATGGATGTTGGCCACTAATTGATTACCAGAACCTTGAATTTCAACGAAGTTATAATTAGTCACGGTGAGATCATGCTATGGAGCAAGGCTCGAGGCACGCTAACAGCCGTATGAACAGTACCACGGGGTAGCGGTGTTTGAACACTGAACGGCCAAGTTACTGTAGTGACACGTGCGCGCCGGTCGCTGGTGCTGTATCACCATTATTTTCCATACATGGTTGATGAGTTTTTTAGGATAAAGAATATTTGGTTAGGTAGGTTATTTTGTGATTCCTTATCTATCATGTTATTGTTAGGGATAGGATCTTATCTATTAGGAATGTTATTTTTAATAGTTGAAAAGATTAGATTGGATTGATATGTTTCTTTATAGATTATTTTCTTAGGCGTCAAGTCGGATTGTCCTTATAAAGGAGATAGCATATAAATAACGGTTAGTGACCATGAATCTTACAAACTGGGCCCTAATGTCATTTTTCTCTCCCCTCTTTCCCCCCTCTCAGACAAACTGCGTGGAACAGGGGAGGTGGTGTGGCGGTTCTGGATGGTGATGGCAAGCCGCGGCGCGCATGGTACGGTGGCGGCCAAAATGGAATAGTTTGGCACCTGGGAGAAGATAGGCGGCTGTGACGCAGGCGGGCCAGTGTTGCAACGGTACTAGCGATGGCGAGGCGGTGGATGAAGTGGGGGCGAACTGTGGCAGCGATGTTCCGGCGGCGCCCTTCGGGATCTAGCACACGCATGAGCAACACGGCGGTGAGGGAAGTTTATAAGTACGGGTAGCGCAGTTGAAGATGTCCAGTTGCGTCGGGGCGGTGGTGCTCCACGGTGGTGCATCGACCGAATTGGCTTGGGGAAAAGATAAAGGGGGTGGAGGCGATGCTCTGAGGGTGACGAATTCGATTAGCGGTGACGGGGAAAACAACTTGAATCCAGTGATGAGTTGCGATAGCAACCAAATTGATTGAGGGGAAAAACTTAATGGAGGGTGGAACACGAGATGACGCAATCGGTTTTGCAAGAACCTCATGGGACGGGATGGGACGGCGATGTGGCGGCTGATCCCTAACTAACTACCCAACTTACTCGGAATCTTGCAAAACTCGCACATTTCATTTCGCAACCATGCTTTGGGAGGCAATTTCGCTGCCATGCTTCGCAGTACAAGGCGTGCCTGACGTTGTGCGCCAAGTGCTCGTGCGTGCCACCGGGCACCTACGGCAACAAGGGTGCGTGCCCGTGCTACAACAGCTGGAAGACCAAGAGGGGAGGGCCACAGTGCGTCAGTGCCCATAGGAGGCTTTGATTGATTAGTCCATGATTTTTCCTGCATTGCTACGAGGCTACGAGCCGTCGAGTTCTGTAAGTTTTTCCCCTCAATCAATAAGAGGAGGAAGAAAAAAAGGTGTTACGGCCATGGTAGCACTCAAGGAACCGAGTCATGCTTCTGAATTAAAACAACAACCAAGTACTCGTATTTGTTCTGTTTTGGTGCATGAAGACGTGCATAAGAGAACAGGAGCAGCACTAGAGGGAGAGAACCAGATGGGTAATGGTTTGGGCCAAAAGAGGAAGCGAGCTAGCTCGCTTGGCTTGTGGCGGCGTCGACCGCACATCCCGTCCGGGCTCGAGTCTTAGACTCGGCGCTCGGTGTCACACCGGACTGTGCAAGGGGCACAATTGTTGTTGAATGATTGTGTAGGGACACAGTGGTACTCCACCTCGTCACGGTTTAAGCGCTGTTCCTGTTGGCGCCTTCAGAGGTAGGATGTTTTTTCTTCTTTAATGTAAGCCGGGTTAGGTAAAATCCTTGACATAAAAAAAAGACAAAAAAATGGTTTGGGCCATAAGGGAAGGATGAGCCAGGTCGTGGAGGACCAAAAACAAGCCAGGAACGTGTGGAAATCAAAAGGGACACGTCTTGGAATTCTACAAGTGTTCAGATTGGAACTTTACTGATCCGCATTGCCCAAAGATTAATTTTAGTTGGTTCTTTAATTAGCTTGAAAACCCATGCAAGCTGGGTTCGAACATTATGAATTATCATGTTCAGGTCAGTCCTAGTCGTGGTTTATTTGAGCCGAAGTCTGTAATCTGGATTGAGTCGGTTTAAGGGCTTGAGCTCGAGTCCAATAGGGTCAGGATGTGTGCGTGTGCGCTGGTGTATAAAGCCTAGTCGGCTCCCCTATTGTGAGTCAGAACGTTTTGCATGGAGAGAAAAATACAGATGAGTGCCGGTTGGTTTGGTGGCCATGGCGTGTGTGTTGGTGAGATGAAAACCATCTAGGGTTGGTGCGCTGCGCTAGAACTGGAGGAGCTGCTGCCAACCTAGTCCCCGTGAATCCTTGTGGCTCCCCCCGTTGATTCGTGGATGTTCTTCTTGATCCACGGTTTGGCGAGATTTGTGGCTTGGAGTTGTTCATGTGGCGTTTGCTAGATTGGTTCAAATCCCAGCCGACCTAGTCATCTGCTACTTCTGTTCTTCAATCTAGACCAGAGGTGCTTGTTCGCTATGTAGAGATTTCGAGCGAACAAGTTGCTGATGTGATAAGGGCATGTACAATTGTATAGACAAGTGTTATCTATAGTATCTCTTCATGTTATCTATAGACAACACTAAAGATAACTTCTACGATGGATTGTCTCTTCATATGTCTCTATGGACAACTCACTTATGTACAATATATCTTGTTTCTCGTGTTACAGTCGACTACTGTACGAGAGACGGCCTAATTCTCTAAGCACCTCCTCTCTCCTCCACATCACCTTGTATCCTACGTGTCAAGGCTTACAGACAGCTGACGTCATATCATTATACATGCTCTAAGTAGTTGCATTAAGGAATCAGGTTCGACTAATTAACTCTTGCTCTTTAATTGTCTCTCTTTCCGATCGGAATATAAAATTATTTCCAAGATTTCAGTTGGACGTTGGTTGCGGAGACACTAAGAAGTGTAAATTTTCACTCGCCATCTCTCTTTTCTCTCAATCGAATATTATATTTAAATGGATAGAGTGTTCATCGGCGAAAAGACACCAAAATTTAGTGTTTCAACAACGATATAAACAAATCAGTGCTTTAAAGCAATTGCGACAAAGGTTAAGTGTCTTATAGCTAATTTTACAAATATTTAACTTTCGGATTAAATGGTTGCCTCATAGGATGTACAAAAAAAAACCATGGATTTTCCTTTTGCATTATTATAGGTAGCCTTTTCTACAGCATGGTGTATAGTTTAGGTCATCGCGAATCAATTATAAGTACCAATGAAACTGTTATAGGAATATACAGAGAGAGGCCGCGCAAAATACATAAAAAATAAAGGCAAACGAAAGGAATAAAATGGAATCCAATACAATCAGTTCTACATTTCGACCTGCAGCATTGGTCATACTAAGGCTCTAGCTCTGGCCGTCAAGCACCATGGGCCGGGGGTGCTCCTCGCCGGAATCGTCGTCTTCCTCGAGCTGGGGGTAGTCCTCGTACAGGAGGATCTCGACTCCTTGTAGCACCGGCGAGCGGCAGTACGGGCAGGTCCTCTTCTTTGACACCCATTTATCCAAGCACGTTCGATGGAAAGCGTGCGAGCACGACAGCTGCACGGCTGCCGCACTGCCAACCACGAACTTCTTCAGGCAGATTGGGCATTCTTCTCCGACCTCGTCGTCCTCCTCCTCGTCGGAACGGTCGTCGTCGATATGGCTCCCTGCGGGCGCCATCTCCACCGTGACCGCCACACCGCTCCAGAACGAGTTCGCGGCCTCGCTGGCGGACCGGGAGCAGAAGTCCTCCACGACGAGCGCGCACTCCGGGGGAAACCCCGCGGCGGCGACCATCGCCTCGACATCCCACGTCCTTCTGATCAGGATGAAGTCACCGCTGTTGCGTGTGAACCCAGCAACCAGGGTGGGCGGCGCGTTGCTTCTGCTGGCGCCGTCCAGCTCGTTCTTGACGAAGTCAATCGTCATCGGCGGCATGCGGTCCTCGGCAGGTGTGCAGTCGATGACGGCGCTGAAGCGGAGGGCCACGCCGGGGCAGCGCAAGGTGTTGCTTCCCCGGATGCGAATGCGTGTGCATCCATCGTCTTCGTCGCCGTAGGCCCAGGTAAGGCCGTGGACGACGTCGGGACGGCGAGCCATGTTTGCGTAGTAGCTATAGCTATGGCCAGCCATCTTTCACGTATGCACTATGTAGTGGCTATGAGAAGAAAAAACTTGGTGTGGCACTGGTGCACAGCCGTATATAAAGAGCCCAGAGGATGGATCTGGTACGCGGACTCCTAGTGCGAGTAGGAGAGTCCAGTCCGAAACGGAAACCCAGTCCGAAACGTGACCGGATGCTGGAGGCGAGGCGAGGCGAGGCTTGGATGATGCCAATTTTGTTGGCCACATCGAGGGCATCGTAGTCCGGTGTGAGCTTCACATAGGCCTTTTCTTCCCGTCAGGCCTGCAAAACAGAAGATTGATCAATGCACCAAACAAGACGCAGCATATTCAGACATGAACAAAAGATCAGTATAAGTGAGACAGTGACCTGATCAGAGTATTGACTTTCTTTGCCTGGATGTCATACTTCTTCTTGACAGCAGACTTGATCATCTTCTTGTCTGCCTTGAGGTCAACGATGAAGACAAGGGTGTTGTTATCTTCAATCTTCTTCATCGCAGATTCAGTTGTAAGGGGGTACTTTAGGATTTGGTACCGATCAAGCTTGTTCCTGCCAGGTGTACTGATTCTTGGGTACTTCGGGTCTCTCGCCTTCTTGAGAGTCTTTGGTCGGTGAAATGTCACAGATGTGCCAATCTTCTTGGACTTCCTCTTGATTGTCCCAGACTTAACTGCCTTGGCAACCTTAGGCTTGAGTCTTTCCATCAGCCTTCTTGTGGGGAACTAATCAAATTCAAATGGAGAATACAAGAGGCATGTCAGTTGGCATCTCCTAGTAACAATGTTATTATCGAATATTCCAGTGATAAAACTGCAGAATAATTTTAAATATTCCAGCACATAGCCAGCAATATAGAACAAAGCATAGCATCAAATTTCATTCACAGGTATGATAATAACGTCAAAAGAACGTGAGGTGACACTGAATGGCATTATATTCCACCCCTTTAACAGAATTTGATCCCGAATTCTGGTGTCCAATAATCCACACAAAAGAACAAAATAAAACAACTGTATATAAAAATAACTTTAACTTGTACCCATAGTGAACAACTCCTGGTACTTCTTACGCATGCGAGACTCCAATTCCAAAGTCGTTTCTCGTTCAGATTGATGCGACCATAGCACCTTAACATATTTTATCGTTCTGTACCTCAACATCCTCTCCAATTCCTCCAGAATCCGAACTAGACGGCACTCGAAGGTGAGGTCTTGCTTAAGGGACAATGGTTCTGGTATGATCTCATGCTCCGGATCCCTTAAGTACTTTCTCAACATAGAAATATGAAACACATTATGAACTCCTCGTATGGACTTTGGAATGTCCAAGCGATATACCAACTTTTCAATTCGTGTCTAAATCGGAAATGGCACAATGTACCACGGGCTAAACTTCTCTTTGGTACCAAATCGCACAACTCCTTTAGTGGAAGACACTCTCAGGAGCACCTGATCCCCCACTTCGAACTCTAAGTCGCGCCTCCTCATATCCACATAGCTTTTCTGTCTACTCTGAGCAGCTAGCAAATTCTATCTAATCTCCGCCACTCGTTCCACTGTTTGCTGGACCCAATCCGGACCCAGAACAGCCTTCTCACCTACAGCATTCCAACAAAGTGGCGATCTACACTTTCGCCCATATAGAACCTTGAATGGCGCTATCCGAACACTGGAGTGATAACTGTTGTAGTAGGCAAACTCCACGAGTGCCAAATGATCCTCCCAGCTACCTTTCCAGGACAGAACACAGGACCTCAGCATGTCCTCTAGTATTTAAATGGTGCGTTCGGACTGTCCATCCGTCTGTGGGTGGAAAGCGGTACTAAACTGAAATTTTGTACCCAGAGCACCCTGCAAACTCTTCCAAAACATGGAGACAAACTTGGCATCTCTGTCAAAAACTATCGTCTTGGGCACACCATGCAGTTTCACTATCTCACGCGCATAGATGGGTGCCAAATCACTTGTTGAATTCGTCGTACGAATAGGGATGAAGTGCGCGGATTTACTAAATCGATCCACCACTACCCAAATTGCGTCCTTACCTTGCTGGGTATGAGGTAAGACGACTATGAAATCCATGGTAATGTCATCTCATAGCCACTGAGGAACATTCAAAGGCTGCAATAGCCCAGCAGGATGCTTATGCTCAGCCTTCACTCGCTGGCAAACCCCGCAAGACGCCACATAACGAGCGACATCTACCTTCATTCTCTTCCACCAAAAGCTCTTTTTCAAATCCTGATACATCTTGGTCTCGCCAGGATGTACTGTGTACGGGGTACGATAAGCCTCTCTCAATATATCATCCTGGACCTGAGCATTTTGTGGCACGCAAAGGCAGCCCTTAAACCGCAATGCGCCCGACTTATCAAGGCTAAAGTCCCCATTTTCCCTTCATCAAGGTGCTTCCTCACTTGTTGAAGCAATCGATTATGTTGTTGCGCTTCTTTCACTCACTCTGGGATTGCCAATTCCAGCAGTAGTTGCGTCTCAGCCAGTGCTGTACCAGCATAACAATAGGAAATTTCCATCCGATCGAAGTCAGCAATAAGACAACCTGGAGTGGAGGGTGTTGTCTTGCGACTAAGGGCATCAACGACTACATTCGCCTTGCCCGGGTGGTACTGGATAGTGAGATCATAGTCTTTGGTCAGTTTCAGCCACTTTCTTTGCCTCAAATTCAACTCCTTCTGAGTAAAAATATACTTGAGACTCTTGTGCTCAGTAAAAATATCACAAGACTCTCCATACAAGTAGTGCCTCAAAATCTTTAGAGAAAAAACCACTGCGGCTAGCTTTAAATCGTGAGTAGGGTAATTTTGCTCATGTTTCTTCAACTGTCGTGATGCATAAGCAATCACTTTGCTGTCCTGCATGAGCACGCAACCCAGACCCACTCAAGAAGCATCCGAGTAGACCGTGGAGAGCTTCCCTGGCTCAGGGAGGATGAGAACAGGGGCAGTAACTAACTTTTCTTTCAAAATACAGAAACTACGCTTGCATTCATCAGTCCACTGGAATTTCGTGCCCTTTCGCGTGAGCTGAGACATTGGTTTGGCAATAATTAAGAAGTCTTTTACGAAACGCCGGTAGTAACCAGCTTAGACCAGAAAACTTCTCACTTCTTTGATATTAGTTGGACTCTTCCAGTTCACTACAGTCGAAATCTTAGATGGATCTATCGAAATACCTTCCTGGTTAATCACATGACCGAGGAAGCCTACTTTAAAAATCCAGAACTCGCATTTCTTTAATTTGGCAAAGAACTGATTCTCCCTCAGAATCTCAAGCACGAGCCTCAAATACCGCTCATGCTCTCCCTCTATCTTGGAATAAATCAAGATATCATCGATGAACACAACCACAAAGTCATCAAGATACTTATGCATCATACTGTTCATCATCTCCATAAAGACAGCAGGGCATTCGTTAATCCAAAGGACGTAACTTTATACTCATAGTGCCCATACCTGGTAGAGAAAGCGGCATTTTCTATATCTTGCTCCCGCACTCGAATCTGATTATACTCAGATTGCAAATCAATCTTCGAGAACACCTTGGATCCCTTCAATTGATCAAACAAATCCTCGATACGAGGCAAAGAATATTTGTTCTTGATGGTCACTTGATTAAAAGCACGATAGTCTATGCACATGCGCCAACTCCCGTCCTTCTTCTCAGTGAATAGGACAAGGGCTCCCTAAGATGACACACTACGATAAATCAACCCTTTGGACAACAAATCATCCAATTGCTTCTTCAATTCTTCCTGGAAAGGTCGTGCCAAATGGTACAGGGATAAAAAAATAGGTCGTGTGCTGGGAACAAGATCAATCCTAAACTCCACATCCCTTTCGGGTGGCATACCCGGAAGCTCATCGGGAAATATATCGGGATATTCACACACCACTGAAATATCCTCAATGCGCAAAGGTGCGCTCGGCTTCTCCGCAAGTGCTAGAAGCGAACCAGACTTCACCGTTTGTCGGCCAGGGAACAGGTTGGCCAACACAAAAAGAGAACACGGAGGTGTATTCCCCTGAAAGATTATATCCTCCCCGGAAGGAGCTTGCAAAGTTACTATACTCCAAAATCAGGAATTCATGGCCCGATAGCAATGTAACCAGTCCATGCCAAGAATAACGTCAAAAGGTTCTATCTGAATAACCATTAGGTTGGCAACAAAATCCTCACCATCTAATGAAACCACGCATCCCGGACATACTGTGGAACTAGAATTGATACCTCCTGGAGAACTAACTATAACAGACTGCGAGATCTGCTGCATATTCATCTTTGCTTTTCTAGCGAACTCACGGGACACAAAGGAGTAAGTAGCACTGGAGTAAAAAAGAACAAGGGCGTCACACGAATCTACTAACAGGGTACCTGTCATCACGTCTCGTCATCCCGCGGACTCATCGGCAGGCAATGCATAGACTCCAGGTGGCGCCAGGGCGACGAAAGCCCTAACACTCGACTGAGATGGCAATGGAAATGGAGGCGGTGTAGCGTGCTAAACTGGAGCAACTGGTGTAGGGTGCCAGTAATACCCGGCAGGTGGTGCCTAGGAAAGAGGAGGCTGCTGTGCAGGGGCAGCCACTAACATCTGGACAGACCCCCAGGTGAAGCATTTGTCGATGACGTAGGTGCCAGCTCCTACTTGATAATACTAGAGGGGTTCTGACGACAAACCCGCTCCATATGCCCGACCGACCACATCGCCGACACTCTCCCGTCCAAGAACATTCAGTAGCACGATGCCCACCACCGCACTTGAAACAGATCATGCCCTGCCCTGGGACAGGACGATAGGCTGGGGTCGCTGATGACGAAAGAGGTGTTGTAGAAGACGGCCTCGAAGATTTGGACTTGGATGACTGCGGGGGACGCTGGCCCCACTTGGACTTCTTGGGAGTAGGTCGCTGAGATGACCTACCCTCCTCGCTAAAACTTCTCTTCTGGTCACTACCAAAAGCGCTTGGACCACCAGAGGGTTGCAGTCCTTTAGTGAGCTGCATTTCTATCTCCATCCCTCTGACTTGTTCTACCACTGACCTAAAGTCACGTGACGCAGTGGTTCCCATAACATGCTGAAACTCAGAATTGAGCCCTCGGTGAAACCTTTTGGCCTTCTCCAGACCATTGCTCGCGACCGATGGTACAAAATGGATCAGATCGTTGAAATCTGCTTCGTACTTAGCTATAGTCATCTTCCCCTGCACGAAGGTCGACAAGGCGACCTCCATACTCTCAACAAAAGATTCCGGGTAGTACTTCGCCTTGAACTGCTCAACGAAGATCTTCCAGGTAGCGGGACCCTGGGCAGGGGTCCTAGCTGAAAGAACTCCCTCCTACCAGATGTCTGCCTGACCCTTTAACTGGAATGCCGCATAGCGAGCTCTCAGCTGTGAGCTCATCTCTAGGGCTTCAAATTGCCTTCCCATGTAGCGCAACCAATCCGCAACTTGGACTGGTGTACCCGCCCCATCGAAGGTGTCTAGACGTAAAGCCAACCACTCACGACGGCCCATCCTTGCCTCCGGCACGGTTGGAACGACAATAGGTACTGCTATGGGTACAGCCTCAGCAACGGCTGTCGGCGCTTGTTGGCGAAGCGCACAGATCTCTTCCATAAACTCTCGCAGCAAGGCCGAAGACCTTGCTTGATTCCCAGTTACAGACTGCTCAGCGGAAATAACCTCTGCACCAGGTGCTTCTTGCTGAATTTGAAGCGGTGGCTCCGCTTGAGCATGGCCACGACCACGGCCGCGACCTCTACCTCTACCCCTCGGCATCTCTGTTCACGTCAAACAAGCATTTACACAATCAACTCACAAGCAATTACCTCAAAACATTGTACGTTAACAACATAACTAGCTAAAACATAAATGCAACACTTGACCCAAAAACTCATCCTACTGTGCACTAGAGTGTATCAAGTTTAATTTAATTATTTGGTCTAGGTTAAGTTTTAGTAATTAATCAACCTAGGTCTAAAATTTTTCACCATTATGGATCTAGCGCCAGCTCTGATACCAATTGTAACACCCCGACCCGCTACCTGGACCCGGAATGCTACCACTACACACTATTCATTACAAACTTTGCGTAGCTAAATTAACAACTAGACATATTACAATAAAAGTGGAATATCTAGGAAGGATTGTTTACATTAGTAATTACATGTGACGTGGATGTACTATTCTTCCTTCCCGAAGCATGTCAACTTCGTTGTTCACCTAAATACCAAAAATGCACAAGAGTGAGTCCAAAGACTCAGCAGGCACATAATAGATCGTTAAAAACTGCCACACAAACATAACATAACCATATCACAATTTCCATCATTAACTTTCTATTAGTGCAATGCATCATTATTCTACATGCCCATTTGCTCATTGCATTGCCCATATATGCAAATGCACCATCATGCTCATGCTCATATGCATCTCATCAGCTGATACCGGTATCGCGGAGTGTTCACCCGTCGATGACATACTCTTCCTCCATCTTCGTTAGGATGGGGTCCTTACATTGTAGGACTTTATCTAGTCCCTACAGATGTAAGACTTCATCTAAAGCACTCTGAATTAGTCATGTATCTTTCTCACCGACTTCACTGGAATAGTTACATGACTTTCTTACTGACCTGGCTCATGCATTCTTTCCCTGATGCAAATGCACATGTTCATTGTCATTAACATGATTCATCATTGTCATCATTAACAGGGTAGCCTCATTGCTCACCTTGTTCCATCGTTATTGCTATTACCATAAGCATTATCATATAAACATCATTATATCATGCAAACATCACATATTTCATAGCACTTACGGACTATCGCTTTACCATGCACTTGCCTGTTAACCAAATGGAGCGGAGCAACATAGGGATGGCGTCGTTCCAGAACCTCCAACTGAACAGGCATTCAACCAGACTCAATACATTATAGCAATACATGCACATAACCAGACGACATCGTTCCTATGCGCAATCCGACACGAACAAACCCCTTCTCTCCGGGCACTATTCCACTAACCAAGTGCCCAAAATAATAATAATAGGTTAGAGATTGGGTCATCTAACCTTGCAAATAAAATTTTTTGTGTGCGGCCCAAATTTCTTTCCACCCCTTTCTTTTCTCTCTTCCCCCATTTTCTTCTTTTCTTTTCTCTTCCCCAGCCAACACCCATCCCCTCGGCGGGCCTTATCTCCTCACACCCTTCTCCTTTCTTACTCTCTCTCTGGTTCCACTCCACCTCCCTCTCTCTCCTCTCGGCCCCGATGGCTCGGCTGCACCTCCTGCCCTTGCGCCCTCGGCTCCCCTGCTGCTGCCTGGCTCAGTTCCCCTCGCCCGCTCGGTGGTCGCGCCAGCTCCCTTTTCTCCCTTACACACGCGCGATAGGGTGCTCGGTGCTGCCCCTAGGGGTCGTCGTTGTGCTTCCTCCGACTTGCCTGCTGGCGCTATGGTGCAACTGTCGGCCTTTCAGCGCTCAACCGGTCCCCTATGCCCGGCACCACCACCCCCTACGAGCTCCACCCCAGGGATGTCTTCTCTTACCCCCCCCCCTCCCTCCCCTTGTTCTTTATGCATGCTAGTGCCGATTGTGCCCTCTCTGTGGTGCTTAGCTCATAGGGTGGGATTTGGATCAGGCAAGACTAAGAATAGGGAAAGAACATGGGTTACCTGGTTTGGTCGATTTGATGACAAAATGGCGGTGAGGCTTGGCTCACAGCCTTGGCTGCAGTAGTGAGGGTGCTTCCCCGGTTCTTGATAGCCCTCTCTGCTCCTCTTCTTCTTTGGTTGCTCTATGCAGTGGGCTTGAGATGGAAAGGTGAGTTGTGGCTTCGCTAGCTCTCTAGGGGGTTTGCTTAAGAAGAGGGGAAGGGTTGCCCTTGCTGGCTAGAAACAGCTTGGTCTTATCTCCGTCTCCTCACTGTGGCTCTGTTGGTTTAGTGAAAAATAAGGTTTTACCCTATGGTCAAAAAAAACTTGTAGGTGAAAGAAAAATGGCATTACAGAGAGGCCGCGCAAAATACATAAAAAATAAAGGCAAACGGAAGGAATAAAATGGAATCCAATATAATCAGTTCTACATTTCAAGCAGCAGCATTGATCAAACTAAGGCTCTAGCTCTGGCCGTCAAGCACCATGGGCCGGGGGTGCTCCTCGCCGGAATCGTCGTCTTCCTCGAGCTGGGGGTAGTCCTCATACAGGAGGATCTCGACTCCTTGTAGCACCGGCGAGCGGCAGTACGGGCAGGTCCTCTTCTTTGACACCCATTTATCCAGGCACGTTCGATGGAAAGCGTGCGAGCACGACAGCTGCACGGCTGCCGCACTGCCAACCACGAACTTCTTCAGGCAGATTGGGCATTCTTCTCCGACCTCGTCGTCCTCCTCCTCGTCGGAACGGTCGTCGTCGATATGGCTCCCTGCCGGCGCCATCTCCACCGTGACCGCCACACCGCTCCAGAACGAGTTCGCGGCCTCGCTGGCGGACCGGGAACAGAAGTCCTCCACGACGGGCGCGCACTCCGGGGGAAACCCCGCGGCGGCGACCATCGCCTCGACATCCCACGTCCTTCTGATCAGGATGAAGTCACCGCTGTTGCGTGTGAACCCAGCAACCAGGGTGGGCGGCGCGTTGCTTCTGCTGGCGCCGTCCAGCTCGTTCTTTACGAAGTCGATCGTCATCGGCGGCATGCGGTCCTCGGCAGGTGTGCAGTCGATGACGGCGCTGAAGCGGAGGGCCACGCCGGGGCAGCGCAAGGTGTTGCTTCCCCGGATGCGAATGCGTGTGCATCCATCGTCTTCGTCGCCGTAGGCCCAGGTAAGGCCGTGGACGACGTCGGGACGGCGAGCCATGTTTGCGTAGTAGCTATAGCTATGGCCAGCCATCTTTCACGTATGCACTATGTAGTGGCTATGAGAAGAAAAAACTTGGTGTGGCACTGGTGCACAGCCGTATATAAAGAGCCCAGAGGATTGATCTGGTACGCGGACTCCTAGTGCGAGTAGGAGAGTCCAGTCCGAAACGGAAACCCAGTCCGAAACGTGACCGGATGCTGGAGGCGAGGCGAGGCGAGGCTTGGATCCAGACTCCCCAGAAAAACTAGCCGAGAGACGCCGCAAAAGAAAATCTAAGGGAATTGATGTGAGGCATACGTCCGTTCCGCCCGTTGGGACCGTACACCAGCACATTTTTTGTTCTGGAACCTAGCAATTCTCAAGTAGCGAAGTGCACGCTCCGCAAGCATCTCCTTACCCCTCCCAAACTTCAATGGTCCATACATCCGTCGAGTAAGCCTAGCTATAAAACAGAGGAATGTACAATGAACTCTGTGTAATGTCTATTGCCCCAGTACTAGTAGTAGAACAACAGGCACACGCTCATATGCAGATGGGGTCAGGAAGACAATTAAGCAAAACAGCTACAAATTCTACAATCTCATGTGCCATGCATAAGGATGAACGTGCATTTCCTATATAAAAAAAATAAGGGTAATGATAATATACATACGTACGGCGTATCATACGCGTTCTACTACTACCCGTGCCCAAGACCAAGACAGCTCAACAGCCTCAACGAGGTTCACTCGGAGACTCAGCAAGTTATCCTCTGTTGTGTCTAATTCCGATGTTGTGGTCTGCTGAAAACAATATTGCGGTTCATTGAAAACAATGTTGCGGTCTGTTGAAAACAATGTTGCATACTGTTCTTTGAAATATTGCATCTATAGAAAAAAAATATTGCATCTGTAGAAAAAAATATTGCATACTGTTTCATGGCGATGTTGCAATTTTTTTCAACGCGTTTTTTTCCCAGATACTTTGTTTTTTGATTTATGATGTTGCAACCGTTGTCCGGAGATGTTGCAACCATTGTCCTAAGATGTTGCAACCGTTGTCCGGGGATGTTGCAAGTGTTGCATCTGTAGAAAAAAATGCTGCATACTGTTCACGTCAATGTTACAATTTTTTCCAACGCATTTTTTTCACACGCTAATTTCGAAACCAAACCAACAGTACCACATGTAAATTAGGTGGACTGGTCGCCAAACTTCTGGTCCTTAATGAACCTACCCCAGTACCAGTGGCGCGCGAAGACGTGCCCCATGGACTTGAGCGGCACGCCCGCGTAGAAAAGGAAGGTGTCGTACTTGAAGCAGCACAGCATGGCGAGGAAGCACCCGGGCGTCCGATCCTAGCCCTCAAATCGGACGTCCGGTTGCTAGTATCACCCAATGTTTTACACTACCCAAACAGTAAACTCCATCAACCATCCTTGCACACGATGTACTCATATCCAAAGGACTAGACCTGATCTGATAAGTTACGGACCCACCTACTACAAAAAAAATTGTTGCGAGCGTTTTAACATCGTAATTTGTTTGTTTGGGTTTTTGAAAATGTTGTGATTTATCAGGTCTACGTGGTTTTCAAATTTGTTGGAAATGTTGACTTTGGATGTTGCCCAAAATGTTGCATTTGTTGTCATTGGTTTTGCAATAATTGTTGCACGTTTTTTGGATAACAAGCAAGTTACAGCCATTAATTTGTATCATCTCTCTTTGGTTAAAAGTGCTTTGTCCTGCATGTATCTCCACGACAAGTTATAAAGCAGCCTGCTTCACCTGGCGTACGATGAGAGGATGCTCATCATACGTCCGAGTCGTACTCGTTCCCAAAATATAATCCACTCTGCGAAGTCATGGCTTGCTGTCGGCGATGACTTTCTGCTTGCAAAGCAGCAGATTTTTGTCGGTGAAGGTGATCTTGACTAGGATCTTGTCAGAGACAACCGCCCGCAAGAAGAGAGCAGCTTGGCTTGAGCCGCGTCGGAGGCTGAATGACGGAAACGCGCGTGTCAAAGTATAGAGCGGAGCCAGACGAGACGCTGGCACCATGGCTGATGAGGCCACCGGCGTCGTTGAGTGTATAAGAGATGTCAGGGCGTCGACATCTATTTCTGCAGGATTGCTGGGTAGCCACTGGCCACTGCTAGACCGTTTCTGCTGCCCCCTGAATTGAGAGATCCAAGGAAAAAGAGAGATACACCTGGGGTCCGGGCCGATTAAGAACTCTACTGCTCACAGGCACGGACAAAATTTCCAATCCAGGCAAACTGCAAATCTGCAGAGCAATAGCTTTATACTCCAACAACAGCAAAATTCATATGCTGAACAACAGAAATTAATAAATTGCATCCATTCAGGAAAAGTGCACAAACAGATCGATGATACTCGCTAAACTAAAGCTCCAGAGATACAAGGCAGTTATTTTTTCTTTTTTCTTTTTTGGCTAGCTATACGATAGCCCACCAAAACTTAAACTGCAACATACTGACATCAAAATCCAGAGACTTTAGATGATGCCAATTTTGTTGGCCACATCGAGAGCATCGTAGTCCGGTGTGAGCTTCACATAGGCCTTCTTCTTCCCGTCAGGCCTGCAAAACAGAAGATTGATCAATGCACCAAACAAGACACGGCATATTCAGACATGAACAAAAGATCAGTATAAGTGAGACAGTGACCTGATCAGTGTATTGACTTTCTTTGCCTGGATGTCATACATCTTCTTGACAGCAGACTTGATCATCTTCTTGTCTGCCTTGAGGTCAACGATGAAGACAAGGGTGTTGTTATCTTCAATCTTCTTCATTGCAGATTCAGTTGTAAGGGGGTACTTTAGGATTTGGTACTGATCAAGCTTGTTCCTGCCAGGTGTACTGATTCTTGGGTACTTCGGGTCTCTCGCCTTCTTGAGAGTCTTTGGTCGGTGAAATGTCACAGATGTGCGAATCTTCTTGGATTTCCTCTTGATTGTCCCAGACTTAACTGCCTTGGCAACCTTTAAGGCTTGAGTCTTTCCATCAGCCTTCTTGGGGGGAACTAATCAAATTCAAATGGAGAATACAAGAGGCATGTCAGTTGGCATCTCCTAGTAAGAATGTTATTATCGAATATTCCAGTGATAAAACTGCGGAATAATTTTAAATATTCCAGCACATAGCCAGCAATATAGAACAAAGCATAGCATCGAATTTCATTCACAGGTATGGTACTAACGTCAAAAGAACGTGAGGTGACACTGAATAGAATTGTGTTCTCCTCAAATTCATGTTGCTACCAGGGTTCTAGTTAAAAACAGTGAATAGAGAGATATCCAAGATGAAGTGCTGTAATCAGAAATTACACAACATATAAAAATCATGAGGCTGAGACAATAACAAAAGATCAAAAGAAATTGCATACCTTTAGGCGCCATTGAAGCGTCTCAACAGCCTAATAACTGCATGGAAGGGGAAAGCAAAAGAGATTTAGAAAATAACAAAGGAACATTATAAAACGCTAATGCCTCAAGAGAAAATGGATAGAACACTACATTGATCTGGAACTAGTGGATCTCTTCATTGCTCATAACTGGACTACTATTGCAGATAAATATTCAGCTGTTCTGGTGCATTCGTGTTCAATGCTCATCCAAGGTATCAATAACCTACTCGAGATCTACACCCAAATTGGCCGTCCTCACAGCAACAGCTACGACTACGAAAACTGATGTACCAATTGATACAAACACACTAAATCCATATGTGAACCGGCCCACCAAAAATCCAGAAAAGGCAACCTCAAACCGCATTGAATCCATTAGCAACAGCTCGATACCGAAATGGGTTCTTGTATCAAGAAAATCCATCACAAAACCAGTCATTCATCCATGGAGCAAGCAAGCAATAGAGTATTCACGAATGATAGAAGCCCCCTTCTCAACTAACATAGAAGACTAACAAACCAAGTGCTGATCAGAAAACTAGCTATAAAGGAGGGTAAAACAAGAAACCTACATGCTAAACCGAAACAAAATTCACAGAGAGATCTACTAGACTGCTCCGCAGTCCGCAGATGCAATCGCCCAACATAGAAGGGCATCCCATCTAATTAGACCAACGCAACAAGCCAACAACGACTGCACTTGGTATTTGCTAAGCTCCCAAAGGCTCGCTGGTTGCAAAGTACGGTGATCATGGCGGAAATGCTGTAAATAAGAGAAATCAGAGGAAGATGAGGCGGGTGGGTTTACCTTAGCGGAAACGGAGGCCGGCGGGCGAAGGAGGCGAATGGAAACCCTAGCGGCTGTGGCGGCTTCATAGAGCGAGGGAGGAGCGAGACGCTTGCAGGTGGGCCGGGCTGGGCCGACTTGGGAAAAAGGCCCGAACTCCACTTGGGCTGGGATTGCTTAGCTGGGAGTTTGTCTTCCTATTGCCTTTCTTCATATATTTTTTTTCTTCTTTTGAGAGCATTGTCTTTCTCCATTTTTGATGTCAAACTATCTCTCTCTCTCGGTTCTCGTACGCATGTTTAATTCGTATTATTAAAAATACTAGGAAGATCGGCGCGCGGCACGGAGAGGCCCGCGAGGCCATGGGCCCATTGGATGACGCGGCACGGACAGGCCCACAAGGCTAGGACGCGCGGCCGCGTGAGCGACAGAATCGGGCGGGCACGAGCGCGCGATCGAACGCGTGCGCTCGTGCGCGCCTTCCCACGAAGCGCAGCGGGCGATCGCGAGCACGGAGGCGATCCGAAGGCTACGGTTTCGGGGCGAGCGTGGCCTCGCGGGTTGCGGTGGCTTCCTAACTATGGTAATACCATGCTCTCCGCCGGTGTTAGCCGCAGCCAACGAGACTTGGTCGCGTGAATGAAAACAATAGAAACCAGCGTAACTTAGTCGAACAACTCTCCTAAATGGTACTATTCGTAGGCACAATGCTAGGACCAACCACAGCTTCCCATAGAGACGAGATGATCAAACAGGGGAATGGCAAGATGATTGAATGGTTGATTGCACATATACTGAACTTGCGACCATGTTCCATTAACTCGAGTTCATGAAGAACAGGGTTACAGGGGATGATACTACATAAACTCTGGAATATGGTAAAATGGCTGCTCATCACGCTCCAGCAAAAACATGCCGCACCTCTTTCTTAGATCAAGTTTAGTCGGCGTCACAGAGACACCCCCCAGGAGCAAACAGCTAAGGGGTAGAAATTTTGAATTATTAGCTACAACAACTAAAAGGATCAGGAGAGCAGCTTTGCACGAGTGGCAGGATCTTCTTTGTACTCCACCCACATCATGAAAACATAGCCAAGACACCAGAGCAGCACATACTGGAAGGGAACCCAACACAGCAGTGCTACAAGACTAAGCATACTCCCAACATACTGAGGGTCTTTAATATAACCGAAGGGAAATCCTGTCACCCACGGGATCTTCTTTCCAAATCGAACGCCGTAGTAGGTACCTGACTCGCCTAGCAGCTGGTACACCCTGAAGAAAAATCAAACATTTCAGCAACAGGTTAACTGAATGACAGTGTACTTCTTTTGTTTTTGTGAATCATATTAGCGATTTTGGTTGATTAATATAAAATACATTGTCTATCAAATCATTTTGTGCAACCTGGTTATTTGTGACCCAATGCTTGAATAATATGCGATACCAAAGTGGCCCTTCAGATAATATATACACAGGCTGCTAGTCCAAGCCAGAACATCAAAACCAGAATATAAACAGATTTTGGAGCTTGATTGCCTCATGAACTCCCTCACACTATTTCCAAGTGGTGTGAAGTGTTGCCAAAAATTCCAAAATAGAATGCATAGGCATTAGCACAAGCATAAGGTGTAGGCATGTAGCTGTAGCATAACGTATTGTTTACTAGGCAGCAGTGGCTAGAATCTCCAGTGGAGTGGTTTCCGCACATGTCAGAATCACGTCATAGATTAGTCTAGAAGGGTAAGCATTAACATCTAAATTGTAGACATATACAACTTCGTTATCCATGAGCATGCAAAGACCTGACTTGCTTGCGTCAGTTACAATAGAGAACAGTACCCAATGTCTTCTAGCTAATATTGATTGCCAACTATCATGCTCAATGATTGAAGACCCTATCATATTTTCAAGGTTTTCCAAGCCTTTAAAATAGCTTAGGTTTTATGACAAGAACCAGAGCATGAATGATAGCACCATAACGTAAACCAATTACTGAGAATGAGATTACAAGGACAACTCCAATAGATGTATTGGTGGATTATAGCACTACGAGTACACATTTGTTAACTTAAGATGAAATTTGATTCATTTCTTCACATTAGTTGAAAGCGCTGTTTTTGCTTTTAATCATAATTCAGCTCAAGTCCTTTTTTTTTATTATTTTGCTGATGTCATTCTGTCAACAATGGAAAAAGCTAACCAACCAAATTCATAGTTAGTAAATAGGAGCAAACGATCATTAATTCTCCGTATATACTACCCTGACCTCTTTTTGATTCACCCACTTCTCTTAACTCTTTTCCTTGTCCCTAGTTTCCTATACACATACCAGTGTTAACTTGCCTAGAGCAATGCTGTAGCACTACATCAACAAAACCATTAACATCAAGACTTCCACGAATTAGATTGCAGTAACACGTTTTCCGTCCAAACCAGCGATTTCCAATTCCTAAATCTAACAACCTGATGACCTCTATCGACCATAGAATACACCCAGTCCAGTTCACCCACGGCAAAATCCTCATAGATGGCTAAATTTTTCTAAACCACAAACTTTAGGATGCCATATTAAGGCCCAATAGTTTACAATTTAGTGAAGGCAACGAAAACGTATAGCTTCTCAAAAGCAATGTGCTTTTATCGATGAAAATTGTAGCACAACCCAAATTTTGCCATTTGCATTTGCACATCCAAATAAATGGTGCTCGGAACCTGAGGTGCAACGCCGACTCTAAGTCTGTAACCAAGATGGATGGACATCAAAGGTATTTTTTCTAGTGAAGAACAGCACGAAGAAATTGGAGATGAACAAACTCAAGACAAAGAGAATGGAGATTGAAGATACGTTGCGTTAGGCAGGGAGGTGGGGGGTTAGGTGTTTACTCACTTGAAGTTGAGGTACTGGCCGAAGGCGAGGAGGACGAGGGAGCAGAGGGACGGGGGCCAGGAGAAGGAGGCGACAGAGGCGAGGGACAGCAGCTGGAGCGCCTTGAGGACGTGGGAGACCTGCGCCATGCGGCGGCACGGGTCGGCGCCGCGGCCGCACAGGTCCACCCACCGCTGGGGGTGGTTCCACAGCGCGCAGTAGAACGGGAACGGCAGCAGCACGCCCACGGCCGCCGCGCCCACCATCTCTGAAGTATGAATTGAAGCAGGCAAAGCGTTCGACGGTTTGCCCTTGCCGCAAGGGCTTCTGGAGTTTTCGGGGGTTGCGTGGCGTGGGTTCGTCCGACTGAGACTGAGGCGAAGCGGGGATTTTGGAATTTTTTTTTATAATCTATTTTTTATTTAGAATTATGGAAATAATACTATTTAAAAAAAATTGAAAAAATTATCGATCGTCGTACTATTGGGCGACTTATACCTAGTCGAATCCGATTGAAATAATTGTGTGTGAATAAATATTACATTTTATAGGTAATATATTTAGCAAATCCTATTGTAGGATATTTATTTTTGAAAATAAAAGAGTGGTGACAATGTTGGTTGGTCCGTTTATTATTTTCGTAGAATCTCAAGAATACGAAATTTGTCAGACTCGCAATAGCATTTTGTGATCGTCGTATGTTGTTGTAGTGCGCTAAATTTCTGAAGAATTTTGTGAGGACGACAGAGGTAGCAATGATTCGTAAGTACAAAGTGATATTGCGATGCACTCGGAAATTCATACACAGTGGAGAACTTTGGAGAAATGGTGCAACGATAACAACACGACAGTTGATCCGACAAAGGGTTACATGGCAAGCAAGCTAACGAACCAAGAACGGTACACGTATGCGTTTAGGAATTAGAAATATATGGGACATATGGACGAAGAGAGTCGGACTACTATGTAGACTGGGGCTATTTGCCCTTCCTTGCGAGCTCGGTGTTGTACTCCTCGTCGGCCGCCTTGGTCTTGGCCGTCATTTCTCTTTTTTTTTTTTTCTCTCATGAGCCTCGTGCTTCTCGCGTGCCTGCGCCTCAAGATGGGCTGTGTCTCTGCCGGATCTGTTGGATGTGCTCTTCGGTGCGGCGCTCCTCTTCCCTCCTCTCGTGGTTCCTGTTGGCATCACACTCCTCGCAGTCGAGAGTCTACTGATCGTATGGGTGGATGTCTAGGTCGATCCACTTGCGATGGCTACATAGCGGATCCGGGGACTACGGGTAGACAGGAGAGGTTGTTAGTGCAGACTTTGAAAGAGAAATGGTAGGAAAACATACTGTTATCTGTCCTTATCGACTGTCGAAGTTGCAAAAACATGTACCCGCAAAATGACCAACCAGATCTAATACTTCATTTGTCTATCTTCCGCTACGAACTGTCAGGGCTTCACCACGTCTCTTCTCCCCCTCGCCTCTCTCTTCTCCCTCTCTTCTCTTTTTTTGGAATTAAAATGATATTTTCCACCGATTTTTAGGCTTTAAATAGATAGAACTGGCAATGGGAACCCGCAGCTTCCTATCGCCATTTCAACTGAAAAAAAATCAAACTATTTAATTTTGTAATTATCTTTTTAAATAATATTATTTGAAAAAATCCGCAATTGTGCAGCTCCTACTCGATGCCATGGTTCAACGTTCCAACCTATTGAGGCTATCACATCACATGGAATCAACCTGGTTTCACTATAAATTTGATGATAAATGAGTTACAAGATTAGAAAATTGATGTGCACTTTTTTAGTCGATAAATGAGTTACAAGATTAGAAAATTGATGTGCACTTTTTTAGTCAAGATTTCGGAATTCTCATGCTATTCAATATGCTACCAAGTACTGTTCCAACACAAGATAAACTTGTTCAAGGAATCATATGATGCAGTGCAATTTTTTTTAGGAAAAGGTCGAAAGCAAAACAAAATCACGGATCTGAATATCTAATAGTACAGTTTTGCCATGGATCTCCGGCAGATCAAAACCAATTTATCTCATATTATCGCTGTTGTTGCTTGAATGAACCAAGAAAATTCCTAACCATAACAACGACCACACTCAGACAGAAATTTTGAGACAATATCGACACTCCATGTCAACAGCAAGAAGGGAGAACCGACACATTTGAGGAGCCAAATATCTAACTCTATCCTATCGCCTGCTTGGCACACTCCAGACAAGCATCAAAATTTCTGGACTTTCTTCTTGTGAAATCATAAATTAAGCTCCATTACTCAGCATTGACATCATCAAAACAATCTTCTTCACTATCGCCGACCTTTTGAGGTGCTACACTATCTTCAACCATTGTGGGATCGTTGTCCTCAGACTTTCCGGGCCTGGTCCTGCAGATACCTTGACCATTGCCGGGCGCAATAGTCTCTCCCCAAGTTTGAAACCCTTACGGAATTCCTGGATGATGACCCCCTCCTCGTACTCCACTGATTCTTCTCGCATAATAGCCTCATGAAGCTGAAACAGACGGTGCAAAAGGAACCATTCTTAAATAAAGTTATACCTCTGTCCAACCCCACAATAATTATAAAAAAATAGTCAATGCAGATTTAGCCCTTTATATTACAACTCAACAGCCTTTACACATGCTTTCCCACATTACTATCCGAAAATATAAGAATGAATATGTTGCATAAGAAGGTTGTTTATTTTTTTCACAGTTAAATATCATTACACCAAGTATATGAATGCATCTTTATCTTTTACCCCTGCTTAGGTCTGAATGTCTGATCATAGATAGATAGACTTGACACCAGACCACGGAAGGCACAAATTTTAAATGGACCTGATCATCTTAAGAGTTAAGTGAAAAAATGTTCAGTTTCAAAATCTAAGTGTATTAGATTGTGTATTGCTAGCGCTGCTTACCATAGGATCAAATGGTTTGCCAACAGTTTCCACATCTTCAACGCCAAGTGAATTCAGAATTTGAATAAATTGCTTATAAATGCTCTGGTAGCTGTCATTTATTTTCGCTGCTCTCTCCGATTCCACCTTTAGTTGTGTTTTTGCTCTTTCAAAGTTGTCAAGAACAGGCAACAAGCTCTCGATAACTTCCCCTTGCACATTTGTCATCAGAGAAACCTTCTCTCTTTCTGTCCTTTTCCTGTAGTTATCAAAGTCAGCGCTTATCCTCAAGATACGATCTCTCTCAGTTGTCAATTCTGCATCTAAAGTTGTGATTTTGCTCATAAGAGAGTTCTTCTCATCCTCAATTGAAAGTAAAAAACCCTCTATCTCAGCGACTTTTGCTTCATCATCATTAATCAAAGCTT
Organism: Phyllostachys edulis; assembly: GCA_036346405.1. Taxonomy (NCBI): domain Eukaryota; kingdom Viridiplantae; phylum Streptophyta; class Magnoliopsida; order Poales; family Poaceae; genus Phyllostachys; species Phyllostachys edulis. The sequence goes on along the minus strand of CM070548.1, from coordinate 72,928,303 downwards.
CTTTGTATGATTGCAATGCTGTGATAAGAACAGAGGGAGTTTCCTCTGTGCCCACAGCACCATCATCTGCAGCACTGTCTCCAGTAACTTCAGTTTCTGAATCCTCCTGTGACATAAAAAGATTTCAGCGTAAGTAAGAATTTAAGTGTTTCAAAAGACAAATTATGCAAGGCCATAGATTCTATTGATACAGGATCAAATTCTTTAACTTTTAAAGAAGCATTGAAAATGAAATAAGATACTGCCACACCAATGTCATCTCATAGTGGTTAGCATTACAAAGTTTGTGTTGACAGCAATTTCCAATCTCAAATATCAGCAAAGCAGCACTTTAAATCCTTGTGTTGTCACTTGTCATATAATCTGCACAACCCCTCATGCTAAAAATCGAAAGTACTGCATCCTTGTACTAAAATACAATCTGCAATTGAACTCCAGTACTATGAGTTACGCAAATCAGACATGTTACTGTGTCGAAACCTAGAATCAAGTCCTTGGTCTGTAAGAAAATCTAAAACAGTGGACCCGAATAGCTATATGTGAATAGTAAGAGTCCAATAGCAGATTTTCACAACAATATAATAATTCAATGTTCTCAAGTAACTTAATTTGCATATAATCTAGGGACCAAACAGGAAGAAACTATACCAGCATCTTCAAACATAAGCAATAGCACACAGGCGTGCAGTAGGCACAGATAAAATGCATTCATAATACTGGAGTTACATAACCAATATCTTACAAGTATAAATGTACAAGTTCCAAAAAAAGGGTGTAGTGCCGGGTCTAATTTTCCACCACAGCTCAATGATGTGTATAAATTATAAAATAATATGTTTCCACATCAGTGAAACTCTGGCATTTTCAGCATAAGCCATACACAAAAAGATCCTTCCAACCTTCACGCTGCATATTGATCAAGCTAAAGAAAACTTAAATTTAGCTTGACCACTTGTGTAGTCGCCAAGGTTATACTGAGCGTGAAATAACAAAACAAGAAGCTTATATCGAATATGAATTACGATCCAACATAAGTCAGAACAAACATTTTAGTATGTGTTTCCGCTGAAGAATTAAATATTATGCGTTACAAGGCTAATTAAATTAAGTATCATATTTATCCTATAATGCCATGTCAGAATTTCCTGCATCCAACAACTAAAGGTTAAGTTCAACCATTTTATCACCCGCCACCAACCATTCAAGAAGGTGGCGCAGATTAACCTTCATACCACCTAAATATTGCACATAACAGCGTATAGCAACAGCTGTTCAACTGAACATAAAACAACTGAAAGGCAAATGTTCCACCCAATTGACCACCAATCTCACAAGGTATATGCATCTAAAGCCATTAAGCCCACACTTCGGAAAATGATAGCTTAAATTAAATATGCTTTGAGCAAGCTACTACCTAACGGCGAATAATTTGCGCCACAGATGTTAATGCAAAGCAGTCGAAGGTCATATCATCACTTAACAGATAGTATGCAAAATTGTGTATGCTCCTAATGAACAATTTGTGGTTTCAAAATCCAACTCCGCTATCTAATTTTCATCCTAGAGGATACAACATTAGAAATCTAACAGCTCTTCTTCAAAACTACCTGCTTATCCACCGAAAATTATGCGATAAACAGCAAAACATACAGAAGCAGCAGGCAAAGCACCCCGGGGACGGGCATGCAGCGCCTCACCTGCGTCGCGGTCTGCGCGACCTCGTCGGCCTCGGTGGCACCCAATCGCCGCAGCCGGCTCGCGGTGCGGCCGGGGACGCGCCGAACCGGCAGCGGCTGCGCGCGGAGCGACCGCGCTGGCGCGCGCCGGGAGCAGGCGAGGATGCGGCTGCGCGCGGCTGGCGCGGCTCCCAGGCAGGCGAGGGCGGCGGGCGAGGGCAGCGGCCGTGCGGAGGAGAGCAGCCATGGGGGCGGGCGGGGAGGGTGTGTCTTGCTTGCTGCTCTATCGGATGCGGGGGAAGCGAACAGCACGGCACGAGATAACCCGTCTCGGCTTCGGATGGATGAATCTACACGGGTGCGTGTGTCTTCTGCAAGCGGGGGCTAACTCGACGGGTGTGTGGACGATGGTCGGTGGGTGTAGAGGTGGGCAATGGACCTGCCGGCCGGATGCCATCGTATTGTTGATTCAGTCTAGACATGGTACAATTCATATTGTTTAGGATCGATATAGCATGTAATACCATGATATTGTTTGTCCAATCTAGACACGGTACAATTTATATTGTTTATGGACCGGACCGATACAGCACGAAAGCCTATGTCGTGCTTGGACTGTACCTCTGACACGATGAGCCGGTCCGGCACGGCAGGAACAGTAACAGGCCGTGCTAGGCACGGCACGAAACCGGCATGGCCTGAGGCCCGCATGCGGAGAGGCCGAGGGAGGGAGGATGAAGGGTCGACGCCAGGAGAGGAGGAGGGTGGCGGCGTCAGCGTGAAGGAAGGCGAGGCAAGCGGCGACGCAGGTGAAGTGTGACGAGGATAAGAGGAGGAGGATGGGGGGAGCGAGGCAAGGGCGGGAGGAGAAGGTGGAGGAGGAGAAGGGCACACAGGCCGAGGAGTAGAGGAGCAGAGGAGGAGGAGGAGGAGATGGCGGCAGGAGGCGAAGGGTGCATGGGCACAGCAGACGAGGAGGAGGAGGAGGGCGGGCAAGGCGGAGGAGGAGGCGAGGCAGTGCAAGGACAGCAGGGTGTCTGGCGTGGCGTGGAGCTCGGGGTAGGGGTGGGGAGCTAGGGAAGGGAGATAAGGGATGGGGAATTATGCCTGTTGGGGCTTTTTGTGATGGACCGTGTCAGCACGCATGACCATTTAGCCTTAACGTTCGGTTTTAAAAAAAACTCCGACCGTTTGTTTGACCGTTTGGGACTTTAAAAATAGCAAAAAAATCATGAAATATTTTCTATGAATAGCCACCATACTCCCCTCATTCATCACTCATCCATTCCTCAATCTCTTTTTCAAATTCTGTTGTGCAAATTCAAATTCATTGTGAGAAAATTTAGCAAAATTCAAAAAATTGTGCCAAATTTTGAAAAATTCATTTTTTTTTGCAGCAAGTCAGTAAAAGATGTACAATACTTTTTTTACATAATTTTATTGTTATTATTTATTATGCTAAAATGAAACCAATAATAGTGTTAGTTTCGATTTTGCAGTTTTTATTATGTAAAATTACGATAGCTTTGCTCTTGGTGATTATGGACTTTCACCGGAGGAAGTTGCATCCATGGAGGCTGCGGTTGCCTCAAACCAACTATAGTTGTTAGCGGAAGGGCAAGGCGGAGTTTCGTCATCAGGCTCCACTGTAGCATCTTCGTCGGTGACCATTGGAGCAAAGAGATCGAGGTCGTCTACATCGAGTGTGGGAGAATTTCGACATGACAACCAAACCAGACACACAGGGAAATGAGGTACCATATGATATTTATAAAATTTATCGCAATAAATTGTCTGCAAGGTCTACAAGTGGAACGGGCACTTGCTTAGATATGCTACAAGAAATAAGGCTAAGTAAGGATTGGTGATGAGGCAGGCGCAACTACAATACAACCCGATGGTACGGTATGTATAGCTGGGACTACGATCTGAGGTAGTCCGTCAATCTCTCTATCATTTAATTGCTTATGAGGATTTACTGTTAGGCTTTGGGAAGTCTATTGCTTTCCAAACTTACATTAGGATTGGCATAATCCTAGATTTTGTACCGTTTCTAGACAGATAACAACTAGGGATCTAGTAAAATACTACAATGAACGTTGTAATAAAATACAGGAACTATTTAGTGCGTGAATATTTTCAGTGGCCCTAACCTCAGACATATAGAGTGGTTGGGCTAAGGAGGATTATCTTAGTGTAGTTACTCATTATGTTAATGACGACAGAGTAATGGGGAAAAGAATTATATGTTTCAAATTAATTGATGTAGCACAAACGGGTGAGAATATTGTGGAATGTATTATCAAAGTCGTGGAAGGCTTTGGTCTTACAAACAAAATATTCTCAATTACTTTAGACAATGCTGCTTCGAACTCTAGGGTCATGGATATTCTTACTCCAGTGTTGAGTACATACGCCGATTCCTTCTTGCTACATCAGCGATGCGCTTGTCATATTATCAACCTTATAGTCAAATGTGGTTTGAAGAAGTTGAATCCGTATATTAAAACTTTTCGCGATGCGATATCTTATTTGAATAATTCTAACGTAAGAATAGTAGTATATAAGAACTTCTGCAGGGAGATGGGTGTACGTCCAAGAAAGTTCGGTTTGGACATGCCGGTAAGATGAGACTCTACTTACCTGATGCTTAAGAGTCATTTACTATATAAGAGCACTTTTCTGTTTTTATTCAAACGCATTATCAGAGCATTGACGGTAGTATACTATTGACTAAGCAACATTGATTCGTTGCTGAGAAGGTACTTCAGTTTTTAGAAAAAAATTATGAGGCCACTATTGCTTTGTCCGCTGTCTATTACCCAACATCTCCTATTATTGATGCTCTGCTCATACTCGTAGTAGGCATCTATGTCATGTTTTGCGTAGTCTGCCAAATCGAACCAAATCTCCTCATTCCACTCTCCTGCCATAAAAGCACCAAAGTTGAAAAATGAAGATAATTTGTCGAAAAGGAAAAACTGGAAGATCCCTATAGACGGCGCCAACTATCGATGGTTTAGTATTGATCTTATAAATGAATATTGGGGACTTTCCTTGAGTTAGATCACAAAAAAAAAGACACAACGATTTTATATAGGTTCGAGCCTTCTTCTAGAGAATAATAACCCTACTCATGTGTTGTTGTATTGACTATACTTTACAACAAGGAAGAAATCACTAGAACTAGGGATTAATGACTTCTATTTGTTGATCGTGTCTCTGTTGTTCTTGCTTCTTCTTGTTCCTCCCCCCTTTGTCCACCGGATTTGCTCCTTATATAGCGTGTGAAGGGGTGACAACTTGTCCCATACCAAGAGATGTCTCAATGTTTGATGAAATGCACACGTTTTGTGACGATTATTTTCATAGATGAATCCTCTCACGTCACCTTGCATTTATGTCAGAAACAGAGGCTTAATATGTGTAGTTACCCTAGAGAATAACAACACATATTAACTACTGTGTATATTAAACACAACACATAGGTGTCACCTAGTCGATTGGATACGCATGTCTGTAGGTCTTGTTGACTATAGGATGGTCATAGTTGACCTAGTCATAGTAAAGCTTATGACCAAGAAGTGATCGTAGTAAGGCTTACGATCATGAAGTGGTCGTAGGAAATCTTACGACCACTAGGTAGTCGTAGTAAGGCTTACGATCATAAAGTAGTCGTAGGAAATCTTACGTCCACTGGGTTATCGTAGAACCACTTACGACTATGCAGGGAGTTGTAAAATGGTTTACGACTACTCGGCTAAGCTTATCCCTTATTATGATAAGGGGTATCCTTACGAATAACATGAAGATATTGCTATCTATAATAACAATTATAGATAAATAATTTAATTAATTAAGGATTGTTAGATCCTCGCCATGTAGCCCGCTAACTTCAAGTGAAAATAACTTACTTGGAAAGGAGGTCGTAGAATAGTGGTCGGAAGTAGAGTCTTTTCGACTGGTATTTGACCGTGACCAGAAATTGACTTGGTCAAGAAGGTAATTTTACTTGAGTTGAAAAGACAGAACTGCTTTTCTCGAACGGACAGATTAAAGAATGCAAATCGACTCTCATGTATCTGTCCATCGGGAGCGGTTCCCGAAGGGGTGGTAACTGTTGAGTTCCCACGATCTTTAACTCAGACCCGCGGCTATAAAAATCTACCAAGGGCGTGACTTAGGGTTTTTTACTTTTCCCATTTGCTTCAACTGCTCTTGAGCTCTTGTTCTTTCCGCCACCAACCAAGTTTGCAATCCATCTCCAAATCAAACTCACTCAAAAGAAATGGTTGTGACCATTTCCAAGTGGGAGAAATCCGAGATGGATGTGGAGAAGATGACTGCTTTGGTCGTAGTAGAGAAGATTCTAAGGCACGCTTTGGTGAAGTGGACCAATGCTGAATCCTCAACATTGGTCCTCGAGTGAGAAGGACACCATTCCAATCGTACTGTGAATGTGATTTTCGACTGCCCGTTCATCCTTTTCTAATGGTCGTACTTCAGATTTTTGGGGGTGAAATTGGTGAACTTGGTTCCCAATTCCATCACAATGTAAGTGTATTTGTTTACCTATGTGAAGTCTATCTGGAAATTCTTCCAAATTTGGATCTCTTCCAGTATTACTACGGGATGAGCAAGCACAGTGGAATCATAGTCAGTTGCGGTCTGAAGCTTCATGACGGGAAGTCGAGGGAGTATATTAATATATTCACCCAGTCATCATGGCCAGAGTGGAAGAAGAAGTGGTTCTATTGGACCATGTCCAGAGATGGTAGTCTCTTCTTCACGAGGAAGCCCGCAGAAAAGAGTTCATCTTGGGACTCGACTCCAAGCGACCTCGACCGAATCACCCCCTACATCCTAGCCATCAAGGATTTGAGGGAAGATGGGCTGACTGGATGGTACATAGTGAGATACTTCATCACACGCCGCATTAGTCCTCTGAAGAATCAAGTACACCCCATATGGAAGTACTCTGGGGACTCTTGACCCGACCATTGATTATGAAGGAGGTAAAGAAATAATCAACTTAGCTCTTTTTATTAATTTTGAGCATTATTGTTGATTATATCTTCGTATTTATAGATCTTTCACAAAAGGAAATTGACGCTCGAGTCAAGCTCATTTGTGAGAATGCCCCTATGACTATGAAAGGAGCTCCTCGAATCCTAGTGGTCGCAACCGAAGAGGAAAGAAAAGAACATTTAAAGGTAATCAAAAGTTGATTTGTCTTTAGAGTTCAGTAGTCATAAAATTTGACCACTTAACAATATATGTTTTCTGACTTTTGCAGAAAGTTGACATGGCAGACCATCAAGACAACAAAGATATCAAATTGAAGGTGGTCGAAGATGAGTCCAAGAAAGACAGAGTTCCTTTGACCAAAAGACGTTCGAAAATTTGTACCTAGACAACGACACGTACAACAAGAATGCATGTAGAGCTATAGGCTATACTCTTTTTCCTTTGCCAAGGTTTTCTCATGTTGAGTTTTTACTCAGCAAATGTTTTAACGAGGTAGTCATTTGAACATTAATAAAGCTCTTTATTACATACCAATATGCTTGTCTCATTTTTTTTTTACAATTTTCATATCTATTTCTCAATTCTACACATTTTTTGATTTTTTTGGGGGATTTTTTGGGCCTAACGGGCTAAGTGGGCCGCAACCGGCCCATTAGGCCAAATGGGCTCGAGTCGGCATGGCACTGCATGACAGGCCTTCAGGTCGTTCTTGGGCCGCCTCCTGAGCACGTGGGCCGGCACGGCACGACCCATTTGTTTTGCGGGCCAGGATGGGTCTTGCCGAGATGGGTCGGACCGGCTTGTGTCCGTCTGTGCTGGGCCGTGCTGCCCATCTGGCCACCACTAGGTGGGTGCCTAGTGGCGTCTGGTCCATGCTTCTTTTCGGTTCTTTTAGTTAGTGTTCGATCGAAGGCACATCTCGGATGAGTAGTTTCTGCGTTTTGTTGGTGGAATGAGGTGAGACAAACCTGTCCCATTTAGAGTAATATTCTAGAGAGGTTTAGGATGGCGTCGTCCACCGAGAAAACCTGGACGAGCTCTCGTCCCAGGTGGGACGCCTTCGTCACATGGCTGCACGTGACTTAACTTGATGGATTCGGTCACCCCATGCACAGCAGAGGTGACGACGGCAACACGGTGGCAGTCGAACACAAGCGCGATTGGCCGCCGGTGAGGCGTGGTGGCGACCGGCAGGCCGGTGGTGACTAGAGGCAAGTAGGGTGACCAGATCTTGCACACGGCCAGGGAGGCGGAGCTGGGTGCAGTCGAGGAGGCAGTGGGAGCTGGCGTGAGGTAGATCTGCAGCGGGCGTGCTGTGAGGGGAAGAAGAGGAGGTAGCCGGACGCCGATAGGGAAACAACGGGGAGACAGGGGGAGGTGTCGAAGCCGATCGGGCAGGTGGCGGTGACCATGGACTGGGTAGGGTTTGGGAGGTGTGTGAGAGAGAGGGTTTATATACTGTCGAGGAAGATAGGCTGAGATCGGTTAGATCTTGATCCAATAGTCCATAAGAGATAATGTATTTATGGGTATTCTCACCACCTGGTTACCACAACCAATTTCATTCCATCCAATTCCATCCCTCCAACATGTATCATCCCGAGTCATCACATTCTCCCAACCAAAAAAAAATCGAGGATCATCACATCCCCTTAACCAAACACCATACTTAGACCATCCTATTCCATCCCATCCCAAAAAAGTAAGAAAATCCCATGTCATCCCACCTCGTCCCCCAACCAAATACTACCTTAAGGATTATTTAGATATATATCACTCTAAAGTTGCAGGTTTTAAGATACATCACCGTAAAGTTCACACTTTGAGATATGACACTTCTACTCTCTCCGGAAAGAAAGCGGTAACATACAAAAAAATTAGAAATATATCATTATAATATTTTAAGACCATAATGCCTCTCCTTCCTCCTTACTCTCCCTCCTATCCTTCCCAAATCGCCATGACCACACCACCGTTTCGACGGTGATCCCGACCACAACGCCAACGACGACCTCCGCCCAAGATCCGGCATTGATGACAACCTTCGCCCTGGCCAACTCCTCGGTCAGCATCATCTCTGACCTCCCAGCTAGCACCAGCATCGCGCTAGTTCTCCAGATCCGAGCCCATGCCGGAGACAGAGAGGCGGATCTGGCGCCCCGCTCCTAACTCTCTCCGTCTCTCTCACTCCTCTCTTCGAGCTTCGGTGACATGGCATGGCGGTGGCCGATCAGAGCTCTTGTGGCTCACAATGATGGGACATGGCGGCGACCCATGCGAGCCTCGACAGGATCCAGTGTGGTACAGTTCGGGGAGGACATGATCCGGCGCAACACAGCTAGAGGTCCCCGGCGTGCAGCAAAAACCAACAGCCGTGCTAGGACTAGGAGCACGCCGGACGAGCGGTCGTCCGACCAGACAGCTTGAGCTGGAGGAGCGGATTGCATATTCGATATTGGCACACCATACCTTCCCGCTCCCGCTGCCCGTCCAGCCGGTTACCTCACGCTCCGCGGCCGACTCTGTCGCGTGTGCCGCGACGACCAGGCCTACAAAGTACAAGGATTAGTAAACACCTCTTCGCAGCCGGGCCAAGGCGTGCAAGTTTGGCCGCGGCACGTTCGGCCGCACGGGTGCACGACATGCAACTGCTCCCAAGTCCAAGCCCCAACCAGATAGTGGCATGCACGGCACAACGACTGTTACATGCGGAGCGCGGCCTAGATGCACTTCGCTGCGTACGGTGCGGGCAACCGCAGCCAAAGTGACTTCGCCTCAGGGCTCACGGTGCCACCGCCACAGTGCCACCATGCCACGCAGCACCCTTCCGGCCCGGCAGTTCTGACTTTCGACCGCTAAAAATGTCGTCACGCCAGCCTAGCTGCAGACTCAAACCACCCCGACCAAACTTGGATTCGAAGCGCGTCACAGCACGAATCACGTTACATTTTCCTGCGACACTCGGGAGAATCAACTAACCTTTGAGATCAACAATAAACGGACCTAACTGAACATATGAATGAACAAGTTGCAGCTCGGGCCAAGAAGAATTACCTAGACCTTAGGTCATCGATAACAACTACTTTAAATTATGGGGTGTCTATTTTGAGGTTACCCTCACCAACCTTTGATTAAGAGCACATCTAGATGCTGCCACGTGACGCCCCTCCTTCACCCCTCTTCCCATCCTCTTTCTCACCTGCTTCTTTCCCTTTTAACACCCAAAAAAAATCGATTTGAAACTTTCGAATGAATGAAAACTTTTGGTTCAAAAAACTTCCGGTTTGAAAACTTTTGATTCAACAACTTTCGGTCCGAAAAAGTTTCAATTCAAAAAATTACGACTGGAAAAGAACGAAGGGGGGGGGGAGGGGATGCCACCACTTGTCGTGACGAGAGAGAGTTTGAGGGGTAAGGGAAGTGAGAGGAAGAAAGAGAGGGAAGGTGTAACACCCTAAAATTGGGGCATAAAAATTTCAGAGCTAAAAATATAGAATTTTTAAAACTTTTTTTTTGTTTCGCTTCAATGATATTCGTTTTTTTGGGTTGTTAATCAAAATTTCGTCATAATTCAAACTAGGAGTTTAAATAAAGAGAAAAAGAAATAAAAATATTGAAAGTGCTATCTGGTCGAAAATTACCCGACCCAGCCCGACACCTCACTCTTCTTTTTCTTTCTTTCCTTTCCTTTCCTTTTCTTCTTCTCTTTCTTTCCCTCCTTTCCTTTCTTTTCTCTTTCCTAGCTTTTCTCCCCGGCCCACTTGCCAGCCAACCTCCCTCTCTTTCTTTTCTTCCTTCCTTCCTCTACCCTCTCACCCTGTCGTAGCAGGGCCCCAAGGGGTGCCCCGCACCCTAGAGTCGTCAGGAATACCAATGTGCCATCAGGGATACTGTACATTTGTAAAGTTAGCATGTATAGCATATCCTAGGGAAATGTACCTAAATTACCCTCTCTCTCTCTCTCTCTCTCTCTCTCTCTCTCTCTCTCTCTCTCTCTCTCGCTGGGGCAAGAAGGTAAATGTCCCTTCTTGCCCCCGATAAGTAGAGCCCTATGGGCATGTAGGGGGGATCCTCATTCACACATAAAGCAATACATACATACATGCTTGTCTTTGGCTTCTCCTCTCCGTTCCTTCTCCCAAGACAAAGGGTACGGGGTACCCTTCGTGCCCACTGTCTAGTCTTTTAGCTACGACACACCCGACAGCCACTGTGGTGCCCATGCGGCCGAACCATACCGATGCACTGCCGCCAGCCACGCGTTACTGCCTCTCACGCACCGCTGCTCCACGTTGCCCCGGCGCTGGCGCTATGCCCGCAGTAGTGCAGCCGCCACGTCACCCGTCACTCGCCACGTTGCTGCCGTCGCCCATCCCGCCACCGAGTGCAACACCGATTGCATCGTCGTGCCTCACCTTGCTGCCCCATTCAGCTATAAAGTCTCGTCAAGCTACAGCCCGACCTCCTCCCTCTTTCCGCTTGCTTTCGTTCCCCTCTTCACGCAAACAATGCTGCAGAGGCTCAAGCTCCCTGGTCGGCTGCGGCGCCTTGTTGAGTTGCACCGGCTGACCCCGTGAGCCCCATCTACCCCCCTCTGCGTCATATCATGTCCCACAACTTCAGGAGCGAAACCCCTCAATCGATTTCAGCTCCCGTTCATCGGAGCTCGCGTCACCGTCACCTTCACAACTCCAGCCGATTTCGTCGCCACCGCCGCCTCTCCCTCTCCGATAAGCCCCTAACCAATTCCTCCCGTCGGGAGCACCACCTTGCCCTCCCCTTTCCTCCCCCACCACCCTCTCTGGCTTCCCCTCTCTCCAATGCCGCCGCCACGACGTCCCCATCGCGCTGCCCCAGGTCACTGCCGCTAGCCTGTCTAGGCCCTTCTTCGTCTCTGAAAATCACTCCATTGAGCTCCCCTCCCCTTGCCGGTGCTCATGTGCACCACTGTTTCCCTCCTCTTTCCATCCGATGTCATTGCCACTCTTTCTTACCCAGCTCCGGCCGTCGCTCGACCGCTCCTGTTCATTCCCGGCCATGCCACCCCCTCCCCCCCCCCCCCGAGATCGCCTTGGCATCATGGTTCCATTTTGGTCAGCCTTGGCCACTGCCGCCGCCTCCCTCGTCGGCGATAAGCGCTGCCCCGACCCGGCTCGGCCCTCCCCTGTTCTATGCTCTAAGTCTTTCCCTTCTCTGCACACTGTAAATGACAGGTGGGCCCCTCTGTAAGCTATCTGTGTGTTGCTCTGTTACTCTCTAGGATTGAACGTATGTCAAGTGGGCCCATTCCAGTTAGTTGGTTAGTTTAGTCTAGTTGGTAGGGTTACTGTTAACAGACGTGTCAAGTTACACTTATATTTTTGTTAAGTAATTAGTAGTTAGTTTAAGTAATTGGATTGATGAAGATAGATTATTTAGGCAGGTTCCAATGACCATATACATTTTTAACTAAGTCAATTGGTGAATAGTGGAATGGATGGTTTGAGCACGTTCAAGCCAATAGCAAGTAAAACACAACATCAAACAGCCAGTGATCAATGTTAGTTAGTGTTTAGTTAGACTGACGTAGTTAGTCGAACCCAGCAACCAATAGGTCAAACTCTAAACAAGGGATCGCACAGTAAGTAAACTATTGATTGCGATTCACTCAGGTAGTTAGAACCCAAGATGGTGTAGACATGTTTAGGTATATATATACCTACACCCATGATTAGAAGGCCATTGGTCTTAGGCCATGGTAATAGTAATAGTAATATACTAGTAATGGGACGACCACAAGGTTAATCAAAGAAGAAATCCAATAATAAGGGAATTGATAAAAACGGTTAGTGTTTAACAAAGTAACTCGTTTAGTTAAAACAACAGTGGGACGCCTTGTAGCTAAGAATTGTATTAAGTCAATAAGGTGATTAGTATAGATGATTAGATGTCAAGTAGTTGTCATTACCGGTATACTCAAAGGACACATCTAATCATGAGTCATATATCTAATATAGTGGTCTCGACGACATATAGGCCATAGGCCATGATGTAGTACTAATAACAATGAAATCAAGTCAGTTAGAGATTAGCTAAAATGATGTAGTCTGTTTAGACATATGCAAACACACGTGATTCAACACTAGTAAATCCTAGACAATTGTTGTAATAATAAAGATAAACTCAGGATTAGTATGTGGATCATTAGGACTAATTAAAAACGCAAGGTTAATTAGAAAAGTGCTGCTAGGATAAAAGTATATATATGTATATATGTACAGCCTTGTATGCCAAATGATGATGAATAGGCCATATCAGTTAGGGTCTAGTTAAAGTAATGGTTTAGGTAAACTGGAGGTTAATTATGAATGGCATTGTAATATAAGCAATTAGAGGTTAGTTAAAATCATTAGTGTGCAGTTAGCATTCGATTAAAAGAGCAACCTTTATTAAGACTCATATCAAAATAAGATTGCCCCAACTACAGTAGGCCCTGGCCCATTGTTATAACAATATTAATAACAGTTTACACGAATAGTTAATTAACATGTGAAGTTAAATAGGCAGATGGGTCTATGTTAAAGAGGAATAGTGTTAAAAGTTAGATAGAAGAACTACTGATGGGTCATTAATGTTAAAGTAATCAGTAGGCTACATCAATTGGTGTATAGTTGCCTACTGTTTGTGGTCATCAAGATAGTAGCAATAGTAAGTGACAATAGAGGTAAGATGTCAACAACATATGTAACCCACTAGTAGGATAGAAGTAAAATAATGAAACATACAGTTATTAAACCGGTAAAGCAGTTACTTGAGTGGAGGAATGACTAGGGTGGATTAATAAGACACTGGTATATAGGACATGTGCCATATAGGTAGTAAAACTAAGTATAGATTACCCCAAAGATGGAACCCACAACCATATACATCACTAAAGATGTAAGGCTGATGTCTAGCTAATACTTGAAAGTTCCAGCTAAGGCTTATGGAATTTCCTTGATAAATATGAATCGGTAAAGAAAACCATTAAATGAACTAGGTCCCATGTGTCGGTGAGAGTTATGTCTACCCATAGCAAACCCTGAACTTATGCATAGGTCTCACCCGATTATCGTGGAACTTCCTCGATAAATAATAAGTAATAACTAAAAGAATCATTAGGGCAACTAGGCACCGTGTATGGATATCGGTGATAAGTACCCAGATGGGCGATAGTAGCCCAATCACCAATCGACATCGTATAGACTCCAACTATCATCCATCATCATCCGCTCCCAGTAACAGCACCCTTTGTGATCTGAAAGTGGATCAGAGAGTCCTACCTAACTAGGTGATATCTCCCATCCAGGTAACCATTAAGGAATGTTCCTACAGACATTCTCTCCATCTCCGTTGAATTCATCACTTTCTACACCAGCGGACTTCCCGAGAGCCCGATCCCTCTCGCTCGCACTCCGGATCAAGCGATTGCTTAACCCTAAGCCTGACTATCAATCAAAGACCTCATCACTAGACAAACGAATAGAGCTTGGATTTATCTACTTTGGTCTAAAGTATTTTCTTCATTCCAACTATCACGTGATGTACTTCATTCCATCTGAAGTATTTCCTTCATCAACTTCCTTGTATATACTTCGTCTGCAGTATTTCCTTTATCAATTTCCTTGGATATACTTTGTCTGCAGTATTTCCTTCATCAACTCCAGATGAGTGTGTTTTGGTCTCATTTGAAGTACTCCCTTCTTTCAAGATGCCGATAAATATGTTTACTTTTGTTTGAAGTGTTTTCCTTCTTCAAACACACCTAGGATTGTTTACTTTCATTTGAAGTGTTTCAGTTTGTTTGAATATGTTTTCACCGGATTTCATTTGGTTACTTTCAGATGTTCTTTGGTTCAATCGTATTCTGTGTAGTCAGATTCTGAAGCCATAATGGAACAACAGTCCTAGACAAAGCAATGACAAGATTGTCAAAACATTGAACAATATGATTATCATAATATTGAGCGAGATGATTATCAGAATATTGAGCAAGAACGGGACCGAGGTTATTAGAATATTGAGCAAGGCGAGCCAACACTTTGATCATATCACACCTACTTTTGAAATGCAGTTATATATTGTTTTAAATTATGAAACTGCATTGCTATATTTAATACCTGTATGTTACTTTAGCTGATAGTTACTACCTTAATCATAATTGTGTATAAACTTCCAATCCTTGAACTTGGACATTATCCTTATTACCCTAGACTAATGGTGTACATACTAGCTACTAAGTCTGTATCTAAGTGTCATGTTTAACCTTGCTTAGATATATTGTCATATGGTTAATGATTTGCCCGAAACATCATTAACAAGATTTGAAAATGATATTGGGCAGTCGAGGCTGGAGTCTGACTGGTATGTTGGACTAGAAAGGTATTTTAAAAACAAAGGAAACCCAAAAACAGATTTAGACTCGGGTGGCTGGTACCGGGTGCACAACAAAGTAGGTATGTGGATGTACCGCCCGAGTCAATTGAGGACCCGGATCTTGTGATGACCTCTCGTGTAAAAACAGTGCAACCATAAGTCTATAATGGGTACGACCTGACTAACTAAAGTCTATAATGGGTACGATCTGGCTAACTAATTTGTTCGCCTCGGCGTGGCTCCACCATCGGTGGGAATGCGGTGTGGATAGAGTAACGAAGCCACGGGGACTGCACGGCGCAAATGGGAGACCTCCCGGGGGTGAGGCCCAAGGAGGTGATACCTAGTTGTGTGGGATTGCGTTGACGTAGGGCATTGTAAAGGCCTTGTGACAATCATCTTGGTCGCACACCTATGGAAGTGTGTCAGACGAACATTATAAGTTGATTGTCTCTTGTGGTTAAAGTGTACGAACTCTGTAGAGTAAGAAAACTATTTGGATAGTTGTGCTCATGGTCATGAGCGGTGCCGAGACCTTGCTTGGAGTAGCTTTCGTTTTCATAAAACATTTTGTGGAACGGAATGAAAAGATAGGGTGAAGCCTCAAGAATTGAGATGGCCTAGTCGAGAACTAGTGATAACTACGGGATGTGATTCGAGAAAAGAATATGGACATTGTGTGGATGAAGCCATTCAATGGT
This sequence comes from Phyllostachys edulis, assembly GCA_036346405.1. Classification (NCBI taxonomy): domain Eukaryota; kingdom Viridiplantae; phylum Streptophyta; class Magnoliopsida; order Poales; family Poaceae; genus Phyllostachys; species Phyllostachys edulis. The sequence continues at coordinate 72,912,504 of CM070548.1, read as the reverse complement.
ATAGGAAGTTAGATTCCCCACTAGTACTTTACAACAAATCTCAGTTTATGAAAACTTATGTTAGTTAAAAGAGCCATGAACCTCCTTTGATTAACCTTGCATATATAATAACTGCATTATGTGTTAGCTCGCGAGTACGATTGTGTACTCATTTTTAATCTTTATATTCTTTTAGTTAGTAAGCAAAAAAGAAGGCTACATGAACAATTACGAATATTGGTCAAGACTAAAAATCAATAAGGCCAAGAACTAGATCACGAACCTCAGTCGACTGCCTGTGGGTATATCGTGAGGGTTCCTCATGTTGTATCTAAATTCTGCTTCCGCTGCTGATTCTTTAAAGATATTTGGCCTGATTTGCCATTCTGGAAGACAAACACCATAAGGTATATTTACGTTGTTTATTATTATACAATAACTTTGTATTTTCATGATATGTATTGATATCCAATGATGTAACTGCAAACACAAGCTTGTATTTTCATGATATGTATTGATATCCAATAATGTAACTGTAAACACTAGCTACTGATCCAGAGACTGATGCTGTGAACACAGAGGATTACAAATTACAAATTTAGAGTCCGAGGGAAGGGGATGCCACCACATGTCGCGACGAGAAGACATCCTTACTAAAGAATTGGTGAGGCTAGCCTCAAATTAACAAAATCGTTAAATTATTCCCTTTACTGATGAACTACACATGTATCGAATCGACAAGCTTATTTCATTTATACCAAGAATCAAACCAATGGGCAAATTGACTTCCTTCAATTGAAGATGCACCACCTATTCCAGAGCTTTAGAATAAACAGAACTAAACTAAACCAAGTAGCCTCACATCCAACAGCATACGGCCAAAAAGGGGAGAAGATCGCTGAGGAGCTAATCCAAGTAGAACAGAGTTACGATCTTCCGGAGGTTCTTTGCCTCCTCGCAGGTTTCCATCAGCAGCTTGCTGTCATGGAATGCAAAGCATATCACCTGTTGGACCTTCGAGATGATGTCCATATTGCACAACCTGAAGATTATAAGAACTATTAAGTACCAATATATTATTCTAATGGCAACATTAAATTTGGAGAAAAACACTTCTTTTCAAACACGGGAGCAGCAGGATAAATTAAGGGTTAATGAACTAATAGAAGGTGTACTTCTATAAATGGCACAAGACAAATACTCGTTATCTAAAGCAGTTCTCTGAAATAAAAATATATTAACAAAAATACTGAGGATCTTTATTACAGTAATAGTACAATATCAAGCGGAATAAATGGACTGTTATGAAGCTACTAATACATAGTAATAACATAAGTGCAAGCCCAGAAAGTGAACTAAAAGCTAAAACTTAGTCCAATCAACCATGTATCAAATATTCGATTACTATGGAATATATGTTCTAGTTTAATGCTAGGAAAAGTTGAGTGAGCGTACAAACTAGCCGAGTGCCCGTGCTGCAACGCACCTTAAATAAACATATATATGTTCTAAACTTGAAAAATCAATATACATAAGGTAATCATCCTTGCATCTAAAAGTTGCATATAAAATTCACATCCAATCAACAAACCACAAAGTCTTAAACCAAATGTACATATGATCTAATTGTCAATAGAAGATCATTATAGTAACATATGTATGTATACACATATCTATCCATAAATTATCCCACCAACTCATGAGGTGGAGAGAGAGATAATAGATTTACCACCACCACCAAGTCCTTTTATAATAGTAAACAATGAAAGGCACAAAAATATAAGCAATTTGAAAAGGTAGCTGACAAACCTGCTCGCCTCAATTAGTGGCAGATGGTCATACTGAGGCTTCTCGATCAAGTTCTGTACCTACAAAAATAACAAAATGTCAATGAATTGTATCGTATCCAACTTATCGTATGGAAACACAACATCAACTTTACATGCCAAAGCAGAACGCTGTAATAACTTCCGCGAGACAAGTTGTTATAATCAACACGTGACAGTAAAGGTCTACTTAGCTACCCAGAATTGCAGGGTACTCCTGATGGTGTCTCAAAATTCCTTGATTTTTAGTTGTCATTTTGTTTGTATTAACCTTAACTCGTATGGCCGGATAAGACATTCCTAATCGAGCAATTGTATCAGTTTAATACATATTGATGTTCAAGCTTGAAAGGATAGCAACAAAACATCCTAAAGATCCAAAATAAATAATATGAATATCCGAGGTAAGACCTGACTATGTCAAATACGGCAGAACTAAAGGTCAGAGGTTCAAAGTGAGAGTACAGAGTGGCGGGGGTTGATTAAACAACCTTGCAGAAATAGAAAAATGCAACTAAAGAAATGCATGCATTTCTAAGGTGCGTCACAATGGAGACATATCAGGTGAGAACTCCCCTGATAATGGGAGCATGCAAACTCACAATCCAAGCCATTCAATCAGTGTGGTGATGATTATCATCACTTTGGCCATGATATAGATCCGATAAACCCGGTTCATTCACAAGTTGATTGAAGGGTTTCGCTGATGAGTTCATGTTCTCCCATTTTGCGTGGGGTTCTCACCTGATGCACCTTTCATATAATTTTGTGCCAATATGTTGGAAGTCCTGTGACTGTGGCGAGCAATCTAACAACAAAAAAAAATCACAAAATGGCAAGACTGAAAATATGTAGTACAAGAGGCAAACTGGTGTATGTAGGGCTCTCCAGTAAGAATTTGGAATAAAATTAGGCTAGAAATGAAATACCACGAATTCTTACTTTAGATAACAGCTCTTGGCTTTCAGGAGGTTGCTTCTTTAGACTTTGAGGCAAAATTACAGTGAGCAACTCTGGCTTTTCAGCCCTTAAAGCACCCCTGATAACAGCTGCATTAGTCCCAGAAGCTCCAGATGTGAATATATGATTTTTCTGCAAATTAACACAAAAGAATTAATTAGAGTGGTAGAGAAATCAAAGATCCAACGAACGATTATAACATATAACTCAGTGACATACTGTTATGACCATAGCATAGCTCAGGATCTCAATAAGTTGTTGATGCATAAACCCCATGTTGCGGGTACCAAAAAAACCTATTGCTCGGGGTCCTTGCTGCTGAATAGCCAGCAACTCCTGCATTACGCCAGTTCAATGAAACAACTCCATAAGATAAATCAGCTCGTACAAGTTAGATATGGTATGTATCATTCATGAAAGGTTTGATCTGCATGGAAAATCTGATGGTCCCAAACCAACTTTCAGAGACTAATGTACACAAAAGTTAACTTTGGCTGAACTGAACAGAAAACAGTAGAAAGTGATAGAGAAGGCCACCTGCAGGTAATCTAGATCTGGGAGTGGTTTGTTTTCTGGAGCAGCAACTGTTGCAGTACCCTTAACGAGAGTCTCGACCTGAGTAGGAATCTTTGAACCATTATCATCATCTGGCCCAAACAGAACAGCGTCATCTCTTCCTTGACTCCTCCCATCACCTTCATGCCCATCTCTTCGCATGTATCCACAGAGCAACTATACGAGCACAATAAAAACAGTCCCTGGCAGTAAATCATTAGTGAAAACCAAATATATTAAAGCATTCAAAGAACCAGATTTACAATTTTTAGTTTGCGCCCTTGCCCAATTGTCAAAATTGACCATACTTACAACAAGCATACCCCAAAAGAAGGCATGGGTCACTGTTGTTTCCACATGCATCCACCTTGTGGATGTCTAACCGTGCTGTCCATTTTAAATCCAGAATTCACTGGATGTATTTAAAGGGAACTCTAGGTTAGCTTTTGCGCTGCATAGGCCACCTCACCCTTTCAGCCTATATTTGGGGAGAGCTATAAACTCGGAGTATAATACAAGCACTTTTGACATGTAGTGTACAACATTTATCTGCAAAAATGGCAACTTTACGAGTTGTGGGTTATATCATCTATCAGCCAGAAAGATCTGTACCCACAACTACAATAAGTGATTGTGGGCCATTCAATTAGAAATCAATGTTTGCGATTGGGGTAAGCAATTATCTGAGACAATCATAACTTCTTTCCCACCTTAATCTCAACCATAAGCTTGGGATTGGGGTGGACCACAAACTGAAGCAATCATAATTTCTAACCCAACTTAATCTCAAATGCCTAGTTTCCACTTGAAGCAGCTCACAAGCTGGAAAGGTGTGCGTGGCACTGCTCCAACATAAGGCACATGATCTAAATCGCAGCAAAGGGTGGCAATACAAGCAAGACCTGCTGCTGCCATGGAATGTAAAAATGCTTGAATTTTGACTAAACATCAAAGCCATCATGCTATACCACTTATGGCAATTTGATGTCACTGGGTATGGATTTTTGCAGGTTGCAAACGATTCAATATGCAATGAGGCTGGATTTCTGGTGAACAACCATAACCAATCAAATGGTAGCAATCAGCATCAATACATACTCAGTTAAGATCGTGATTCCCACAAGAACCATGTTTATTTCTTCAGAAGGAACGTATTTTAATTTAAGGACTCGCATTTCCCTAGACTATGCAAGAGTTTTTCAGTAAAAATCAGGGAATTACAATCGAGCAGACAGTCATGCAATCAAGAAACAATTTAACAACAAAGAAACATACCACCGTAACAATCCAACATAAATTCTAACCCGTCTAGCATCAATCCATGATAACAAGAAGAACAATCGACAAAACAAATATCTACAAGAAGCAATTACCCAGTTCAACTCTATCGCGACCGGCGGCAGCCTCCAGGTCATTCGAGCCCATCCCAGCAAGACACCAGGGCTCTACACGGACGAGCAAGGCAGTAAGAAGCCGCTAGCTCTCGGCGGCGGCGGCCTCGAGGAGGGGAAACCGAGAGGTGCCGCAGCGGGAGGAGCGCAACAGCCCATCGTCATCAAGCCGATTCACCAATCCAGTACTTGTTGGAAGAATAATTCATCTTTTTCACCAGTAGGACCCACCCTACAAAGTTAACACCTACTTAACGGATCCTGAAATGTAATTACCTTGCAAAGGCCGATTGTACTCCTTACTTGTACTCATAGGATAGTCATCCCCTAAGGGGTATTTTGATCATTTGTATAGGCCCAAGAGTCTATAAATACCCCATGTATCTCTCATTTGGGGGAAGAGCTCTCTTCAACAATAAAGAAGTATATTCAAACTAGTGAGCCCTCGGGGGCTTCCTCCCTAGAGGTAACCCCTTGTTGGCTCACTGACAGGAGTAACACGGTCCTCTCGGATCCCCGAACCTGTATAAATTATCGTGTCATTTTTTACTCTCGTGGACGATGGCCCGTTAGACGGCCGACGTCCACCCCCCACTCGTGTTCGGTTTTCACACCTACAACATTGGCGCCGACCGTGGGAACGTAGCTAATTGACAAAAGGCTATGTCTCCTACCAAAAAATACTCTCAGTCCACGAAGCCTCCTCTGGCTCCGGAGGGCAATGATCTCGTGGACGGCCCATCCGTTCTTCGAAGGAGCCCCAGCCGAGCACCCTCGTAGGAAATCAGAGCCATCCACCTTGGACGGACGTCCTTCATGCCCTGGGGCTCCCATGCGCGTCCTCCTCCCTTGTGCGGGTCGATGTGAGGCCCAGCCAAGGGCGAGCAGTTCGAGGCACCCTCGCAGCCAGAAGGCTAAGGATTCTCAGACCGACCATCACCCCCGGGACGCATAACGTCCATGCAGCGCGAGCGATGAAGGCTCGCTGCGAGGGCTATGCACTACTGTTAAGGGGGCAGTCCCGACATAAATCTCGTATGGGCTCTCGAGACGCTTTCCCTCCAAGGGTTCTCACCCTCGTGGTGCATAGGGCATACGACCTCCGCGGTCTCCCCTAGCAAAAGTCCAAGGTGGTTTGGGCGTCTGTCGCCTCCACCATGGCGGCTCGTGTCCTACTGGACCTAGGGCATGAGCCACTACCCTCGTGGTACATAGGGCGTACGACCTCTGCGGCCTCCCCTAGCAAGTGTCTAAGGTGGCTTGGGCGGCTGTCACCTCCACCATAGCGGCTCGTGTCCTACTGGACCTAGGGCATGAGTGACCACCCTAGTGGTGCATAGGGCGTACAACCTCCGTGGTCTCCCCTAGCAAAAGTCCAAGGTGGCTTGAGCATCCATCGCCTCCACCATGGCGGCTCATGTCCTATTGAACCTAGGGCATGAGCGACCACCCTCGTGATGCATAGGGCGTACGACCTTTGCAGTCTCCCCTAGCAAATGTCCATGATTGCTTGGGTGTCCGTCGCCTCCACCATGGCGGCTCGTGTCCTACTAGACCTAGGGCATGAGCGACAACTTAGGCCCAATACCAAGTTGATGGATGTGCTGAGAACTCGTCCCCCTTAGACTCTAGGCCTCGCGCCGAACGACCGCCGAGTCCCCGCACGCCTAACTCCATTGCTTGGCAAGGGTTAACCATTCTCATGCATTCCCGATCACCACAAAAAACCCACCTGCGAGGTAAAAGGGCTCCATCGCCCTCATAGTTCGGTGCCCCACGACTTAGCCTCGTGGGTAGGGATGGCAACAGGGCCATTCCCCACTGGGGAGTGGTAGACCATCCCCATCCCCGTGACAAGAAAAAATCCCTGTCCCCGTCCCCATCCCCGTCCTCGGTACTATTTTTCCCTTTCTCGATCCTGTCGGGTTTTGCCCATGAGACCTGACCAAAATACACATACAACTGAAGCATGAATTCATCATTCATGGATACACTCATACACATAAATTTCTCAAGCCTCCCAAACAAGGATATGTTAAGATATTAAGCATTAGTGAAGCTCGTATACACAAATCTAGATATGAATCTAACATAAGTACCACAAGCTCATATACACAAATCTGGATATGAATATAGCAGATGCTCATATACACAAGCTCATAGTCATATACACAAATCTAGATATGAATCTAACAAAGCTCATATTAATACACAAGTACCAACAGAACCTCATATACCAGAGATCGGTGTCGGGCAGTTGGGGAGGAAGACCGCATGTGCGTCGGCGTCGGGCTGTTGGGGTCGGCGTCGGTGGAGGAGGCGTTGGCGTCGGCGAAGGAGGAGGAGGCGTCGGCGTCGGCAGAGGAGGAGGAGGCGTCGGCAGAGGAGGAGAAGGCATCGGTGGAGCCGGAGGCGGATGAGGAGAAGGCGTCGGGGAGTTGGGGGCGGTGGATGGGAACGAAGGGAAATGGGGACTTGGGGTCTTGAGGAGTTAGGCGTGGCTACGTTAGGGTTCTGCAGCTAGACAAAGATGATGCACTCGGTTGGGCCTTAAGGGACAATGGGGTCAGGCTTGTAGTTGTGTTATCCAGCCCCATCAGATAACGGGATGGGGAGCGGGGAATAGCCCGTCTCCGCCTCGCTAGATGGGGAATGCTTTTTTCATATTAATATCCCGTGGGAATGAAAGTGTCCCAAACCCACCCCTAATAGATGAATTCCCGTCGGGAACGGGAATGGGGCCCCATTGCCATCCCTACTCGTGGACGCCACCGGTGTGCCCGTGACCTACTGTCGGGGGCACACGTCCAACATGCCCATGAGTTAGCCTCATGGGCACATCCAAGTCCACTGGGGGCTACCACCCTAGTGGTCATTCGGTGCCCCACAACTTAGCCTCATGGGCGTCACCAGTGTGCCCGTGACTTACTGTCAGGGACACACGTTCAAGGTGCCCATGAGTTAGCCTCATGGGCACCTCTGAGTCCACTAGAGGCTACCACCCTTAGTGGCCATTCGGTGCCCCACGACTTAGCCTCGTGGGCGCCACCGGTGTGCCCGTGACCTACTATCGGGGGCATACGTCCAAGGTGCCCATGAGTTAGCCCCATGGGCACCTCCAAGTCCACTAGAGGCTACCACCCCTAGTGGCCATTCGGTGCCACATGACAGCCTCGTGGGCGCCACCAGTGTGCCCGTGACTTACTGTCGGGGGCACACCTCCAAGGTGCCCATGAGTTAGCCTCATAGGCGCCTCCAAGTCCACTGGGGGCTTCCACCCCTGGTGGTCATTTGGTGCCCCACGACTTAGCCTCGTGGGCGCCACTCCGGTGTGCCCGTGACTTACTGTCGTGGGCACACCCCCAAGGTGCCTATGAGTTAGCCTCATGGTCACCTCCAAGTCCACTGAGGGGCGCCCCTCCGATATGTCCATGACTCGGTCTCATAGGTGCACCTCTAAGGTGCCCCATGGTTTAGTCTCATGGGCACTCTCAAGCCAACCGAAGAATGCAGCGCCGAATAGCTTTGTGTTGCTCTTCAACAACACGTGTACACCTCTTCTAGGCAGCTCGAATCATCTACTATTGACTTGGCTCAAATGTCGATCAAGGACTATCATGCCTACATAAGGCTATCACCTTGGAGATCTTAGTATCTAAAGTGATGGGACTCTACTTGTCCCACAGCAACGACTTCGATTATCTATCATGTCGAACGAATGTTATCTTGCTACAAGAAACAAGTGTTGATCACTCTCTTTCACACAGAAACGCTCATGTTATCTACCTATCTCTGCAACGTTTCTAGCTCGAACTGTGACAATTCTGAGGAGTTCTACTTCGATGACTCTCATCAATCCGCAGAGCAAGAGGAGGATGACTTCGACCACGGTTTGGCAAGCCGCACGATCGCCTCGAAGGCTATGCCTCAAATAGGCAACCCGCCTCTCGACGACTGCCGACAGCCGTTGCGACGCGCCACCCTCCTTGAAGGCTATGCCTCGGCTCGGCGACCCCGAATCAACGACTTCGCCTACATAGATTCGCAAGCCAGCACGACGCTACGAAGGCGTGCCTCGATCAGGTGGCCGAGGCGGTCATGTTTGACTTCCGCGAGGCTTCCTCGAACGCCGCGCTTTGAAGGTTGTGCCTCGATGGGGTGGCCCTGCATCCAGTACTTCGCCTTCAGAGAATGGAAAAACAAAAACCACCCTACACGAAGGACCAACGAGAAGCGGCAATTCGGTACCCGCCCTCGCGTGGAGCACTCACGCGATATGAAGACATATTCAATTTGCTAATATGCCGCAGCAAGCATATTCGTCAACAGGATACAAGATCTCAACACTCTTCTTTGCCCCTCGCGCGTCCTTGCAGGAGCCCAAGAGACAGGGGGGCTAGTGATGAGGAATTCTACCACCTCCCGTCTAAAATGCTGTATACTTCGACAAGTCTGCACAAGGGGCGTACGTGAGCCTCTTGCCCCAGGCGCTTGGCCACCAGCCCACTGGAAGTGGTTCAAGACTTGCTAGATACTCACATGCTACACGCTCGTGTTGCGTGGACGTCCTCGCCTATACCCTACGCCTCGACACCCCACGCGTCCCATTGCCACTCCAAGGCCCGCGCCCCGACACCTCATCGCTCCAAGCGCCCTGCGCGCCCCAGTAAAATGCCTTCAATCCTCGCGTAGGGCTCCTAAGGTTCTATGCGCCCTACCACGCTCGGCGCTAGGGGCCACCTCGCCTCGGGGCACTTCGGTCTTGGCCAAATCAAATTACCGTGACTCAGTTAGCCTCGAGTCGCTTTGCCTCGCCGAGCCTCGGCCTCGCGAGCGATAGAGCTCTGCTGAACTTCAGAGAAGTTCATACTTCTGAATCTTTTCGGACAAGCTACAGTGAGTCGTCAGAGCAATTAAGAAGAGCAACTTCAGAGAAGTTCAGAAGAATAGAACAACTCACACACGCTATTCAGAAGCACTCACTCATACACCCAAAGAACACTCAAAACAGAGAAGCGTTTTTCGACGCAATATCAAAGCATCCCTGCCGAAGCCCATCCCACACGGCACGATAAGCGACACCGCCGGGCGGGCGCGGCTCAATCCTCCGGTGTGCGACCGGCCTCGGGCCGCCTCGAGTAACTCCATGGAGCGCGAAGGCACCTTTCACCACTCGCCTCGGCTCGGCCTTGACCGCAGTCCTCGCCCCTACAGACCCTCGGGGCCCTTCAGACACCTCACCGCCTCCGCTCGGTATGAGCTCCACCTCGACCACCTCCAAGCCCCTTCGGCGTCGCCCCAGACTCCGTCGATGCCGCCTCGCCTTCAAGCCCTTTCGGCGCACCTTCGGCATCCCCCTCGGGCTACCCTCGCGGCACCCTCGCTCCCTCACGACCTCGCAACCTCAAGTTCACTGAGTGATAAAAACAACGGCATTTGTTGTGCCATCCTTGTCATATTCGAGGTGCCATCTTTCTTTGCCTCGTCCAAGGATTTCAAATGCAAAACAAGATGATTTTGGCAGGCCAGTAGCAGCTTCAACATTCAGACAACCTTGCTTGAAATCGTCAATATTTGGAGTTGGCAAGATATCGAGCAAGGAATTAAAGTTGCTATTCCTGATACACCATTGATTGGGACTATTGATGTGTTGATTGCCTTTCAAGATGATTATGGGAAAAAGAGGGGTCCGGTTGAAGATACTGGAAGATCAAGCTGAGCTAGTTCCAATTGCAATAAAGGAAGCAGTAAATGTTTGGAAGCATTTGCGTGCATGGGAAGGCTGTAATCCCTGTCCTATCCATTTGGGCCTCCAAGTTCCAACTCTGAGACTGCTAGTGCTAGTGTGCTTGCGTTGCTTGGCTGGGAAAACGCGACAAGTATACTAATTCGAGCCACGTGAGAGGGACCATCAGCCATCCATAAACAAACTGTGTCTCTTATTAGACTCGCGCGCGCACACTCTACATGCGCCTCGACACCCCGGCAGCCATGCCCCGACGCCTACTGAGACTCCTTGCACCTCGCAACCTGTGCACCCGCAGCACTGAAGCGCCTGCAAGTTTGGCTCCGTAGAGAAAGATCAAAAAGAGGGCATCGAAGGGAGAAGGAGATTTGTAGGGCCTTCTTTCCTCCTTGTGCGTGGGGAGACCGATGGGCTCGAGAGTGCGGTCTTGCGTCGTTCTAATGGGCACGACCTCACGATGCCCTCGCACCCTCGCGGCGGCCTCGCGCCCTCGAGCCTTGGCAACTTCACGCCCTCGTGGTGCCCTCGTGCTCTCGCGGCGACCTTGCGCCATATCGCTACCACGCGCGGTGTCTCTCGCGGCGTTCGCCTCCGAAAGTTCTCCTCGCGCCTCGGGCGTCGCCGCCGCGTGGCCTCGTCGCTGCCACCTCGCGCCCAGAAGTCCCGCCGCCAACACGACCGTGCCTCGCCATGGAGTCCTCCGTCGAGAGCAATGTATAAGGTATTGTGGAAAAGTCGTGGCCAACGACAAAGATGGGCGTAACGTTTTCAGCACACTTTTGGACGCAATCACCGTTCAAAACCATCATAACTCTTCTGAAATATCAACCTCTGCATAAAAGGCATAATTCAAGACTGCCCCTTTCGGTGTTTCCCCTAAAGCGCCAAGGGACAGGGGGCTACTGTTGGAAGAATAATTTATCATTTTCACCTGTGGGGCCCACCCCACAAAGTTAACACATGCTTAACGGATACTGAAATATAATTACCTTGCAAAGGCCGATTGTACCCCTCACTTGTACTCATAGAATAGTCATCCCCTAAGGGGTATTTTGATCATTTGTACAGGCCCAAAAGCCTATAAATACCCTATGTATCTCTCATTTGGGGGGAGAGCTCTCTTCAACAATAAAGAAGTATATTCAAATTGGTGAGCCCTCGGGGGCTCCCTCCCCAGAGGTAACCCCCTGTTGGCTCACCGACAGGAGTAAGGCGGTCCTCTCGGACCCCTGAACCTGTATAAATCCTCATGTCATTTTTTACTCTCGTGGACGATGGCCCGTTAGACAACCGACGTCCACCCCCTCACTTGTGTTTGGTTTTTACACCTACAACAGTACTCCAGAGAACTTGCGTCAACAAGAGAACCAAACACCAATGTACAGACCACAAAACCTCTCCCTTGAGCTCTTCTCAGCGGCGTTCTCCAAATCGGCAGTGGTCGCACAGTTCATGTGTGAGGGAGGGAGGTGGGCATGGCTTGGCTGGGACGGGACGAGATGACACGAGTTGGGCTAGGGGAGGGGGCACTCGTTTGTTCGCTTCCTCTGGCCGCCTCGCAGGTTGTGGCTTGTGTACTGGTCATGGATAATAGGTGGCGCACAAGTTGGGAAGTGTGGACTGTGGAGGACTCGAGGGTTTTATCGTCCCGGCTGGATGGATCATGGATGGATGGGTCAATCTCGATGGATGGAGTGGTAATGAGTAGACATGAGCAAATCCTGGGCCGAGTCATGAGAAGATGTACCCAAAAAATGGCTCATGTCGTAGTACCCGGAGATATACGGCGCAGACATCTGCCTAACTTGCCCACACGCCTTGTACACATGCAAGCATAGCTTGTGCAGGAGCTTCGGTTTGTTGCAGGTGCATGTAGCCACATCACCCAGGGTTCAAGCATGTTTCCTTTCCCCACGGCATGTGTTGACATATTTTTGCCTCAGCCTGATCTCGTACTTCCTTCTGAGGCCATCGATCACCCGGATGTCGTGCATACAAGCCTTTTGCATCTTCTGGTCCATATACCTCAGCATGTTCTCGAACCACTGTTTCCCTTCTTCCAACTGTCGCCTCGCTGTGGTTGCTCTATTGACGAAGTAACCGATCGTGCGAGTCCAAGTCTCCTCAACGATCGCGGTGATAGAGGGGCATCACACACCTTTCAACACGCTGTTGTATACTTCGGACATGTTAGTCGCCGTAATTCCGTACCTCACACCGTCTGTCATACAACTGAGACCATTTCTCCAACTCAGGAGTGTGGAGATTAATCCACTGCATGAAACTTATGGGGCTCTTAGATTGCCCGCTCGCGGCCTGCTGTCTCTGCTATGCCTCCGGAGGGGACTCCCTTATATGCCTCGTAGTCGGATGTTCGAGTTCTGTCCAGGTGGACTCAACTTCCGCCTCTAGTTTTGCATGCACAACGCCTTGAACGTCTTCATTAGTTCCTAACTATGGAACCACGTGAAGAAGTTCGATGCAGGATGCCTCATGCACCACCGAGTTTCCAAGTCGTTCCACTGGTAACGGGGTTCTGTCCAATTCTTTATGGTGTTCAGAGCCAACAACCACCCAGTATTGCGGTCTGTGATAAGGCATACGTTAGGCCGGTCTCCCACAACCGCCTGCTTCACATTCGCTAAGAACCACAGCCAACTGGATGTGTTCTCATTCTCTACAATAACAAAAGCAACCGGGAGAAGTTGGTCATTCACATCGGCCGCCACCGTGGTGGGAATGGTGCCCTTGTACCTCCCAGTGAGGAAAGTACCATCCATCGTAAGCAGGACAATGTAACTTGAAGCCTCTATGGCACAGGCGAAGCCTGTAACACACGGTCCAAAGATGGCGATTAGGGCCTCCATCACGATCTTCACTTTCAACCTTGTTTATGTATGTGCTAGAGTTTGCTTCAGCAATCTGTTGAAGCATTCTCGGTACAAGGTTGTATGCCTCCATATGTCCCGTACATGGCCTCGATAACCTTCTGCTTCGCTCATCGGACCTTGCTATAGTTGACTGGATAACCAACCAGATTGGCGACTTCTGACAACATCTTGGGGGAGAGACGTCCTCCGCAACTAGGTGGCTGATGAGGCTTGCCACATGTGCGGGGGAGTCACATTCCGATGCTGCCACAGTGGCTCGCTAAGCTCGCAAGTGTGGTCGATCACCGCCTTGACTGTGAAGACCAAGCCGAAGAACTTCGCTCGGTGAGCACTGACCTTGCCAAGACAACCTTCCACTAGGCACTCCACTGCGTAATGTCCTGGGTTGGACCGGTGCACCCGGTACACACGGCTGATGGACAAGACGCACCGTGCTATATCTTGCTACACAGCCGCCTTGCTAGGGAAGTGCTGCCCAATTAAAAGGGTGTTTGCATCAAACCCCCACTGGGACCCTTCTTCTTGTGGCAGTACGAGCGACCGTACTACGATATCATCAAGTCTGGATACCACGTAAGGCACCTCCGATGACACAATTCCGTCGGTCGGACCACCACCCTAGGGGGTGTCCTCGCTACCATCTGAGACTGGATCGGCGTCCTCGTCAGACTCCAACTCGACAGGCTGATCCAGTAGATACTCGTGGCAGTCAATGCAGGTCGACCACCATTGTCCCGCCCCTCATTTTGCACAAAATTATGCGCAAGTCTTCTCTGGTAGACTTCCTCCAAAACAACACACTCCGTGCTTCCATCTTCAAGCACCGCCTACGGTTGCCCGCTTCCCGAGGCACCAGCATCATCAAGGTTTCCCGACGCCCTGCATACGAAATTCACGTACACCATCAGTTTCCCGTATATCGCCGCCTCGGATTGGGAAACAATCTGCATGTACTGGCTCTATGCTACGCTTCCATTCACCTTGACTAGCTCCCATACGCCCTGCCCTGCCCTGCCTTGCCCCCCCTCCCCAATCGTGCAGGTTATCCCCTTGATGACAAGTTTCTTCGTTGTTGCCTCCGTGTCGAACTCCCTTCCAATGCAGTCCTAAGCTCGTGAATATTCATCGCATCGAGCCCTTCACCCAAACCACCTTGTACTAGCACCTCGATAAGTCAACCCATCAAGTCCGCCGCATACGAGACCATCGCCATTAAAAACAAACAAGTCTTGCATGTTCGAAATTACCTAAAGCCAACAACCTAATTTACGATACGCAATATAACAAACAGGTCGCACTACGTAGTCTATATTTCGATACTCCATAAAAAACACGATACCAATCCTAACCAAAATTAAGTAATTACAAATAAATAATCAATAGTACTTAATTAAGCAATTAATTACGACAAATTAATTCATATAATTTAACTAAGCCTAATTAATTACGACTTACTAATTACAATTCATTGCATATGACTATTGTAATTAAGGTAACTACCTAGTTTCAATTAATTTATTGTACACAACTATTTAAATAGGATTATTTCATTAATTAACTAGCAATTAATTAATTACAACTAATTAACTATGAGTCATTAATTAGCACTACTATAATTACGAGTAATTAATTATCGCTAATTAACTACGAGTCATTAAATACCAATAAATTAATTACGGCTACATAATTACAACCAATTACTTACCACTAATTTAATTGCCACCAACAAACTACGACTAAATTAATTATGATTTATTAGTTACGACTAATTAATTAATTAATACTTAATTACCACAACTTACTTACAGTATTTAATTACGACTAATTAACTACAGTATTTAATTACTGACTACTTAATTACCACTAATTAACTAAGCCTAAATTAATTACGATTTATTTAGGAAGACTAATTAATTAATTATTACTTAATTTGCACTAATTACTTACGACTAATTAGGTACAACAAATTAACTACTGCGTATTTAATTACGACTACTTAATTACCACTAATAAACTACGACTAAATTAATTACGACTAATTAATTAATACGTAATTACCACTAATTACTTACGACTAATTAACTACGAGTATTTAATTACGAGTACTTAATTACCACTTATAAACTACGGATAAATTAACTACGCCCGAATTATTTATGACTAATAAATTACCACTTAATTAAGATTGAAATAATTACAACTAATGCATAGGAAAATTTTTTACCTCCCCTTGATGTCAACCTCACTTTACTTATACGGTCCTAATCACTTCTCTAAACACTCCTTAATACACAGCGTGATCGAAAAAAATTTTACTTCAATTCTCTCTGTTCTCAACGCTGAGCGCGAGAACGAGAATGAATTCAAGAATGGGAGCAAGAGCGAGCGCGACACCAGTTTTTATAGCCAGGCAAACGTGTTTTGCGCCAACCGCGAAGCACCGAGGGAGAATCCCGCGTGCTGTGCGCTGTGCTTATGCATGCATGCGAACGGAGGCAGCGAGGTGATGGAGTTGATGGATGGGATGGGGCAGAAGATCAATGAGACGAGGGATGCTTTTGGCGGAAGGTGAAACCGTGCTCGTGCCCTAGCCGTAGGGTCATCCGGCCCCCAGGAGCACAGCCGTGCTAGGTCCGGCCCCAAGGGGACCGGATTAGACACATGGCGGGCGAGAAGGAAATCCGGTCCCCAGATGATCGAGCGAGAGGAGTCCGGTCCACTGGGACACGGACGAGAGAGGTCCAGCCTCTAGGGGACCAGACATGGCGACGTGTCGCACGTCGGCTTGTCTACGGTGACATTTTCGCAATTGTTCGGAGGAAGGGGCTAGATTTGTTAATCACGATGCGAATAGTGCCATTTCGACCAAAAACTCGCTTGGCAGAGCATAACGTGGCCTGACAAACTTAATGGGCCAGTCTTAGAACTATCCTGGGCCGCCCAAATCAAACCGGGCCTACCACTGACCTGGACGAGGATTTGCTCAGATCTACTCATTACCACTCCATTCATCGAGATCGACCCATCCAGCCAGGACGATAAAACCCTCGAGTCCTCCACCCTGCCCAACTTGTGTGCCACGTGTTACCCACCACCCATACACGAGCCACAGCCAGTGAGGCGGCCAAAGGAAGCGAACAAACGAGTGCCCCCTCCCCTAGCCCAACTCGTGCCGTAACATGACATAAAAATATTTCAGCGTAAGTAAGAATTTAAGTGTTTCAAAAGGCAAATTGTGCAAGGCCATAGATTCTAAAGATACATGATCAAATTCTTTAACTTTTAAAGAAGCATTAAAAATGAAATAAGATACTGCCACACCAATGCCATCTCATAGTGGTTAGCATTACAAAGTTTGTGTGGACAGCAATTTCCAACCTCAAATATCAGCAAAGCAGCACTTTAAATCCTTCTGTTAGTCATATAATCTGCACAAACCCTCATGCTAAAAATTGAAAGTATTGCAACCTTGTACTAATATACAATCTGCAATTGAACTCCTGTACTATGAATTACGCAAATGAGACATGTTACTGTATCGAAACCTAGAATCAAGTTCTTGGTCTGTAAGAAAATATAAAACAGTGGTCCAGAATAGCAACATGTGAATAGTAACAGTCTGATAGCAGATTTTCACAACAATATAATAATTCAATGTTCTCAAGTAACTTAATTTGCATATAATCTAGGGACCAAACAGGAAGAAACTATACCAGCATCTTCAAACATAAGCAATAGCACACAGGCATGCAGTAGGCACAGAGAAAATGCATTCATAATACTGGAGTTACATAACCAATATCTTACAAGTATCAATGTACAAGTTCCCAAAAAAGGGTGTAGTGCCGGGTCTAGTGAAACTCTGGCATTTTCAGCATAAGCCATACACAAAAAGATCCTTCCAACCTTCACGCTACACATTGATCAAACTAAAGAAAACTTAAACTTAGCTTGACCACTTGTGTAGTCACCAAGGTTATACTGAGCATGAATTAACAAAACAACAAGTTTATATCGAATATGAATTATGATCCAACATAAGTCAGAACAAACATTTTAGTATGCGTTTCTGCTGAAGAATTAAATATTAGGCGTTACAAGGCTAATTAAATTAAGTATCATATTTATCCTATAATGCTAAGTCATAATTTCCTGCACCCACCAACTAAAGGTTAAGATCAACCATTTTATCACCCGCCACCAACCATTCAAGAAGGTGGCGCAGATTAACCTTCATACCACCCAAATATTGCACATAATAGCGTATAACAACAGCTCTTCAACTGAACATAAAACAACTGAAAAGCAAATGTTCCACTCAATTGACCACCAATCTCACAAGGTACATGCATCTAAAGCCATTAAGCCCGCACTTCGGAAAATGATACAGATGTTAATGCAAAGCAGTCGAAGGACATATCATCACTTAACATAGTATGCAAACTTGTGTATGCTCCGAATGAACAATCTGTGGTTTTAAAATCCAACTCCGCTATCTAATTTTCATCCTAGAGGATACAACATTAGAAATCCAACAGCTCTTCTTCAAAACTACCTGCTTATCCACCGAAAATTATGCGAGAAACAGCCAAACATACAGAAGCAGCAGTCAAAGCACCCCGGGGACGGGGATGTAGCCCCTCACCTGCGTCGCTGTCTGCGCGGTCTCGTCGGCCTCGGTGGCACCCAATCGCTGCAGCCGGCTTGCGGCGCGGCCGGGGACGCGCCGAACCGGCAGCAGCTGCGCGCAGAGCAGCCGCGCCGGCGCGCGCCGGGAGCAGGCGAGGACGCGGCTGCGCACGGCCGGCGCGGCTCCCGGGCAGGCGAGGGCGGCGGGCGAGGGCGGCGTCCGTGCGGAGGAGAGCAGCCATGGGGGCGGGCGGGGAGGGGGGGGTGTCGTGCTGCTCTATCGGATGCGGGAGAAGCGAACAGCACGGCACGAGATAACGCGTCTCGGCTTTGGATGGATGGATGGATGGAGACGGCCAGACGGGTGCTTGTGTCTTCTGGAAGCGGGGGCTAAGGGTTTGTTTGGATTAAAACCTGGGTTTTATGTTTGAAAAAAATTGGTGTCTGAATGTAGTCTGAAAAGTAGATAATTTTTGTCTGGTTAGGTAAATCTGAAGATGAGTTGTTTGGTTGGAAGCATGTGCTTGAAAATAGTGAATGAAAAATAGACCGACGGATCAAAGATTCAACGGTGTGGATGGAGGCATAGAGCTGCCTGGCAGGCATGGAGCTCCAGACGTTTATTTTCGATGATCGGCTCACATTCGGCACGAGGTAGCAGTTCTCGAAGTGAAGCAAACAAGGTGCAGTGTACTCCAGTACGCTCTGGCCCGAGTAAACTCATCCGTAATGAAGCAAACACGCCTAAGTGATGAGGACATCCTCTTGAACACCGCCTTCATCTCCTCTCATTGAACCAACAGGGCCGATTACAAGAGCACGAGCAAAGAAACTACAACAACAGGTGAACTTGTTTTTTAAAGAGCTTATCTTTGATGAGAATTTGCTACTACCTAATTCTAGTGTTTTGTATATAATTAGGTATGAAGAGAGAACCGAGATCAAAGCCATGAAAGAGTACTAGATGAAGCTACTACTTTGGCCAGCAATTAAGGAAGGAAGCTTTAATCATGAGGCTAAGGAAAGAAAGAGCCACAATTATGAAGTCATGGTCATGACTCGTATGTTATCTAGTCATGGTTAAACGTGACCGTCTCAAGACCTGGTTGAGTCCCATGTATTCCTTAATTGTGAGTCCCATCATAGGAGAGAGAATAAGGCGTTATTCCGTGCTGGCTGGCCAAATAGGATTGGTTTCCATGTTAGGCCGCGCGCACGCGTGATACGAGGACGACACCATAAATACGCTGGCTTATTCTTTGTATCGGCAGAACAGATAATTTAAGATTAATAGATTGCTTTCTTGAGAGTTCTTCCATGGTGAACAATTCATCATGAGGGGAAATTGATAGTTCGTCTAAATCAAGATCGTTCAACCTTTCCGCTGGGAATTGGGAGCGCGATAGGGCTTCACTTGGTGGTCGTGAAGTCCAGTGCGTGTGTTCTGGCGAATTAAAGAGTGTTCGTTCTTGCATTGGCAACGGAGGATCACTACGATTCGAGAGGCCACATGTGAGTATCTTGATCCTACATCGAGAAGATCGGGCGACCCTGTATCATCTGGTATCAGAGCGCGGTTGACTCGGTAGGATTACTTATCCCTAGATTAGATTGATTTTTATTTGCTGTTCTTAATACCTAGAGTCCATAAACCGAAAATTGCTACACAAAAATTCCAAACCCTAGTTTTTGCATCTGTTATTTCCTGTGAGTTTAGTTAAGTTTTGATCCATTAGAATTTTTGTTTAGTGCTGATCATAATGTTCTTTTGTGTTGCTTAATCTTTGTGTCCAATCAAAAACAATAAAAAAAATTGTTGCCCTCATCGCCTCAAATCCACGCTCCAGAAAGATCCAATAAAAAAAAACACCCAAACAAATCTCGAGCGCTACAGTACCGCGGATCGCTACAGTAATCCGAGAACAAATCCATTTCTTTGCGGTGATCCTGTTACTCTGATCGTCCGTCCATTAATCCATGGTTATTGCAGTGATCTGCTGCTTTGCTGAAGATCGATTCATTAGTTCGCGTTTGCTACACCGCTCCGCTTGCTGCAGACACCCGCGATTTGCTACAGTGCACACACAAAAAAAGCTACGATTTGCGGTACTTTCTGATGAACGCGGTCTCAGTGAACGATCTTGAAAAAAGTTTCTTGATTTTTCCTTTCATCTTTGAGACTAGTCTTTGATAATTGCTTAGGGTCGTTCATTGAATTATTTGCACTCATGAAAATTAGAACTTCGTGTGAAAACCTTAAACCCTAGTTTCGCAAAAAAAAAAAAAGAGACAAGCCATAAGTAAAAAAAAACGTGGCTGTGAAGTAAAAAAAAACGAAAAAAAAAGGAAAAAAAAGAAAAGAAAGAAAAGAAGATATTGGCCGAAACTTGGGAAAAGGATAACCTTAGTTCATAAATTTCAGATTGTGTATTTAATTTTTTTGAGCAATCTTGTGCCCTCACATTTTATATTATTGCAATTGGCTAGCGTCTCTTCTAGTACTTGGTGCAAAACGAGCTAGTTTTTATCTTAATTTCAGATTGTATCTCACTAGCTCATTCCTTTGTTTGCATTGAGTCACATTAATCTTTATGTAATGCGTTCATATACTTCACTTAAACCTTGTGGATCAAAGACTTAGGCAAAATATTCTAGTTTGGATTATTACTTAGCTTTACAACATCAAGAATTTCAGATTGCTAGGATATACACCTCCATACTAAGCTCCACCAAATAACCGTTGTTGTGCAATTGTGGACACTCTTAAATTAAGCTTGATCATCACTTTGCTATTGTAGTTTCCACCAAGTGTAAGTTTCGTTGGCCTTAATTCACTTCGAAGGGTAAGAACTTTACTTAGGAGAGAAAGGAGAGATTGAGTGCTTTTGACTAATCATCCATATACACTCTTCTTTGTTTGTGTTTTCTTTTGCACAATCTAACCATGTCGAGAAGAAAACAACTATGGTGAGGAGCATGAGGTTGATCTTAATGCCCCGTGACTCGCTTCGGCATCGTGCATTGAGAACTACATTGCAACAAGAATTTGTAGCCGCACCACTACAATGGGGAAGAACTCGAGGCGGACATGCAGATCTCCGCATTGACCTCAATCAACAAATGAATGTGTTAGCGTCTGAGCATCGTGAATGATGTTGTACTGCACTTCGTCAACAACAAGAAGAAGATAGTGTGCATCTACTGGCTCACATACCTCGGCCGAGATGAGGAGGTCATTGCACGAGTCGCCCAGATGCTCGACAACGGCGAGACCGTGTGGTGGCACAAGCCATCTGCCACCTCCACCGGGAGAGGAGGTGGGGGCGCCAGGACTGGGAGGGGCCGTGGGCTGGAGGCCGAGGTGGGGGAGCACCTCACTTCGACGATGACGACTTGTACCACTACGATGATGGATACCACCGCCGACACCCCTACGGCAATGAACGACCGAATGAAGAGAAATTTGGTAAGCTTAAATTTACTATGCCAACATTTTCAGGTACACATGATCCCGAAGATTACCTTACTTGGGAGCTCAAGGTGGATAAGGTGTTCCGTATGCACAATTACTCCGAAGAAAAGAAAATGCACATGGCTGCACTTGAATTTGACAAATATGCGCTCATATGGTGGGAACAAGTCCAAAATCAAAGGAGAGAGTACAACGAACCTCCCATCACTACATGGGAAGAGATGAAGTATCACATGAGAGCGAGATTTGTTCCTAAACATTACAAACGTGATTTATTTGATAAATTGCAGCAAATGAAGCAAGGCACTCTCACAGTGGAGGACTATTATAAAGAGATGGAAATGGCCATGATTCGAGCTAATATATTTGAGCAAGAAGAACAAACAATGGCTCGCTTCCTTGCTGGTTTGCACCCTTCCATCAAACGCATCACTGAATTTTAGCCCTACAACAACATGGTGGAGTTGGTGCATCAAGCAACCAAGGCTGAAAGGCAAGTGCAACAAGATATGAGAGCAACAAGAACATCATCATACACACCCCGTTCAGCACCTACAGGAGGTAAACCTACATCCCGTTTCAATTCTTTTAAAACTAATCATTCTAGTGGAAGTTTTGCTCCTAGTACCAGTGCTACACCAGGCGGGAAAAATGCAACAACGCCCATTGCCAAGAGAAGTCCAGCACCTTCTACCTCGTCATCCGTGGGGTCTACAGCAAGAAGTAGTGTCATCCAATGCTTTAAATGCCTTGGACGAGGTCATATGCAAAAGGATTGTCCAAATAACAAGGTTATGTTGCTATTGGAGAATGGAGAGTATGACTCTACTAGATGAAAGAGTACTAGATGAAGCTACTACTTTGGCCAGCAATTAAGGAAGGAAGCTTTAATCATGAGGCTAAGGAAAGAAAGAGCCACAATTATGAAGTCATGGTCATGACTCGTATGTTATCTAGTCACGGTTAAACGTGATCGTCTCAAGACCTGGTTGAGTCCCATGTATTCCTTAATTGTGAGTCCGATCATAGGAGAGAGAATAAGGCGTTATTCCGTGCTGGCCGGCCAAATAGGATTGGTTTCCATGTTTGGCTGCGAGCATGCGTGATACGAGGACGACACCATAAATACCCTGGCTTATTCTTTGTATCAGCAGAACAGATAATTTAAGATTAATAGATTGCTTTCTTGAGAGTTCTTCCATGGTGAACAATTCATCATGAGGGGAAATTGATAGTTCGTCTAAATCAAGATCGTTTAACCTTTCCGCTGGGAATTGGGAGCGCGATAGGACTTCGCTTGGTGGTCGTGAAGTCCAGCGCGTGTGTTCTGGCGAATAAAAGAGTGTTCGTGCTTGCATTGGCAACGAAGGATCACTACGATTCGAGAGGCCACACGTGAGTATCTTGATCCTACGTCGAGAAGATCGGGCGACCCTGTATCACTAAGTGTGTGTTTGGAGGGAGGGTCCGATTTATCCTGTTTAAGAAATAGGTTTTATCTTAAATGTTTGGTTGGTTGAATGATACCAAATCATTCCGGACAAGATGGTTTAAATTAGAAGAATACTCTCGTTTGATGATATATCGTCTCATTCGACAAATTCGGCCAAATCACATGGTTCACCCTCACTCTTGCCTCGATGCCACCACCGAGCTAACGCAGCCACCGAGCCTCATGAAGCCACATCACCGCTTCGGTGAAGCTCGGCCCACACCAAGCGTCGCCTCAACCTCCCTGCTGCCTTCCCCCTCATCTTCTTCCTCACTGGGCTCAATCTGAGCCAGTGACTGCGCCATGCCTGCGTCGGCCGCCACGCTCGCCCCGCAGTCCCCATCAAACGTGGTGAGCTTCTCCCATTCCTTTCGCGTCAAAATGTGTTCTAAGACCTCCTCTACATTTTCCCTCACTCGATTTCATGTTGCATCCACCGGAGAACCAGATACCATCTTCTTTCCCACCCCCGCCCGGAACCCGCCGCCACGGCCGCCATTCTTCGTCCGGTGAGTTTCTCCCCAATTCCTTCCTACCCAAGCGTCTCCTCACCTCCCTCTTCCTTCCCCCACCACCCATGTCCGCTCCCGTCCTCCGTAGTGCCGCTGCCACGGTGAACCCACCCTGCCGCCCTCGGCTCATGTCACTGGCCCAACTCGATGCCCCTCCGCCTGCACCGTCTGTGCCAATGAGTTTCCCTCACCTCCTTGGAGCTCGTGCGCGTAATCTTTGCCCCTCCTTCCCTCCGGCGTCACCGCCATGGACATAGTACCGCCGCCACCACCGGGAGTAGTTGCGCCGCCGTTGTGGTTCGCCTTCCGCCGCGCCACCGCTACCCCTGGACTTCTCTTCCCGGTGGGGAACCATTTTTGGGGTCACCCCATCCTCTCGGCAACTCCCTCACCGCCGGCTAGCCTGCCTGCGCCGTCTCTGCCCCTCCTCTGTTTTATCTGTGTCTCTCTCTCTGTATAACACCCTGGCTATGCGAAAACCAAGACGCAACCTAAACTACTAATATCGATCAACTCTATAAATTTTTCTCAACAAATCAACAACTAGTAACAGCTAAACTTTATCACACCACAATTCTGATATCTTAACAAACATAAATTTTAGCAAGGATTTAAGCACAAAATTTCAATTTATAACAATTCAATCAAGAGGAACAATATTATGAATACGTCCGGATAATTTTAAATTATCAACTAGCATGAATAAACTTTAAGAACGAACAATAGAAGTACCATGAATCCAATTATTACATTCAATAATTTCCAAATGAAAGGTAGCAACAGAAATATTATTTAATTGGTAAAGTATGCGATAATGTGGATTTCTTCATGTGATCTACTCCCTCCCAGGACGTGTCGTCCTCAATGATCACCTAAAAACAAAATTAGCAAGAGTGAGTCCAAGACTTAGCAAGCACGAACGAATGACATAAGAAACATTATCGAATACAAAACAGAAACATTGAATCGAGTACAAATCATTCTCAAATTATCCCATACATATGAATATACTATGCATGTGATGCAAGATGCATATGTCTCCACTTCTCTTCTGCATATACCGGTATAGCCAGTGTAACACCCGTCGGTGTTCACTCAAGCCCGCATTATCAAAATACGGGGATCCAAGACCCGTATGAAGAATCTTTCATACGGGGATCTAGTTGCTCATATTGAAAATATGGGGATCTCAATACCCACTCCCGTGGGTTAAACATGAATGCTTGAATTGAATTAAATGAAATGAAATGAATCTCAATACCCACTCCCGTGGGCTAAACATGAAAACTTGGAATGAATATAATGAAACGAAATGAACACTTCCATACCTTCCAATTGTTATAAGCATTTAACAGAAACAAGCAATCAATAGAAAAAATACTCATACTTCGTAAGATTATCTATATCATAGTAATTCAACCAATTTGTACAAACACACATCCAAGATGACCCAAAATATACTTGTCTTTCGCGTTGCGACAAATTGAATGTAGAGAAGGTGAAAACAAACCCAATGTCACTCCGCTTACAATAAATACTTTACTCAAAACAAGATTTGACAAGATATATCAACGCTAATCGCAACGCTCTAAACCACACTCCCAAAAACCCATATTTCATATATTTAATTTACTCAAGCGAAATGGCGAACTAGCAGCAACTCAATACTGGACAGCGACCTTCTAAAATACATATCTCCCATTATGCTTATCATAAAAAAGCATTTCCAGACTCTATGGAAAGATTACAAAATTTTCTACAAAAGTCCAGCTGGCCAGATTCTCAAATTTTTCCTTTAACTAATTTTAACAAACAGATCAAAACAACTATCAGAATCTGACAGACATTTTGGACAGAAGACTTACAATAGCCACAACTTTCATTTTACTGATCCAAAAATTGTGTTCTTTAACATTCTGGAAAGATAAAAGAATTATCTACACAAATCATGTTGGTTAACATCTCTCATTCGGTCGTTATTTATCTTTAATCTATCAATTACCACAACTGTTATAACCTGATAGAGATTCTAGACAGCAGCATTGTAAAATTCATATCTTGAGATTTATTCATCCAAAAATTATGATCCAGCACTCTAAAGAAATATAATGATATAACCTATCTTTTATATTACTAGATAGAGTTCTAATTTCGAGTTTAACTAGCCCAAATCTCCCTCGCAACGCACTGCCCTAAACCTTATGAATCTGGACAGAACAGAAACCCGACGTCCTGTTGGCCAAACTTCTACAAATTGAACAATAATTATACTAGGGCTTGCTAAAGGCCTTCAAATTGTTACCCTTAAAGATCTTGATGAAGAACACAACCCTTAAAGATCTTGATGAAGAACACAAATCCCCATGAATTGCCCTCTTCCCCCCCCCTCCTTCCTTCCTTCCTCTTTCCCTTCTTGCTTGGCCGGCAGATTTCCAACCGCAAGAGATGGCGCCTGGGGAGGAGACACCAGGGGGGCTGCGCTACTACAGTACCAGAGGCACGCTACCATGGCGGTGCTATAGTACTTGCCTAGGGTTTCTCCCCTTTCCCCCCTTTTGTTAGTAGCCGACCCACCTCTTGGGTATGGGCCGAAGGCCTATAACTATTTTCCCACAAAAATTTAGATTACTAATCCTTTTCTAATTCATTAAATACTCATTTATTAAAATTAGATATTACATTCTACCCCCTTAAACAAAATCCGGCCCCGAATTCTACTCACTGCTCTACATGAAAGAACAACCCCAACTGAATTTAACAACAGATAACACGTTCCCGACGTGAACAACTCTGGACAACGCTCGTGCATGCGAGATCTCTAGCTTCCAAGTCGCTTTCCTCTTGGACTTATGGAACAACATCACATTTGATGGATACCAATGTCTACACCTCAACACTCGTCTCGACCTTTACAGGTCCTCTCAACACACAAGATTCAAAGGTAAAGTCTTACTCGTTGGACAACGGCTCTAACGTAATCCTAAGCTGCGGACCTCTCAGGTACTCACTCAACACCAAAACATACTAGACATCGCGTACTCCGCGTATGGACCTGAGACGGTCCTAGCGATACGCCAACTTCCTAATCCCCGCAATTGTCGAGAACAAACCAAAGTACTTTGGGTCAACTTCCCCTTTGGTACCAAAGCATACAATATGTACAACACTCACGGAACTCTTGTTCCATTTCTCAATCAATCTCTTCTTCTTAATAAGGAGCACCTCCTTTAACCAGAAAAAAACAATGGAACTCGCTTTAAGCAAACTTTTTTTATAGACATAGCCCAACTGAAAATAAATGACTCTCATCGCAACCACACATTGCCAATTCAGTACCAAAAGAGTCAAATCCAGAATCGAAGATTCATCACGAAACCTTTCCACCTTCCAATTAGGCAGTTTGCAAATAAACACCATGTCAACCAAAGGAGAAACCATTCAAATGACCAAATCATACACTTCCTTCATTTTCCTGAACCAGAAAGAACCACCATGCCAACATGAAGCCAACACAAATTGTAAATGACCTCTGTCATAAACATACAACTCAACTAAGAATCAAGAGAGCATCTCACTACCCAAGGAAATATTATTTTTCTCAAACTTTTTCTTTTAAGAATAAACTTTCTCTCACATCATGGAATTCCAAACCATCACACTAACTCATTTCTCTTAAAGTAGCAACCACAACACTAAACTCAAACCGAAAACATCAACCACATACATCTAGAGGAACTCCTCTAGACCACAAAAAGATACTTTAGTCCACTCCTCTACGAATGGACTTATTTTGACAAAAGATTTCCACACCTCGATAAAGGTTTTCACCCACAATTACATCACCTTCATCCTTTAAGGATAATCAACTTGAAATTATCAACGCACACTCTCATTTACTGCACCCAAAGGATTCTACCAGTGATCATCACACTGTTTGTAATCCACTTTTATTCTACTACTTCTACACATAGTCATTGGCAACCAAGGTTCTAGCATAGAACATAAAACCCAAATTCCATCTCCAAGACTCCTATAAATGTATTTCGGTGTAACTGATACGAAAACTCTCAAATCTAATGATTAAGATTCCCACCATCCAAACATACTCAATCTTTAACATCAACATGCAAACATAATGTCGAACAAATTATCTTTACATCAACATGCAAACATAATCTCGAACAAATTATCTTTATAAAGATTCTAACTCCTAGAGGGTTACTCACTAACGCCAAGTCATACCCGTCAATAACCCAACATTCTCTACCATCCCAATAATTGGTATAATGATTAGATTTCTTCGCTAATCCATTTCTCATTAAACTACATCGTCATAAATCACCTACACAACCACACAAATTACCCAATTGTGATACTATAATAATCTGATCAAGATTTCCATTCCTTCGATAATTCTAATGTTTCACCCAAAATGAATAAAAGATCTTGGACCACAAATCACTATAGGTTTTATTAGTTGCAACAATCCAATCAGTTTAGCCCTAGTGACAAACATTCTATTTAAATAAAATTCTCTCCAAGAGTTATATCATGAAATCCATTCATCATCCAATGCTCCTCAAATAACTTGCAACCCAAGATCTCACAACAACAATTAATAAACACTTTGAAAGACCTCTGTGAAACGAATCGGTTGATCCTTTCTTTTTAAAAAAGGCAAATGAAAACAATTTTCACCACATAGAAAAATATTTACCACTTGCAGTAAACACAGGACCAAGGGAAATACTCAATTAGGCAATGAACTCAGAAAACATAAGATGAGACTACAGATAAGGGCACAAGTCCCACAAGAAGAGAATATCAAACTTCAGCCAATAAAAATAAAGCATTGCTTTTGAAACTTAAGGAACTCTTATGAGGCCAACCAACAAGGTTAAGCACGCTTCAATAAGCTGCAAGCTACAAAAGTTGAATCCAACCGCGAATACTTCTACTACACCCTTCCATTTATCAAAGGAAATAATTTCTTTTGATTGAAACATCACTTTGCCAACTCAAACAAAAGATCCTTTATGCTCAAATCACATGAATCACTTAAGAACCGATAGAACCTTCCAATACGTCACTCTGCGCAAACTAATTTTAAATACAACATAAATCATAAACTCCCAAAGGATCACGAATGCAAAACTCCAAACATTTCATTTAACCGATATTACAAAAGGCGACCAATTGACTTTCTCTCGTGAAGAATCATCACCACTCTCACAAGTCGCAATCTATTGCAGACAATCTTACTAACATCAAGAATAATACACTCTTAACAAGAATCGTTATCGTCTACCCTTCCATTATAAAGCTCTCAAAAATCTCATCAAATAGTTCCATACTACTTTATCATCACATCCTCAAATTGAGAGTATTCCAAAACCTTACAACCTCACTACAATAACCGCTTTATTTTAGAGGAGATCTACTACACAATTTAAAATGTTATACCAAAACCCTTTTATCAAAGACATACTATCATCCGACAATCCCGCCATCATGTAAATATAGATCGCATATTAAACCACATCCATTCCTCTCTTACTGATGCTCAACACCAAACTTCATTACATAATATTTGCACCTAGCAATTATATATGAACACTAAGTATCCACAAAAGATAAATCCAAGATTAATATCCACTAATACAGTAATCTAACACCTTCTGAATTTAACCATCCCAAACGGTTAGATTAATCCATTGAGACCTGTTGATCCAATTTATCCCAAAAAGTTTACCAAATTTGTCACTCTTAATGATCAACCAATTCATCAAAGTTACATGCCTCTTAGTAACTCTATCGATTCCAATTAGGAATAGCCTTACTCATAATCACAATTCATTAAGAACTACAAGAAGACAACATCAACTTATTCGATTTCACTTCCAAGGATACTAGTTTAGATTAATTATGCACCACACCATTGACCCAACTTGATACCTCATATCTTATTAATGAACTTCCATGTTTACCACCTCTCGCTTAAACATAGGAAGGCATCACAAATGGGTTTTAACACTTCCTTTCATAAAAGTGAGGCGTTTAATGTCAACACCCAAATTAATACAAAAGAAATACGTAGGGTCAAAGCTTCTACATACTGTAGAACTTGCAAAAGTTAATTTTCATTACCCAAAACACCAAGCAAATAAACGAGTCATGTTTTCCAATAAGAAAAATGGAACAACCATGGAAATATCAATCTCGCCAATGAACAATGTTCACAAGTAGCAAAAGCAACTCAACAGTCGGAAGAGGCCATAATTGCTCCATAAAACAAATGGAGACCAAGTGAAAACCCAACAACTGCCTTGTAACCAATATCCCAAAAAAATTCATCAACTACAACTATACCCAGAATTAACCTAAATCAAGCTCAAGGAAGAGAACAACTTTTCTAAAGTAACTCACGCCCAACACCTGTAATTATGGTGCCTGGGGTAATCACTTCACTATTCTCATACCACGAACGGTGGTATAACCTGGCAAAGCCTAGGGCCACAATCACGACTTCTACCTCCCAACAGCAACTATCATCACACATAACATTCATAATAATCAAATCATAAGTATTCATAATTAATTCATAACAGTAATGATCAATGCGCATAACGGAATCGTAAATGCAATGCTTTGCCCATTCCCATACTACTATGCACCAGTGTGTCAAATTTTAAGTTGATTAGGCATTATCAAATTTTAATTAATCTATTCACCACGGACCTAAACCTGGCTCTGATATCAACTATAACACCCAGGCTATGCGGAAGCCCAGATGCAACCTAAACTACTAACATCAATCAACTCTATAAATTTTTCTCAACAAACAACAACTAGTAACAGCTAAACTTCATCACACAACAATTTTGATATCTTAACAAATATAAATTTCAGCAAGGATTTAAGCACAAAATTTCAGTTTATAACAATTCAATCAAGAGTAACAATATTATGAGTACATCCGGATAATTTTAAACCATCAACTAGCATGAATAAACTTTAAGGACGAACAATAGAAGTACCATGAATCCAATTATTACATTCAATAATTTCCAAATGAAAGGTAGCAACAAAAATATTATTTAATTGGTGAAGTATGTGATAATGTGGATTTCTTCATGTGATCTACTCCCTCCCAGGACGTGTCGTCCTCAGCGATCACCTAAAAACAAAATTAACAAGAGTGAGTCCAAGACTCAGCAAGTACGAATGAATGACATAAGAAACATTATCGAATACAAAACAGAAACATTGAATCGAATACAAATTATTCTCAAATTATTCTATACATATGAATATACTATGAATGTGATGCAAGATGCATATGTCTCCACTTCTCTTCTACATATACCGATATAGCCCGTGTAACACCCGTCGGTGTTCACTCAGGCCCGCATTATCAAAATACGAGGATCCAAGGCCCGTATGAAGAATCTTTCATACAGGGATCTAGTTGCCCATATTGAAAATATGGGGATCTCAATACCCACTCTCGTGGGTTAAACATGAATGCTTGAATTGAATGAAATGAAATGAATCTCAATACCCACTCTCGTGGGCTAAACATGAAAACTTGGAATGAATGTAATGAAACAAAATGAACACTTCCATACCTTCCAATTGTTATAAGCATTTAACGGAAATAAGCAATCAGTGGAAAAAATACTCATACTTCATAAGATTATCCATATCATAGTAATTCAACCAATTTGTACAAACACACATCCAAAATGTCCCAAAATGTACTTGCCTTTCGAGTTGCGACAAATTGAATGTGGAGAAGGCGAAAATAAACCCTAGGTCACTCTGCCTACAATAAATACTTTACTCAAAACAAGTTCTGACAAGATATAATAACGCTAATCGCAACACTTTAAACCACACTCCCAAAAACCCATATTTCCTATATTTAATCTACTCAAGCGAAATGACGAACTAGTAGTAACTCAATACTGGACAACGACCTTGTAAAATACATATCTCTCATTCTGCTTATCATAAAAAACATTTTTAAACTCTATGGAGATATTACAAAATTTTCTTTAAAAGTCTAGTTGGCCAGATTCTCAAATTTTACCTTTAACTAATTTTAATAAACAGATCGAAACTGTCATAATCTGACAGACATTCTGGACAGAATATCAAAATAGCCATAACTTTCATTTGGATACTCCAAAAATTGTGTTCTTTAACATTATGGAAATATAAAAGAATTATATACACAAATCATGTTGGCCAATATCTCTGATTCGACTGTTATATATCTTTAATCTATCAATTACCATGACTGCTATAACCTGACAGAGATTCTAGACAGCAACATTGTAAAATTTGTATCTCGAGATCTGCTCATCCAAAAAATTGTGATCTAGCACACTAAAGAAAGATAACGATATAACCTAGATTTTATCTAACTAGATAAAGTTCTAATTTCGAGTTTAACTAGCCCAAATCTCCCTCACAACGCACTGCCCTAAACCTTACGAATCTGGACATAACAGAAACCCGACTTCCTATTGGCCAAACATTCTACAAATTGAACAATAATTAAACTAGGGCTTGCTAAAGGCTTTCAGGTTGTTACCCTTGAAGATCTTGATGAAGAACACAAATCCCCACGAATTGCCCTCTTTTCCTCCCTCATTCCTTCCTTCCTCTTTCCCTTGCTTGGCTGGCAGATTTCCAACTGCAAGAGATGGCGCCTGGGGAGGAGACACCAGGGGGTCGTGCTGCTACAGTACTAGAGGTGTGCTACAGTGGTGGTGCTACAGTACTTTCCTAGGGTTTCCCCTCCCTCCCCTTTTTGTTGGTAGCCAGCCCACCTCTTGGGTATGGGCCGAAGGTCCATAACTATTTTTCCACAAAAATTCGGATTACTAATCCTTTTCTAATTCATTAAATACTCATTTATTAAAATGATAGATTACACTATGTGTCCAACTTCGCCCTCTAACTAAAAAAAATCTGATATCATCCTATCCAATCAACCAAACACACTCTTGTATCTTTCCAGTCAAGATTATTCCATCCATCTTGTACCGTCCCATTCCATTCAACTTCATACCTCCATCCAAACACACCCTAACTCGATGGATTTGTGGACCATTGGGGGTGGCACATTCAGTTTTATCTGTAAATTCGGTTCGGTTTTTTTGGTAAAAAATACTTCGGTTTTTGAATGATGTCCACCGAATTAACGAAACTAAGACAAGAAACCGGACAAAAAGTACCGAAATAATTCGGTTCGGTGTTTTGTTTAATTTGGTTTACCAAAAAAATATAGATCCACATCGAAAATAATCATCTTGAACACAATCATTCACTTCTTCTTGATTTGTTCTACATCATATAGATCCATTAGGTTCTACGAATCCATTTAAAGATTACATGCGCACACAAATAATCCATCCTACATTCTACAATCTATATGTGACTTATCTGCAGGAACCGAGGAGTTGCTCGAGTGCCCGACGACCTTGACGAGCTAGGGCAGATCGAGAGGAGGCGAGGTGACGGAGTGGAGGAAGCAATGACTGGGACTGCGCTGAAAGGATGCGCCGCCGCCGCGAGGGAAGAAGAGGGCCACTAGGGAGGAAGCGACAGTGGTGCGGTGGGATACGGGTGGCTTGGGCGGGGAGAGGAACTGGCGACCTTCAGTTCAAACTTCAGAGTGGAGGACTGGTGGGGACGGGTGGCGGTGGCCGGTGGGGAATGGGTGGCGGCTAGGGATTCGAATTTGGGATCTGGTTGTTGGAGTGTTGGTTGCTGCGAGTTGCGGCGTGCGAAGGGAAGAATGAATCAGAGATAAAGGCATTAGGGTTAAGGAGGCTCATGCCTTGGAGTGGCATTTGCGCGTGCAAATGTGCCTTGCTGGTTGTCACGCCTTGGGCCTTGGACTATTGGAGCCAGAGTGTTCTTGGAGTGGCCCACTCATGATTCGGTAATTCGGTGTTTCTTTTTTCTAGAGTTTAAAGCCGAATCGATCACCGAATACCGAATAGATCTAGGAAAAAACTGAATCGAAAACTGAATAAACTGATATTTTTAGTTCATTCGATTTGGTTCGGTTTGGTTTTTCGTTTTTGATTAAAAAAATGCCCACCCCTATGGACGATGGTTGGTGGGTGTCTGGTGATGGCCGACTTGTGCTTTGTTTTCTGTTCTTTTAGTTAGTGTTTGGTTGAAGGGACATCAGATGAGTAGTCTCTGTGTTTTGTTGGTGGGATTTGGGACAAACCTATCCTATTTAGAAGAATATTCTAGGGAGGTCTCGGATGACGTCGTCCGCCAATAAAATCCAAACGAGCTCGTCCCAGGTGGGACGCCTTTGTCACGTGACCACACGTACCTCGATGGATTGGGTCACCCCATGCGCAGTAGAGACGACAGTGACAACACGGTGGTGGTCAGACACAAGCGCGATTGGCCGGTGGCAACCGGCGGGCCAACGGTGACCGTAGGCAAGTAGGCCGATCGGATCTAGCACACGGCCAGGGAGGCAGCACCGGGTGCAGTCGAGGAGGCAGCAAGAGCTGGCGTGAGATAGATCTACTGTGGGCGTGCTGCGGGGAATAACAGGAGGCGGTCGGGAGCCAACAAGAAGCCGATCGGGTAGGTGGTGGAGTGGGGAGGTAGGGGCGGCAACAACCATGGATTGGGTAGGGTTTGGGAGGTGTGTGTCCATAAGAGAGGGGGTATTTATGGGTATTCTCATCGCTGGTTACTACAACCAATTCCATTCCATTCAATTCCATCCCTCCAACATGTACCATCCCGGATCATCCAATTCTCCCAACCAAACAAATTCGAGGATCATCACATCCCCTAAACCATAAACCATACTTGGACCATCCCAAAAAAGTAGGGAAATCCCATGTCATCCCACCTCGTCCCACAACCAAACACTACCTTAAGGATTATGTAGATATATGTTACTCTAAAGTTGCAGGTTTTGAGATACATCACTATAAAGTTCACACTTCGAGATACGACAGTGCTACTCCTTTCCCTTTTTACTTGACGTAAAGTAAAAAAGAATGAAGGGGTAACATGCAAAAAAAATAGAAATATGCCATTATAACATTTTAAGACCATAATGCCCCTCTTTCTTCATCCTCCCTCCTATCCTTCCCAAATCGCCAAGACCACACCACCGTTTCAACGGTGATCCCGACCACAACGCCAACGAAGACCTCCACCCTGTATCCGACATTGATGACAACCTCCACCCTGGCCACCTCCTCAGTCAGCATCATCTCTGACCTCCTCGCTAGCGCCAGCACCGCGCTAGTCTTCCAGATTCGAGCCCATGTCGGAGACCGAGAGGCGGATCTAGCGTCCTGTTCCTAACTCTCTCTCTGTCTCTCTCTCTCCCCCTCCTCTCTTCGAGCTCCGGCGACATGGCATGACGGTGGCCGATCAGAGCTCTTGTGTCTCACAATGATGGGACATGGTGGCGACCGATCCGAGCCTCGACAGGATCTAGTTTGGTACAACTCGAGGAGGACAGGATTCGGCACCACATAGCTAGAGGTCCCCAGCGTGTAGTAAAAACCAACAGCCGTGCTAGGAGGATGCCAGATGAGCGGTCGTCCGACCAGACAACTTGAGCTGGAAGAAGGAAACAGGCGGAGGAGCAGATTGCATATTTGATATTGGCACACCATACCTTCCCGCTGCTCGTCTAGCCAGCTAGCTCACGCTCTGCGACCGACTTTGTCGCGTGTGCCGTGACGACTAGGCCTACAAGGTACAACAAGCTCAAGGATTAGTAAACACCTCTTCACAGCCGGGCCAAAGCGTGCAAGTTTGGCTGCGGCACGGTCGGCCGCACGGGCGCACGGCATGCGACTACTTCCGAGTCCCAAGCCCCAACAAAATAGTGGCATGGACGACACAATGATAGTTACATGCGAAGCGCGGCATGGATACACTTCTTTGAGTATGGTGCGGATATAGAGGAACCATCGCTGGCGAGTCCAGTCCGATTAACCATCTTGTAGATGGGTAGAATCGCACATACAGAGTACAGAAAATAAATGAACACATAGAGATATAGGGGGCTCTTTCTCTTCTTTATTACTTCTTTTCAGTAGCTCTTTACAATGATTAGCAACCCCTATTTATAGACTAAAAGACCCTGCCAGGGTTTTGGATGGGGCGTCCACCCCATGAGCCGGCTGTTGGGGCAAGCCCATGGTTTTTTAATACTCCCCCTCGAGCACCCATCCTCACATGTTCATGTCCCGTCAAAACTCCACAAAAACCCAGTAGAAAATATTTGGAGAAAGAGTACATGATACACATTCTGTTGCATTGCACGAATTGCCTCGTTAAAAACCTTAGCTGAGAAACTTCAGGAAAACTCGTTAAGGGAAAAAGAGTACAATCCACCCAATTTCATTTAATCTCCAGGATTTATTCTTTGGGTACTCGATCTTCGTGATCAAGTTTCAATAATGAGTTCGTGAAGATTTTCCCCCTGAATTTTGCACTTCTCTAAGTCTCATCATTCCAATTCCACGTATGCATCTTTCAAAGCTAGATGCTGGAAGTGACTTAATGAATAAATCTGCAAGATTTTCACATGACTTAGTATGTAGTACTTTAATTTCGTCTATCCTTTATAATTCATGAGCATAGAAGAACTTGGGGTTTGTCGACGTTTGGGACTCTTGTCACAGAACGGACAAAACAAGAATATAATGGGAAAATGGAGATTACTATCTATTCGCCAAATGACTTAAAATGGTGAATGTGTATTGCAAGGAGTATGCTCTGATTACAGAAAAAAATGGCTATGAATACACATGGATTAGGGCTTGGATGTGAATCTATATTACAAGGGCACATAGGCCGGACTATTTATAGTTTTACAAGTGTGGGCAGTTTGTCACAGTGGTGCCTCTTCGCCCAAGGGTTACGTCTCTTCGATCCAACAGTCGCGTCTCTTTGTGATGACCGTTATCGCCGATATCTCCACGTGTGGTTGTTATTAACCACACGTGGGTAACTGCTTTCTAGGACCTCTTCTGCAGGGGTGAGGTCCTGGAGTGGTCCTGGAGGAACCCATAGAGGAGGTCCAACTGGGCCTCCGAAAGAGGTTTTGGGAACGGTCAAAGAAAAGACTTTTTAGGCCCACCTTCCGACTGTTTATTTGATCTTGGGCCGAGAAAACTAACTTAGGCCCAGTAAAAATCCGGCTTATCTATAAATAAGCAAATAAAAATATACCCGGATAATTGACTAGTCAACAATCCTCGTCAGCTAGTCTCTCTTACTTGAGTTGTAAGTAACTATTTCCCTTAAGAAGCACGAACGTCAGTCATATATATTTATGAAAGCAATTCCCGAAGGGTCAAATACGTTTTAGTCTTCAGCGATTTATTAGGAACAAACTCTAATAAAACCCTATGTCACATGTCATAAGTCTTAACAAGAATCAGTGTCCTTCGACAACTGACGAGCGAGACTGTATGAATGGTATTCCATATGCTTCAGCTATTGGATCTATCATATATGCCATGATATGTACTCGACCAGATGTATCATATGCTCTAAGTGTTACAAGCAGATACCAAGCTGATCCCGGTGAAGGTCACTGGACAGCTGTGAAAAATATTCTTAAGTACTTGAGAAGGACTAAGGATGCGTTCCTAGTTTATGGCAGTGATGAAGAGCTCGTTGTAAATGGTTACACCGATGCAAGCTTCCAAACCGACAAAGATGATTATCGTTCGTAATCTGGTTTTGTATTCATTTTGAATGGAGGAGTAGTGAGCTGGAAAAGTTCCAAGCAAGAGACGGTTCTTGATTCTCTGACAGAGGTTTCGAGTACATTGCGCTTCAAGTCGCAAAAGAAGGTGTTTGGATAAGAAATTTTATTACTGAGTTGGGTATGGTTCCGAGTGCCTCGAACCCAATGGATCTCTATTATGACAATAATGGAGCCATTGCGTAGGCTAAGGAGCCTAGACCCCATCAGAAGTCCAAGCATATACTCAGGCGTTATCATCTTATTCGCGAATTGGTGGATAGAGGAGATATTAAAATATGCAAAGTTCACACGGATTTAAATGTTGCTGATCCGTTGACAAAGCCTCTCACACAACCAAAACATGAGGCACACACAAGAGCTATCGGTATTAGATACTTAAATGATTGACTCTAGTGCAAGTAAGAGACTGTTGGAAATATGCCCTGGAGGCAATAATAAAGATGATTATATTTCGTTATGTTCGTAATATTGGATAATATGTTATCTTGTTCCTGGAATAATATCGTTAATATTTATTATCAAGTATGTGACTTAGTTGTGAAACTCTATATTCCTGCGATGATTATTCTTAAACGTTCCCTAGTTGGAAACATATGAGAACACATATGAATAGACTAGCATATGTATTGGTTGATGACTATGTTTCATAGGTCATAGATATGGAGATATCAAACCAATAATATGGACACATGTTAGAGAACATGGTGTTGGACCCACCTTGAGACACTGTTGAGATTGTTATGATTTCATGTGTCATCAGTTGGTCTCAAGTAATGATGATGTATAATCCTTAGACCTGAGATCAACATGGTTTCCTATATGTGTAATAGCACTCTTAGTAGTTGCCAAACGCTACTCTTAACTGGGTAGTTATAAAGGTAGCTTTCGGGTATGCTATGAAACATGCAGAGGGATGCGACTGGTCGGATATGGGATTTGCCCCTCGTAACATAACAGGTGAGATGTCTCTGGGCCCCTCGTTTTGGTCGGGATAAAGAAAGTGCATAGCCATGCCACTAGTAGTCGAAGTATCGACCACATGAAGTTATTCGACACTTGATTGAGAAAGTATTGAATAGTTCATGGATGACAAATTATCTCACCTAGAGTTCAATCAGATGTCGTGAGGCAAAGGGAGACTACACAAGCAGGTCATTCAGTCAACTAGACACAGACTGATCGAAGCTGATCATAAACTGGTTGTATGGAGATACGAGCTGGTCGTAGACTAGTTGAAGCTGGTCGTAGACTGGTCGAACATAATCACTAACTGGTCGTAAGGAGTTGCGAACTGGTCGTACTTAAGTATGAACTGGTCGTAAGGAGTTATGAACTGGTCGTAACTAAGTATGGACTGGTCGTGACTAGGTACGAGCTGGTCGTAAGTGATATGGACCTGGTCTTAGATCATATTGCATTAAGGTTCGTCCAATATATCCTATGTGTGTTCGGGAATCGTTATGTGATGCTAGGTACCGTTGACGACTCGTGGTTGGAAAAGAGTTTTCGAGTCGCAACTGATTACACGTGAACCTATAGGGTCACACACTTAAAGGGCTAGGATTTGATTTGGATGGTGATCCGAATTCTTGTAGGCCACGAGTTCCTAATGGGCCTCCAGTACGAGACCCATCATGGGTGCCTATATATAGAGGGACGATGGCATGGGGTAAGATGATCTTTGGAAGAACTCCTAAAACCCTAATAGCCATGCCTTCCTCAACCACGCCGTCGGTGCTAGCACTTCAGCACATGGTATCCCTGCCTCGTACGTGTGGATACCTTGGAGGTGTTGTTACGAAGCACCAACACTAGGACAATCCGCAACTCGTGACGCTCATCGGAGCAGGAGGAGAAGACGCACGACGAGTACGACTACGGCTGCATCAACTCGCTACATCGACTCTACTTTCGCTACGAGTCGGCGTGTCTAGTGGTAATCTCTTGATATATTACTAGCGGAGGTTCCTTGGTTGCGCGGTAGAAATTTTTTGTTTTTGCTTTTGTAGCCTACCCGTATCTCTACAATGGCATTTTGACATAGCAAAATATTTCGAAGGGTGTAATAAATATGGTCTTTTCTTCATCTTCTAGACACATATTAATCTGATGGTAGCCAGAATGTGCATCTAGAAAATTTAATGTTTCGCAACCAGCGGTAGAATCAACCGACTAATCGATACAAGGTAAAGGAAAATCATCTTTTAGACAAGCTTTATTAAGATCAGTGAAGTCTACACACATTCGTCACTTGCCATTAGACTTCCTAACCATTACAGGGTTAGCCAACCGCTCTGGGTGGTCGACTTCGCTTATAAAGCCTGCTTTAAGTTGTTTGTCCAATTTTGATCTTATAGCATCTCGTCGATCAAGGGCAAATCTCCGGAATTTTTATTTTACGGGTACTTTGTCAGGCCGTAGAGCTAGCCTGTACTCGGTCACCTCCCTAGGGACTCCGGGCATGTCGGATGCTTGCCACATGAAGATACCTGCGTTTGCCCGGAGGAAAGTGACGAGGGCGTCTTCCTATTTGGGGTCGAAAGTATCCCTAATACGAACAGTCTTCGAGGGCTCCTCTGGATCCAGAGGAACCTCCTTGACCTGGTTGTTCGGCTTTGGTGCAGCTTTAGACTTCGACTGCTTGGTCGAAGTCTGCCCCTTGTTTTCTTCTTGAGTTGGTATCTGCCCAACCATCTCGAGGGATCAACGGTCACACGTATGCATCATCTTTTTATCACAGTGAATTGTGATTACTCATTTGGGACCTGGTATCTTAAGACATTGATACCCATAATGAGTAGCCATTAAGAATTTTGCTAAAGTTGGCCGTCCGAGTATGGCGTTATATGCTGTATCGAAATCGACCA
The DNA here is from genome assembly GCA_036346405.1 of Phyllostachys edulis. Lineage (NCBI taxonomy): Eukaryota > Viridiplantae > Streptophyta > Magnoliopsida > Poales > Poaceae > Phyllostachys > Phyllostachys edulis. The sequence goes on along the minus strand of CM070548.1, from coordinate 72,872,392 downwards.
CATCAAAGGAGATCTTCTCTGTCTTAAAATTACTTGGAGAACCAAATGTTTAAGGAAGAGAAACTTGGCCAATAGGTTTGGCCGAAGACCGCGGTACAATACCATGAAAAGAGTATCGTACCGGTCTTACCTTGGTCCTGAGTACTTGCATCTTGTCTAGGGTACTCGTAAACAAGATGTTTAACGAGCTACCACCGTCAACCAATACTCGATTTACTCGACAGTTGTTGATGGTGGGCTCGACCAAGATCGGAAACTGACCTGGTCGAGTAGAAGGGATCGGGCAGTCACTCTTCTCGAAAGAGATGGTAACTTCCGACCACTTCGGCAGCTTATTGATAAGAGGAGGGTCAATGGAGTTTACCTTACGTTCGACAACCTTAAGTTGTCGCTTTGACTCGTATGCCGATGATCCCCCATAGATATGTTCAATGGTATGCTCAGTATCTTGGAATGGCATCTCCTCGTCATTGTCCGACTGCTTATGACCACTCGCTTGCCCTACCTCTTCGAGAGTAGGAAGTGGTCTTTTGCCATTATAGTAGTCTTCGAGTTTTTATTGAAAGAATCAGTAATTGCAAAGGTCATGTCCTTCCTTTTTATAGAAAGGGTACCACCTAGGCTTGTCGTTCTTTCTCTCGGGGCGCTTACATTTGCCTCGATCGGAGTATGGCTTAGAGCCTTGAGGCTTTTTATCGCTTACGGCCAAGACTTCCTTAGAACTGCTGGCTTGAGGCTTTCGACCCTTCGCCTTGTTCTTGGATTTCTTAGTCTTCTTATCCTTCTTCTTGCCATTTTCGTCCGCCTCTTGAGGAATTTTATCATCTCGATTAATAGTGTTGTTCCATTCGACTGCTTCAGCAGCAGTCGCATATCAATCGGCCATCTCAAAGAGCTCGGCGACGATGGCAGGAAGATTTAAAACGATATCCTCCGTGATCCTTGTACTACGGACTCCCTACTTAAAAGCTCTGATGACAGAAGAATTACAAACTTCAGGAATGGAATTTCGAACCTGGCTGAAGCGTCGAATGAACTGGCGCAAAGTCTCGTGGTCATTTTGTCTCATCCTGTGCAAGCCATCCTTTTTCCCAGGGCGATGGTAGGTGCCCTGGAAATTGGCCAGTTGGAGGTCGCAGAGGTGCTTCCATGAATAGATCGACTCGAGTGGCTGATTTAACAACCATGATCGAGCAGATCCCTCGAGCACAGTAAGAAGGTAATTCGCCATTACATGTTGTCCTCCTACTGCTGCTTGGACAACGGTTGTGTAGATCTGGAGGAATTCAACGAGATTTTGAGATTCATCAAACTTCTCCATGTTCACTGGTCAAAACCGAGGCGACCAGCGAACTGCTCAAAGGTCGGGGGAGAAAGCCCGACATCCGGTAATGAATTCTTGACGCCTTCTTTGTGGAAAAGAAGGGTTGACGTCACCAGGTGATCGTACCCGACGATATCTGGTCGTAGGTGGACCCGACTTGTCGTAGGTCTCAACCTTACGAGAGAAATACTCCTCGTATTCCATCTGCTGTTGCAGATTTCTGAGTCGAAGTGGTGAGCAATCACCTCTCTTGGGAGCTTGTTGATCATCAGGCGTTCGATGAATTCTTCTTCAACTAGAGTGAAGATCAGGAGAGTTTCGTGATGTTGTCGCGCTGATCTCTATGTGGTGAGTAATTTGAGTGGCTGGTAGCTGATGGAGTCGTACCGCTACGACTTTTGGCTCGATGCCGACGAGGGTACACGAGTCTGGCCATCGTGCTTCTAAGCCTTTGTGTGATCTCTTCAGCGACGAGGTCGTAGCCGGGCGTTCGAGCAAGTTCCCGAGATGGGTTCTCGAGAAGATCATTGTAGCACCCCATCTCAACACCGAGCCTAGGATGCTACTAAACTAACTTAACAATTCAATTTACTTCGAATTACTATCAAATAACAGCAAGCTTTTCAACATCTAGTAAGTTAGCATTAATCAAAACTATATTGAATAACAAGATTCTAGACATAAACCTTGTTTTAATCATCAATTAACCGAACCACATGAATACATCAGGATTCTTCAAGGTTCTACTTGGATGATTGACTAAGCAAGTCACTTGAAATATTCTAACATGTAAAAGTAAATAAATCAAGTTCTAAAATGTTAAAGCAGAAATAGTAACATCCATAAGATATACTTGACTATTCCAATTACAAATAACTCAACTGTCACGAAGAATGAGTACAGTCTTAGAATAAAAGTAATAGCAAGATCACTTAATTTTAACTAAAGGACCTATATTTATTTGTCATGGGCAATCATGAGTGAAGTGCACCAAATCTAACCCTTCCCATGCATGTCGCTTCCTCGAGAACTACCTAACGAAAACATCAACAATAAGCGTGAGTCCACGACTCAGCAAAGTACAACAGTGAAGTAATCAAAACATACTTGTATGGAATATAACAAAATCCTCATATAGCCATCAGCAATTGATCCATTTTCATGCAATGCAAATACCAAGAATGCAACTTTCTTCCTTCTTTGCAATTATCGGTAATGCGGAGTAGTGCATCCGTCGATGCATACTCAAGCCTATACCCTCAAGCACAGGGATCTCAAGCCCACACTACACGAGTGTGGGGACCTCATGCCCGTCCATTACATGATGGGGACCTCAAAAGAATCAGTCTTTGGCTACCACGTAGTCCAAGACCCAAAGATGAATGTCATGATGCAAATGAACTTAATATTCTCAATCAATCATGAGAGAATAACATTCAGCAACAAAATTATAGATAAAATTCCATACAATTAAACTGCAACAATTTTCACGAATTTAGCATCACAAATACTCTATACTGCTTGCACTTGCCTCAACCGCGGGATGGTTGACGACGAATAGAAAACTCTATCCCCGGGTTCGCACCACCACCTGGCATTTGTAAAGCATACTAAGAATACCATTCAATTACACACAACATAGCAATAGAACAAAATGAACTCATTCGCTCCTATTCGCAACCCGAAACAATACCAATACATTCCCAAATTCCAATCTATCCAAAACAGATAGTCACCAAAGAAAAATCATAGCTTTTGATTTATAGCTCCAAAAATCATGAACTCAAGTTCTCTGGAATCTACACACATATATCCACAAATTCTCAGGTGACCGGATGTTCAGATTATTTCATCTAAACCCTTGTTTTTATCTCCGAAGATAATTCTGTCATCTTCGGTACTATCGATTTAGAAATCTCTTTTAATTGGTACAACCAAACACAATGACCTAAGTCATTCTGGAATTTACAAAGAACTAGCATTTATAATAAATTTGTTCTAATTTTTCTATTGTGAAACAAAATTTGCTAACAAAGCAATTTTCCCGACTGTCCCCAACAGAAGGACAGAACTGCAACGAATGATTCAAAATCCCATAACTTTCGTTATACTTGTCCAAAAAATATGATGTTGGGCTCTTTGGAATCATTATTAAGTTAAATATCTATGTGATGGAGACCAAAAGTCCAGATTCAACAATTATCAAACTTTAATTTGCCAAACTATGTTTGTTGTCTGAAACCCGGAAACCGAACAGACACTCAGTTCGTAAAAATCATAACTAATTCTCTACTTATCCAAATAATATGAACTAAGACTTCACAGAAAGCTATTGAGTTTGTATACCTATCTCAAGGACGTACAAAACCCTAATTTCACTCTGAACTATTTCATATCTACGGATCAAACAGCGCTGCAGAATATCGATCTGCTGGCAACAGGGAACAAATCTGATATCTATCAACAATTTGCATATAAAAGAATTGTAATAGCTATTGGGGAACACAAATTTACCCTAGAATACCTCGCTGAAACTCGTTGATGTCCCCGTGAGGATCCCCCTTCTTTCATTTTTCTTTTTTTCTTCCTCGGCTGAACCTCTTTCCTACCCTTCTCTTTGGCCGGTAGTAGCAGCAGGGAGGATGGCGCTGGGGAGAGGAGTAGCAGGCGAGGTGGAGGTACTGTAGCATGGGCTACTGTAGCACTTCGGCTACTGTAACAGAGGGTGGCTAGGGTTTGGTGCCCCCCTTGCCTTCTAGTGGGCTGCTGGCCCACTCATGGGCCTTGGGCCACTATGGCCGACTCTCCTCCTCTCGAATATGGGTTGGCGGCCCATTCTCTCCCAAAATTATGATTTTTTCTTTCTAATTCTATTTAATTTAAGTACTAATTACTTATTTGTTTTATGCTTAAACGAGATGTTGCATTCTAACCCCCTTAAACAGAATTTGACCCTAAATTCTACTTGTCGTTCTATTTGCAAGAACGCCACAACTGAAACTGAACAACAGATAACACGTACCCGACGTGAAAAATTCTGGATACTACTCACGCAAGCGAGACTCCCGCCCCAAGTCTCTTCTCGTCTTATCATGAAAACTTTTTTACTTTCTAAGTTGGCAGTTGGATAAAAACATCACATAAGCCAAATGTGAAATCATTCGAATGACCAAAACAATCATTTTGTTTTCTTAACTGGAAAAGACTACACACCAACATAAAGCAACTCAATTGTAAATGACCTCCGTCATAAACACACAGCTTAAACAAGAATCAAGAGAGCATTTCTCTACCCGAGACGACATTCTTTTCTCAATTGTTCTTTTTAGGAAGCAAACCTTCTCTCAAATCATGGGATTCCAAATCTTCGCACAAACTCCTTCCTCTTAACCGACAACCCAAAACCATCCTCAAACCGAAAGCAACAACCACACTCATTTAGAGGGACTCTACTAATCCACAATAGGATTCTCTAGTCCACTCATCTGCCAAAGGAATTATTTTGACAAATGATTTCCAACACCTCAATAAAGATTTTCACCCACACCCACATCACCTCAATCCGTTAAAGATAATCAACTTGAAATTTTCAGCACACATACTCATTTACTACCCCCAAGGGATTCTATTATGATCATCACATTATTCGGAATCCACTTTTGTCCTACCACTTCTATACATAGACATTGGGCAACCAAGGTTCTAGCATAAAACATAAGCCCAATATCGACAGCCAAGACTCCTACAATAATATTTCGGTGTAACTAATAGGGAAACTCTCAAATCTGGTGATAAAAATTCCCATAATCCAAACATACTCAGTCATTAACATCAACATGCAAACATATTCTCGATCAAATTATCTTTATAAGGATTCTAACTCCAGAGGGTTACTCACTGACGCCAAGTCATACCTAACAATAACTCAACAATCCCTGCTATCTCATTATTTGCCATAACGATTAGATTACTTCGCTAATCTTACTCTCTTTAAACTGCACCATCATATTTCACCTGCACAACCTTGCAAATTACTCAATCGTGATACTCTAATAAATTGATCAAGATTCCCAAACTTTTGATAATCTCAACATTCCAACATGAATTGAGGTTCTTGAATTTCAATCTATCATAGGCTCTATTAGTTGTAACACTATTTAGTTTTATTTCACACCAATCATTCCATCAAATTCTCTCCAAGAGTTATAGGTCAAAACAAATTCACCTTCTAATGCTCTTCGAATAGCTTAGTACCCAAAATTTCACAACTATCATTTACTTAACCACCACCAACTAGTTGCCATTTTACACTTTATAAGACTTTGCAACACAAGTCCGTTAATCCTTTCTCGAAAAGGAAGAGGCAAACAAAGACGAGTTTCAGCACACAGGAAAACGTTACCACTCGCAGTAAGCACAAGTCCAAGAAAAATAGTCAAATATCAATGATCTCAAAAAAAAAAACGAGACCATATTTGAGGGCACACGTCCCATAAGAAGAGAATATCAAACCTCAACCAATAAGAACAAATCATTGCTTTTGAAACTTGAGAAACTCTTATGCGGTAAATAGAAAGATTAAGTACACTTCAAATAAGTTGCAAGTTACAAAACTTAACTCCATCATCAAATACTTCGACTACACTCTTTCATTTAACAAAGAAAACAATTTTATTTTATTACAACCTTATTTTGTCAACTCAAACAAAAAGAGCCTTTAAGATCAAATCACATGAATCTCTTAAGAACCATTAAAACATTCCAATACATCACTTTGCACAAACTAGTTTTTTAGCTACCCCATAAATCATGAACTCCCAAAAGATCATGAATGCAAAACTCCAAACATTTCATTTAACCGATATTTCGAAAGGCAATCAAACTACTTTCTCTCTAAAAGAATCAACATCACTCTCACAACAATTTACTGTTAATCTTTCTAACATCATATAATGCACTCCTCGCAAGAACCAACATACCTTACTATCCCATCATCAACATTTCCAGAAGAAACACAATAACTTATTTCATAATATTTTTTTTGTTATCTCAATAAGATTGCAACACTCAACTTGGTCAAGAGAATATCTAATGCACAAACCACACTATCGAAGTAAACCATCTTTTAACAAGGGCATGCTGCCCCAGGTCATCCTCGCAAAACACACATATATAGATCACCTTTAAATTCCAACCATTCACCTATTAGCAATGCTCAACACCAATTTAATGCACACTAATTCCAATCTAGAGTTTATCATAAACAATTAATGCTTATTCAGTTATAGAAGAATTTATGGTCCTCTCTCTATTTGCATTCTTACTAGCAAATATAAGATCATGAAGTAGCTAATTAAAGAAAAATTTTAGATTATTATCTACTAAGACAACGGTCAAATACATCCTTATCTTCCCCTTCCTACATAATTAAATTAATCCAATGAGATCAAATAATCCAACAGGTTTAGCAAACTAAACAATTTTAATGATCAACCATTTCATCAAGGACATGCTATTATCCTACCATTCCACCATCATGTAAACATAGATCACCAATCATATCCCATCAGTTCATCTCGTAGTGATGCTCAACACCATACTTCGATTCGATACATAATAATTGCACCTAGCAATTACATATGATCATTACATATCCATAAAAGATAACTCCAAGATAAATATCTACTAAGACAATAATCTAACACCTTCTGGACTTAGCCATCTCAAAGGGTTAGATTAATCCGTCGAGACCTGTTAATCCAATTTACCCAAGAAGTTTACCAAATTTATCACCCGTAGTGATCAAACTAATTCATCAATGTTCTACACTTCTTAATAACTCTATCGGTTCCAATTAGGAATAGATATACTCTTTAATCTCAACTCATCATGCAATCATTACAAGGTAGTAATAACTTATCCATCCATGCTACCAATGACATCCGTTAAGATCAATTATGCATCACGCTACTGACCCAACTTGACATCTCAGACCTTATCATTTACCTTCAAGGCTTACGACTTCTCACTTAATACAACAAAACATTACAAAGGAGTTTTGATGCTTTCTTTCTTAGAGGAGATGCACTAGACTTCAACACTCCAACTACTCCAAAAGAAATACGTAGAGTCAAAACTTTCTTCAATGGAGTTTGTAAGGGATAATTTCCATTATCTCAAATACCAAACGAATAACTGGGTCACGTTTACTAACAAGAAAGGTAGAACCCCCATGAAAGGGAACAAAATTGCCAATAACAATGCTTAGAAATAGCAAAAATAGCCCAATGGTCGAAAAGGACAATAATTGCTCTATAAAACGAATAGAGACCAATTAAAACCCATCAACTACCTTGTAACCATGAACCAAAGAAATTCATAAACCTCCAGTGAGTAATCAGAATAACCAAATATAACTCAAGGAAAACATCAACTTTTTAAAGAAACTCATCCCCAACCTTTATAATTAAATTACCTGAGAAAAACCCTTCACTATTCTCATACCACGAACGGTGGTATAACCTAGCCATGCCCATGGCCACAACCACAATATCTACCTCTTGACCTCGACCAACACCACACATAGTAATAATATCATAAGGATTCAATAATCAATTCATACTAGCAATCATCAATGCGACATAGCGGAATCGTAATTGCAATGCTTTGCCCATTCCCATCCTACTGTGCACCAATGTGTCAAATTTTAAATTGTTTAACCATTAGCAAAATTTTAGCCGATTAAATTTACCTAAGTTGTCAATCTATTCACCATAGACCTAAAGCCCGCTCTGATACCAATTGTAACACCCCAGCTCAACACTGAGCCTAGGATGCTACTGTAGTACTTTGGCTGGGAGGATGGCGTCGGGGAGAGGAGTAGCAGGCAGGGCGGGGGTACTGTAGCATGGGATACTGTAGTACTTTGGCTACTATAGAAGAGGGTGGCTAGGGTTTGGTTCCCCCTTGCCTTCTAGTGGGCTGCTGGCCCACTCGTGGGCCTTGGGCCACTATGGCCGGCTCCCCTCCTCTCGAATATGGGTTGGCGGCCCATTTCTCTCTCAAAATTCTAATTTTTTTCTTTCTAATTCTATTTAATTCCAGTACTAATCACTTATTTGTTTTATGCTTAAACGAGATGTTACAATCATTGATGCACTAGAGTTCTTGAGCTTCCTCCGACTAATAGTGAATGCGCCCAGGTAGATTTCTTTGAGCCGCGATTCTTCTCTATCGAGTTGTCTCAGGAACATCCATACCTGGTCCTCGAGTTTGCCTCAATGGAGTGCGAGTATTTCGAGAATATCCTTCACGCTCATTAGAGTGTTGACCATGTTCATCACCGAAGGTGTCATCGTCATCACCACGAGAGGTCATAGTATGTGATCGTCAGGGAGCATCCTCAATCCTGTCTCTAGGAGAGTGAACATTATCTGAGGGAAGGACGAAGACCTCCCGTTGATGATCTCCACTTGCACTTGGGGCCTCCTCGCTTGAGGACTAGTCGAAAAACACCGTCTGGCGACTTGGAGCAAACCCCTCTAGGAAGAGTTATAACTGTCTCCGTCCGCAGGTGAGCCCTGCGATGGGATGGTCGAATTTGCAGGAAAAGTGTGCTCGACCCCATCCTTTGTGGGGCTAACCGGAGAGAGACGACCACAAGATGCTGATGAAGCTCCGGAATGATGGCTTTCAACACTTGCCGTGCCAGGTCGAACTATCTTAGACGGACTTGAACATTTGGAGGGGGAACCCTCGTCATGTTGTGAGCCTGTCTTGGTACAGCCCTGGTGACCCTTGCCCTCTGATGAAGCTGGTTCCTCATTTGAATGTAACGTTGTGGGGGATAAGGGTGCCTCCTCAACTCCATCGATGGTATGGTCTCCTGGAGAGTGATCTCCGGAGGCGACATCACCATCGGATGATACAATACTCGGCTCGTAGTCGAAATCGACATTCATGTCGATATCTGCGTAATCGGCCAAGTCGAATCAGTTCTCCTCGTTCCACTCTCCTACCACGGAACCATTAGAGTTGGGAAAAAACGAAGGAAAGCTGATGACTAGAAGATCCCCACGGTCGACGCCAGCTGTCGGTGTTTTAGAACCGATCTTACGTAATGATTGTTTGATTCAGGGGTCTCCAAGACTCAAATCACACTGAGAGAATGACACATGGATTTTCATATAGGTTCAGGCCTTCTCCAGAGACAATAACAACCATACTCCTGTGTGGATATATTGAGTACGCTAGTTACAAATCAAGAAAAAGACTCGAGTGTCATGTCTTGTGCCCTGATTACCCTCCAGATTCTGCTGTTTATAGAATACTCGAAGTGGGCTGCCGTTTCTCCAGTCCAAAGGACGCCTCAATGTTTCAGATGTTGAAGCTTTTACTGGAGATTATTGTGGGAGTAGTAACGTTCCCACGTCGCTAGACAGTTATCACCCGGATAGAGAGTTAAATCATGCCATTATTCTAGAGAATAACAGCGTAATTAACTGCCCATATCTTTTGATATGGCGTAGAAAATTCCCTGATCGACTAGAACCACATGTCTGTAAGCCCCATCAACTAGGGACTGGTCGTAGAAAAGCTTACGACCAGGTGTTGGACCGAAAAGGTGACTAGAGGGGGGGTGAATAGGAGCACACTCACTTTTTCACAAAAGAATCGATTCAATACCAATTTCACTCCAGTAGCTATAGAAGCTATGAAGATCAATCTACAAGTACAGCGGAAGACTTGTATTGAATCCAAACCAAAATCCCCAAAGCAAAAGACTAGCACAAAAAGCTCAAACCCTCAGGGCAGTCAGACCGACATGTATTGCGCGGTCGGGCCGACGGGAGGTCTGACCGGCGGCAAAATCGAGGTCTAACCGACGTTGTAAAATCGGTCTGACCAGACCTGATACAGAACAATGGAAACAGCCCGAAAAATCAAACTCAAATTGGTCTAACTTTTTATCTATGCGGCCAAACTCTACGAAACTTGAGACACACCTTCTAAAAGATATTAGGAACCTATTCCAATCAAAGATCGCATAGATCTATGACAAAGTTCCTATCTTTTTCAGATCGAACGAAGTGTGCTCCAAAACCGAGCCAAATACAAAATATGATCTAAAGACTTGCTCGTGGGTGATTGATGATCAAGATGATCCTAGATGGGTTCCCACATGTCACAGCAAGTTAGATCAAGGCAAGAAACCAAGCAAAAACTCACGGATCAAAGAAAGACTCAAAATCACCAAATAGAAAGAAAGAAAGCAAATAGACTCATCTTTGATAGAACTTTCTTTGGATTGATTTGATATGGTGTTGGTTTACAGCCACTCCATCAATGGAGGACAAAGACTCAATACATGAGCACGAAATCAAATCCAACTCTCTAGAACCCTAACCTCCACTAATCCTCTCCCTAAGCAAACTAGGGTTTCAAAACAATGAAAGGGTTAAAGGGGGTGCAGCCACCTCCCTCCTCTATTTATAGTAGAGGCTTATACCTTCTAGAAGCATTAACCCTAATGGGCTCCCGTTAAGGCCCACACACAAACGGGTCACATACGCTCGTATTTTAAAGCGATGTCTTCATCTTCTCTTGACCTAATCCGCTTCATCATGCACCGTCTTGCGCCGCGGGTTGGCAAAAGGTCACCAATGCGGTATTTGGTAAGATTACCAAAATACCCCATTCTCGATCTTTTGCAAAGACCGAGTCCCATCTTCGTGAAGCACTTCCATACTTCGCCACATGTAGGTTGATCCAGCGGCTCTCTTCATATCGGCAAGTCTCTCCCATCCGGCTCCCATCGAAACCACCATGGCACTTGCACCCCCCGCACCGCTTGATCAAACCCGTCGCACCGAACTGCCCATTCGGTCACCTTTGTCCCTTTTGCGCCATGCTTGACTCCATTGACCTCACCCAGCATCCCCAATCGTTCTGGACCTCAGCTCTCCAAGCTTAGTCCCGATCATCCTCGCCGTTGACCGTCATTGACCTCCAAGCAACCTACACAACAATAGATAAAGAAATCGATTCTACAAATAAGTTCTTCACAACTTGACCCACGTTAGTCAAAACATGCATCATGCAACACATATGCCATGAAAACCATGAACTTGACCTAACCCAACACTCATCGCCACTTTTGGCCGATGATCAAGAAGAATCGGTCGAATAGCCATTCAATGGCGGTCTAATCATAACTTGGTCTCGACCGCCATTTACAGATTTGGTCGATCACGCCCACCGATCATGGCCGCCGCCGGTCGACAAGACTCAACTCGACAAAGATTCCAAACTTCGATGAAAACGCGTGATTCGACAAACCGTTAACGACATTGCCAATTGTAACATCATCCTAAGATCGTGCACATATCCTCATGATATCCACAATCTCCCCCTTGATGAACACATTGGCAATTTCCCACAAAAGTAAAATTTGAGGTTTGAAAAGTAAAAACTCGATGTTTTCGCACAAAGGCACAACTTGGTCCAAATACAAGAGAAAGCAAAGGAAATGACCAAGTTGGCTTCAGAAAAGTATAGGCAAGTGAGAGAAGGCAAAAGAAGGCGAGAAGGCTTCATTTTCCAGAAAAGCGACAAAAACTCACTTAAGATCCATATGAAAGAACAATTGTTCGATATGACCTTTGATCATTGTAAGGATCAAGAATTGCAATTCAAGTTCAGAAGTAGCAACAAGACCATAAAAATGCAAATAAGAAACTCCCCCTCACTAAGATCCTTAGACAAAAAATTTCAAATTCTCCTATTTTCTCCCCCTTTTTAACACTTTTATATCTTCTCCCCTTTATACATCTTTGAAATATCTTCTCCCCCTTTGACAATGGAGTCATCAAGGAATCACGCCTTCCTCTCGTCCAGAGATGATAAATGCAGAATGAGGAAAAAGCAAAAGAAGGAGCATGCATGAAATGCAATTGAGTGGCTTCATTTTTTGTATTTTTCAATTTATGATTACAAGAAGCTTTGGAGATTACCCAAAAGAACAAGCTAGCATTTCTAATATTACTCAATACCTATCATGCCTGAAGGTGCTAGCAAGATCATGTTAAGACATATATATCAAAACTAAGCTAGAAGGCTCAATATAAGGCAATGAGTTTGATCAATTTAAGCAAAGCTTCAAATTTAGCAAGTTCATCAATAGGGATCCTAAAATGATACTGGCCATGTCAAAATGTCAATGTGAGATCAAAAATCTAACAATGACCACTTTAAGAGACAAACAGGTCCTGAATTGAATAATTTTGCTCAATTTTCTCAAACGCCCATTTTTCAACAATTTTTCATTTGCATTGAATATTGAAGTTGACTAATGGTCTAACTTAGTGAAGAAGATCCTGGACTAGGAACCATCCACAAACTCTTCCTAAGCTTCGATCAGAAGTTGATTAAAGGTATATCTTAGTAAAGAAGATCATGCACTAGGAGCCATCCACAAACTCTCCCTAAGCTTCTACCAGGGCGACAAATCTTGATGTTCATGTCAGTTTTGACAAGCAGTCCCCATGAGATCGTCTGGATCATCAAACTATCTCCAAGTTCATGTCTATGACAAGCAGTCTCGTGAGAGTAGTTTGGCACAATTTAAGCATAAGATAATCTTGAAATTGATTTTTCATTTTCATTTTGCACAAGAGCAGTTTTTAGATTCTCAGAAGCACAAGAAGCTCAAGTAATGATCAATTTTATATTCAAGAGCTAACAAAGCAATTTTGACAGGGCCAATGTCACAAAAGGAGCACTAATTGCGCAACTAGCTAAAACATCCACAAATTGTAGTTTTTAGTTCAAGTTGTTTTAGAGTTCTAGCTCATTCAGCAAAGACTTAGCTACATATGTGAAAGCATGATAATTCTAGCAAGTCAAAGAACTAGACATGGCATTGAGCAAGAATTGAAATACTAAAGCTCCAAAGGGTAATAAACAAAGCTTCATCAGATTTAAAAGATAAGCAGAATAGCTTATATTACAATACATCTTTTTGGATTTTTCATATGAATGCAATATGATACAATGAGATGCAAGAAAAGCTCAAGAAGCCTAAAAGATCAAAAAGGATCAAAAAGTTCAAAAGAAGATCAAGAAAAGATCAGATGAACACGGAAAGATCAGAAAAGATACAACTCCCCCTCAAACCAACCCATAGGGATAAATTACCCCTAACTCGCTCCTCAAGGTGGCAAACCTTGTTGGGTCTAAAGGCTTGGTGAGGATATCGGCTAACTGAGCATCGGACTCTACAAAATGCAGCACAATATCACCCTTCTCAACATGGTCTCTAAGGAAGTGATAGCGAATGTCTATGTGCTTGGTCCTAGAATGTTGCACTGGGTTTTTAGCAATATTAATGGCAGAAGTGTTATCACAGAAAAGAGGAACACTAGCGAAATTTAATCCAAAGTCCTTTAGAGTGGAGACCATCCACAAAATCTGACTACAGCAACTAGCAGTAGCTACATATTCAGTTTCAGTAATGGATTGTGCAACAGAGGACTGCTTCCTAGAAGACCAAGAGACAAGAGAAGTGCCTAAGAAATGACAAGTGCCAGAGGTACTCTTCCTATCTAGTCGACAGCTCGCAAAATAAGAATCAGAAAACCCTCAAATGGACAGCGAAGAAGAATAGGAATACCAAATGCCATACTGGAGGGTAGAGTGTAAATACCTGAAGATGCGCTTAACAGCTTGGCAATGTGAAGTCCTCGGAGACGCCTGAAACCTCGCATAGAGGCAGACCGCGAAGTGGATGTCCGGTCTTGAGGCCGTTAGGTACAGAAGGGAGCCGATCATGCAGCAGTACTCGCATTGATCCACGGCTTCTCCTTCCTCATCTGGATCCAAAGCAATCGAAGTCGCCATGGGAGTGGCGATCGGCTTGCAGTCACCCATCTCGAAGTGCTTGAGCAGATCCTTGGTGTACTTCGTTTGATGGATGAAGATCCCTTCCTTGCATTGCTTGATTTGAAGCCCCAAAAAGTAGTTGAGCTCTCCCATCATACTCATCTCGAATTCCCTAGACATGGTCTTAGAAAAACTGGAAACAAGAGCATGAGAAGAACCACCAAAGATAATATCATCAACATAGATCTGAACAAGCAGGAAGTCATTGCCATGTCTAAGAATGAAAAGAGTCTTATTTACTTTTCCCATTTCAAAATCATTCTTAAGCAAGAAGATCTTAAGTCTATCATACCAGGCTCTAGGGGCTTGCTTAAGATCATACAAGACTTTGGATAGCTTAAAAACACGATCAGGTTGCTTGGGATTCTCAAAGCCAGGGGGTTGCCTAACATATACTTCCTCCTCTATAAAACCATTCAAAAAGGCACTCTTAACATCCATTTGATGCAACCTAAAACCTTTAGATGCAAAGAAATGCAAGGTAATCTTGAATGGCTTCTAGTCTAGCAACAGGAGCGAAGGTCTCATCAAAATCTAACCCCTCAACCTGGTTAAAACCCTGAGCTACCAACCTAGCCTTGTTTCTAACCACAGAACCATCCTCATTTTGTTTATTTTTGAACACCCAACGGGTTCCTATCACATTATGACCACTAGGAGGTTCTACAAGGTTTCAGACTTTATTTCTTTCAAAATTCTCTAACTCCTCATGCATGGCATTGACCCAACTAGCATCAGATAAAGCAAGTGATATATCACGGGGTTCAAAAAAAGGCTACAAATGCAGAGTGAGAGAAAATACTCGGATCATGATACCTGGAGCGAGTGACTCGCTCATGAAGATTACCAATCATCTGATCTGGAGGATGTTGCTTCTGAATGTGCAGTGGAGCGCCTGGGGGAGATAGCATCTCCTCAACCTCCGCAGGTACTGCTGATGAAGAAGAAACATTAGGAGCCTCAATTGGAGGTGAAACACTCGTAGCAGATTCTGAAGCTTGGACAGGAACATCAGCAGCAGGTGAAGGAGCAATATCGAAATCATCCTCATCTTCTTCAACAAAAATACTCTCTGTCACCTGTATGTCACCTGAAACATTGAATCTAGCACTAGGGCTAGTCTCATCAAAACTAACATTGCATGTCTCCTGGATAATGTTAGTTTCAACATTAAAGACCTGAAAACCCCTCGAATGAGCGAGATAACCCAGAAATAAATTATCATAAGTCCTTGATTCAAATTTATCTAGGTTCCCTATCTTGAGAATAAAACACTTTTATCCAAAGACTCAAAAGTGAGAGACAGAGGGTTTTCTACCAAAATGAAGCTCATAAGAAGTCTTGCCCAAAGGCGGCTCAAGAAGACACAGTTTGAAATATGGCAAGATGTAGCAATAGCTTCGGCCCAAAACCTCCTCGGTGTGCTATACTCATTTAACATCGTCCTAGCCATCTCGACTAAGGTCCTGTTCTTCCTTTCCACAACGCCATTTTGTTGAGAGACGTGTGGAGAAGAGAACTGATGCTCAATACCGCGCTCAGCACAAAAAGAGGCAAAAGAAGCATTCTTGAACTCCGTGCCATTGTCACTACGGATCCCTCTCAAGGTACCAGGAAGTTCAGAAGCCAAACGAAGAACAAGATCATGATAATGATCAAAAACCTCATCCTTCGAAGTAAGAAAGAACACCCAAGAATATCTCAAAAAATCGTCGACTATGACAAGAATATACCATTTGCCACCGATTGACCGAACCCTAGCAGGACCAACAGTATCCATATGAAGTAACTATCCCAGTCCGTTAGTCATGACCATAGTCAATGAAGGGAGTGTGGCGGCAACTTTCTTGCCATGCCTAAAGGGCGCACATACAACATCCTTGATGGCTTTGAGTTTAGGCAAACCTCTCATGAGATCAAGGCCGCTAACTCGCGTCAGATGATCAAAACTAATGTGCCCCGAACGTCGGTGCCAAAGCCAGATATCAGAAGAAGATGCAATTAAACATTTGAGAGATCCAGCAAGAGATTCAGAAAAATCAGCTCCAAAGATTCTACCAACTCTAGAAATCCCAAAAACAAGCTCACCGGCAGAATCAAGCACACGACAGACTTTTTTCTTAAAACAATTTTCGTAGTCATCATCAAGAAGCTGCGAAACAGAAAGCAAGTTGTACCTTAGCTTGTCCACAAGGGCGACGTCCTTCAAGATGAATCTGTCATTCACCTTAATTGATCTCGTTCCTTCAATTCGCCCTTGTGTATCATCTCCAAAGGTGATGAAGTCATCACCCGTCGACCGCGGAAGGAAGTGAACCATCTTGAGTCTCCGGTCATATGGCGTGAACAGCCGGAGTCGACGAGCCACGTGTTCTTCCTCCTTCCGCAGCAATCCTGAAAATCAAGGCATAAAAGAACGATGTGTCTCAATACTGGGGTTAGTTAAAAGTGACTTGGGAACCCAGTACTTAGACACACGTCTGCGGGTAGTATGCAAAGCAAAAGTGTTATCCTTGATTTTATTTGAAGTTCTGTTATGAGCAATGGTTACTTTAACATGAGAAGCATCCTGTCTAAGAACATGATGAGTATGTGAAACAAATCCTAGTCCAAGTTTCTTATTTTTTTAGTGACCATGTCTCATAAAAGCTCTAGGTTGATGAGATGAAATTCTAGCAATATTTCTCCTAACATTTTTCAACCTATGCCAACAGAACTCTACCAAATGTCCACTCTTCTTGCAATAGGTACAATGGTATTTGGTACCACTGAGAGAAGCACATTTTGCCTCAACAGAAGGTTGGACAAAACCTGCAGATTTAAAATTTATTTTTGCAGGTTGGGTTGTGAATTCAACTAAGCCATTTTCCAAGACCTGAATGACATGAGGCTTGGATTTGTCCTGGGCAGAGTTGTATCCTAACCCTTGCTTCTTATAAGGAGTCTTAGACGTGTCCAGAATCATATTTAATTGTTTCTTACCTTTAGAGAATCTCTCTAATGTGTCCTTAAGGTAACCATTTTCTTTTCCAAAGTTAACACGTGATTCACAAGTCTTGGTCTTAATGGCTCTAGCATGTTTCTCCTTAAGATGAGCAACTTCAAGCTTATAGGCTGCACATGAGGCACAAGGTGTAGACTCAATTGTGTCCTTAAGCTTGGCATATTTAGCTCTAACTACTTCTAAAATATCCTTAACTTCATGTTCACGTTCTATGCAGAAAGAGCAAAAGCTAGATTTAACATTACCAGAAGCATCCAACTTGCTAGACTCTAAGCATTTTTCACAGGGAGCAGATTTGACATCAATTAGCTCAGTTCTAGCATTTTCAAGTTGATGCAAAGCAATATCATGAGCAGATTGTAGTTTAGCAAATTCAGAATGTAAAGCATGGCAAGATGAACATTCATCATAGTCAAGGGTCTTAGCATTTGCAAGTTCTAACGTCAGATTATCTACTTGTGACTCTAAGTCCTTGTTCCTAGCTATGGTAAATTCTAATGCCTTATCCTGATTCATGAGTTGCTCAAACATGTTGTCGCATCTAGCAGAAAGAACATCATAGGAGAGAGGTACCTCATCGTTATCATCGATGTCGACGAGTCGGCCATGAAGCACATGCCTGAAGTCCTTGGCCTTCCTTTCTTGTCTTGAGGAGCTCCTCCTCCTTGTCCTCCTCGCCCCGAGTCCATATCGCTATGGATTGCTCTCCAAAAGCGGCAAGGACCCGTGAGCTGCCTTCATGAGCTTGGCAACATTGTACTTGGGCTTGTTCCTTGAGGCTTCTTCCAAGTCGCTTTTCCTCCTTATGGTTGCTCTTACCTTTCACTTGGGGCGCTTGTCTTGATATGATATAGCTCTCACACTCATAGCACGTCACAGGGCCACCTCTCTCTTGTTTCTAACATTGTTATATGCCCGTGTGACTTTCTTGACTAAAAGAGCTAAATCAGCCTCAGGAAGACTCTCAAACTCTTCTCCTTGAACAGCAGATAAACACGCAAGAGAAAAGCCAGAAGAAGACTCAGAAGAACCATCAGGAGTCCCTTTGAGAGGATCAGCCACCAAATCCATGTTATCCTTCTTAGGAAGACTACCTCTCTTGATCTCATGAGTTTTGAGCTTGCTATAAAGCAGCTCCAAAGTGATACTAGAGAGATCGACGTTCTCCTCAATAGCAGTAGCCTTTATCTCCCACTCCTTAGTGTTGATTTCAGCCAAGAGGTGAGTGGCATTCTCAGATTGAGAGTACATAATGTCAACAGCTCTCATCTGATTGATCACCTTGTTGAAGCGAGTAAAAATATTATCGATGCTCTCACCAGGACGCATCTCGAATTTGTTATACTCTCGCTTGTAGACCGTCTGGTGCACTTGCTTGATTTGAGACGATCCCTCATGGTAAGTTTTGAGGGTGTGCCAAATCTCATGTGCGGTTGCAAGGTTGCAAATCCTATTGTACTCCTGCCTACCAAGCCCAAAGATATAGAAGGTTCTTTGCATTGTTGTTGTTAGCCAAGAGGGTCACGAGGCCGCAAAGCAACTTCGAACAAAAGCGAAGGGGCTCGAACAACCTCCCATATAGCTTGTCCTTCGCTCTCAAGGAAGACTCGCATGCGATTCTTCCAATAGGCATAGTCGAGCCCATCGAAGACATGCGGCTTGGTCGAATACTTAACCATCGCCAAGTTCAGTGATCGGTTAAGATCAAGATTGAACTAACCGGGCTCTGATACCACTTGTTGGACCAAAAAGGCGACTAGAGGGGGTGAATAGGAGCACGCTCACTTTTTCACAAAAGAATGGATTCAACACCAATTTTACTCCAGTAGTTATGGAAGCTATGAAGATCAATCTACAAGTACAGCGGGAGACTTGTATTGAATCCAAACCAAAATCCCTAAAGCAAAAGACCAAAGACAAAAGCTCAAACCCTCAGGCGCGCGATCGGGCCGGCGTATTGCACGGTCGGACCGACGGTGGTCCGACGTGGCAAAAAATCGCTACCGACCGGCGTTGTAAAATCGATCGACCGACCGACATGTATGAAGGAAACAAATTCAAAAATCAAACTCAAATTGGTCTAACTTTTGATCTATGCGCCAAACTCCACTTAAACTTGAGACACACATTCTAAAAGATATTAGGAACCTATTCCAATCAAAGATCGCATAGATCCATGACAAAGTTCCTATCTTTTTCAGATCGAACGAAGTGTGCTCCAAAACCGAGCCAAATACGAAATATGATCTATGCGGCTCTCTTCATGTCGGCAAGTCTCTCCCATCCGGCTCCCACCGAAACCACCATAGCACTTGCACTGACCCCCGCGCCGCTTGATCCAACCCGTCGCACCGAATCGCCTGCTCGGTCACCTTTGTCCTTTATGCCATGCTTGACTCCATTGACCTCACCCAAAGATCCCCAATCGTTTGGACCTCAGCTCTCCAAGCTTAGTCCCGATCATCCTCGCCGTTGACCGTCATTGATCTCCAAGCAACCTACACAACAATAGATAAAGAAATCGATTCTACAAATAAGTTCTTCACAACTTGACCCACGTTAGTCAAAACATGCATCATGCAACACATATGCCATGAAAACCATGAACTTGACCTAACCCAACACTCATCACCACTTTTGGCCGATGATCAGCAAGAAATCGGTTAGACCGCCATTCAATGGCCGGTCTAACCGCAGCTCGGTCTGACCACCATTTACAGATTTGCTCGATCACGGCCGGCCTCGATCACAAGCCCAATGCCGGTCGACCGCGACTCAACCCGACAAAGATTCTAAACTTCGATGAAAACGCGTGTTTCAACAAACCGTTAATGACATTGCCAATTGTAACATCATCCTAAGATCGTGCACATATCCCCATGATATCCACACCAGGTGATGGTCGTAGTAAAGGTTATGACCACAGACTGATCGTACGAGGACTTACGATCAGGAGATAGTCGTAAAAAAGCTTACGACTCGGGGATGGTCGTAGAAGGACTTACGACCATAAGCTAGTCGTAGAAAGACTTACGACTATGGGGTACTCGTAGAAGGACTTACAACCATGGGGTGGTCGTAGAAGAACTTACGACCTCCAGCTTCTCCCTTATGAATATTAAGGGGTTTACTCAAGAACCATATGACGGTATTATTATCCATAATAAGAATTACAGATAAATAATTAAATGAGGATTATTAGATCCTTGTCAGGCACGTTTTTACCCCAGTCATTTTCACTTTCCCCTTTCACCGAGTACCTTTCATCCTCCACAAACCTTCGAAGAGAAGGATCTCTTAGTCCGCCATTGAAGCAAAACATTGGCGTGATGGAAATTGTCAATGCTATCCACGGAGGAGCTCAATGGACTAGAGCAGGACGGGCATCTACCAGAGAAGGCTCTCATCGAGTGGCATATACCGGGGAGGGAGATTAAACCAAACCCTCCTACTGGTTTCACAGTACTTTTCGAGCCCTACCTCCGAGCAGGCCTCCGCTTGCCCGAGAGTGATTTCCTAATCGAAGTTCTTAATCATTATGGAATTGAGTTGGTTTATCTTGTACCGAATTTAGTTCTGGTACTTAGCGTTTTCGCCCACATGTTTGAGGCGTTTTTAGGGAAAGCCCCTAGTCTACGTTTGTTTAGGTTTTATTACCAAATCTTTAGTCAGGTTCGAAATTCCATACCTGAAGTTTCTGATTCTTTTGTCATCAAAGCTTTTAAGCAGGGAGTCCATAGTAGAAGGATCACAGAGGATATCGCCTTAAATCCTCCTACAACTGTTGCCGAGCTCTTTGAGATGACCGATTGATATGCGACTGCTGCTGAAGCAGTAGAATGGAACAATACTATCGATCGAGACGAGAAAATCCCTCAAGAAGCGGGCAAAAGTGGCAAGAAGAAGGATAAGAAGGGCAATAAATCCAAGAACAAGATCAAGGGCTAGAAGCCTCAGGTCAACCGTTCCAAGGAAGTCTTGGCCGTTAGCGATAAGAAACCTCAAGGCTCCAAGCCATACTCCGTTCAAGGCAAAGGTAAGCGCCCCGAAAGGAATATCGACAAGACTTGGTGGTGTCCTTTTCATAAAAAGGAAGGACATGACCTTTGCAACTATCGAGTTTTCCAACAAAAACTCAAAGACTACTACAACGGGAAAAAACCACTTCCTACTCTGGAGGAGGTAGGGCAAGCGAGTGGTCATAAGCAGTCGAACGACGACAAGGAGATGCCATTCCAAGATCCTAAGCACACCATTGAGCATATCTATGGGGATCATCGGTATACGAGTCAAAGCGACAGCTTAAGACTGTCGAACGTAAGGTAAACTCCGTTGACCCTCCTCTTGTCAATAAACTACCAAAGTGGTCGGAAGTCACCATCTCTTTCGAGAAGAGTGACTTCCCGATCCCTTCTACTTGACTAGGTTGATTTCCGATCGTGGTCGAGCCACCACCAACAACTGTCGAGTAAATCGAGTGTTGGTTGATGGTGGCACCTCATTAAACATCTTGTTTACGAGTACCCTGGACGAGATGCAGGTACCTAGGACCAAGATAAGACCAGTATGATACTCTTTTCATGGTATTGTATTGGAGTCTTGGGCCAAACATATTGGCCAGGTTTCTCTTCCTTTAATATTTGGTTCTCCAAGTAATTTCAGGACAGAGAAGATCTCCTTTAATGTGGTCGATTTCGATACGGCTTATAACGCCATAGTCGGACAACCAGCTTTGGCAAAATTCTTAATGGCTACTCATTATGGGTATCAATGTCTTAAAATGCCAGGTCCCAAAAGAGCAATCACTATTCATTATGATAAAAAGATGACGCATACATGTGACTGTCGATCCCTCGAGATGGTTGGCCAGATAGCAACTCGAGAAGAAAACAAGGGGCAGCCTTCGACCAAGCAGTCAAAGCCTAAAGCTACACTAAAGCTAAACAACCAGGTTAAGGAGGTTCCTCTGGATCCAAAGGAGCCCTCGAAGACTGTTTGCATTGGGGATACTTCCGACCCCAAATAGGAAGACGCCCTCGTCACTTTTCTCCGGGCAAACACAAATGTCTTTGCGTGACAAGCATCCGACATGCCCAGAGTCCCCAGGGAGGTGATCGAGCACAGGCTGGCTTTACGGCCTGACAAAGTACCCGTAAAATAAAAATTATGGAGATTTGCACCTGATCGATGAGATGCTATAAGATCATAATTATGACGTGGCAAGCTTTATAAGAGAAGTCGACTACCCAAGGTGGTTGGCCAACCCTGTAATGGTTAGGAAGTCTAATGGCAAGTGGCGAATGTGTGTAGACTTCACTGATCTTAATAAAGTTTGTCCGAAAGATGATTTCCCTTTACCTCGTATCGATTAGTTGGTTGATTCTACTGCTGGTTGTGAAACATTAAGTTTTCTAGATGCATATTCTGGCTACCATTAGATTAATATATGTCAAGAAGATAAAGAAAAGACCGCATTTATTATTCCATTTGGAATACTTTGTTATGTCAAAATGCCATTTGGACTAAAAATTGATGGCACTTCTTTTCAACGCTTGATGCAGTCGACTTTTTCACCTCAGCTAGGCCGAAATTTAGAAGCCTATATTGACAATCTAGTCGTAAAAATCATCAAGCGACTTAATCATGTTTCTGACTTGCGAGAAACATTCGACAATCTCAGAAAACACCGCCTGAAACTCAATCCTGAGAAGTGTGTGTTTGGAGTCTCTTCAGGAAAATTGCTTGGATTCCTTGTCTCTGCATGAGGGATCGAAGCAAATCTTGAAAAGATAAATTCCATCGTGCAAATGTGCCCTCTGACCATGAAGAAAGAAGTCCAAAAACTCACAGAGTGCATGACGGCTTTAAGTCATTTCATCGCACGATTGGGAGAAAAGGGACTACCTTTCTTCAAACTTCTAAGAAAGCACGAGGGTTTCAAGTGGTTAGAAGAGGCAAGCGCTGCCTTTGAGGATGTCAAGAGGTATTTTACGAGTGCTCCTATTTTGGTTTCTTTGAAACCAGCAAAGATGCTCTTAATTTATCTAGCTGCCATGCCTGGCGAAGCAAGGAGCGAAGATCGGGTCGAGAGCGTGAAAACGTCCAACGACCAGTTTACTACGTAAGCGAAGTTTTGCACGGGCCTAAGGAGTGTTACCCTCAGGTCCAAAAAACTTCTATATGCCCTCCTCGTGTCTTCGAGGAAACTGCAGCATTATTTTGAGGCGCATAAGATAATTTTGTCGTCTGAATTTCCCTTAGGAGTGATCCTCCAGAATAGAGAAGCAGTGGAACGCATGGCAAAATGGTCAGTAGAACTTGGGGAGTTCGACCTCCATTTTGTGTCCCAAACGGCCACTAAATCCTAGATCTTGGCATACTTTGTCGCTGAATAGACAAATCTAGAACATGGTCAGGATCCCCGGTACGATATCCACGACCAGTGGACGATATACTTTGACGGGCCACTTACTTTAAGTGGCTCGGGGGCTGGGGTGGTCCTGGAGTCTCCTACCAGAGAGACCTTAAAGTATGTCATTCAATTAAACTTTTAGGCCACTAACAATGTGGCAGAATACGAAGGTTTGCTGGCTGGCATGCGAGCTGCGAAAGCGCTCACGATTTGACGACTACTCGTGAGAGGAGACTCTCAACTAGTCGTGAATTAGGTCAAAAAAGAGTACCAGTGCTCTAACCTAACCATGTCTCGGTATTTATCGGAAGTTCGAAAGCTTGAAAAGTATTTTTTCGGTTTCGATGTACAATTTATATCACGAAAGGATAATTTCCTCGCAGACCAGCTTGCTCGTATGGCTTCTTCCCGATCGCAAGTACCAAAAGGAGTTTTCTTGGAGCAGCTTCAAAAGTCGTCTCTGGTTGAAACACCAAAGACAACTCCTACTGAGACAGCCTCTCTAGAATATGAATATACCTGGATGAATCCCATCTATGAGTATCTTCATAATGGTACAATACCCGATGATGATCTTGAGGCAGATCACTTATCCCGAAAGGCCAAAATGTATACTTTGGTCATGGAGTCCTCTACAAATGAGGCACTCAAGGGGTACTTATGTGATGCATATCGTAGAGAGAAGGACTAAACCTCCTTCATGACATACACGTGGGCATCTGTGGAACTCATGCTTCCTACAGAACGCTGGTCGGAAAGGCCTTTAGATAAGGTTTCTACTAGCCAACAGCTCTCTATGATGCTAAAGAGATGGTTAAGACTTGTGTACAATGCTAGTTTCATAGCAGGCAAATACACCAATCGGCTCAGGCATTACAAATAATTCATCTATCTTGGCCTTTTGCGACCTAGGGTCTCGATATTCTAGGACCGTTCCCAAAAGCTCCAGGTGGCTTCGAGAAGTAATTTTTAGCACAAAATTCCAAGAATTTTGCGACGAGTTGGGTACCAAACTGTGTTACGCATCTGTTGTCCATCCTCAAAGAAATGGGGCAGTCGAAAGAGCGAATGGCTAAATAATGCAGGGAATCAAAAGTTGAGTCTTCGACCAGCTTGTCAAGCGCTTGGGGGTTTGGGTACAAGAATTACCCTCAGTATTATGGGCAGTTCGTACGACTGCTAGTCGGGCTACAGGTGAAACACTTTTTTTCCTAGTTTTCGGTGCCGATGCCATGCTTCCACCAGAACTAAAGATCAGGTCAACAAGGGTCGAAACTTTCAACGATTCAATCCAAGAACAACTTCGAGCGGATGACATCAACCTGCTCGAAGAGAAGAGAAATCAAGCCTTAATCCGTTCAGCAGTCTACCAACAAGCCCTGCGCAAATACTACGATCGTAAGGTCCAACCTCACAGCCTTGCTGTAGGTGAATTGGCATTGATGAAGATTCAATTCCAGTCTAATCAGAATAAACTTTCCCCCAAGTGGGAAGATCCTTACACAGTGGTCGAAGTTATGCGACCAGGTTCGGTACGACTAGCAATGGAAGAGGGTCGAATTCTCTCCAATTCATGGAACATCGACAAGTTACACAAATTTTATGTGTAGCCAACCAACCCTACAATAAAGTATCAGGTTCTTTCTATCTTTATTGTCTTACTTTGAGTAGCGCTTTGACAATTTTTCGACCATTCCTTGGTTGTAGGTCCTACAACCAGTGCCTAGTCGTAAGTTTTTCTACGACAGTTGCCTGGTCGTAAGTCCTTCTACGACCAATACCCACCATATCTTTACACTGGTCGAAAGGATGGTAACATCGCCTAGTCAAAGCCATTCCTTTCTGCACGTGGTCCTGCCCACTAGAAAGAACTTCCTAATGTCGACTCATTTCTCCCTTTTACTACCAGCACAAAGAGCTCGGGTTCAATACACATGATCGAAATATTTTCAAGCCAACTCTTATCACCTTAGTTTATTTCTTCATTCATTTTTAAAAAATGCTCTAAGCAGAGTACACTTTTGTAATTTGCTCGACTACTTTTGTTAAACCCATTTTGTTTCAACTGGTCGGAGGAAGACATAACACCTAGTCGAAGTCTTTCCTCTCTGCACGTGGTCCTGCCCACTAGAAGGAACTTCCTAGCGTCGTCCTGTTTCTAACTCTTGCTACCAGAGCGAACCTACCGAGTGCACTCGAATAGGTCGAACGAATTGTTAAGGTACTCCAGACGTTTGTCTAACTCAAGTTGTCGTTCTTAATTTGATTAATCTAGTCAAAGAAGGTAACATCACCTAGTCGAAGCCTTTCCTTTCTGCATGTGGTCCTGTCCACTACAAGGAACTTCCTAGTGTCGACTCGTTCCTACTCTTTCGACCAGTGCATGATAATTGTGATAAAAAAAAACTATAAGTTAGCTAAACCTCTCTCTTTTTTAAGAAAACCATTTTCACACTATTTACTTAGTTTATCTAAATAAACTAAGCAAATAGTCGGGGGCTAGGATAAAGTTATTAATATGACTTCAATTCTTAGTCTTAATGTCTTTTTTCCATTCATTATCTTATGAGTTACTAACTACTCGACAAGATGATTTACAAGAAGAAGAAATGATTATATATATCAACAACAAAAACTTGTCTTTATAGGTTTCTAGTACAAACTACTCTGATGAGGGAGACCCTATTTGCATCTCCTCCGTGACTTCCTTGCTGATCGACTGCATATCTTCCATCAACCGCTCTGTTTCTGCTTCAGAGCAGTTAAAGTCGGCTTTGATTGGCTGCAGATTAAGATTGGGGTCATGAGCTTTAAGTTTTGCAAGAACAAAACTTGTTGCGCTCTCAACCGCCTCTTTTATCGAATCAGCTTGATTGGTCTTCAAAATAGTCGCCAACTCTTGCAAAGTCCCAACTTGTTCTCCAATGGTACTCGTGTGAGCAATCATCGTGCCTTCACAAAGAGTGATTTCCTCATCACGTAGCCCGCCGAGTACATTGTTCAAGAGAGAAATGTTGTCCTAAAGGGTGACCTTCGTCGACTTCATCTCCTGGTTACGAGTCGAAGCCTCACGGAGTTGTTTTATTTCGACTGCTTGCTTTGCAAAGAGTAAGACTAGTCAGATAAAATGACCCCAAAAGGAAAACAAAACTGGTCGTAGGTAAAGACTTGCTTACCTGCTAGTCAAGAATCTAACTTCTTAACTTCATCATCATGAGAGACATTGCTCTTTTCATAGCGCTCCTCCCACGATTTGACCTTCTGATCTTTTTCTTTGGCGATACGAGAAATCTTGTGAACAACCATGGTCTTTTCTTTGACCTCAGTTTCGAGTTTCCCCACCTCTTTTTCTGAAAAGTAATAAGAGTTAGAAAAAGAAAAAAAGGTCATAAGCGGTTTTAAGTTCAGCACTTATCGTTTAATTGTCCCTGCAACTTTTGAATTGCAGAGTTTGCCTCCTGAAACTTCTTTTGAAGGGCTACTTTATCTTCCTTTAGCTTTTTTATCTCAACTTTCTCGTAGTCGAGTGAATAAGCCAAGGTCTTTTTGTCGGTCGTAAGTCTTTCTACGACCGGTACTTGGTCGTAAGTTTTTCTACGACAATCCTCTGGTCGTAAGTTCTTCTCCGACCAGTACATAGTCGTAAGTTTTTCTACGACAATTCCCTGGTCGTAAGTCCTCCTATGACTAATACCTAGTCATAAGTTCTTCTATGACAATTCTCATGAACACTGGGCAAGTGGTCGAAACATAAACGACTACGAGTAACAGTGACTTACCATTTCTATGCTTGCTCGCAGAGTTCCACTGTCTCCTGTCGCAGCTGCACAAGTTGTCGTTTGTACTCTGCAACAGTGACAATTTGCTCTCTTTGTATAAAGAAAGATAGTGAGAAGCGAGAAAAGTCACATATATAAATGTTGGGTAACAAGCAGTTACGTTAATGCTCGTTTGAGCAAACATGGAAAGTACACTTGTAGGGTTCTTCAGTTCATCAATATCTTGAACCCGATTCCACCACACATTTTCGAGACGCTCGTCATTGAAAACATTCCCCTGTTAGGAATGTCCTTGGGGTGGCGAACTCGGTTATGAGACCTGAAACCAGAAGACCCCGCAACGGAAGCCGGGCCGAAGAAGTCAGAAAAGAAGTTGACATATTCTTCTTCTTCTAATTCGGTGACGGCAGCTCCTCCTTGGGGACCGGGGGAAACGTCTACGGCGACTTCCTTTCCAGCGCGGTGGACCAACGATCCATCATCTTGGCCTGATGCCTCTGCTGCAACATGCGCTGTTTTCGCCTTTGCCTCCACGACCACACCTGTGGTCGCAATCGCTTTGCCAGCAATGACTTCTTCCACCACTTGGACGGTGGATGACCCTTCGACCACCGCCACTGTCATTTCTCCAACTGCCAGAGAAATAGCAGCGGATTCCTCGACAGGAACGTCCTTGAGGGCTGGAAGAGTCGGACTAAGATTACCAAAAAAAACACATCAAATGGTAAAAAGCAAAAGGTAAATGTTGTTCTTACACTTTTGTCTTTTTACATACTTTTATTTCCCGGATTTGATCTTGAATCTGGAAGAAACCTTTCCTAAAGAAGATTTCTTTGACTTCTTCTCTTCGACCACGTCTGATCGAAACTCGAGTTGAGGAATGGGATCAGCCACGACCACGTCTGATCATGGGTCATGAGCGAGCACTACCGCTCCTTGAGCCTCCTAGCTCTCCGAATGGCCGAGACCTGTCTCGACCACCCCAAGGGCAGCACTTCCCTTGACCATAGGCACTACTAGTGCAGCGGTTTCCTTCACAAAAGACATAAAACTCTTCCAGTTCTCCTTTTCTTGTTGCTTGACAAAGCCACAGGAGGCAAAACTACAAAAGTCTTATTGTCGTAGTAGAAGGGTACCTTGGTCTTGGGGGCTTTGTGTTTGAGTGCTTCAGTCGCCTTTGCCTTCTCTGCAGTGAATTTTGCAAAGGGCCCGGTCGGAGCAGCAGAGCTTGAACTTGTGCCTCCCTTGTCGGCGACTTTCACGAGTTGACACTTTTTGGCCAAAGGAGCCTCGACTTGCTCCGCCACTACGCCGATGACCATCAGTTTGACCTCTTCATCTTCCTGACGGTCTTCCATACCCACTTTCTACATAAATCAGAAAAAGAAATATTACTAAGCAGTCGTAAGTTTTCTACAACCAACACCTAGTCGTAAGCTTTTCTACGATA
The DNA here is from genome assembly GCA_036346405.1 of Phyllostachys edulis. Lineage (NCBI taxonomy): Eukaryota > Viridiplantae > Streptophyta > Magnoliopsida > Poales > Poaceae > Phyllostachys > Phyllostachys edulis. The sequence goes on along the minus strand of CM070548.1, from coordinate 72,843,484 downwards.
ATTTTCTGGTCGTAAGTCTTCCTATGACTAGTACCTAGTCGTAAGTTTTTATACGACTACAAAATCCTGAAGATGAAATCGATTCTTGATTACCTTTAGGCGTTCCATCTTGTCCTTTGCGGACAGGGCTGCCAGGATTTGAGGAGCCACCACATTGGGTGGCGGGGATTTCTCATAAATGAGCTTAACTCGAGCGTCAATTTTCGCTTGTGAGAGATCTGTAGGAGTAAGTAAACTTTCAATAGCCAAGTTTGAAATCAACAGAAAGAAGGCTAAGATTGGAAATTTACTTACCCTTCTCGTCATCCCTGGTCGGGTCTTTTGGCCCCTAGTACCTCCACATGGGATGAGCCCTCCTCTTCAGAGGGCTAATGCGGCGCGTGATGAAATCCTTCACCACGTGCCATCCGGTAAGCCCCTCTTTCTTCAAGTCCTTGATGGCTTGAATGTAAGGGGCGATTCGGCCAAGATCCCTGAGAGTCGAAACCCAGAAAGAATTCTTCTCAGTGGCAATCCCAGCGAAAGAGAGGCTATCTTCTCTGGTCGTCTCTCAGTAGAACCACCTCTTCTTCTATCCCGACTATGACGACCGGGTGAACATCTGAATGTACTCCTTTGGCTTCCCATCGTGGAGCTTCAGACTACAGCTACCGGCGATTCCCGCTAGCTTGGTCATCCCGTAGAAGTACTGGAATAATTCCAAGTCGGCCAGAATCCTGTCGGGACCCCGGATATGCAACTCCGGGACCCTCTGTGTATTCTGAACTAGTCCCATAACCAGTAGCTAGCTCACACAGTTACAACATCAATGAAATCATATCCATACAACAAACTATAGATGAAGCAGACAAATTAATATTAATAGTAGCAAAAGACCTTATGGTCAAGTCTTACAAAGCCTGCCACATAGGGCTTAACACCAAAAGACAAACTTGCAGCGGTGAACAAAACATCTCGTGGTGGCCATCCGATGTGCCCACAGGCAATCGAGTGAAGGACGCGACCTAGTTCACAAAGTCTTCAAAGTAGTCTTCTTCGTAGAACTCGGTGCTTCCTGGTTCTTCTTTAGCGACTGATCAATCAGAGGGCATAAAGCCGTGAGTACTTTGAATGTACTCAGCAAGTCACAGAGAAATGTATGCAAGTAGTATTTATGCAAGGTTTGACAAGGATAGATTTATGGCTATTTTGCAGAAAGCAATATTGACAGTAAATACATTAACTAGATTGTAAAGCATAATTTAAAAGATTAATACATAAGTAATCAAGTTTCTTTTCAACAACAAGTGAACACCTTGTTCACTTCCCAACCATCTACAAGATTCGACCAACTCATTCCAACATTTTTTTTTATAAAAGTCTACCCCTCGTGTGAAATCACCAGACATTATCCATAACAAGGGACACGACTATTCGAATAGTTTTACACTCTACAGAGGTTGTACAGCTTGACCCACAAGAGATAATCATCTTATAATGTCCATTTAACACACTTCCGAGGTGTGCGACTAAGAGATTATCACAAGGCCTTTACAAAGTTTTGCTTTGACCCGGTTCTACTCGCTAAGGATTCATCATTCTGGCCCCCCCCTCTTGCGCCGCTCAACAACCAACACAGAACCAAATCAAAACATTGCTAATTAGTTGGTCAGGTCCACCCCATAAATGAACTTGTGGTTGCACGGTATGGCCTAGATCAATGGCTTACGAAGTTAAGTCCTTAGTGGTTGCTCAGGCGAGACTTTCCGCATTCCATGTGCCTCGCATACCTAAGTACCTCCCGTACCCTATAATATGCCCCCCGCACTGCCTCGCGCATTCCTCCTTTTCCATCCAACCACTCACCTGAGCTTAAATCATTTTCGTTCAACCCGGCCAAATGATAACCCTTGCCATGGCACAACAAATTTTAATAACAACGGCATCGCAACACAATTGACACAACTGTGATCTCACACCACAGTTGTACAACAGTGGTATTGCACCATAGTTTCATATATCATTAAGTCAAGTTCAATCATTCTTGAGTATGTGATCGTGAGTCTATCGTGTAACTAGAGCATTGGCTAAACATCTACGATACCCAGGTTGGTAGTACAATAATTTTCAACTAATAATTATCCATCCTAGGGTGTCCAAGGATTTATGCCATTCAAGGATACATGTCAATGCAATTTAGCAAGGAGGCATAATAGCAATTAGGTAATTAACTATTCCCGAAACTATTTATTATAAAATTAGCAATGCATGTTTATATCAATCAATATACTTTTATAAATTGGGTTCAGTATGATCAAAGGTCTATGACTTGCCTTCGTTGAAGAGTAGAGAACTTCGGTCGTCAGGTCCACGAATTCTTCCGAAACACCGGAATCTATACGTGCGAACAAAGCTAAATAAATGAAACAATACCAAATAAATACTAAATAAATAATAATAGAAAGATAATGAATTTATAGGAATTTAGAAATTTGAATCACTTGAATCGGAGTTCGAATGAGGAAGTTATGGCCTTCGGAAGTTTGAATTTGCATAAAATGATGAAATCTGGATTTTCTTGATTTTTCCGGTTTATTTTTCTGAAGAAAAACCGAGAAAAGCCACGTGGGCTTGCTGATGGGGCAGCCACGTCAGCAAAGGGCTGAGGTGGTCACGACTAGGTGCCACAGTGGCGCCCACGTCGGACCCGTGGCGCCAAGAGGACCAAGGGTCACGGGTGTTTGGCGGAGATGGCCGTGGCGAGGACACCGGAGGAAGGGAGCTCACGGCGTCTTGGTGTGCGTAACCGAGGATGTGGCGACAAGGGGAGGCCGGCGGCGAAGATGAAGAGCGGCGGTTGGATGCAGCGAAGGCGGTTCGAGGGGCTTCCAGGGCCGAGGAGGTGCACACGGGAGAGGCGGCGGCCTGGCGAACCCGTATGTGGAGGCGTCGGCGCCGGAGGGGGCTCGACGGCAGCGGCAGATGTGGAGTGAAGCTCGGCAGCAACGGTTAAAGCTTGAAATACAGCGGCGAGAAGACGAGAGAGGGAGAGTGAGTGGGGGCAAGAGCAAGAGGAGGCTGAGGGGCGCTCGGTGCTCCCCTTAAATAGGCATAGGTAGGTCCAGAGGAGGCGAACACATGCGGAGCGGTGGCGGGTTTCACGAAGGGCTTGCGTGCCCTGGCGAATTCGCGCGGATGGGATGAGGCAAGGGAGGGGGAGGCGCGCACGGCAACGGGCGCGGCAAGGGCCGCATTAAATGCACGTGACGGGGTGGCAGGGGATGATCGGGATGGGTCAGGCGGCGCCGGTGCGAAACGCACACGCATGCCATGTGAGCCCAGCGGGCGGGAGGAGGAAGAAGGGCCGGGGGTGGCTGACAGGGCGGCCCCATCGGGCAGCGAGCGAGAGGGGGAAAACGAGGAAGGGCGCGGGGTTGGGAGCCGTCCGATCAAGATCGGATCAGGTCCGATGGAGAGTCTTGAAATCACAGCAAGCGTGCCAGTAGCACTAGGCCACGCAGGAGGAAAGGGAATTGGGCCGAAGGAATTCGGCCCAAAAGGTTAAGGGGATTTAAACTATTTTTGATTTAAAGATAATTCGAAAAAGCAAAAAAGTTTTTAGAAAATAGCTAAAGCCGTCCAAAAATTTAAGAAAAATGCACATAAATCTCTTGAATTATTTAGAATTTAATAAAAATATTTTTAGCTTAACTCTTGCTTTTAATTTTTGCAATTAATTATTTTTAACATAGGGTCAAAAGGAAAACCTCTTTTAAAAAACCAACAAAATCCAAGAAAAGGCTTAAAGTAACATTTTTTATTTTTAAACCGATAAAATCCAGAAAGCTCAATTAAACCAACTTTTGAATTGATTGAAGTTGGATTAATTCAAGTTAAATTGCTTTTAAATTCTAAATTTCAAATTAAGCTTTAGCAAATTAATAAAACTAAATGGTTATTTTTAAATTTTGAAAATTTTCAAAAACTCAGGAAATTTGGGATGTTACAAACCCCCAGGTAGTCCTCGCACAAGTAAATGAGCACGCCCAACATCGTGATGGAATTGGGAACAAGGTTCACCAACTCCACGCCCAAAGTGTTCGAGTACGAGTGTGAGAAAAGGGTGAGCAGGCAATCGAAGGCCACACTCACAGTACACCTGGAAGACGGGAATCTGTCCAATCTCTCATGACGGCCAATGTTGCCCAGCAGCCTCAATCCATTAGACAAACTCCCTCTTTGGGATCTTCTCGACGACGACCAGAGACTTCATCTTGGTCGCATCCATCTCCGATTTGGCCCACTGGGAAGCGGCTCCGGCAATCTTTCTCAAGGGAAGGAGATTTGGATTAGGAAAGGTCTCAAGGAGGTGCACGATTTGGTTGGCAGCGGAGAACGCAAAAACTCGATGAACAGTGGAAGCGATTTGGGGAAAGGTAAACACTAAGTCTCACCCACGGTAAGTTTTTATAACCACGCGCTTGAGTTAAAGACGTGGCAACCAATAGTTGCCACCTCTTCGGGAACTGCTCCAACAGACAGGTCTATGAGAGTCGATTGAGATTCTTTAATTTGTCTGATCGAGAAAACCGAGTTTATCTTTACACCTCAAGCGAAATTACCTTCTTGATCAAGTCTATTTCTGGTCAAATGAAACAGCATTCGGAAAGGTTTTACTTCTGATTATAGTACTACGACCACCTTGTGGTCGTAAGATCTTCTACGACCACCTTGTAAGTCGTAAGATTTCCAACAACTTTCTTGATCAAGTATATTTATGGTCAAATGAAATACCAGTCGAATAACTTTTCCTTCGACCACCATTCTACAACCACCTACTGGTCGTAAGATCATCTACGGCTCCTTTTCCAAGTAAGTTATTTTCACTTGAAGTTGAGGGGCTAGATGACGAGGATCTAATAATCCACATTTAATTATTTATCTATAATTCTTATTACGGATAATAATACCATCATATGGTTCTTAAGTACACCTCTTAATATTCATAAGGGAGAAGCTGGAGGTCATAAGTTCTTCTACAACCACCCCATAGTCATAAGTCCTTCTACGACTACCCTATGATCATAAGTCTTTCTACGACTAACTTATAGTCGTAAGTTATTCTACGACCATTCCCTGGTCGTAAGCTTTTCTACGACTATCCCCCTAATCATAAGTTCTCATACGATCAGTCTGTGGTCGTAAGCTTTACTACGACCACCACCTGGTCGTAAGCTCTTCTACGACCAGTCCCTAGTCGATGGGGTTTACTGACATGTGGGCCTAGTCGATCAGGGAATCTTCTGCACTATATTTAAAGATATGGTAGTTAATTACGCTGTTATTCTCTAAAATAATGACATGTTTAACTCTCTGTCCTGATGATAACTGTCTGGCGACGTGGGAACGTTACTACTGTGGCAACAATCTCCAGTAACGACTCCATCATCTAAAGCGTTGAGGCGCCCTTTGAACTGGAGAAACTGCCGCCTACTTCGAGCAATATATAAAGGGTGGAATCATCAGACGACAGGGGGGAGAGAGCACAATCAGGAGCAGAAGACATTACACTCGAGTCTTTCTCTTGATTTGTAACCAGCATACTCAATATATCCACACAGGAGTAGGGTTGATTCTCCCCAGAGAAGGCCTGAACCTATATAAAAATCCACGTGTCATTCTCTCTGCATAATTTGAGTCTTGGAGACCCCCCGAATCAAACAATCATTACGTAAGATCGGTTCTAAAATTCTGACAAAGCTGATGAAAGAAATACCGCAGATGAAAGTAGATAAATCTCACAGGGAAAGAGAGAATGTACGCAGGAACATTTCTCAATGGTTACCGATATGGGAGAGATTACATGGTTTAGGTATGACTCTCAGATTTGCTCTTGGATCACCAATTGTCCGATCATTGGGAACGGATAGCGGTGGATGGTGGCTAGAGCCTAAGCGATGCCTAGTGGATGAACTTCTCTCATCTCCTAGGGGACATACCACCATTGCTCACGCTGCGCCTAGCTGCTCTAATGATTATTCTAGCTACTATTTCCTATTTGCCGAGAAGACCTAATTACAGGTGAAGTGTACAGGTCATATCATTACTCTAGTTAATATTCATCTTTGTTGAGTAAACTAACTTTTAATAGACAACAGTTATTGTCCTGGGGTTAAGCGGTTGCATGGACACTGTTTACATGATCATCTCTTATCCTTATGGTTTAGCAGCACCTCTATTGAAAGTCTCTGATATAACTGTTAATGATGTACTAGCTAGCTTTATTACTAGCGTGGCTTGACTTATGCTCAAGTAAACCTATCATGTTAGGTTGATCCGTAACTACACGTGCTAAGGGTTACTATGCTAGGATTACCCGAAGACATGATGTTGTTGGATTACAGCATATAACCTTATGTTCATTTGGATACTCCTAGACACAGGGCTACATGTAAACATACACATGCACAGAGGTTTATAGAGAGGGATACAGGGAAACATAGGAGGGCCGGAGCGGCTCGATCGTGGCTTCACCGATGGTGAGGGGAACACTGGTGGCGGCCGAAAATGGCTAAAATGGATTGCACAAAGGGAGGTGAATACATGGGTAGTCCTAGCATCGATGAAGGTGGGCCACAGAGGCGGCACGGCTGCGCCCGGCTGCAATGGCAACACGACAACCATGGCAACGGCACCGAAGGGGGAGAAGAGGGAAAGTAGCGTGCGCACGAGCTTCAGTGGGTTTCGGGGAACTCACCTGGCCAGACCATGGAGGCGGAGGGAGGTCGTGGTGGTCCGACGACGTGGGCCAGTGGCGGCTCGACGGGGACGACATGGCAGTGTCATTGGGGCGAACGGCAACCCAAATTGAGGGCTAGGGAAGGAAAAGGGAGGTTAGATGATGCTTCAATAGCAGCGAATTTGGGGATGGCTCACTAGAGTGGGGATTGCAGTGGTAGGAGCATTATCCTGTCGGAGTTGGGGAAGAAGCTGATGCGTGTAGTTTCGACCGGTTGAGCTTGCAATTGAAAGAGGGAAAAGGATCCTTGGGGGCTGGTGCGTGCCATGATGCGGTCTACCGGCGATGGGGTTCACCGTGGCGGCGGAATTGGTAAGCAGCGGTAGAAACACAGAAAGCGAGCTCTACACGAGCTGGTGCTCGTTTCAAGCTAGGCGCAAAGATATGGGGTGAGGATGGGGGAAAGAAAGCCGATGGGGAGCTCGAGCTAGCCATTTTATGGACAATGGGAAGGCGGAGGAGCCAAGGGTGGTTCGCCATGAAATGGGTCGGCGAGGTTTGACAATGCATGGGCTTGAGCAAGGATGCGATGGGGTGGATGATGACGAGCATGGCAAAGCGGGCAAATAAGAAGCTTCTTGAGCACGTTGTCGAGACAGAGCCATGGCGACGCACTCTGGCATGGCTGAGAAAAGGAAGAGGGAGAAGAAAAGCAGTAGTTGTGCTACATTGGTTGATAGAAGGAGATGGTGCGGTGGCAGCATCTCATGCTCATGTGGCTTGACCAGACGAACAGGAAGGAGAGGAATAGGCTAGGGCATAATTGGGAAGAGGGCAAAAGTAGTAAGCAATGTGATGATTGCTATTTTCTTGACTTTTTCTAGGAAAACTCTCATGCGATGACTAAATATTTAGAACATTAGGTTTTTAGCATGCTTTTGATTTTTAGGGTTTACGCTTCATGTAGTACTTACAAGGGCGATACTTTAGGTTAACTTTATTATGACAATCTACTTGTATTCATTCATTTTTCTTTTACAATTTAGGTTTCTAAGGTTTCCGTATTTAGGGTTTATGTTTTTACACCACTGGCTAGAAGGAGAAAACGCAGCCAGAATGACTTCCAAAAAGGAATGCAATTAAAATGGCAACAGATAACATAAATTTTTTAAAAAATCTCGTATTTTTATATTTGGTCATTTTTGGGATGTTACATTAGCACACATTGGACAACTAGGCTTTGGTACTTATCATATGTCTCATGGCCTAATTGTTCTTCCTCAATTTCGTCACCTGCATTGTTAGCTGCAACCAAAACATGTTCTTCCTCAATATCGCTAGCTAAAGTGTACTCACCATTGCCTTTATAAGTAAAGCTCGCTAACTTGGGCAATCGCGCATCAATTGCCGAAATCCTTTGCAATGGTGATACTGTACATCTCTAGATCTCCCTGTAAAAGCAGCGAAAGAAGCACTTTTTGTAGGGACTTGTGCCTTTGCTAATTTGCTTGCATCAAGGACATGTGCAAGAGTGGAAGGAGCGGTAGGGGGTGCACGGCTTGAGGAGGGTGCATCTCAACCAGAAGTGGAAGAAGATGCTATGTGTTGTTGCAAACATAACCGACCTGCAAAAGATCCTCCAAAACTGCCCCTAGAGTGAGATTGTCGACCATGCACTTTTCTTTCTGCTTTACAAGCAAGATGAAACAAGCGAGTGATAGAATTGTATTCTTTGTAATCAAGTATGTCTTGAATTTCATGGTTTAAACCTCTCAAAAATCTAGCCATCTTAGCATCTTCATTTTCATCTAAACCATAATGCAACAAACCAGTTTGCAATTCTTGATAATAATCCTCTACATAACTACTACCTTGTCTTAAGCATTGCAATTTATTAAGCAAATCACGAGAATAATATGAAGGTACAAATCTATGTCTTATTGCTCTCTTCAAAGCATTCTATGTTCTAGGTATGTCCTGATGAGTACGACCATATTTACTCCACCAAATAGAGGCAAAATCAACAAACTCACTAGTAGCAGCCCTAATTTTCTTATCTTCAAGGAATGCATGACAAGCAAATTTTTGTTCTACGGTGAGCTCCCATATGAGATAAGCATCAGGATCATATTTTTCAGCAAAAGAAGGCGTAGTGAATTTAATTTTACCAAAAGCATCATTATGGTCACGTACCTCACGTTGATTTCTTCCCATACCTTGACGATTGTGACGAAGCCAATGATGGTTATGATCATTGTGAACATTAATTCCATCTGTTTCCACATTAGCAGTGTAGTTGTTCACGTCTTCTTCTTCCACCTCATCTGCCCAAGAGCGAGCAACAGGTGGTGTGCGGCGAACAGAAGGGTCCTCCACCCCTGGCTCATCATGGGCCGTGGTTCCAACAAGTGGGCACCGTTCAAGGAGCTCAATGCACACGGAGCTCAACACGTGTACAGAGCGCCGCGAAGTTGTCGTTGATCTTATCCAAGACATAGCGAACGCTTTCAACGAGCAAGTCCTCAAAGCGCCGCACAATCTCTCTCGTGTGAGGTGTGAGAGGAACTTCGCCCTCATGTGCAAGAGGGTATTCGTTGTTGTTCCCTCCATGTGTAGATCAGTGTGACCCTGCCATTGTTAGTAGAAAACAAAGAACAAAGTATAGTGTATATGTCCCTATCAACTACTAGGTGCTGGTCAGGTCGAATCAAGTCACTCTCTCACAACGCCTTACCAAGTTCTTACCAATACAGCAAGGAGGTGGTACAACCGATGGCTGGTTCATGATACTCTCACTTGTGAATAGCCCAACGATTGCAAGGAATGATACCTACTGAGTTAGTAGAAAGTGGAGCTCGAAGAGCTAGTATGTAGCAAAGGAGTAGCAATTGTTCAAATTAGTATGCAAAGTTGAAAAGTAGTTCAAAGTACTAGTCACAAGTGCTGGTCCTAGTCTAAACCAAGCCTAGCTAGAGCAACTCACAAGAACGACTAAGAGCAACAACGGAAGGCTAACACAAGAACTATCAAAACAAGAGAACAATGGATGAACTATGCCCACTTGAATAAGGAAATAAGTCAAGAAAGGAGGCAGCTCTGAATTTCTTTTCGTTCTTGTCTCTTTTTTTCTCTCTGTTTTTTTGTCCTTCTCTGTTTCTTCTTCTTTTTCCTCTTCTTTCTTTTTTTCACTTTTTTTACCTCAGAAAACTCTTGAAAAAGCGAATTCCAATTTTTTTGCTTCGTCAAACCCTAATTTGCTTCAGCAAAAACAGATTTTCTTTGGTCGAACTCAAATTCCATCTCTTCTCTTGAAAACCGAATTCGATTAGGGCCTTTGGGTTGTTCACATGGCGAAAATCGGCGTCGTGACGGATTTGGTGGTCGCGACAAATATGATCGCTTCCGAGGCAATAGGCGGCAAAGAATCGTGGTTGCTTCTGAGGAGAGGAAGTGGCGGCTGTATAGGGTCGCTGTGGCAGGAGTCGCAGCGGTAGGAGGCCGCGACGGTAGGGCTTTGGTTGGCGCGACAGGGAAGGCTGTGGCGGCCACTTCGGTTGCCGTGGCAGGAGATTGATTGAACTTCGGTTGCCACAGCAAGGATCGGTGGGCAGCACGAGGTAGCGGATGGTTTGGTGCGACAAAGGAACGTGGCAGCAAGATGTAGCGGCGGCAGGGTCTTTGGTCGCCGCGGTAGCAAGTGGAAGCAGCGGTGGATCGCGCTGGGTGCCACAGCAGGGAAGGGCAGCGAGATGCAATGGCAGGGCTCAGCAACGAGATGCACCGGCAGGGCTTGGCCGAAATCGATTGGTGCGGCAAAAGGGCGTACTGACCTGCGGCAAGAAGCAAACACAAGAGATGTGATCTGCGGCAAGGAGATGAACTTGCGGCAGGAGATTGGGGATGATGACCTTGCGGCAAAACTAGATGACTTGCAAGAAACTCTAAACTAGACCAATCTAGAAAGAAACCAGCACAATGACTCGATGATGCAATGAAAATTCAACAACGCAAACTAAAAGAAACAAATTGCAAGGATTTAGAGGGCTCGGTATGGATGATAGATGCAATATATTTTTTGGGCAATTTTCATGGGTTATAGGAAAACAAAACAGAAATCAATCTACTACTCCGATAAACCTAAAGCTCTGATACCACTTGATGAACCACGGAGGTCCTGATTTGACCTGATCTTTCGATGAGAAGGTAAATTTGGTAGAAGTCGCTCAACTCTCACAATCCTGGCTACGAACTCGCAAGGCTCAAAACCACACAATCGTTGAACTGCTCGACAAGTCGTGATCAACCGTGCACAAATACCTGGATGACCTGATCACGAAGATCAATTCCTGCATACACCGAAGAAGCACACAAGAACAAGGTAAAACGCAATCTGATGCATTACAAATATGAATTAAAATTGTATTGATAAGTGAGGTTCCGAATACAATGTCGCTGTTGATCTCGCCGAACAAGAGGACAAAGAATAAAGTAGCAAAGCTAAACTTCAATCAACAAAACCCAAGGAAACTAGAGGGGTGGCGGCCACTATGTATGGGAGAATGAAGAGGCGGCCACAGGTACTATTTATGTGTGAATAGTACCATGTGAATAGTACTGAAAACCGTAGGTGGCCGACCATATGGGCTAAATCAACCCATTCATTACAAAGCCCATGTGCTAAAAATTGGTGACGCAGCACCATGGCATGTAGACGCAACACCATTGCATATAGACGCAACATCATGGCATAGACGTAGCTCAGCTCGTAGGAGTAAGAGTAGCTCGGTCCAATTGGGTAATATGACAGTGCAGTAGCTGAAAGTCCTATCGGAGAAGATGTGGTTGAAGTAGAGGATGAAGTGCAGCGGGTCGAAGTAATGGTTGCATCCTTAGGGTTGATGTCCTCATCGGCATCCAATTAGTAAAGATATAGATAGATAAATAGATAGATAAATAGATAGATAGATAGATAGATAGATAGATAGATACGATGGATAGATGGCAACATTAAATTTAGAGAAAAACACTTCTTTTCAAACACGCGAGAAGCGGGATAAATTAAGGGTTAATCAACTGATAGAAGGTGTATTTCTATAAGTGCACAAGACAAATAGTCGTTATCTAAAGCAGTTCTCTTAAATAAAAATATATTAACAAAAATACTGAGGATCTTTATTACAGTAACAGTACAATATCGAGCGAAATAAATCGACTGTTCTGAAGCTACTAATACATAGTAATAACATAAGTGCAAACCCATAAAGTGAACCAAAAGCTAAAACTTAGTCCAATCAACCATGTATCAAATATTCGGTTACTATGGAATATATGTTCTAGTTTAATTCTAGGTAAAGTTGAGTGAGCGTACCTAATGACACAAAATTAATAATAAAATAGCTGAGTGCTCATACGTTGCAATAGATATCAAATAAACATATATATATATTCTAAACTTGAAAAATCAATATGCATAAGGTAATCATCCTTGTATCTAAAAGTTGCATACAAAATTCACATCCGATCAACAAGCCACAGAGTCTTATCTTAAACCAATGTACATATGATCTAATTGTCAACAGAAAATCATTATAGTAATATATGCATGTATACACGTAACTATCCATAAATTATCCCACCAACGCATGAGGTGAGGATAGAGATAACATACTCATCACCACCACCAAGTTCTTCTTTTATAATAGTCAATAATGCAAAGCACAAAAATATAAGCAATTTGAGAAGGTAGCTGACAAACCTGCTCGCCTCAATTAGTGGTAGATGGTCATACTGAGGTTTCTCAATCAAGTTTTGTACCTATAAAAATAACAAAATGTCAATGAATCGTATCGTATCCAACTTATCATATGGAAACACACCATCAGCTTTACATGCTAAAGCAGAACGCTGTAATAACTTCCGCGAGACAAGTTGTTAGAATCAACACGTGACAGTAAAGGTCTAGTTAGCTACCCAGAACTGCAGGCTACTCCTGATGGTGTCTCAAGATTCCTTGATTTTTAGTTGTGTCATTTTGTTTGTATTAACCTTACTCGTATGGCCGGATAAGACATTCCTAATCGAGCAATTGTATCAGTTATTAAACATATTGATGTTCAAGCTTGAAAGGATAGCAACAAAACATCCTAAAGATCCAAAATAAATAATATGAATATCCGAGGTAAGACCTGACTATGTCAAATACGGCAGAACTAAAGGTCAGAGGTTCAAAGTGATGTTGATTAAACAACCTTGCAGAAATAGAAAAATGCAACTAAAGAAATGCATGCATTTCTAAGGTGCGTCACACTGGAGACATATCAGGTGAGAACTCCCCTGATAATGGGAGCATGCGAACTCACAATCCAAGCCATTCAATCAGTGTGGTGATGATTATCATCACTTTGGCCATGATATAGATCCGATAAACCCGGTTCATTCACAAGTTGATTGAAGGGTTTCGCTGATGAGTTCATGTTCTCCCATTTTGCATGGAGTTCTCACCTGATGCACCTTTCATATACTTTCGTGCCAATATGTTGGAAGTCCTGCGACTGTGGCGAGCAATCTAACAACAAAAAAAAATCACAAAATGGCAAGACTGAAAATATGTAGTACAAGAGGCAAACTGGTGTATGTAGGGCCCTCCAGTAAAGAATTTGGAATAAAATTAGGCTAGAAATGAAATACCACGAATTCTTACTTTGGATAATAGCTCTTGGCTTCAGGAGGTTGCTTCTTTAGACTGAGGCAAAATTACAGTGAGCAACTCTGGCTTTTCAGCCCTTAAAGCACCCCTGATAACAGCTGCATTAGTCCCAGAAGCACCAGATGTGAATATACGATTTTTCTCCAAATTAACACAAAAGCATTAATTAGAGTGTAGAGGAATCAAAGATCCAACGAATGATTATAACATATAACTCAGTGATATACTGTTATGACCGTAGCATAGCTCAGGATCTCAATGAGTTTTTTTTAAGAAAACGGGCATGAGAGCTGCCTATTCAATTTAATATAGGGGAAACAGAGTACAAAGACCCGAAGGTCTAGAAGGTTCTAAAGGTTAATTACACGGTATTATGCTCTCCAAGACATTCTCCCCCACCCCTGCGATTGTCCAGGTTTTTCCTTCTTCTTTTATCTTTGCGAATAACTCCGGAGTGGAGACGAACCTTCTGTTGAATATACTAGTGTTACGCTCCTTCCAGATCTCCCAGGTGGTTAACGTGACCACCATGGCCAACACTCTAGATGGTAGGTGGCCCGAATTACAAATTGTTGACCACCATTCTCCGATGTTGAGGATTGGACCCTAGTGTGATGGCTTGAGCGACGCACAACCCAGCCATTCTGCTATGTGGCTCCACACCCGTCGAGAATACCTGCACTCCGCCAGGAGATGCAAAACTGTTTCATTTGCTTGCCTCCAGAGTGGGCACGAGCCCTGATTTGGCCAACCCTGTACTTGCAATCTGTTAGACGTCTAGATCCTATTTTGGATTCCGCGTAGATTGAGGTCCTGAGGGTGTCAAATCAGCCGCGTCGATGGTCTAAATATCCGTGGTCTGTTGCCTTTGTAAACAATCTTTGTAGAGGGTTGATCGCCAAAATGAAAAGGAAGGGGGAGAGCAGATCTCCTTGCCTCAGACCCCTTCCAAGGTTGATGTTGCTGCCTGGGATGCCATTGAGTAGGATTCTGGAGGAGGCCGAAGACATAAGGCCGTAATCCATCCTCTCCACCTGGGTGAAAAACCACGTCTCTAGAGGAGCTCCAGAAGGCAATCTCATCGAAACGTGTCAAAGGCATTTGCTATATCAAGCTTGAGGAATAGAGTCGAAGTTTTGGATCTGTGGAGCTGAGTTGTTAGGTTTTTGACATACATGAAGTTGTCATGGATGCTTCTTTTCTTCCGAAACGCGCTCTGGTTTACTAATACCAAATGATCCAGGTGGGGTGCGAGACGAATGGCCAAGGTCTTAGAGATCCACTTTCCTATCCCCATGAATGAGGCTGATGGGTTTGTAAGCAGTCACCCCTTCAGCCCCTTCTTTCTTCGGAATCAAAGTGATGCTTGCCGTGTTGACGAGAGGCATGTTCAACGTGCGGAGGCTGTGGAAGCTTTGGAAGGCCGCCATGGTGTCCGCTTTGATAATGGACCAACATGATCTGTCAATTAGGACCCGGTGCCTTGTCACTTGGCATGAGAGCTAGTGCATTTCTGACTTCCTGCTCAATAAATGGTCCCTCCAGACCCTCCAGGTTCTGCGGCCTGTAATCCAGCTCCTCCCATCTAAGATCGTGGGTTTTGGAGTTTGGCGGGGATAACATCTCCAAAAAGTGTTGTTTTAATGCTTCTTGTTTATCCTCGTGCAAGATAGCCCAACCTTGCCCGGTGCGCAGCCTTTGGATGTTGTTTTTTCTTCTCCTCAAATTTGCTTTTAAATGGAAGAATTTTGTGTTGGTGTCACCCTCTTTTAGGTTCCTTATACGAGAGCTCTGTCTTTTCCTTGAGCGTTCAATCACGGCCAACCCCATCACCCTTTTCTTTAACCCTGCTCTTAGCCCCCTCTCTGATATCGAGGGTTGCCTATTCTCCTGGGCTATAGCCAGCCTCGTTATTACTTCCAGAACCATGTGGAGCTCTAGTTTCGCTTTGGGGAAAAGACTTCTGCTCCATGCACAGAGCTTTTTCGCCGTTGCGACCAGTTTGTGGTTCAGTCAGTGGAACGGTTTTTTGTGTAGATTGTGTATGGACCACGTGTTTAGTACAACTCCCATGAAACCTAGCATCTTTACCCAGAAATTCTCAAAGTGGAAACATGCCAGTCTTATCGGGCCCGTACAATTTGAGAGAAGGAGGGGGCAGTGGTTTGAAAGGGGCGTAGGGAGGGCCTGCAGGACGTGATTGTCAAAATGGGCGTCCCAAGCTTGATTGAGACTTTTAGATCTAGAGGGGGGTCTCTATGAGTTTGCATTCGTTTAGAGTATTCCTGAATTGGCCCATGCGAGCGTGGTTAATGTTGTTGTTATTTTTGTCGTTGGCCCAATAGATCAGGTTGAAGTCACCAAGAACTAGCCATCTGCTATCCGCTGCCGGCCTTAGAGACCTAAGCTCTTATAGGAAGGTCGGCTTGTCTCTATTGCATGATGGGCCATAGACTATCGTCAGGTGACATGTCATGTCGCATTCCTTAACCGTGATCATTGTCGACAGGCTATTCTCCTCGGGTTGGAAGTCTACATCGTGAATTAGGTCATCATTCCATAGGAGCAAGATGCCACCTTAGGTGCCGACGGCAGGCCTCAGTGCAAACTTGTGCACACTATGACCTCCAAGGTAGAAGGCTAACTCTTGGTCCACTATTTGAAGCTTTATCTCCTGCAGATAGGTGAGGTGGCAGACGGTGGAAGTCAACGTCTCATGGACTGTTGTTTGCCTGGCCGACGTGTTAAGGCCTCTTACATTCCAGCACATAACAATGAGATTCGGGATGGTCATGGATTGGATAGCTCGCTATGCTCTTTCAGGCCGAGTGTTAGGTTGTCTCATTGACGGTCCCAAATTGGCCACTTGGAGGTGTCTAGGAGCACTCCCTTCTGTCGAAGCAAGCTAGGCGGAGGATGAGAAGGTGTCACCTTAGCCGCTGAGGAGGGCACGGTGCTGCCAACCCAAACTGACTGTGGGGAGGTACTAAGTGTGAAGTTGGCTTTGTAAATCGCGGTTGGGGTTGGGGGGTTAAGGTTGCCCGGGCGGCCCATGCCTGTAGACACAGGTAAGAACACCAATTTGACAAGCTATTTTTGATAAGGTTGGCAATGGGCATAGAACGAAAGATACACAAATGATAATTGGGCAAAAGCGAGGGAGGACTTTAGGCTGATGATCATGTAGATGATAGCCATTGTCCTCGTCATGTTCGGGTCGGCACGCCTATGAGGCCATGATCGCCACTAGCGGGGTGCTATGGATGGCCCCTGCCGGTGGTGGTGCGGCTCCCTCCCTTGGGTTCGCTTCATCCTGTCCGCGTGCGTCAAGCATGCCACATTCTCCATGGTTTATTAGTGCATCGTCGTCTTGCACCGTGAGGTTGCAGTCTAACTTGAAGAATCTTGTCAGAGCCGCTATGGCCTCCTGGGACAGAGGGCCATCGAACATGCGCCTATAGTCCTCCAAGGCTGCTTCATGGAAACTAGAATCTTTGGGTAACGTGCCCAGCTTGTGGGCGAGGGCCTCCTGAGCCCGGTGAAGCACAGTCCCTGTCTACCTCTTTTGTGCTAGGCACACGCTTCGCCGGATAGTAGTTTAGTCAAAATGCCTTGTCCGCCTTGGCGTGGGTTGGACGGTATCCAGCGCGACGAGTAGAGGCGCCTTGGGTGCAGTGAAAAACTGATGTTCCAATAGTTTTGGCCCATTCGACCAATCCTGGTGTGTTTGCACATTGACCGCGGGCTGCGGTCCTTGTTGTCGTCGGGGCCAGTGCCAGTTTGCCCCTCCCCACGGAGGGGTGCCCCGACACTTGGTGTCTGTAACCCGCTGCTTGATGCAGGTAGCTTTTGTTGGGGCCAAGCTGGGGTAATTTGCATAAAATGGTTGCAAAATTATCATAATGCTCCCGTATTTTTCTATGCATTTTTCATGATTTACTGCTATTTTCAGTGGTTAAAAGTAATTTAAACAATCACAGATAATAAAAATAGTAAATACAATATATAAATTGCATAGAAATAATAATAACAAAGTTAAACATGCTTCAAATGCTCAAAACGATTCAAAATTTGAATTTCTGAGGCCTTTTTTCTACCAGAATACGAATTTTTAGTGAATTCTGCAATTTCCAGGGGCTAAAGCGCTAAATTTCAATTCTGAGAAATTTTTCACGTACTTTCAGAGAATCCAAGGACTTATTTGCAAAAATTCCTTTTTTCGTTTTTCTCCTTTTTTTTTCTTTTCCCGAATTTCCACCCGGGTCGTGCCCTTCTTTGGCCCATCTCAGCGCACATGGCCGAATCAAAGGGGTGGGGGGTTTTAGGGTTCCCCCATTCCCTGTTCTCAAACTGGCGGCGACCGCGGGCCGGCGGCTGATCTTGGCGGCGGCGCGGCGCAATGGGGCCAAGGCGCGCGGCGGCGCGTCAGCGTCGCGAGCACGACGTGAGGCGACCGAAGTGGCGCGACAATGGGCACGAGGTGGTCTGTGCGGGGGGCCGCGTGCAGGCGGCGACACGTTACACGCACGGCTCGGTGCAGCGTGCCTTGTGCAGGAGCCGGCGGCGCTATGCGCGCGTTGGACGGTTGGAGAGCGATGCGAGCGACATGTGCAGAGCCAGCGAGGAGCGGCCATGTAGGGCTAGCAAGGTGCGGAGTGCTCGAACGAGCAACACGGCCATGCGGGGCCAGCGGCACCGGCTTCGGGACGGTAGTGGTGGCACGGCCATATGCAGGCGGCCTTTTTTTTTCTTTTTTGTGCATCCATGAATAGTGCAATCAACATTTCCTCTTTCCAACCAATCATCCGATCAGCATTGTGTCCTTTTTCTTTTTCTGTGTCCATGCAATGTATCATCTACAGTACAATCGACATCTACTCCTTCATGCAACCTACTGATCAGGTTGGCTAGCGACTTCAAGTCAGCTTGCGGTAGATTAGAGCGGATTTGCACCGTAGGAAATAATTTAGAAAGTCAAATTTGCGGAATTGAAAGTGATCTAGAAAACCGATTCAATCTACGAGCGTCGTGCTTCGGCGGTTACCTTTTCAATCTGAGTAAAGCAGGCCTATAAGTAGGTCAGAGTCGATCATGCTGATAACGTGTTGAGGAATCGTCGCTGGCGAGTTTAGTCCGATCGATCACCTCGTAGACAAGCGTAGAATTGCACAGAATAATGCAAGAACAAATAGTAGATTGAACACAGAGATATGGAGGGTATTGCTTTCTTCTCTTTATTTCTCTTCTCATGATCAGCCTTTTGCAATGATTAGCACCCCTATTTATAGACTAGAGACTCTGCTAGGGTTTTGGATGGAGCGCCCACTCATGAGTCGGTTGCTGGACTAAGCCCATGGTTTCCCAACACTCAATAAGTTGTTGATGCATAAACCCCATGTTGTGGGTACGAAACAAACATGTCGCTCGGGGTCCTTGCCACTGAATAGCCAACAACTCCTGCATTACGCCAGTTCAATGAAACCACTCCATCGATTTAATCACTTCATACAAGTTAGATATGGTATGTATCATTCATGAAAGGTTTGATCTGCATGGAAAATCGATGGTCCCAAACCAACTTTCGAGACTAATGTACACAAAAGTTAACTTTGGTGAACTAAATGTAAAACTGAGAATGATAGCGAAGGCCACTGCAGTAATCTAGATCCGGGAGTGGTTTGTGATGCGGAGCAACAAGCTTGCGATACCCTTTAACGAGAGTCTCGACCTGAGTAGGAATCTTTGAACCATTATCATCATCTGGCCCAAACAGAACAGCGTCATCTCTTCCTTCACTCCTCCCATCTCTTCGCATGTATCCGCAGAGCAACTATACAAGCACAATAAAAACAGCCCATGGTAGTAAATCATTAGTGAAAACCAAATATATTAAAGCATTCAAGAACCAGATTCACAATTTTTATTTTGTGCCCTTGCCCAATTGTCAAAATTGACCATACTTACAACAAGCATACCCCAAAATAAGGCATGGGTCACTGTTGCTTCCACATGAATCCAACTTGTGGATGTCTTACCGTGCTGTCCATTTTAAATCCAGAATCCATTGGATGGATTTAAAGGGAACTGCATGTTAGCCTTTGCACTACATAGGCCACCTCACCCTTTGAGCCCATATTTGGGGAGAGCTATAAACTTGGAGTATCCTAACGGGTAAAAGGGTGCATGTTTTCGCGCAGCTCGTGGTGGCCACGTCGCCCGGATTCTTCTTGGTTGCCGGTCCTGCACGTAGCTCCTTCGCGGTCATCCAATATTTTTTTAGTTTTGCGTGCCTGTGGCGTCGTCATCCTCTCACGATTCTTTGGTCTTTGTTCCCCATCGCTCCGCATCTCGCCTGTATCGTTGGTGCTTCTTCCCCCCTCGTGATCGCCTCCTCCCTGTCTCCTCTCCCGTCGTCGACGCCGCCAACTTCTTCCCCCACTTCCACCACCAGCAGGTGAGACCTCCCTTCTCCTCCCCAGCATACCTTTGGACTCTATTTCCTCTGTTGCATCCCTCTCTCCTTCGTCCCCCGCTACTTTGTCCTTGTCTGTTGGCATCGCCACTGCTTCGTCTTCCCCCTCCCGCTCCCTTGCCCCCGCTTGCCCGTCCTCCTTCCCCTCCCTAGCCCCCCGCTTCCACCACCGGCAGGCGAGGCCTCCCTCTCCTCCCCGGCCTAGCCCCCATCCCCTCCATCTTCCCCTGTGATGCCACAGACGCTCTCCGTTTCACGTCTCCCACGGCCTCCCCCTCATCCTTCTGTCTTCTCCTTCTGTGGTCTCGTGGTGGCCGCGACTGGCGAGAACCCCGTGTTGTGCTCCCTCTTCTATGCCTCTCCGTGCTCCTCCTCACAGTCAAGCTCGTCGCCTACTTCAATGGTTGGAATCTCGCCGCCTCGGCCCTCACCCTCCCCGTCATGGGCATCGAGTCGCTATACGCCTCTTGGTTGCGCTTCCGTGCCACCTACATCATGCCACTGCTGTAGTTCCTCACCGACACGTGCGTCGTGCTCATCCTCATCCAGAGCGCCAACCGCCTCATCCAGTGTCTCGGCTGCTTCTACATCCACCTCAAGCACATCAAGCCCAAGCCCGAGTAGTCGGCATTTCTGAATGCCGAGGACCCTGACGCCGGGTGCTACCCCATGATGCTCGTCCAGATACCAATGTGCAATGAGAAGGAAGTTGGTGTTGTTGCTATCGCTATTAGAGTTGCAATTTTTATCACCAAACGTGCAATCTTTTTACCTTTTGTTTGTTGTTGGTTTCGTTCAAGTGTATCAGCAATCAATTGCGGTGGTGTGTAACCTTGATTGGCCGAGGTCCAACTTCTTGGTTCAAGTGTTGGATGACTTCGATGACCCGACAACGCAACCACTGATCATAGAAGAGGTGGCGAAGTGGTAGCTGAACAGGGCTCGAATTTTGTACCAGCACCGTGTGCTCAGAGATGGGTACAAGGCCAAAAACCTCAAGTCAGCAATGAGTTGCAGCTATGTGAAGGATTATGAGTTTGTTGCCATCTTTGACGCGAACTTCCAACCAAACCTGGACTTCTTGAAGCGCACTATGCCACATTTCAAGGTAATTCGAGGGGAATTTTGTACATATTATTATCAGTCATCTGTGGTTTAGGATTCCAATGTTGATTCGTCCATTTGGCTTTTGCAGGACAATGATGAATTGGGGCTGGTGCAAGCGAGATGGTCCTTTGAAAATAAGGATGAGAACCTATTGATGTTGCACTTATTATCACAGTTCATACATGATAGATAAACTTTAGCTTGCTATTGTTTTATTGGGTATTTATAGAGGTTACCCCTTAACTCATGGTACCTGGCACAAAAATCTGCCTTTCGATCGTGTGCGACACTTGATCAACAGAAGGATTTGCAAGATGGCAGGAGCTGCAATCACAAGGTACTGGTACTATGAATGTGAGCAGACCATTGAGAAGGTAGTTGCTAAAATGTGCCAAGGTATTTTGTAACTGATTAGAGGTAAAAAAAATGTTCGCTATGTTACAAATTTTCAAGCTGGCTCGCGTGTAATTATCAATCTTCTTAGTATTATGTGAGTCTTTGCAAAATGGCACAAAATTCTTTTTCAGAGGCTAGCGTATCTGGGAAGCAGTTATGAATGAATTTCTACTGAAGGGGCTCGGGCATGCTAAACAGGTCATTCCTTGCAAGCACAAGACTGCTTATTTTGATTTTCAAGTGTATACATGATTCAAATAATCAATCAACCATCTTAAAGATGTTGTCCACTTATTTTTCTTGTCCTGCTTGTATATATGTGTTTTTATTTCAAGTTAACTCGATAAAATACGGAAGTTTGCATCATTAGCACACAATGGATCTATTTGGTTGGTTTATTTGGATATCAGTTAAATATTTTCTTATTGAAATATAAAGTGTCTCCAAAGAAACACAGTATGCACTGATTTGCATCACTAACCAGTGATCAATAAATGATATGGACCCACTACATATCAACAATAGCAGTCCCATTTTACTTCTGTGTTTACCTATGTGATTTTTTTTGTCATTGTCTATGAACTACTATAGGACTATTTGACGATTTCCTCGGATGTTTTTGTTGCTGCACAGTATGTATTCACATGTTTACAAAGTTTACAAATGACTGGATATGATTGATAGCTGTATATATGGATATGATAGACTCATTACCTTGTCTTTGCCCATACAAGCAATTCGACAATTGTACTGATGGTGTGATGCTGATATTCTTTTTCTAGCTTTCAGGCTTTTCTAACAGGATGCTCTACTGGTGGGTTAGCCACTTACATTCACTGTGATAATTTGCGTACACTGCTGCCAAAGGATTCTAGGGTCAAGTGTCTTGCAGATGGTGGTTTTTTCCTTGATGTGTACATTTTCAAATCACCTTTGATTGTTGTGGATACATTTTACAATTCCTCCTTCTCTTTAGTTGATTTCTGTGTATGTGCTTTGTGATTTCATTTTTTTCAAATGCATGCATGGAGTAATTGCTCGATGTCCTGCTAATCTTCTAAAGTATCTTCATCTCTCAGCATTCAACAAATGTCAACTAGAACACTTTAAGGTTTAAACATTCGAAAAACCATTTTTAGCGTCTGAATATTGAAATCTTAAGCTAAAGTACTCGGAAACTAAAACTACTCAAAGAGAGGATATTTTGTTGTCCTCACTACTGAGTTCTGAGATGAATCATTGCTGGAGCGACCAGTGGTGGTGCATGTGCGTCTAGTTCTGACTTTTCAGATTGGTTTTCTTCACAGTTAATAATTCCTCTTCGGCATCACCTAGCTTACTAATTCCTTTCAAGGCATTGCCCATCAGCAAGAAGAAACACTACATGTACTTTTGACTCTTGTTGTAGGTCAGAAATGAGAAAGTATCTTCAATATCTTATGTTCCTTGAGACCTTGACCCTTTTATGTCATAAACAAAAACATTAGAGAACAGAAATCGTACTACTTTGCTATCATCATCAGCTTGTATCTAACTCATTACATTCTTTTCTCCATTATAGAGAAGCATTTCCAGGCAAAGGACTATGCGGGCTTTCTACAGTGATGTTGTCCGTCTTCAAGTCCCTTTCCCAGTTCCCTCCTTCTTCCAAGATTCTCCATTTCTAATATTCAAGTTTTCTTTTCTGAAGGCTTTGTTCTAGGATCTGTGGAGAAGGTTTTCACACTCAGTTCAAACATGGACCCAGGCCAAGTTAGTCTCTGAATTCCCAACAAATCATTTGCCACAATTATATCATTAGTCTTGCTACCACCGAAGTTATGGTATGCTAAGCATTGCCCCTTTAACTGTGTTCCCGTGCTTCTTTCCACGTGAAGTTTTAAAAGATATCAATACCCCAGTATTTGTTTCTTGATCCAACGTATGTTGCTTGGCAAGTATCATTATCGGTATCCATCATAGGTATTCTACTGTTGTGTTAAAATATCGATATCAACATATATAGTAATTAAAATTTTTGTTTCAGGCACAACATGGGTTGCCTCCATAAGCATCTGATCCTCAACATTCATGGCTAGACTGCAGGCTGGATATTAGCAAGTGCAATTATAACCAACTTGAAATTCTCCAAGGTTGATTCACCTTGCATCTTACTATTCAATTGACTTATCTGTTTTCAGGATTTGTAGTCATGTTTTGCTATGCCAAAACAAACTTTTGCATGTTTTAGCAAAGAACTGCATGACACTATAAGTGAACTTAGGCAGAAAAGGGTCTGGGGTATTTTTATTGACTCTTGCTTTGTACTGTCAGTCGATGAACTCCTTGACTTGGCACTCTCAATCTTCGCCTAGAGTCAACAATAAGGTAACACTTTTGCCTTTCAAAGAAAGCAGTAAAAAGAAAGAATGCGACTACACTGTGATGCCTAGCATTTCATGTCAAGTTGACAAATTATACGTTAATTTGTGTTGAACTGCATTTACAAAATTATGGTGACCATCATTTCCCTTAATATTTTTTTTACAGTAAAGCCGTTTAGAGATTGGTGATTAGGGTTTAAATTATTGGAGGAACCAGAAAAAGTTTCATGTTACTTTGCCATCACATAATATTAACTATTGTCTTAAGATTTATAAACTTTTGTAAAATCGATGTACCGAAGCAAACCCTAAGAGAGAATCTATAAACAGTTTGAGGAGGACTCACAATCTATATAAAAAAAAAATCCGTCTATTCCATGTGTTATACAGGCTGATGAAGTTCAAGTAGTTCTGGCCAACACAAAGCAAGTTCCGGATCAGTTTCTACAAAAGTATAAATCGGTTGACGCAGTATAAATCGGTTGAGACATTTTTGGCCAACAACGTAGGCTATATTTGTATAAATGAAGTTCGACTTTTAGTACACATGTAATGGCAATGTACTTCTCTTCACCTTCATGATCTCTCTAATCCATCGTCATTTATTCACGTCAGTGTGTTACTCATGTTGGTATTCTTTTTGTCTTCTCAAATCCATGTAAAATCCAGAGTTTCACCTCAAATGATTATTTTTAATTAGGATTAATGGCTCAATATATAAGCCTTGTGATTTAGACCTCCTCTAATGTTGTGTTTTAGCCAGTTCAAATGAGGGGAGAGAAGGCATTGAATTGATTCAATACATTGGAGGTATCGATTCTAACAAAAAAAAATGCAGGGAACCGGACTCTATTTAGAAGTCGATTCAAAGCATTAAATAACTCATATGAGCATTAAACAACTACATAGGAGATAGTCCGGTTGAGAGATGATATTATTATTTTGTGGTTTTTTAATGTAACGTGGGTTTCAGTTATTAGTAGGAATGGATTCAATACATTAGAGAAATACAAGCTCAATTACTACAATATTTACATGGCATGACTTTAAATTGACATCGGTTCAATACACTAAATATGCTCTTAAAGACTTTTATAAAAAAAGTTGCTAAATACGCAAGTGTTCACCCCGCGCGCCTTGGATTCTAGTAATACAAGCACTTTTGACATAAGTACGATATTACTCGTAGATAGCGTTACGACGCAGCAAATCACGTGAGCTTTCAACGTGTGTACGCCCTCCTGTGTCTCTCGGCCGTCTTGCGTGTTTGTGCCTCCTCTCCAACCAAGGACACGTGTGTTGTAAGCACGTACGAAGCACTTTGATACAAAAATTGCAAACAAGAGAGGGCTATGGCACGATTGCGGTACTTTTCGGCTCATCAACACGGTAAATGATTTTTTTTCTCTCTGAGGAAATATATTACCTATGGTAAACACACATACGCAATTTTTAGGAACTAGTACTCCATACTGTGTTATTTTAGTGTTGCTTGTTCGGTTTCCATTGTCCATCCTAAAACTGGTGATCCGCCCATCACTCGCACACATTTGGCATGTCACGGTTTGTGGGCGACCACGTGGAAGAAATTAGAGGCTAACGGTCACCGACTCTACTATTGACCAAACATCAACCAATCGAGAGTGCTCGTAGAATCACGATCTTCTCGCCCTCGGAGTCTAAGAGCATCTTTAATAGTGGTCATCATAGTCATCTTTTAGCTGTTATATTACTCAAAATTCTAGTTCTAGTCGGAGAAAAAAGGATGTGAAAAGAGAGAATATGTCATCTCTTATATAAGAGACAAGTTTGACATGTAAAACATCGTAAATTGTAAGTATTCAAGGAGAAAAGTTGTATAAAAAATTAGAAGATATTATCTCTAAAATTATCTATAAATAAGTTAGAAGGTTTAGAGATAATCTATAAGACAAATTGTTATACGACAAGCCCCTGCTAGCACGCTGAGCACTGGGATTCGACTCAACTCTCGCTCGTTCTCATCACGTTGTCCACGGCTCCACGCCACGCACGCGGTGGGCGCGCTTCGAGTCCGCATGAAAAATTCTTCTCCAAAAGGAAGAAGTCGCAACAAAGTGTGCCTTTTTTGTGTGCGGATTACTATGAGAGAGGGGGGTGTGTAGTCTGCGGTACTTCTCTCTGGTTATCAGATCAGGATGACTTTGTAGCTTTGTAGTACTACTTAATTTGTGCAATACTTTTTGCATGTTTCAAGAACAACTACAGCAGCAGCAGCAAGGGGATACTTTCGTCTATAAATCTACGAAACTGCTATACATCTGTCGAATGTTATTTCTGTTGTGAAATATATCACTCTCGCTCTCCTGTACAAAAATTAGAAGCACAAAGATAAATAAATGCTTCTTCAATTCAGAAAAGTACAATGTTTTAAAAAACGTAGCAACAATCTCATTAATTCTGTATCGTTCATGTCTTTTTATGAATTAACTGTTCATCATACAAATACAATTGCTCGAGTTGATGAGATGGCATAAAATGTGTCCTGCCCAATGTGGTAGGCAGGAATGGAAAATGCGCAGGAACTACGTGTGTGTGTGTGTGGAATCAAAGAATCATCATTGCTGCATCCTAATAAGATGTAAGATCACCCTGCCTTAATTTTGCTCTAGTGCTTCCCTCTGCGTGCGTGCGTGCGTGCTGTTCATCTCAGAAATCGAAGATGAGCTTCCGGAACTTCTCCATGTGCTCGGCTTGCAGCGAGATGGCCACCGACAGGCTGCCGTCGCCGCTGGCGCTGGGGAGCACAAAGGCGAGCCCCTCGTACGCGATGCCGCCGGGGCCCATGAACACCGGCCGCCCCCACCCGAAGTTGGCGTCGTGGATCGGCAGGCGCACCCAGCTGGTGAGCCCGAGGTTTGGGCACCGGAACGTGTGCGCGCCGCGAACCAGCGCCGACAGGTCCGGCTGCAGCTCCAGGTAGTCCAGCGCCGAGCTGCAGTAGTCGTTGTCCATCCTGTCCAGCGCCGCCTGGATCGTGGACGCGCCGTCCGCCAGCGCGCTGGTCACCTTGCCGGCCTCGGCGAGCGGCGTGGCGGTGAAGATGACGTTGCCGAAGTAGCCGTTCGGGAGCGGCGGCTGCAGCCGCTGCCGCCCGTCCGTGGCGCAGTACAGCTTGGTGGGCTGCTCGGCGGGCAGGCCGCGCGCCAGGGACGCGCATCGCCACACGTGCGCCGCGAGCACCGCGTACGTGCTGAACCGCGGCGCGCCCTCGACGCCCTTGGGGAGCAGGGAGCGGAGGCGGCCGAGGTCGGAGCGGGACAGCCTGAAGATGTCCACCGCGGTGGGCGGCGGCGCCGGCTTGGCGGTGAGGGCCTGCGGCTCCGAGGCCAGCATGGCGGGCGCGGGCTGGTACTCGACGTGCGGGTGGGACGGGGTCGGCGGGTCCCTGGCGCGGAGGAGGGTGCGGTCGATGAATGGCATGACGGCGATAGGGACGCCGCGGCAGAGGTCGGACCATGAGTTGATGAAGTGCAGGCCGGACAAGCCGTCGGCGACGTGGTGCTGCATGCCCACGCCGAGGGCGACGCCTCCGCACTTGAAGTAGGTCACCTACAAAGCAAAAGCGCGAGAGTTAGGCTCGCAAAGTGTTTCATTTTTTTTTCGGAACTACTGTGGTGTTTAACTATTCTATTCGAATACATTAAAAGATTACCGACCGATTCTTGCCACTATCAAATTAAGAACTAGAAGAGATTGCACATTGCAGTGCCAGTTATTCTTGGAAAAAAAATGCAGTGACAGGGGAATACAACTAATACAAGCAACCGTGTCCGTGTGACTGTGAGGAGGACTGACGAACTCTTTCTTTTCTTGAAAAAAAACTTAGGGCAAGTGGCTGACAACTAATCGTACTAATTAACACATATGGGGAAGGTTCCATCTAGTAATGATTTTATATTACACCTACCATTTCACTAAGATACCTCTCCTTCAACTACTATACCACACTAAAGCTCAATCGGCTAGATACAATTCATTTGCCATCTTGCATCGCCAGTGTATGTCATCAAGGTACTGTTGCATATGAGCAATCGGTCCCTTGGGAGAATATCCAAGGTCGTAGTCATGCCAAGCTAGTCTGGATGTTCCACAACACCTTACTTGATGTGTGTCCACAATAATGGAAGTCAGCCATATATAATCATTGAACTACAGCTAAGGCTCGACCAAAAATGATAGCTGCAAGCTAAGAGAAATGCAGAGCAGATCGAAGAATCAACCTAAGGTTGCTTGCTAGCACAAGAAATGTCGCCAAAAAATATTCTTGGCATTCCAGTTGGGCTATCATTTTCTTGCAACCAACATGTGATGTGCATCCCAAGAAAATGACATACAGCAAGCAACCACATTTCGCTGTTTGATGGAGGAGAAACTCACTCTACTTCACCCCCATGTGGTTGTTGATATACCAATCGAGGCTGCACACGATTATGATCTGGCAACCTTATAAAAATATTGGTTCACATTCATGTTTGAAAAGATGCCATCATTTGTAGTGTCTATACAAATTTAGGTGGCAGGTAACACCAGGGTAGTCCACAAGACTCGACAGCGAGTTGGACTCAAGCAGGTAACATGGCGCTCTCCGGACTGAGGATATTTTTCTTCCCGGAGGCTGAAGGGCGAAGGCCGTCAGAATAGTTCAGCCTAACAATTGGCTGATGCCGTTAATCATAACACTAAGAGCATGTACAATGGTATAGATAGCTATTACCTATAGCAACTCCTCATATCACCTGTAGATAGTACTAAAGACAGCTTATACAATGGGTTGTAGGGATACGATCATTCTGAGTTGTAGACAACACATATTTTTTAATACTTTTTGGTTACGATGCTACTGATCATTCTGAATTGTAGATAACATATTTCTCTCTCTTTATTCTCTTTCACCTATATCAGTTTAAATTCTACGTGACAGAGGCTATAGACAGCTGATGTAAGCCTATTGTACATGACCTAATAGCATATTTGGATGTTATAGTGTTTATAAACCACGGTATTTGAAAAATCATAGTTTTTAGTGTACCATTCATAAAATACTGCAGTTCATGAATACTACAGTATTTTACAATTTGGCGGAAAACCATGATGTGTTTGGGAATTGCAGTATTCCATACAATATTTTATTTAAAAAGTACATGCTATGCTAACTAAATGTTATTAAGAAAACTAGCTATGTCTATATGCTTGTTCGTACATGTATTATTTTGAAGAAAGTTCGTACATGTATTTGGTTGCTAGATTTTATTCGTCAAATTTTATAAGCATACTGGTACATTGATGCGCTGATGCTATGTGATGATGTTGTATCTCTTTACCGTACGAGCTTATGTATGAGCCATGATAGATGAATACGTGCCGACACCTAAACATGGATATTGTGGAGAGGTTTACGTCTTTGAGGTGCTAGCCGTGGAGAAGAAAAAATTAATACAAGGGAGACGGGAATATTGAATGCAACTGTGTGCAAGCTAAGAGACCTATGAAAAAGAAAAACATTCCATCTAATTAGTATGCCCCCAAACAGGAATGTGATATGTCCAGACTCCAGACTCACAAAGCCAGTTGTTAAGAGATTTCAAAGGCACAACTTGATCCTGACCCAAACGAGGATAGTATTATATTTGCATCGCCTGACAACAAATATTTTCTAAAAGTTGGCACGAATGATATCCTTCGAAGAACAGAACATTCTGCTTTCTTTACGGGCATCGCAACCGAGGGCTACGGCACTCGCAGCACAGTATACTACTACAGGCCGTTGGTTTTCGCCAGGTGTATTAAATAGCAAGATAGCGATCAGCCGATCAACCAGGGAGAGTGTAATGCCCCCACAATACACCTCCTCGGTTTTACCACTTACGCTTGTGGCGTGTCGAAAGGCATCCTAATAGTGTCGTATCACCTATCGATTAGCTCTTTCGTATCAGCAAAACTCTATGTGGAAGAGAGAGAAGGAAGCCATCGTCTTCTCACGCGACGAGCGCTACACGCGAACCAAGACAAAGTGACGAGCGAAAACACTGATGGAGCTAATCGACTCCAGATGCCGACGAAAACACGAACCAAGACAAAGCATCGGGAGTGAAGACGCTGGCTGAGAATGGGACGACGACGATCTCCACACCCGGCGACGACATCAACCACGATGACGTCAATCTCCCGGCGCGCCGATCGCAGCGAGGCAAATCCGATCGCCAAAACGGGGCCGATAGGCTGGATCTAGCCGGATCCAGATGCTTTGGCGGCGGAGACCGTTTAGGGCATCGGCTGGGGAGAGGGCAGCGGTGGGGCGCTGGTGGAGGAGAGGGCGGTGGTGGAGCACCAATGGATGAGAGGCGGTGGTGGTGTCAATCAAGTGAGGGAGAGAGGGTGTCGATGGGGAATGTGAGGGAGAGAGGGTGTCGGTGGGGAAGGAATTTATTAAAAAAAAATTGATTGTAAAATAATTAAAAGATGATATTGTGGAGTATGTTAGAGATAATGTATTGAAGGAGTTGCTTGTAGTACTGTAGCTAAGATGAAGATGTTAGAGACAACCTAAAAATATATACTATTGAACACGTCCTAATGTCAACGACACAGCCAGACGGCGCCGGCGAGGCGACGACCCAGACAAGCTGCTAAAAACGACGCGCGGCCATCAGTTTTGACAGAAACTTTGGCACTCGGCGTTGACGGCGGGCAGAATCCGTCTTTCGCACGCAACCGCGCTGTACTCTGCTCTGCTTCGGCGCTTCCTAACATGGAGTAGTAGTCCGAAAGGATGGAAAGACGGGGAGACAGGAAAAGTTTACCTGGAGCACGAGGAGCGGGAAGGAGGAGATGTCGTCGGTGTAGTCGACGGCGGGGATGAGGCGCTTGAGGTCCATGGTGGGCGCGAAGTCGCCGAAGTCGTCGACGGTGGCGTCGGGCGCGTCGGCCTCCACGAAGAGCACTCCCTCCGCGTTGCAGTCGATCTCCACGCGCCCGTCCTCGTCGCGCACCAGCCGCCCCGCCATCGGGTAGAACGGCACCAGCGCCTCCGCCAGCGCCCGCCGCATCCTCTCCGCGTCGAAGTAGCGCCCGCCGTCGCCCTCCTCCCCCACCGCCGCGTCCTCCCGCCGGTAGAAGTAGACGCTGGGCGTGTGGAACCGCGGCACGACCAGGTCGAGGTTGGAGTTCCACAGCAGCCGGCGCGGCGTCTCCCCCGCCGGCCGCACCATCGTCGACCCCCGCACCGTGATCTTCATCTGCATGCCAGCCCACACACGCATTGATGGATTAATCCACCGATCAAAACACCTCGACAAAACAAACGAACACGAAGAAATTCAAGCGGCAAGAACTCACAAAGAGACCAACCTTGTTTGACGCGAGATCGAAGCGCTCGCCTTGCCGCGGCAGGCAGATCTGGGAGAGAGGCAAGCAAAAGGCAAAGGTCTTCTCTCCTTTACGTGGAAACACGCGTGGTACGATAATGGAGCGAGTGGTAGTTAGGTAGCTCTTGGTGGAGAGCTGGTGAGCGAGGTGGGGGTGGCGCGGCTTCTATAGCGATTAGCGGGGGGGAGTTGGTGAAAGCTCGCGGAAATGCTCCGTGGACTCGGTCCACCCCCACCGGACGATGGACGTGGCTGCCGGTAATCTGTTCATCAGCCTCGCCTGATCTCTGCATTGCATCAGCATTGACAGCTTCGGAAATTTACTGAAGGAGAATTTATCACCAAAATGTTTGCAAACCAAGGACGACGACCGCTTCAATGGCGTACGAGGACATGCGAAGCGGTCGTAGAATCAAGCATGCAGATTGTTTCAACCTTTGGAGGCGCACTAGTAGACACGTAGCCTTAATTTCTTATGGTGGTTTTTCACTAGCTCGTACCTATGGTTCGTTTTAGCACTAGTAGTGCTACTATTAATCTAATAACTATCATAAGGTGCAATAGTTACTGCTCATCATGTTCCTATCCGTGTCTTGGTTTAGTTGTTTCGTTGAATGTTCAGCGCCAGCCGTACGTTCAGGAATTTTTCACGACCCCGTCATGCAAGCCTGTTGGTGTGACCCGAGTATGGTAAGTTCAATATTATAGCTGGATCCGACCGACATGACTCGTGTCGTGCTTGGGTCGGTACCCTGGTCCGGCGTGGCGCAACCCAGGGCACGACACAGCCTGGCCAGCAACTGCGGTGAGGCCAGCGTGACGCAGGGAGGAGGAGGCAGGGCTCGAGCGTAGCCGGCACAGAGGAGAAGGGCGTGCGCGGAGGAGGAAGCGGCAGCGACGACACGGGCTAGGTGCGGTGGAGGCAGTGGCTAGGATGGGAGGCGGTGGAATCTAGGAAGAAATGGTCGGTTGGCTCTCGAGCGCTCGGTGCTGCCTGTGCATGCTGCCTTATCCTGACCCGATCAGGCCAACGGTGTCAGATCGGCCCGACACAGCCTAAAAGACCAGCGTGACGTATTTGAATCAACACTCCGATCCATAAACTAGCATGCCATAGCCTACGGTAAACAGGCTGGCCAAGCCAGGCCTAATCGTGCCGGGTGGCCGTGCCGTGCTGTCGGCCCGTTCGGCTACCACTGCTCTGAACCAATCAGCTTATGAGAGAACACGTACGACTTCATGCTCCATGTGTTCTTTTTTCCTGATCGGCGAAGATGGCAATTGACGTGATATGCACAGTCGTGTTAGTTCCGATCATTCCGCGCAAATGATTGCTTCACTAATTTTTTGCCGGTCCATTTTTTTTTAAGAAACCGACAGTAGGAATGCTCATTATATTAATATAAAAAGAGCAAAATGAGAGCCACGAAGTACAAGATAAAAATTAACAAGGACATTAATTACAGAGTATTGAAATGCTCCAGACACCCCCCCATTAGGTACCAAGTTTTACCCTCCTCTTTGATCTTCGTTAGGAGTTCCAGCGGTGCGCTGGCTTTGTTATTGAAGATTCTTGTGTTCTGTTCCTTTCAGATCTTCCAAATAATTAGGATCTGGGTCGTAATCGTGGCTTTCCTATGGGAGCCTTTCGTCTCCGCTACATTAGACCACCAAACCAAGATATTCGTGCTAAGAGACTAAAGGGATGGCTGTAGGCTATCATTTTCTAGCCAGTCCAACACATGCTTCCAAATTCTTCTAGAGAAGCAACACTGGGCGAAAAGATGTATGGCCGATTCTGTAGTGTATCTGCATAGGTGACAAAAACATTGGTTTGGCCACCCCTAGTTTCCAATCTATCTGAGATCCAAAACTTATTTTGGATTGCCAGTCAGGTGAAGAATTTGCACTTTGGGGGGCGTGGGTTTTTCAAATTATTGTTTTAAAATTTATCTCAATAGACTTCAGAAAATGTAAAGCGCAGGCGTATTGTGATGAGTAGGTTTCTTTCAGAGTTTGCATCCATGATATCTTATCTAGGGTGCCTTTTATCAGTTGGATTTAGTCGGTTTTGATCCAAGGTCCTACGAGTATTAAGTGTACTTTGGTTGGTTGGTTGGTTGGTTGGTTCCTTTCAGAGTTTTTTTGCCGGTACGTGATTCGTATTAAGAGTACTTTCGTTCGTGCATGCATATATGTTTGCCGTCATCACGACAAATGGAAGAAAGGCCATGTACTCATGCATGCCGCGCCCACCTTGTTTTCTTGGAAAGGCCATGCACTCATGCATGCCCACCTTGTTTTCTTGGCCGGCGACATATCACCATTCTGCAGATCATGCGAGGCTCACAAATTAGATGCCGCCCACAGGTACGAGGTAGTAGTGTACAATTGTACACAGTGGCTGTGATAGAATTGCTCGAATTAATGTTGGCATGTTATAAATGGAGATGTCAGATGTCCTCTTTTTGATAGGGAGTTTGAGGATTTATCATTACGAGATAGATGTATATAAAAATTTAGTATCTCATTGACATGTGGTCCTAGAATCCATATGTTAATGAAATATCGAGAGGTTTATCCGCATATGCATCTATTAATAATGATAAATCCTCAATAATTCTATTTTTAATTAGTAGCACCGGATGCTAGATCTGGAGTGGTTGCTAGCTGCTCCAAAATGGCCGGGGTGCATGCCAAAGGGCGTTTTATTGACTAATCTTAAAAATAGGCCTATAAATCTCTGAATAGACTAGTTCATGCATCATTTAGCGTTGGCCTCCTCAGCTCCCCATTGGTTAGAGCCACATTGGAACTGCTCTAGGCTCGTACTCGATCAACACTTGTTTTTCGAGAAGAACGTTTGTGAGACCATCCTCTATACTGTACAACCCTTACGAAAAGTGAACCTGACACATCGGGTTGGCACAACGCAACTGCTAGAATAGGACTCTGTTTGTATTTCTTTATCTTATCTGTATATGGTTTTCTTATCTGTATATGACAACTCTCTTTGTACTCCCTGTATATATTGCCAATTGGGTCTCTTGAATAGATACACACAATATTCATAACATGGTATCAGAGCTAAGGTTCTAACCTAACTCCTTCCGCTGCTATCCCGACGCCGCCATCGCTCGCACGGTAGCCATCCGCGCCATGCCCGAGCCTACCCCGACGCCGCCACCACGGTCCTTTGTCACTTGACGCCGCCGCCCACACGATCATCGAGCACCTTGCCGCCGCCGCTAAACGCCGCCGCCTCCGTCGCCATCTCCCGATCGCCGCCTCGACGCCGTCCTCCTTCCCCGACGCAAAGCTAGCTAGCGTCGCCACGCCCACGCCATTGCCGCCCCGCCGCACGCCCAAGGTTCGGCCGCCGCCGCCAAATGAAACCTATTTCCCTAGCGCGTGCGCATGAACTAGGCGTTTCGGCGCCTAAAAAGGTCGATCTAACCGCCGCGCCATCCAGCGTCGCCTGTTAGACTTCATTGCCTTGGTCGCCGCGCCGTCCAGCGCCGCCTACCGGTGGCTTCCGTTCCATCAGCTACGATCCCATTCTCGGGAACAAAGCTTAATAGGACGAACTACAGCTTGTGGTCTTTACTCATGGAGATCGCGCTCGATGGTCTCCACCTCTGGGGACATATCACTGGTGCCCGACCTTGTCCGCCGTCGTCGGTTCAGCCTCCTCCCAGACAGCCTACTTCTGCATCTCCTACAGAAGATGAGGCCTCCAAGAAGGAGGCAGAGGCCGCCGCCGCTGCTGATGAAGCCTTTCAGTATACCATAGACACTTTTGAGCGCTGGTGTGTTGATGAGGCCCATGTTCGAGCCATCCTAGTGGTCAGCGTTGACGACTCTATTCGGCCAGACATTGTTGATCTGCGTGCTACTCGTCAGATCTGGGAGTACTTGCGTGAGCGATACCAGCAGAGCAGCGATGCTCAGTTCTTTTCGCTTCAACGTGAGTTCGAGACGCTTCGCTAGGAGGACTCCTCCGTTGGCGACTTCTTCCGAGCCCTAGCCAGTCTCTGGCGCCAGCTGGATGAGCTAGCTTCTCCGCTCTGCTAGGAGTGTCATAAAGTGCAGAAGGCGGATCGTGATCGTCTTCGCCTTTATGA
Organism: Phyllostachys edulis; assembly: GCA_036346405.1. Taxonomy (NCBI): domain Eukaryota; kingdom Viridiplantae; phylum Streptophyta; class Magnoliopsida; order Poales; family Poaceae; genus Phyllostachys; species Phyllostachys edulis. The sequence continues at coordinate 72,808,192 of CM070548.1, read as the reverse complement.
TTTCGTCTGCCATCTTCGCCCAAAGTTTGAGCCTGTCAGGGCTCAACTACTGAGCCACTCACCACGACCGACAGTCACCAAGGCTCTTTCGACGCTTCGTGCTGAGGAGCTTCGCCGCGGGTTAGCAGCACAGTTTGTTCCGGCTGTGCTTGCTACCCCTTCTTCTTCGACTACACCAAGCGGTTTACGCCCGACTACGATCCTCCTCGGGTGTCGGTTTCTGCTCCTGTTTTTGCACCAACTGGGGTTCAGTGCAATTATTGTAAGAACTTTGGGCATGACTACCAGCGTTGTGCGATGCGAAAAAAGCATAATAAAGTGCGTGGAGTTGGGCGCTCCAAGGGAGAACAGGGAGGCCCTTCCTCGACAGAAGGATAGACCAGCATGTCAGGATCTTCTCAGCGAGGTGACTCTGTTCGCCGATTACATCGGGCTCTAGTTCAAGCGACTTTCTCTCACTCGAAAAGTTACATTAGTCTAGCTCGACGTCTACTCCGTACTTCTTGGGTTACGGATTACGGTGCCTCTTTCCACATGACACCGGACTCCACATCTCTCACTTCAGTAGGACCTCCTGTTTTTCCTATCTCAGTTCAGACAGCCGACGGTACTCCTTTGTCTATCAGCAGTCAGGGCACCCTTTTGTCCACTGACTTTTCTATTCTAGCTGTTTCTCATGTTCCTCAGCTTACCATGCAGCTTCTCTCAGTGGGTCAGCTCACTGATCTCGGCTGTAGGGTTGGTTTTGACTCTCACACCTATTTTGTTCAGGACCGACAGATAGGGACGGTTCTTGGGACTGACCGGCGTCGTAGGGATCGTCAGGGTCACTTGTGTGGGTCTCGTCTTTCTTCATTAGTTCATCAGGGTGTTCTTAGACGTGTTCATGTTGACACGTCCATGTTTTGTCAAGGTTGTAAGCTGGGCAAGCAGCTCCAACTTCCTTATCATTCTAGTGAGTCCTTGTCTTCTCGCCCTTTTGATTTAGTTCATTCAGATGTATAGGGACCTGCGCCTATTATCTCTAAAGGCGGGCATAAATCTTATGTGATCTTCATTGATGATTATTCCCGTTTTACATAGATTTTCCCTATATCCAATCGTGGTCAGTTTCTTGCGATCTATCGTAGCTTTGCAACGATGGTTCGTACTCAGTTTGATTCCCCTATCCGTACTTTTCGCTGTGATTCTGCTGGTGAGTATTGTTCTGGTGCTTTTAGACAGTTTCTTTCTGAGTAGGGCACTCTTTACCAATCTTCTTGTCCTGGTGTCCATGCTCAAAATGGGGTTGCTGAGCACAAACATCGCCATCTAATTGAGACTGCCCGCACTCTTCTCCTTGCCTCTCACGTTCCACCACAGTTCTGGGCTGAGGCTATCTCTACGGCTGCATATCTCATCAATATGCAACCCTCCACTGCTCTTAAGGGTATCAGTCCTATAGAGCGTCTCTACTCTCGAGCCCCCTAGTACACTCACCTCCGTGTTTTTGGTTGTACTTGTTTTGTTCTGCTGTAGCCTCGTGAACGCACTAAACTATTGGCCCAGTCAGTTGAGTGCGTGTTTCTTGGTTATAGTTCTAAGCATAAGGGTTATCGTTGTTGGGATCCTTCTGCTCGACGAATCAGGATTTCACGAGACGTTGTCTTTGACGAATCTCGACCTTTCTTCTATCGAGATTCGGCTCCTCCTGTTTCCACCGTTGAGTTGATTTCATGGTTGTCTCTTTCTGACTCTTCACCTATTTCTCCATTATCACAGTCTTCCCCTGGTCTGTCTCCAGTGGTTCCTTCTGTACCTCTGCCTCCGGTGTTGCCTCCTGCAACACCGCCTCTTGTTCTTGCAGCACCACCATCTCGTTACTCTGGTGTTCACTTCTCCAGGCGTCCTCATCCTTCACCAGCCTCCCCTCCTGGTATCTTGCCGACACCCACATCTGTTCCTCCTGTTGATGCTCCTCGTTACGTTCTTCGTGACCGGACATCCCTTCGACCTCCTGATCGTCTTGGATTTGCTTCGATAGCTCATGCTCTCACTGTCACTGAGCCTAGTTCTTATCGTGAGGCTGCTCCTCATTCTGAGTAGCAGCTCGTTATGGCAGAGGAGCTTGATGCTCTTCGACGTACGGAGACTTGGGATATTGTACCGACACCTGTGCATGTTCGTCCGATCACGTGCAAGTGGGTGTACAAGATTAAGACCCGGTCTGATGGTACTATCGAGCGCTACAAGACTTGTCTTGTGGCTCGTGGCTTTCAGCAGGAGTACGGTCGTGACTACGATGAGACTTTTGCCCCTGTTGCCCATATGACCATTGTTCGCACTCTTGTTGCGGTAGCTTCTGTTCGCCGGTGGTCTATCTTTCAACTTGATGTTAAGAATGCCTTTCTTAATGGTGTTTTGCATGAGGAGGTCTACATGCAGCCATCACCTGGGTATTCTATTCCTAATGGGCACGTCTGTTGTCTTCGTCGTGCTCTTTATGGCCTCAAATAGGCTCCTCATGCCTGATTTGCGCGTTTCACCTCAGTGATTACTGCTGTCAGTTTCACTGTCAGTTCCCATGATCCTGCTCTTTTTGTCCATATCTCATCTCGGGGTAGGACACTTTGCTTCTTCAGTATGTTGATGATATGCATCATCGGTGATGATTCCTCATTCATCACATATGTGAAGAAGCATCTCGATGAACAATTTTTATGGTGATCTTGGTTCTCTTACGTACTTCCTTGGGATTGAGGTCTCTTCCATGCACGAGGGCTACTACCTCTCCCGTGAGGTATGTCTAGGATCTTCTTGATCGATGTGGTCTCGACCGACACTCGACTTGGCCGAGACTCCCATGAAGCTATCCCTACAGCTTCGTGCCACTGATGGTGATCTTCTTGAGGATCCTACTCGATATCGTCGTCTTGTTGGGAGTTTAGTGTACCTTGTGAGCACTCGTCCTGGTATTTCTTATACTGTTCATATCTTGAGTCAATTCATGGCATGTCCTACCAATCTTCACTACAGTCACCTTCTTCGTGTTCTTCGCTACTTGCGTGGGACTATCTCTCGTTGTTTGTTTTTCCCTAGCTCTACCTCACTACAACTTCAGGTGTACTCCGATGCGACCTGGATCAGTGATCCTTCTGATCGTCGTTCTCTTTCTGCTTACTGTGTTTTCTTGGCTCCTCCTTGATTGCAGGAAGACTAAGAAGCGATCGCGATTCCTATTCGAGCGAGAGGTGAGTTGAGAGCTATGGCGGCGATGACAGCAGAGGTTACTTGGTTGAGGTGGCTACTTGCAGATTTTGGAGTGTCTATCTTTGGGACCTCGACTCTTTTGTCGACGATCTGAGTCTTATCGAGATTGCTTTCGGGACCCAGTGAAGCATGGGCTCATCAAGCACATTGGTGTGGATCTTGTACACTCGCTTCACAGTGCGAGGAGAATCTTCTTTACGGTTTGTCTTAATTATAATTATAGATTCTTCACCTTGCGAAACCACAGACTAGGGATTGCGTGATAGAGCTTTCAGGAGCGCGGATCCAGCAAGTAGAGCGCTGGCGTCGCGATCTTTTTGCTCTCCCAGGAAAGACGTAGCCGTGAGTAGATCAGCGCGTTTGGTGAGAGAAAATATGGACACACGACGCACGGTGGTTCGAGCAACTTCTGGTGGGTCAGTCTTGCAACACAGCTGCTTGCACGGGACGCGTTTGTCCTCGGAGAAAAGGCTCGGTCAGCAGGAAGGAAATGATCGTTATCCGGGTCAAGATGGGGTCAGGGAGAGACCTCATGCTCACGGTAGGTACGCATGCATTTGTGGTCTCGCCGACTTGCCGTCTCGGTGTGTGGAATCATGCATTTGTGGTCTCGCCGACTTGCTGTCTCGGTGTGTGGGACCATGCGAGACCTTGTGGTTCGCCTGCGCGCGATAAGGTCTTGGTTCCGCGGCGCGCGATAAGGTCTTGGTTCCGCGCGCGCGGAACTTCCTCGGGCCACCGCAGCGCTGCAGCAGCCGGACCGTGTGAACTGTGAAGGTCTGGCAGCGGTCGGTCGGCACCTCGGCCCAAATCCGTGTAGAATCTCAGCGCCGCGGACACATTGCACTGGAAAAGAAAAGACGAATAGAGTATACAGTACAGCGTCCTGTAGTACCTCGGCCCAAATCCGTATGCATGCGTACGAGCTTTTTGCGTTCTGGTTGTCACCTTATAATTGGGCCCAGGCCCATGATGACTCGTGAGCCCCGAGTCTAAGGTAAAAACGTTAGTTAGCTTTACAGCGTCAGATTTGCGAGTGTTCGACTTGTTTGTTGCCGGTGGAAAAACCCGTGTAGGGGCGTTGAAGTGAAGTGTCGCCTCGAGCGTAAGACGATTGTCCTGGAGGCCTAGGAGGTCTGGTTTCATAGTAGTTAGTTCGGTCCATCTTTGAATGAGCTACACGGGTAGAGGGGGAGAGGAGTTGGGGTCGTCGTTTTTCGGTTCTGCATCGTCCATTGCTATCGCCGAGCAAAAGACCCGCATCCCCACAAAACTCATATGAAGCCCCCTGCTGGTGGCACTGTCAACGAATGGACCATCCTGCACCTGCTTCTACTCTTCTCTCTCAAGTCGGTGTTAGGGCGATCCTCTTCTCTGTCCGGTGTTAACTAGTTCGAAACTCCTGTGGGTAGACCTGTTCAAATGCCGGGACAAGTCGGGCTTCGGGCCGGGTTTGAAAAGCTCGGCTAAAATCATCGAACAGAGCAAACCTTGCAGAGTCTTAAATCAATTTCAAGACAAAAGTATTATTTTAATCATTTTTTGGAATAAAAAACTAATATTTAATTTATTTCCAGCATTAAATAAATAGATTTATGCTTTTTAAAATTGTTTTTACTGTGATTTCAGGCCGGGCCAGGCTTCCTTCGGGCCGGAATTGCAATCCCAAGCCCGGCTCGGACATAGTCGGACTCGGGCCAGGCCGCCCGTGAACAGGTCTACCTGTGTGTTGGTTGGGAGGTGCTGTTTTGCCCTTAGCTTTGATGTGTGTGCGACAGAGCTGGATGGTGTTAGGGTGTTGTCTAGAGGTTGCTAACTAGTGTCTCTAGCTCTGGTGTTGCTGTTAGAGTGTTGTAAGGCGTGCCTCAGTCTTGGGCTCCCTCCCGCCGTGGGTTTTCTCCCTATCGAGGTGTATCCTTTTATTTTATCCTGTTTTCTCCTACTTTATCAATGCAAATGGCAGCTCTCCTACCTCTTCATTCAAAAAAAAAATCTAGCTTTCTTGTATTTAAAATAATAAAAATAGCATCGCAATAAACTTGACAGACTAGACAGACGATGTGTATCCTCTACCGCGCTCCCAATCTGCGGAAGCCACCTACCGCCTTCTCATTCCGCAGTAGACCTATCACGCATTCGATCCGTGGCAGGATGGCATGCGCACGTACCTACCATAGGCAGACACGTTTCTACCATGGACTGGGAGCGGGTAGGTGTCTTCCACAGACTAGGAGCGCAGTCGATGCCTATCGTTGTGCCCATTTTCGAAATTTCATGCAAGCAGAGGTATCTTTCTCGTTTTTTCCCCTCAAAACATACTTGGCTTTCTATTAGGAGTTGCCTACTATAAAAGTTTACAATTCTTTTTTTAAAAAAAACAAATATGTAGGAGAGGACATTTAATACATGCATGTAAAATTTTAATATCAAAGTCAATCGCATTTGGAGGACGTGAATTTTACAAGCAGCGAACATGAATAGTGGTGTCTCGATTCGAGTCTTAAAGTCCTAGATTGAGTGGAACCATCCAATCCTAGGTATAAACTTAATTTGATAGAATCTTTAATATCATTATGATTCTAGAAAAAAATTGTCAGATCTCAAGCATAATTTATAAGCGATTCTACCAATTCTAGTAATTAATTATTAAAAATTACTCAACAAATGTCCTTTCATTGTAAAGTTTCATCGTATATTCATCATATATATAATTATTTGTATAAACAGCAAATAATATTTTTTCACTATACTTTTGTAAATAAAATATTTTAAATTATGATTCAAAGCATGATATTATAATATGTACACAAAATATGTGTTATATATACAACTTGTGTTAATTAATATATAATTACGATAGCATAGGCAATCTGTAAATTTAATTAGGTACCAAATGACTAAATAAATGGAGAAATCACAGTCGAAACATGTGGCTGATTGAGAAAATACATTATTTGGTAGAATCAGGTAGGATCTTAGATTGTACAATTCGATCCTAGAATACGATCCTATCGGAGCACCACTGATCCAATTCAAGATCTCGATTCTGACAACCTTGATTCATGCATAATTTGTCTCTTTCATACCTCAAAATGCAATATAAATTTGTCTAGAAAATTTACATAGTTGTAAAATATATCCTCCCTAAATCTTCGATTTTTTAGAATATTTGAACATTTTATACGTAGATAACACAAAGGTAACACTACAAGAGGGAGCAACACACGATATTTCCTTGGCATTCTATAGTCTTCTCTCTATCGTGGGAGCATGTTTCACACCGGTGCAAATTGATCTAGGAAACAATATGGATATGAACTTAATTCAAGTTGGATTCAGTTCTGTTTGAAACGCAAGATTTTTAAATGAATTTTATAAAAATTTCACATGAAATGATTTAAATCTTGTAGATTTTTTTTTTTTGGGGGTCACACGTTCTAAATGAGGTTTTAATATGCATTCAACTATATCACACTAGGTAGGTTCGATCGTTATAAAGTACAACCAATGTTCTCTTTCCTATAGTGGACAGAAACGCTGGCCTCTGGTAGCCCCCACGTTGGTTTTTTTGCCAAAAACCCTCGCGCTTTCTGGAATCATGTCGAAGTCCTCGGTTTGTCGACCGACAACCGTCAGATCACGATCATACAGCCGGAATCGAGTGGGTGGACAACCATGGGATCACGGCTTTGGAATAGATGGCACAGATCCGTCAGTCCCATCCCCGCCTTTGTCGCCTAGGGTTAGCCCCTCGATACCCCAGCCTTCGCTGCAGTCCTTCATCCTCTTCCTCGCAGGCCGCTCATCCCCTTTGCCCACGTCGCCCCCGTCGGTCGCCTCCTCCACTTCAGCCGCGCTGCCCCCTCCTCCCCTTTAGGCCTCGCCGCTCTCCTCCACCCCTTTGCCCGCGTCACCCTCGTCGCTCCCCTCTTCCCATTCCCCCGCGACGCCCCTGCAGCCCCCTCCTCCCATTTCCCACACTCACTCATTGCCCCTTGCCTGCTCCCCTTCACCAAGACTGGATCCCCTCTCCACTGCATCCTCCCCACGATCGCCCCTCGTCCCTACTCCCCTTCGCCCATGTCGGCCCCTCCACCCGCCGCCCCTCCTCCCCCTTCCGCCCCACCCCTCACTCTGCCATGACGTCTGTGCCCGCCACCACGTTGGGGCCGAACTGTGGTGACCCGGCCCAGGGCACACCCGAGAGGTCCCTCAGGACCTCTTGGGAGGTCCAAAAAGGGACCCCCATGACGTCCCGAGAGGTCCCTCAGGACCTCCTGGGAGGTCCGTAAAGGACTTTTCAGGACGTCCCGAGAGGACATCCCGGTAGGACCTCCAAACCTCCTGAGAGGTCCAATAGACCACCCGGAAGTCTGGGGTCCCGACCCGAGGAGGTCGTTGGACCTCAGACCTCCCCAAGCTCCACGCGCTACTTGAGGGAGGTCCAAGAGGAGCCAACCCGAGGAGGTCGTGGGTCTTGAGGACAAGCCTAAAGTTCACTGCGATCCAAACTGGTCCCCAAGGATCATCGACCAGTTCTCACAGCAAGCAAGTGACAACAAAACATCCACAGAACTTTATTAACAACAAAAGGAGGTTTGATTACAAGGGTTGCTTACAAGCTCCAGCAACCGAGAGCACACAAACCCAGCGGAAAACAAAAGACATTGTCCACCCATACACCACAGGTGACTGGCTGGAGGGCGCGGCCTAATTGAGTTGATCGTCTTCATCATCATAAAAATCTTCATCTACTCAATTCATGAATCAAGTAAGAGTGAGCACAACAACCGTGCTCGCAAGTTACACCCGTCAATTAACAGAATGACATGCATAGGGATATATCAAGGGAAAGCATAATAGGGTTAATTTGCATAAAGCCAATTTTAGTTCAAATACAAGTATTAAGTTTCAAGGCAGGTTACAATAGTTAAAATTCATTTTTGTGAAATCCATTTTCAGTTGGATAGCATTCATCATCAAGATGATGAAGGATACCCTCCTGTCACTTGGCTTCCCGCCCAAACCCAATTTGGTTAAACCACCAAAACCAATTTCATATGCCTTTTGAAACCCAAAACCAAGAGCTAACTTTGAGTGACATTGCCAGCATATCCATGACCGCGGACACGGCTATTCACAATAGATTTACACTCTGCAGAGGTTGTACACTTCACCCACATGACATGAATTCTCTAGTTTTCTTGACATCCGTCGATGCCACCTCACACTTCCTTTGGTGAGAGGTCTAGAGCACATGACAAGACCTTTACAATACATCGCTCCACTGCAGTCCACCCATATTAAGGTTTCGCAAATCCCCCCTTTGGATAGAAACCCGCCGGGTTAATGGGGTGCCCCCTCTTATGCCAGGTGGGACTACAACGGTCTTAACAGGACTACCCACCGCCTCCGCCGGATCAACCACGAAGGAGCTTTGCAAATTAGTTGGCCAGGTCCCACGCCCCATACTGGAGATATGTGGTTGCACAATTGTGGCATAGCCCATTATAGGCTTAGCAAGTGGTGTCTCAAAGACCGATCCTTAACTGACTTGGGTGACAAACCTCAACCCTTGGGCATCGGATCACACGACCCTCGTACACAGACATGCACCAACCAAACAACCAGCTTCGTCCAAGTCCAAATCTATTTTCCATTTACTTTGCCTTTCAAATCACCATGGCACACCAATGCCATGGCCATTTGTAAAACCTCCATGACACACCAATGTCATGGCCGAAATTTCCATGACACACCAATGCCAACGCCATTTTGTAAAACCTCCATGACACACCAATGTCACGGCCCAAATTATTTGGATAAGTGATATTTTTGGCCAGAACTCCCCAAATCAAGATTTTGGTCTAAGCAATACTAAGCATTCCATTTTCTTTAAAAGCTTCGGGTCCTCACTATTGCAAGAACCAGATTTATCTAAGGTGACAATGAGGTTGATTCAATAGGGACAGTGGTCATACTAAACAGTAGGCATAACTATGAATTGAAAGATAGGCATTGAAATAACTTAGTAAAGTAAGCATGCATACATCTTTGAAATCGACAAAAGTAATTTGAAGTATTGGGTGCAACATGATCAAGAGTGTAATTTGCCTTGCTCAAAGTCTTGAGCTTCTTCCTCTCCCTCACAGAACTCTGGTTCCACACGGTCTTGGCAATCTACACGGTGAAAACCAAATATTCAATAAAGCTCAAACAAGATCCCAAAGAACTCCAAATAAACTTAAATACAAAACCAACAGAGAGGTTGGGAGGTCAAGAGGAGATCTAGTGAGCTTGTCGGAGGAGGTCCAAGGACTTGGAGGGAGGTCTAAGATATGCTCGGTTGAGACAGAGAAGAGAAATGGAGAAGAAAGTGAGAAAGGAGGACTTCCCAAACTATATATAGCGGGAGCCAATGTGTATGATCCAGGATATAGGTCATCAAGAGTTGGTAAAGAGGACAACGGGAGTAGGCAAGGAATGTGACAATGGTATGACAGGAGTACTACAAAAGTGAGAGCATTTAATGTGATGCAACATGCATTAAATGCCTTGAAGACTTCCTTGCACCAGGACACAGTCAAAGGTAAAGAAAACTGGGTGTGATCGCCCAATGGGGGCAACCAAGACCATGAGAGGAGGTCTGCGAAGACATTGAGGAGGTCTTGCAAAGGATCGGGGAGATCCTCACCCACAGGGAGATCTGACGGTTGGATCTCCAAAAGGAGGTCCAACGGTCAAGAGCAAGCATAAAGAGGAGGTCCGCAGGGCTAGGAGGAGGTCCTTACATAAGAAGGGAGGTCTAGACGGTTGGATCTCCGGAAGGAGGTTCAACGGTCAAGATCAATTGCAAGCGGGAGGTCATAAAGGTAAGAGGGGATCCTCACCCGCAAAGGAGGTCTAGAACTGTAGGATCAAATCCCGGGGAGGTCTGAACGGTTAGGATTTCCAAGGGGAGGTCCTAACGATCGGATCTACTAAAAGGAGAGGTCTGGACGGCCAAGATCTCCAAAGGAGGAGGTCTTGACAGCCAGATCTTCAAGGGAGGAGGTCCGGACGGTTAAGATCTCCAAGGGGGAGGTCTTAACGGTCCAGATTTACAAGGAGAAGGTCTGGACGGTTAAGATCTCCAAGGGGGAGGTCTTAACGGTCCAGATTTACAAGGAAGAGGTCTGGACGGTTAAGATCTCCAAGGGGGAGATCTTGACGGTCCAGATTTACAAGGGGGAGGTCTAGACGGCTAGGATCTCCAAGGGGGAGGTCTTAATGGTCTAGATTTACAAGGGGGAGGTCTGGACGGTTAAAATCTCCAAGGGGGAGGTCTTAACGGTCCAGATTTACAAGGAGGAGGTCGGAGCCGCTGGATTTCAATCGGACCGCCCAAAATGGTTTGGACGTTCGGACCATCAGAGCTAGCGTAGGATCTCAGCCTTAGAACTAAATCAGGTGGTCCAAAATGGTTGGGACGTTCGAACCGTCCAACGAAGATCTAAGGGCTCAGAGGAGGTGGGACGTTCGGACCATCCGAACGTCTGATCAAGATCAAACCGCCCAATGTAAATCGAACGACTCTCATACGATAGAGGTGGAAATAGATAGAGAGGAGATCCTGAAGGACCTGGGGAGGTCCTGAAGGACACGAAGAGGTCCAATAAAGGTAAGGGGAGGTCCTAGAGGACATGGAGAGGTCCGGTAGGACACAAGGAGGTCCAATAAAGGTAAGGGGAGGTCCTAGAGGACATGGGGAGGTCCAGTAGGACACGGAGAGGTCCAAGTGAACAAAGAGAAGATCCTAAGAAGCGGTAGTACCACCAAGTGCGGGCGGTACTACCGGGCTGGTGCCGAAGGGAACCTCCAGAGAAGGTTTCAAGGCTACAAACAACGAAGGAAAGTCCAAGTGAACACGAAAAGCTTCAACAGGGTTCCAAAGGAACTCGGATGAACATGAGGGTGGCATAGGCTTGGGGAGGTTGTAAGCCAGAGGAAACCCGAGAGGAAGACTTGGACCCAGGGAGGTCCAAGCATTTGGGAGGTCTGGACCCAAGGAGGTCTGGACCAGAGGAGGACAATACAAAGGAGGTCCGGACCTTTGGATCCAAACGATCGAGAGATCTGGACCATTAGATCCCAGACGTAGGGAGGTCTGGTCCAGAGATAGGCAAAAGATGGACAGAGAAGGGAAGATCCTCAAAACTCCAACAACTCAACAAATCTTCAAGGAAATTTTAGTTGAAGTTTGAGTTAGTCAACTTAAATCCATTATGAAATTTCAGGTTAAGCTTTGAATTCTCATCAAAACAAAATGGTTCTTTTTATTTTGAAAATTTCAAAAAGGCTCTGAAAATCAGGGTGTCACACAAACCCGTCGCCACGCCGCCCTCCACCTCCCCTTTGCCTACGCCGCCCACCCGCCTCCTCCCCTTCGCCCGCGTCGTGCCCATCGCCCCACTCCCTTTCGGCCGCTTACAAGGATTAAAATCCCCATGTATTACTTTAATATATAATAAAAGACCATATGTCTTTGTAGTCGTAACCCCTAAGGCTAACGACCTCTACGGTCGTAAGGATTCTATAGGATACATAATGGGAACCCTAGTTGGATGAGGTCTCGTGCCCAGTCCTTGTGTGGCGACCCAGCTAGGGGCCCCACCCGAGAGGTCCTCCAAGACCTCCCTGGGAGTCTACCAGGACCTCCCAAGGACCTCTCGGGCAGTCCTCCCAGGCCTCCCAAGAGATCCAGCAGGACCTCCTAGAGGTCCAGGGAACTGACCCGAGGAGGTCTTGAGGCTCAGGACCTCCCCAAGAGCCACGACCAGACCTGGGGGAGGTCCAGAGACCAACCCAAGGAGGTCATGGGACTTGGAGAAGTCCCAACCCTCCTGTGATCTGAACCAGTCCCAAGGATCAATGGCTGGTTCTCATAGCAATTACAAGTGATAACATACATCTACACGAGACTTTATTAACAACAAGGGAGTTGATTACAAAGTTGCTTACAAGCCACGACAACAAGGCAAAATACACAGCAGAAGCAAAACCAGCAAAACCATGTACACCCAATACACCACAGGTAATTGGTTGGAGGGCGCGACCTAGTTGATCTGATCCTCATCATCATCGAAGAAGTCTTCTCCTGCTCAATTCATCAATCAAGCAAGAATGAGCACAACAACCATGCTCGCAAGTTACACCCGTCAATTAGCAGAATGACATGCATAATGGATATCTCAAAGGAAGGCATAATATGGTTAGTTTGCATAAAGCCAAGTTTGTTTCAAATACAAGTATTAAGTTCTAAAGCTTATAACAATAATTAAAATTCATTTGCAAATTCTCATTTTACAGTTGGATAACTTTCATCAATATGATGGTGAAGGATGCCCTCCTGTCACAAGGCTCCCTGCCCAACCCATTTAGATAGAAATCCAAAAACCAGTTTTTAACCAACCATTTTGAAAACAAACCAGAGGTCTAACTTTGAGCAGCTTTGCTAGCATGTCCATAACCGCGGACACGGCTATTCGAATAGTTTTACACTCTACAGAGGTTGTACACTTTACCCACACAACACGACTTCTCTAGTTTGTTTGGCAATCGTCGTTGCCACCTCTCACTGCCGATGGTAAGAGGTCTGGAGCACGTGACAAGGCCTTTACAATGCATCATTCCACCGCAGTCCATCCACTCTAAGGTTTAGCCCCTTCCTAGGGCCCCTCTTGAGCAGTGGGTACAACAAAGTCATAAAAGACAGGCCATGAAATACCACCCACTATTCCGCCGGACCAACCACGATGATAACTTTGCAAATTAGTTGGCCAGATCCCGCCCATACAGGACATGTGGTTGCACGGAGAGGCATAGCAAAATACACTCATGAGCCAGGTCCTTAATCGACCCGGCGGCCACCACAACCCTGGGGCATCGGATCACATGGCCCCCGTTCATAGACTTGCACCAACCAAACAACCAATGCCGCCCAAGTCCAAATCCATTTCTCATTTCTTTGCTTTTCAAACCTCTATGGCACACCAATGCCATGGCCATTTGCAAAAACCCCATGACACACCAATGCCATGGTCCAGATCATTTAGACAAGTGGTATTTTTGGCCAAAACCTCCCTAAACCAAGATTCTTTTCTCTAAGCATGGCTAAGCTCTAGTTTTTCAAAGGTCCTGGTCCACTGTATTGCGTAAACCAGGTTTTGCCTAGGGTGACAACATGTTCGGCTCAAGATCAATAGTGGTCATACCAAGGAAATTAGGCATAACTATGAATTTAAAGACGGGCATTGAAATAACTTAGTAAAGTAAGCATGCATTAACATTTGAAATGGAATATACATAAGTTGAAATAATGGGTGCAATATGATCAAGAGTGTAACTTGCCTTGCTTAAAGGCCTGGATGTCTTCTTCTTCTTCGGGGAGCTCTTGCTCTTCAGTGTCTTCACAATCTACACGAGGAAACCAAAGCAACTTAATACAAAGCTCAAACAAAACCCAAAGAAACTTCAATGAAACTCCAAAATAAAACCAACAAAGAGGCTAGGTCGGTTTGGAGGAGGTCCAAAGCTCAAGGGAGGAGGTCCAAGAGCTTTGGAGGAGGTCCGAAGCTCAAGGGAGGAGGTCCACAAGCTGCTCGGTTGCTTTGGAGAATGGAAATGGCGAAAAAGATGAGGATGAAGGGCTGCCCAAGCTTATATAGCTGGAACCATTGAGATTTCTCAGGGTATAGGTGTTCATGAGTTAGTGAAAAGGACAATGAAAGCAGGCAAGGGATGTGACAAAAGTATGGCACGGGTGCTACAAAAAGTGGTAGCATTTAATGCGATACAACAGACATTAAATGTGGGGAGACTCCCTTGTGCAAAGGATATAGTCAAAGGATAAAGAAAAATGGGTGTGACTGACAAGTGGGACCAGTCAAAGCTCAAGGGAAGGTCCCGCGGATAGGAGGTCCAACATACACCACAATGGGGAGATCCTAACGGTCGGATTAAATCAAGGGGAGGTCTGGGCGGTTAGGATCTCCAAAGGGGAGGTCCTAACAGTCAGATCTAACAAAGGGGAAGTCTGGACGGTTAGGATCTCCAAAGGGGAGGTCCTAACGATCAGATCTAACAAAGGGTAGGTCTGGACAGTTAGGATCTCCAAAGGGGAGGTCATAACGGTCAAGATCTAAACAAGAGAGGTCCTGACGGCTAAGATCTCCAGAGGGGAGGTCTTAACGGTCAAGATCTAAACAATGGAGGTCCTGACGGCTAAGACCTCCAAAGGGGAGGTCTTAACGGTCAAGATCTAAACAAGGGAGGTCCTGACGGCTAAGATCTCCAGAGGGGAGGTCTTAACGGTCAAGATCTAAACAAGGGAGGTCCTGATGGCTAAGATCTCCAGAGGGGAGGTTTTAACGGTTAAGATCTAAACAAGGGAGGTCCTGACGGCTAAGATCTCTAGAGGGGAGGTCTTAACGGTCAAGATCTAAACAAGGGAGGTGAGCGATAGCGAGATAAGAAGCGGGAGAAGCGAGAGCCACTGGATTTCCATCAAACGGGTCAAGGCAATTGGGCCGTTCGGACCGAGCGAACGCTCCAACAGATCGGGGCCGTCCAATACGGATCGGACGGTTCTAAAGGAGTGGGACGTTCGGACCATCCGAACGTCTCACCAAGATTAAACCGTCCAATGCAAATCGAACGGTACAAAAGCGATAGAGGTCTGGATCAAGCGGAAGGCTCGAACGGACGCGAGGGATGTCCAAATAAACAAGGAGGAGGTCCTAGAGGACATGGGGAGGTCCTGAAGGACACAGGGAGGTCCAAATAGACAAGGAGGAGGTCCTAGAGGACATGGGGAGGTCCTGAAGGACATAGGGAGGTCCAAATAGACAAGGAGGAGGTCCTAGACGACATGGGGAGGTCCTGAAGGACACATGGAGGTCCAAATAGACAAAGAGGAGGTCCAACAGAACAGAGAGTGAGTTCAATTGAACAGGAGTGAGGTTTAGACCTGGGAAGGGAGGTCTGGACAAGAGAAAAACCCACTACTTGGGAGGTCCAGACCTAAGGAGGTCCAGACCTAAGGAGGTCCTGACTAGAGGAGAACAAAGCCAGCGCAGAAAAGAGGAGACCACCAAAACTCCACAAACCCAAATAACCTCATGCGATTTTTAGTTAAAGTTCGAATTAATCCATTATGAAATTCTCAAGTTAAGCTTTGAATTCTCATCAAAACAAAATGGTTCTTTTTATTTTGAAAGTTCAAAAAGGCTTCAAAAATCAGGTTGTTACACCTTGACCAAATGACTGCTCGTAGAAGCAATGAACTGGTATCTGGATTTAACTCCAAGTATATTCCTTACCGTGTGATGAATGGAACTCATGTTATATTTGCTCCATACCACGCGATGTTGCATGGTCTTAAGACACTAACAACAACCACCATATGGTTGAGTGTCTCACAGACATCAACCGACGATCGGTTACTATTTTACTAACTATAACCGACCTTCTGGCCACACGCATCACTTCCAACATACGTCTTCTCCAGGAATAACTGCCACCTCTTCGATGGTTATTTAAAGATGGAGCATGGAGGAACAAGGGCATGGGATTTAAGCATCACATTCGACATTAGATTCATGTTTCAAGCCTAATTCAATAGCATAGCAAGTATTACGTCTAGTGTAATTAGGACTTGTCCACTGCCGAGTCGGAGGCACCCCCTGTAAAGGATCCAGTTCATAGAAATAAAGAGCAGACACATTCTCTCCCAAGAACTCTTTACCATTTTCCTCTGTTTATTTCGTAAGATCGACGACTTGATCGTCGACAGCTGGCGACGTCTGTGGGGAGGAAGGCGTTGAGTTCTTGAAGATTACTTCGCTCAAGCATTCCTCATCCACTTCCTTTGCCCCATCATCGCTCATGCGAACATGGTAGGGACTTGGGATGAGGAAAACCGGCTCGATCTAGTGGACTACTCCAACCTCGACATGGACGCATGCATCTGCGCCATAGAAGAAAACGGGATGTCATCATCCTCCTCCTCCGCCGGCTCGCCATTCGTAGAGATTAGTGAAATCGACCAGATGGATGAGGATTCACCGCCACCATCAATGACGCTCTTAGAGGAACCGCTCGTTCTGACCAGTTCAGAATGAATGAACATCTCTACAAGCCCGGTCGATCCGACCGGCAATGGAAGCACAGCGCTGTAATTAGAGAGTCCATGTACTCTTGATATTGTCATAGGCAACCAGTATTCGCCAACAACTCATACGTATTCCAGGGGCCAACCGACATCTGGTAAGGGTATCAATGAAGTTATCACCAATCGTAGGCCAAGTGGGCATGGTGAAACTCAACATATGATCGGCAATCCGTCGGATCAAGCTGAGTCCACCACAAAGCCCACCAGAGGCAGTAATCTCCAACCTCTCCCCGTCGTGGAGGCTCCTTACCGAAGCTCTGGAAGGCTCTCCCTTAGCTACGATGAAAGTTCATCAGAATATCACTGTTGGCACCACGAAGTTAACGCAAACAGAAATATTAGTCCGGATTCCATGCACGATCCTCCACGGGTTAACTCGCCACCACTTGCTGGTGGAAATGGTACGGGCGCTCAAGCACCAACTACAGGAGGCAATCGAGCTGATGGACGTGCATCAGTTAATTCACTTGTTCCTACCCCACCACGAGTAAGGGGTCACACAGGGCCAACCGAAAGGTCAAGGGAAAACTCAACTCATCGAACGCACACTACAAGCAGGAATCTTCCACGACCTTCGGTAACAATACAAAACTTGCAATGAGTCCAGGATATTCTGAATAATTCAGATCCTGCTTTAGCAGGAACTCTAGATTATGCTCAGCTTGCAGGTCAGGTGTCGGAGATCCTCTAACAAACCATGCAGCATACAGAAATATATCGGGAGCAAAGGAACTCGCAAAGTCACACGATGACTTCGTCCCAACGTTCCTCTCTCAGTAGGGGACAACATGGTCAAGCGGAGGACCGATCGACACCAAGACCCCCTTGTAGGTTCTGACCAGGAAATCACGAGGGAAGACGGCTCTTCACCGCAGTCACTTCTCCTCCTCGTCAAGAGGAACGACCACTTGATTCAGACGATCTCAGGCATCATCTGAACCAAGCAGGTGGTCAAAGACATTATCATAATGTCCATGACCGGATTGGGACAATGGATCCTAGGTATGCAAATCTGATGAACCGATCCCCAACTGACTATAATCCGGCTCTTTTTCAGATAAGGTGACATGACTCCATTACGGCGTAGAGCATTTTGGCGAGTCTCCAAAATTCGCTAGATTGGTAGGACGAGGATCGACCGACCAACATAGAGAAATTCAATAGGACTCAGAACCTGTTAGAATGTCTTAAAATTTATACTACTACCATCAAGGCTGCTGGTGGTAATGACAACGTAATGGTAAATTCCTTGCCTACGGTCCTTAAAGGGTCTGCCCGGTTGTGGTTGCTCAACCTATCGGTCAAATCTATCTACACTTGGGAGCAGCTCTACGATACTCTGATCGTCAACTTCATCAAATGAAGCAGAAAACCAATGAAACTATTCGATAATATATCAACTGATTCAGTCAGGTTCGAAACTCTATCCCAGAGATCGCAAAGTCTTCTATCATCCAAGCTTTTAAACCAGGGCTGAGGAATCGCCGGTTTACAGAGGATATTGCAATAAATCCTCCACGAACGACCGTCGAACATTTCGACATGGCACACAAGTATGCAGCCGCTAGTGAAGCAAGCTATTGATCGAAAAGATAAAAATCCCCAACCAGGCCTGGAGAAGCAAGAGAGAAAAGCAAGAAGTCTCTCAAGGGTAATAAGAATCGCAAGCTCGACAATAAAAAAGTCCTTGCGATTTCCAAAAAATTTACCAAGGGAAAGAAAGACTTCACATGTTGGAACAAAGCTAAAGCTTCGACCAACGACTACAAGAAAAATAAGAAGTGGTGTCCGCTTCACCAGGCAGCAAGGCATGATGTGCGCACCTCCAAGCTTGGCAAAAGAAACTAGAGGATTACTCCTCAGGTAAAGGTCTCTTCCCCTCTATAACAAAACTTAGAGAACCTAGCTCCAAGAAGGATAAAGATGGCGACGAAGAGATGGAGTACCAGGAGCCACAACACACTGTGGATATGATCTTCGGAGGATCTTCTTCGTACGACTCAAGACGACATCTGAAAGCCGTGGAGTGGGAGGTCAACCTTGCCGAGTTTTCGATCACCATCAAGACGTCCAGGTGGTCGGAAACTGTAATCTCTTTCAGCAAAGAAGACTGCCACATCCCATTGACTTGAGTAGGTATGTTTCCTATCGTAGTTGAACCTATTATTAGCAATTGTAAAGTTAATCAAGTCTTAATAGATGGAGGTAGCTCTTTAAATATTTTATTTAAGGGGGCATTGGAAGAGATGAAGATTCCCAAGTCTAAGGTAAAACCTGTGAAATATGTCTTCCACGGCATAGTTCTTGGTTCTACCACCAAACCGATAGGACAACAGTCCCTACCGGTTACGTTCGGAAGACTTGACAACTTCTGAGCAGAGAAGATTCCATTTGATGTGGTGGATTTTAAAACCGCATACAATGGAATCATCAGTCGTCCGGCATTAGCAAAATTCCTAATAGCCATGTATTATGGTTATCAGAGTTAAAAAATACCAGGACCAAAAGGAGTCATCACGGCTCGAGGAGATCGAAAATGGCTTATGCATGTGATAAAAAATCCTTAGAACTGGTTGATGAGCTTCCGACCAAGGAAACTAATCTGCCTACCATGCAGGTCAAACACTCGAGGCCAAAGATAGCTCCAAAGCCTTTTGACCAAACCAAAGAGGTACCACTCAGCAAAGGTGCTCCCCTGGAAAGCGCCAACACACCGTTTGGGCCAGGAAACGCTAATGCGTCTGCCCAAAAAGTGTTGGTCGGGGCAAGACTCGACCCCAAATAGAAAGAGTCGCTCGTCTCCTTTCTCCAAGCAAACTAGGACGTATTTGTCTGGCAGGCGTCCGACATACCCTAAGTCCCTAGGGAGGTGATCGAGCATAGGATAGCTCTCCAGCCTGACAAAAAACCGGTCAAGCAGAAGCTAAGACGTTTTGCACCTAATCGGAAGGAGGCAATCCGGTCGGAGATCGACAAGCTCCTCAAGGTTGGATTTATTCGTGAAGTCGACCACCCAAAGTGGCTTGCCAACCCTGTAATGGTTTGAAAAATCAATGGGAAATGTCGAATGTGTATTGACTTCACAAATTTTAATAAAGATTGTTCGAAGAACGACTTTCCCCTTCCACACATTGATCAACTTGTAGACTCTACTTCCGGGTGTGAGTTGTTAAGTTTTTTAGATGCATACTCAGGGTACCACCAGATTAATATGAGTAAAGATGGCGAAGAGAAAACTTCCTCCATCACTCCATATGGCACTTACTGCTATGTTAAGATGACATTTGGTCTCAAAAACGCTAGTGCAACTTTTCAAATGTTGATGCAAAAAACCTTTAGTCCTCAGATAGGTCAAAATCTAAAAGCCTCCGTTGATGACTTGGTTGTGCAAAGCGTCAAGGCTGGCGACCACATTCCCGACCTGCACGAGACTTTCAATAACTTAAGAAAGCATAATCTTAAGTTAAATCTAGATAAGTGTGTGTTTGGAGTTTCTTCTTGGAATCTTCTTGGATTCCTAGTTTCGGCTAGAGGGATTGAAGCAAACCCAGCAAAAATATCGGCCATCGATCAGATGCGCCCTCCAACCACAAAGAAGGAAGTCCAGAAACTAACCAGCTGTATCGCAGCGTTAAGTCGTTTCGTAGTGCGGTTAGGCGAAAAAGGATTGCCTTTCTTCAAACTTCTTCGGAAGCATGGAAGTTTCGAGTGGACTAAAGAAGCAAACGATGCATTTAAAAAGCTTAAAATACCTTACAAGTACCTCGATCTTAGTATCTCCAAGGTTGAGAGAAACATTGCTGATATACATGGTACAACGCCAAGCGTCGATCTTGATCTTGATCGGGTCGTGGGCGTGACAACATCCAACGACTAATATATTATGTAAGCGAAGTCTTACATGGACCTAAGGAAAGATACTCACAGGTACAAAAGTTGCTCTATGATATCCTTATGGCTTCAAGGAAACTAAGGCATTACTTTCAAGCCCACAAAGTGGTCGTACCAACTGGATATCCCCTAGGTCAAGTTCTCGGCAACAGGGAATCATCATGACAAATAACAAAATGGGTAGATGAGCTTGGGTCATTCGACCTCCATTTCATCTCACGAACAGCAATCAAGTCCCAGGCATTAGTAGAATTCATTACCGAATGGACAAACCCTGAACCCACCCAAGAGCCCGAGTATGAATACCATGACGAGTAGACAATGTACTTTGATGGTTCCTTGATGCTCAAGGGATCAGGGGCTGGAGTTGTCTTAATATCCCCTAATGGAGAACACATCAAATACGCCATTCAGCTAAACTTTTCTACTACAAAAAATGTGGCAGAATACGAAGGTTTACTGGCAGGACTCCGAGCAGTCAGAGTGCTCAGGATTCGCAGATTACTAGTGAAAGGCGATTCTCAACTAGTAGGGAATCAAGTTATGAAAGAGTATCAATACTCAAGTACCAAGATGTCATCTTATTTGGCGGAAGTACGAAAACTCGAAAAGCACTTCTTCGGTTTTCTGGTAGACCAGTTGGCACGGATGGCCTCCATAAGGTCACCTGTCCCGTCCAAAATTTTTCTCGAGCAACTCGATTCACCCTCGGTGGTCGAGCATTCCGAGGACATAGATGTTCCACTGGAGTTTGTACAAATCGATCCTGCGAATATGGATGCTCCACTGGAGGTTGTCAAGCACGATCCCGGTAGAGATTGGATGACATCGATCTACAATTATCTTCAGTATGGCATTATTCCTGAAGATGATGTAGAGGCTGATCGTATAGCTCGAAAAGCCAAATCATACTCTGATCGAAAGTACCCTTTATAAATAGGGATCTCACGGAGTGTTGATAAAATGCATATCTCAAACGGATGGCATTAAGTTGCTATCCAACATTCATGGAGGAGTCCGTCGAGCACATCATTCCTACAGAACACTTGTTAGTAAAGCCTTTAGGCAATGATACTACTGGCCAACTGCCCTTCATGACGCCAAAGAGCTTGTGACGAAGTGCGTACAGTGTCAATTTCATAGTCGACAAGTATATCAACCGGCACAAGCTTTGCAAATAATACCTCTTTCTTAGCCTTTTGCAACATAGGGACTAGACATTCTGGGACCTTTCCCAAGAGCACCCGGGGGCTTCGAATTCCTTTGTAGGACCGGAAAGGTGACTAGAGGGGGGGGTGAATAGGAGCACGAACACTTTTTCACCTTAATTGAATTCAATACTAATTTCACTCCAATAGCTATAAAAGCTATGAAGATCAATATACAAGAACAGTGGAATACTTGTATTGAATCCAATCAAAACCCCAAAGCAAAACAACCAAAATAACCAAAAACTCAAATCTCAAATAGATGGGCGGTCAGACCACTGAAATTGGCGGGTCAAATATTTTGCCTAGCGGTCAGACCACTGATATTGACGGTCAGACCGCCCCTGACGATGAATAGCAAAATCAGCATAGTCAGCCTGAAAAACCGAAACAAAAACCGGTCTAACTTTTGATCTACACGGCCAAACTTGACCAAATTTGGAACACACCTTCCTAAGGATATTAGGAACCTATTCCAAGAATAGATTGAGTAGATCCATGTCAAAGTTTCAACCTTTTTCTGTTTTACCGAAGGAGGTTCAAAACCGGGCAAAAACGAAAAACTTGATCCAAATCTTGCTCGTGAGAGATTGATGATCTAGATGATCCTAGATGTATTCCCACACATCACAGCAAGGAAAAAGAGGGGACGAAACAAACCAAAAACCACGGGATCAAGGAAGCACCCAAAATCATCAAAAGAGAAGGAAAACACAAGAAGACTCATCTTTGAACAATCACCCATAGATTGATTCACGATTGGTTCTTTGATTCTGACCACTCCATCCATGGAGGACAAAACTCAATCCATGAGCACACAACTCAACACATCTCCTAGAACCCTAAGCCTCTTCTCTTTCTCCTAAGCCCTAAGACAAACTAGGGTTTTCAATGAAGTGCTTGAGGTGGCCGCCTAACAACACCCTCCTATTTATGTGAGGCCTAGAGCTTCTAGAAGACTTAACCCTAATGGGCTCTGTTAAGGCCCAATACAAGCGGTCACACACGCACGCATCTCAAAGCGCCGTCTTCACTTCTTTTGACCTAATCCACTTCTTGGCCTTGCAGTCTTGCGCCGCTGAGTTAGCATTAGGTCACCAAAGGCGGTATTTGGTGAAATTACCAAAATATCCCTTTTCGATCTTTTACGAAGACCGAGTCCAAACTGCGCGAAACACATCCATGCTTCACCACGTGTAGGTTGATCCAGCGGCTCTCATCGTGTCGGCAAGTCTCTCCCATCCGGTTCCCACCGGACCACCTTGGCACTTGCACCGACCCCCACACCGCTTGATCCAACTAGTCACACCGAACTGCCCGTTCGGTCATCTTCATCCATTCTGCGCCATGCTTGAGTTACTTGACCTCACCCGGCATCCATGATCGTTCTGAACCTCAGCTCTCCAAGCTTAGTCCCGATCCTCCTCGCCGTTGACCGTCATTGACCTCCAAGCCACCTGCACAGCAATAGACAAGCAAACACGAATCCGGAAATAAGTTCTTCACAACTTGACCCACGTTAGTGAAAACATGCAACATGCAACACATATGTATTGAAGCTCATGTCCTTAGGCTAACCCAAAGCCAAATTTCCAAAATGGCCAATGTTCAGCACAAAATCGGTCAGACCGCCACTTTGGCCGGTCTGACTACCCCCTGGAGTTAGCAAAAAAACCAAACAAGACAAAACCGGTCTGACCGCCACACAAAAACCGGTCTGACCGCCTGAGACCTGATAGAACAGATCCTATGCCGAAAACGCGTGAAACTTCAAACCAAAAGCACCATTGCCAATTGTTTCATCATCCTAAGATCATGAGCATATCACCATGATATTCACATCCTTTTCGTCATGATTGACACGTTCACAAAATAGATAGAAGTCAAGCCAGTTGTTAAAACAACAACTGAAGATACTAGGAGGTTCCTCACAAAAAAAGGTGATCACACGATTTGGTATACCAGTTGTATAATCATAGATAATGGTACCCAGTTCTCTAGCGAAAATTTTCAGGAATTCTACGATGATCTAGGTATTAAGATACATTTCGCTTATATCTCTCATCCGCAGAGAAATGTCACAGTCGAGCAAGCTAATGGTATCATAATACAAGGAATGAAACGCCGAGTGTTCGACCAGTTAACAAAACGGTCAGGAGCTTGGTTTCAAGAACTTCCTTCTGTATTATGGGCCGTTCGAACCACAACCAGTCATGCGACCAGTGAAACAGCATTTTTATGGTTTATGGTGTTGAATCCATGCTTCCTCCGGAACTGAAAATTAGCTCCGCTCGAACTGATTGTTTCAATGAGAACGATCCGATAGAACGAAGACTCGACGACATCAATTTCCTTGAAGAACGACAAAACCAAGCCCTTATATGATTGGCGGTTTATCAACAAGCCATGCGAAGGTACCACAGTCGTAAGGTGCAACCTCGCAGCCTAACTGCAGGTGATCTGATTCTACGAAAAATTCAGAACCAGGCTAATCGCAATAAACTTTCTCTCAAATGGGAAGGTCCATACACTGTGGTCGAAGTCACCAAACCTGATTCGGAACGACTAGCTATGTCAAACGGACGTGTTTTGTCAAACTCTTAGAATATTGACCAATTGCGTAAGTTCTTTGTATAAATGTATTTTACATTTTGTCAATTTTTAATAAAGATTTATCATTTCTTTACTTTCTTCGATAAGCGATCTTGTTTATATGACTGTACTCATAATCTGGTTGCATACTTTTGTTGTTTAACTGGTCGGAGAAGACCAAATTCTCTCCAATATCCTTCTAAAGGACATCTTTTACTCTCTGGCTTCGACATATTAGTCAAACGTCGTAAATGTCCTAGTTGTGACCATTACGTCAATGGTTCTCATGCGCGACCACACTATTTTCTCAAAGAAACATACGAGTAAAAGGAGCATAACACAAACGACTACACATAGTGATTTACATGCTTAAGATTTTAGAGACTACATTTCTTCACTTCAACATTCTGTTCTACTCTCGTTTGGCTATTGGTTGGGACACAGGAAGCCTCCTTGTCGAAATCTCACCTCTCTGCATGTGGTCCTGCCCATTGGAAGGAGTTTTCTAGTGACAATCCTTTTCCTACGATCTTCGCTGCCAGTCGGATTTGAGCATGAGCACGTTTCATGAAGTGTTTTTCATGTCTCCAGTTCTTAGCAATCATTACGACCAATTTGGATACTATATATAAATAAGACCACTTATCATTTACTGCATACATCCTTGCATAATTTTTCCTCATCAAGACAAGTATTATCTTACGACCATACAATGTATTATTTAGTTTTTCGATTATGGAAAACAAATCTACAACTAGTTGAAGTCATACACTGGTTCCGACCACAATTGATTTACTAGTATTAATACGATCAGTTTTGTCATATAATCATCACATACTTTATATAGTGGTCATGACTTTTATCCTTATTCTTGGCTTACTGCTTCTTTAGTAATGATATTCTATTATAAAGCAGTTGAGGGCTAGAAAATATGTGAGTACATCATAAGTCAAAAGGATAAACAAAAGACTTTATTAATGAAAGAAAGGTAAGTTTTTATATTCATAATTCTTATATTATAATAACCTACTCCTTAAGATCATCAGACCGGTCGCTGTGCGCTGGAGATCCGACTTCCATTTTCTCCACAACCTTGTTTTCGAGAGGTGTCATTTCCTTGATAAGTTTGGTTGCTTCATCTCCCGAGCAGCTGAAATCTTCTTCAATAGCTTCAAGATGCACGGAGGGGTCGGAGGCCTTCAGTTTTGCCAGAGCAAAGCTGACTCCATAAGCAACAGCTTCTCTTATCGTCTGTGCATAGTTATCTCGAGTAGCTTTAAGCAGACCACGGAGATCTTCGAATTATTGGCCCAGGAAGTTAATTTTCTCTACAGGATCCTTCAAAAGAGGCAGTTGCGATCCTGATCCCATATCGAAAAGCATCTTGTTCAGAGCATTAACTTTTTCGTCAAGGCCCCGCTGTAACATCCTAATTTTCTGAGCTTAAAAAACCTTTTGAATAGTTAGTAGCTAGGAAATTGACCAATGAGTTTTATTTGAATTTTAATTAAATCTTAAAAATGGACTTTCAGTATCAAAACCATTTAATATGATTAGTATCAACATCAACTATGACAAACACTATTTATTTGGATTCTATGTGCTTGGATATATTTTCTAGATTTTTTTAGAATTTTTCTGAGTTCATTTGCTATTTTCTAAGATTTACTGTATTTTCTAAAATAGAAAATGTAAATAAAATCTCAAAAAACTTTCTGGGTCGAATCTCCCTAGCCCAACCTTCTTTTCCGTGCGTGTGCGCCAGCCCGCCTCGCCCGTGCCCTTGCTTCCGTTGACTGATGGGGCCCGCCTATCAATTCGTCTTCGTCCTCGTCGTCATCTTCTCTGCACGCGCGCCTCGCTCAGTCCGCCATTGCTGGAGCTTGAGTCTCGTACGACAAAATCCAATCTCCAACTAAAATCTCTCAGGAAAACGCGTAGAATCTCACCTCTATATCTCCCGCACCTATTTTTGTTGTAATCAAATCCCGAAACGGATTCTTTCTCTAAGAACAAAAGTGTTCGAAACAAACTCGATTTGGGTGTTTCCAAATCCAGCATGCCCGGGCACTATAAAAGGCCCCTAGGGTTCGCCTTGTCCTCCTCATCCCAAATCCCCACCCTGTTCTCCTCCTAAAGCCCCAGCGCCGCCGCGATTTGGAGTTTTAGGGTTTCGGCCGTAGATCGATTTCTTCGAATTGCGCCGCCACCGTCGCCACGTCGTCGACATTGACCCCGCCGCTAAGTCCGCTGTCACCAGAGCTCCCACCAGCACCCTTCCCCATCGTCAGTACCTCACCGAAGCTCAAGTCCGACAATACCCGCACCTTCGTCTCCGCTTGAAGCTCGCCGCCGGCCATCGTCGTCGTCCTCGACCACCCGGGAGTGCACCCATACCTCTACACGTTGGTATCACTCATCGCCGACAAAATCCCACCATTCACCGGACCATAGGAACCCGAGCCCTTGTCGCCGTTGAGTGACATGTCTGTCCACATCTGCGCCAGCTCAGCCTCCTGTGCATACGTGTCACGTCTGTGGCGTCGCGTCAGCTACCATGTGCATGTGTGCGTGTCACAAATCCAAACCCAGAACCAAAATCTCGAATAGATCTATTCCATGGTGCACCGAGTCTCTGACTCGTAGGACCCACCTGCCAGTAGTACTATTCCACAGGCTAGTGAACCCGTAAACCAGTAAACCCTTGAGTGGACTCGGTCCATGGACCGTGGGTCCCACTGTCAGCCTCAGAGCTTTTCTCTGGATTTATTTTAATTCAGAAAATCTCAGGGCTGACGTCGGCTTGCGTCATATTCTGATTTTCCAATAGAAAATTTATTCGAGATAATCCATGAATTCCAATTTAGGTATTTCTTTAGGGTTTGAACTTCCAAAGGCCATATCTTCTTCATCCGAACTCTGATTAAGCCCATTCAAATTTCTAAATTCATCTAAATTAGAGATCTATTTATCTGAGATTTTTATTTAGTTTTTGGAGTTTGTTTTTCTCTATTATTATTTTTATTTACTTTGTTTGCAAGTAGACGTTCATTCTTGGGGAAATTTTGAAGAAGGAGTTCACCAAGATCAAGATCAGTACCAAGATCTATTCCAGTTATACCTTTGATCATGTTGAACCTAGTTTTCAAAATTACTTTGATTCAAATTAATGCATTTACTTTAAGTATTTATTTAAATGCTTTTGGGTTTTGTTATTAATCCTATTTGGTATATCCACCTTGTCTATTGTTATGTCATGATCTTTTATAACCGTAGATTGGATCATTATTTAGTTGGTATTGTCATAGCACTAACATGGGTTGGTTAGATATGAGTAGATTGCTTAGCCATGCCACGAGTCATCATTTCATGTAAGTTGCAAATATGAATCTGACTAAGTGATTATGGAACTTTGTGATAAAACTGTGCGCGCTGTGTGCCATTACTCGTTGTTGGCTTGTGTTGCACTTAACCAACAGGGTGGGAAAAGATTTAGACTGAGGCAAGTGGTGGAAACTCTGTGATATGGTGGAGCTCAGTGCTTAGGATTTGATTTGTGGTTACTTAGTTAGAAATTGGAAGTCTTGCCTCCATCAATTAAGGACTTAACTTTGTGCGTCATAGAACTGAGCCACAACTGTACAACCACATGCCTAGTATGGGATGGGCCTAACTTAGTAAGTTATGGAGTCTCGACATTGACTACTCAGGTAGTAGGTTAAACTCTGTGCCAGGGTGGATGTGTGTTTCTATCTCCGTGGCGACTCATATCGAGGGACGGTTCGCCACTTCCCTGTCCAACGGTGTGCGACGGACTAATTTCCTCTGTGGGCGTTTGTACCGGCAGTAAAACACATCGGGAGTGTCAATGTTTGGGGATGAAGTTTCTGAAACGTTTTGTTATGATTAGTGCTAGCTATACTGGTTATATCATGTGGGTAAAGTATATAACCTCTGCAGAGTGTTAAACAATCTATTCGAATAGCCACTTCCGCGGTCATGGACATGCTCGGGGATTTCACACGAGGGTTAAATTTTTATAAAAACACTTGGGAAGGGAGCTGTGTGATCTACGTCATATGGATGTGTGAATAATTTGATTACACTTTGTATTCTTTGTGAAAACAATTGTTAAATTAATATTGTCTATTTGTTTTAATATTGTTTTAATCTATTATTCATATTCAATTGCAAATGTTACATTTCTGCAAAAGAACCACAGAAGCCTTTTCCTTTGGAATAAGCCATCATGTATACATTGTATTCTGTGGTATGACTTGCGAGTACGGTTGTGTACTCATGCTTGCTATAATCAATAAACATAAGTGGAGGAATCTTCATCCACTTTTGAGGAGAAGTTCTACGAAGGTGCTGATCGCTAGGTCTTGATCCCAATCGGTTGCCTGTGGCGAATCGATGGGTTTTCGCTGCTGCTTATTTTAATTATTGCTAGCCCTGCGATGCTTAATAAATGTAAACTCGACCTTAAGGTCACAACAGTTATTTGTTATTCAAATTACTCATTTATTCTATTATTTCGCCTTGTGTGGATTGATATCCATCTATGTTGACAGTGTTTGCACTAGCATGATCCTCGATTAGTTTGTTATACACAGAGGGTCCATAATTGCATTTTTGGGTCCCGACAGAGGTGGTATCAGAGCCATGCTGACTGTAGGTCTTAACCATAGTTAAATCAGCTGTTTTTAGAGTGTTCAAACTATTTTCTAAAGCAAAATTAACTTACAAGATTAATGGAGCAGCTTAACTCCTCTTATGTCTCTCTTGACTCAACTATTGCTAGATTTTTTTTCTCCCTGCTGTTTTAATTTGGTTCTTACCCTCTTGTCTGTCTTAGCAGATGCCACGTTTCTAGAACTATAATGAGCGTAAGGGAGGACTTGCTGCAAAACTGTGGAAGCTTTTACAAGTGCTCGAAGAATTCGATCGACCGTTGTACAAGGGCACCGACTGGGTGGTGAATGGCTGAAGCTGTGGAGTGCTTTGTCGTTTAACCATCTATGCTCGGAAGGACACTAAAGCTAGCTGTCCTCTGAATATCTCTATTCGGAGGATGGTCTTTTAAGAGGGAATCCAAGAATCCTCGCGCCTTGCTATCTTGAGGATCTGCAACATCTACGCTCGCGAGCTTCAGGACACCGTCTTCCGCTATCATCTTCGTGCCTTCACAGTGGACCTTCCTACACGTTACCCATCTACAGATGGAGTGTGCAACTCTACCGTGGTGCATCTTGCCTAGTTTGCAGCTGCTCAGGAGGAATCCTTGGAGTTGGCCGCCACAGAGTTGGAGTGCGTCTACGAGACTTTGCAGATGGCAGAAGAAAGGATCGCCACACTAGAAGAAGCTCTATATGGTCAGTACGAGCACGAGGAAGACCATGCAGAAGAAGATCCAGAGGAAGACCCAGAAGAGGCCGAGGAGTCAGCAGAGCCCGAAGCACCGAAGGAGCCAGTTGTGCCTGCACCAGGGACACATGTTCCTGCTGCACCAGTCTCGGGGCACCAAGACTGGTTTGCAAGGATGCTAGTGCAATTTTAGGTCTACAGCAGGCGGGAACACTGTTGTGGTTGTGGAGGTTATCTCCTCGGGTAGATCGCTCCAGTCTAGGTTAAGTCAATCGAGGCTCAGTGTGTTTGAGCCGCGTCACTTTAAGATTAGGAGTGCCACCCTTTAGACAGTAGTTTGTGTGTTAGGTTCGTTTATTTTCTTGTGTGCGAGTATGGGCTGCAAAGGCCCTTAGGCATTTGTTGTAGCGATGCTAAGACCCCTATTAATACAAGTATTTCAGTTGATTTTTTGAAGTTGTGTTTGTTGGGTTTAATCTACCCCTCAATTAGTTCTTAACTTATTTTGTGCTTGCTACCTTATCTAACCCATGGGGCATTCGCCAGATGGTTCATACTCGTCACGCTGCAGCCAGTGGAACCGGAACCCCTGGGTCAGAAGAGAACGAATAGACACCAGCAGGAGCAGTCCCGCCACAAGCACCTCCAATTGATTTGTAGAACTTTGGAGCATTCATTGCAACTCAAATGCAGATGATGTACACGATGATGAACCAGATGCAAAATATGAACAATAATCATAATAACAACAACGCAGCACCTATCAACCATAGTCATCATGGACCATCCAAGCTTGCAGAGTTCATGAGAACTCGCACACCCACCTTTTTTGGGCATGTTCCCCGGTTGAAGCCGATGATTGGCTTCGTGTCATCGAAATAAAGCTGTTGATCACCCAATGCAGCGATCATAAGAAGGTTCTATATGCCACTCACCAGATGGAGGGGATCGCTGCCAAATGGTAGGAAAACTTCTGTGCCGCACATGAGACGCCACAAAACATTACTTGGGAGGAGTTTTCAACAACTTTTCGCTAGTATCATGTACCAGAAGGAATTATTGATTTGAAGAATGATGAATTTCGCGCCCTCAAGTGAGGAGGCATGTCAGTGACCGAGTACCTCAACAAATTCTCTCAGCTTTCCCGCTACGCCGCGGAAAATGCCGCCACAGACAAGACTCATCATAGTCGTTTTCTAAACGGATTAAATACTGGATTGCAAGTCTGTTTGATCACCCAAACATTTCCAGATTTCCAGGAGCTAGTCAATAAAGCTTCGATCCTTGAGGACAAGCGCAAAGAGTTGGAGGACAACTGTAAGCACAGAATGGCTTAGCAAAGGAGTCATCAAGCTCAACAGAAAAGCGAGGATAGTTCCCCAACAGTTCACTCATTTTCCATCGCAGAACTCTTTCAGGGCACCTGCACCAACCTCACCACCTCGTCCAGTTGCTCAGAACTTCCGCAACCCTGCGTCCGCCAACCCTAATCCCGGGAGCAATCAGTAGAATGGAGCTAGAGTTTGCTATACCTGCCGTCAGCCAGGACACTTCGCTAACCATTGTCCCCAAAAGGGAACAGCGACTCCAATACGCTTCAACCTTAGAGCTACACCAGCCAAGACGCCAGCACCAAGGAGTAACCAAGGAGCCTCTCAAGCTACCGGTCAATCCGGAGGAGCACCACAGTCAGTGGTCAGAGGCCGTGTCAATCACGTAAGTCTGGAAGGACCTTAGGAAGTACCCGACGTCATACTAGGTAAGTTTTTGGTTAACTCAGTACCTGCATCAGTTTTGTTTGATTCTGGAGCTTCACGTTCATTTGTTTCAGGAGTTTTTGCAACTAAGAACAATTTGAAAATTATGCATCTTAAACATACTCTATTAGTCCAATCGCTTGGAGCAGAGTTAAGCTCTAGAGTGAGATGTTTAGGAGCTAAGTTACTCATAGCTGGAGTTGAGTTTCTAGCCATCCTTATTGCTCTAGACACATAAACCTTAGGTGTCATTCTTGGTATGGATTGGTTAATAAAGCACAAAGCTGTGCTAGATTGTGGCCGAAGATCCGTAACAATCGAGGATCCCAATGGAAAGAAGGTGGAGTTTCTATCCACCTCAGTGCGTGATGGACATCTGTTAGTCAATAGCCTGAAGACCGTTGCTTTGGAAGATGTGCCTGTTGTCATAGAATATCCAGATGTGTTTCCAAAGAAATTGTCAAGGATGCCACCAGACCGTGACATCAAGTTTGTCATCGATCTAGTACTAGGAACAGCACCAATATCTAAGAGACCCTATCGGATGACAGCCGATGAGTTAGTAGAAATGAAGAAGCAGATTGAAGAATTTCTTGAGAGAGGTTATGTAAGACCTAGTTCGTCGCTATGGGGAGCGTCAGTTTTGTTTGTCAAGAAGAAGGATGAAAGCATGAGAATATGCATTGATTATCATGCTCTTAATGAAGTCACCATCAAGAACAAGTACCCATTGCTCTGAATCGATGATTTGTTCGATCAGATGAAAGGAGCCGGAGTGTTCTCAAAGATCGATTTACGATCAGATTACCATCAGTTGAAGATTTGTCCGAATGATATATCGAAGATCGCTTTCTCTACGCGGTACAAACATTATGAGTTCTTAACCATATCCTTTGGTCTAAATAATACCCCTGTATACTTTATGAATATGATGAATAAAGTATTTATGGAATATTTGGACAAGTTTGTAGTTGTGTTCATTGATAATATTTCGGTTTATTCCAAGACAAAAGAAGAACACGCTAAACATCTGAGGTTAACCCTGGAGAAAATTAGAGAGCATCAATTGTATGCAAAGTTCAGCAAGTGTGATTTCTGGAAAAAGAAAGTTGATTTCCTTGGTCATGTGATGGCAGTCGAGGGAGTAGCATTTGACCCCAGTAAAATTAAAGCAGTATTACACTGGGAACAGCCCAAAACCGTTACTCAGATTCGCAGTTTCTTAGGGATGGCAGGATATTATCGCCGCTTCATCGAAGGATTCTCAACAATTGCTAAGCCTCCTATGCAGTTGTTGAAAAATGAGAAAAAGTTCACTTAGACCCCAGCTTGTGAAGAAAGTTTTCAAGAATTGAAGAAGCATTTGACTTCAGCCCTAGTGTTAACTCTGCCAGATATTTGGAAAGATTTTGATATCTACTGTGATGCTTCACGTCAAGGACTAGGATGCATCCTGATGCAAGAAGGAATGGTTGTCACTTATGCGTCAAGACAATTAAGGCCTCATGAGGAGAATTATCCTACCCATGATCTGAAACTAGCTGCCGTAGTGCATGCTTTAAAGATTTGTTGTCATTACCTCATTGGTAACCGCTGTGAGGTTTACACAGATCGCAAAAGTTTGAAGTACATTTTCACTCAGTCTGATTTGAACATGAGACAGAGAAGATGGTAGGAATTAATAAATGATTATAATATTAGAATCCACTACCATCCCAGTAAGGCCAATGTCATTGCAGATGTTTTAAATCGTAAGAGCTACTGCAATGCTTTGGAAGTAAAAGAGAATTGTCCAGAACTTCATGAGGAATTTCAGAAGTTAAGGTTGGAAGTTGTACCCGAAGCATTCGTGGTGAGTCTAGAAGTACAATCCACCTTAGAGAAGTAGATTTGTGAAGCCCAACCAAATGATTCTGAGATTAAGGGCATCAAGCTCAAAATGTAAGAAGGTAAATTCAAGGACTTCACCAAAGACGATCAAGATATACTGTGGATTAATGGACGTATCCGCGTACTAGATGTTAATGGTTTGAGACAGCTAATTTTGAAAGAATCCTATGACTCGAAATATTCTATTCACCCTGGAAGTACTAAGATGTACCAGGATGTTAAGAATAAATTTTGGTGGCCAAATCTGAAGCGCGAAGTCGCAGAGTTCGTTGCCTGTGCGACGAATGTCAGAAGGTAAAAGCAAAACATCAGAGACCAGCGGGTTTGCTATAGCCCCTGAGATTCCAGAATGGAAATGGGAAGAGATCATATTGGATTTCATTACCGGTTTGCCCAGAACCTAATCGGGTTACGATTCCATTTGCGTAATAGTTGATCATTTGACTAAGATTGTCCATTTCTTGCCCGTCAAAACCACTTACTCAGGAGATCGCCTTGCAGAGTTATATATGTCAAGGATTGTCAGCCTACATGGTGTGACTAAGAAGATCGTGTCGGATCGAGGATCTCAGTTCACCTCTCATTTTTTGCAAAGTCTGCATGAAGCATTGGGAACTCATCTGAATTTCAGTACTGCCTATTACCCCCAGACGGATGGACAAACTGAAAGAGTAAATCAAATATTGGAGGATATGTTGAGTGCTTGTGCTCTAGCTAATGCTACTAGTTGGGATAAAAGTTTATCGTATGCAGAATTCTCGTACAACAGTTACCGAGCCAGTTTGTAAATGTCACCATTTAAAGATTTGTATGGTCGTGCATGTAGAACCCCTTTGAATTGGTCAGAAACAGCTGAACGTTTAGTATTCGAGCCAGATATTATTCAAGAAGCAGAAGAACAAGTGTCTATGATCAGAGAAAGATTAAAGATAGCTCAGTCAAGGCAGAAGAGTTATGCTGATAATAGTCGTCGTGACCTCAGCTTTGAACCAGAAGATTTTGTTTATCTTCGAGTCACTCCGTTGAGAGGTGTCAAAAGATTTCACGCCAAATGAAAGCTTGCCCCAAGATATGTTGGTCCGTTCAGAATTGTGAGTCGTCGAGGAGAAGTTGCTTATCAGCTTGAACTGCCGTAGTCATTAGCAGGAGTGCATGATGTATTCCATGTCTCTCAGCTGAAGAAGTGTCTCTGTGTGTCGACAGAACAGATTCATTTGGATTCAATTGAGTTAAAAGAGGATCTCACTTATAAAGAGCAACCAGTAAAAATTTTGAAAATCGCAGAGCGTCGGACCAGAAGCAAGACCGTTCGTTTTTGCAAACTTCAGTGGAGCAACCACATAGAAGGAGAAGCAATGTGGGAGCGTGAAGAAGAGCTGAAAGCCGAGTTTCCTAGCCTGTTCTCTAGCTAGCCTGAAACTTGGGGTCGATATTCCTTTAAGGTGGGGGGTGTAACATCCCAATTTTCTGAGCTTTAAAAACCTTTGAATAGTTAGTAGTTGGAAAATTCACCCTTGAGTTTTATTTGAATTTTAATTAAAGCTTAAACATGGACTTTCAGTATCAAAACCATTTCATATGATTAGTGTCAACATCAACTATGGCTAAAACTATTTTATTTGGATTCTATGTGCTTGGATGTATTTTCTAGATTTTTCTATAATTTTTTCGAATTCATTTGCTATTTTCTAATTGCCATTTGGATTTACTGTATTTCCTAAAATAAAAAATGTAAATAAAATCTCAGAAAAATTTTCGGGCCAAATCTTCCCGGCCCAACCTTCTTTTTCGCGTGTGTGGCCTGTGTAGCGACCCATTCACGCGTGTGCGCCAGCCCACCTTGCCCACGCCCTTGCATCCGCTGACTAGTAGGGCCCCCCTATCAGTTCGTCTTTGTCCTCATCGTCATCTTCTCCGCGCACGCGCGCCTCGCTCAGTCCGCCATTGCTGGAGCTTGAATCCTGTACGACAAAATCCAATCTCCAACTAAAATCTCTCAGGAAAACGTGTAGAATCTCAACTCTATCCTCCCTTACCTATTTCAGTTGAAATCATATCCCGAAACAGATTCTATCTCTAAGACCAAAAGAGTTCGAAATGAACTCGATTTGGGCATTTCCAAATCCAGCACGCCCGGGCACTATAAAAGCCCCCATAGGGTTCGCCCTGTCCTCCTCATCTCGAATCCCCACCCTGTTCTCCTCCTAAAGCCCCAGTAGCTTAATTTGGAGTTTTAGGGTTTGATTAAATAGATCAATTTCTTGAATGCGCCATGATAAATCCTTTGCCTCGTCGACATCAACCCCACCGCTGAGTCCACCATCACCAGAGCTCCCTCCAGCACCCTTCCCCGTTGTCAGTACCTCACTTGAGCTTGAGTTCGACAATACCCGCACCATGTTCTCCGCTTGAAACTCGTCGCCGGCCGTCACCGTCGTCCTCGACCACCCAGGAGTGCACCCATAGGTTCGCAATAACCTCCTCTACACGCTAGTACCACTCACCGTTGGTGAAATCCCACTGTTCGCTGGAGACCATAGGAACCCGAGCCCTTGTCGCCGTTGAGTGACGTGTTCGTCCACGTCTGCGCCAGATCAGCCTCCTGTGCATACGTGTCGCATGTGTGGCGCCGCGTCAGCTGCCACGTGCACGTTTGCGTGTCATATATCCAAACCTAGAACCAAAATCTCGAATAGATCTATTCCATGGTGCACCGAGTCTATGGCTCGTGGGACCCACCTACCAGTAGTACTATTCCGTAGGCCAGTGAACCCGTAGACCAGTAAACTCTTGAGTGGACTCGGTCCATGGACTGTGGGTCCCACTATTAGCCTTAGAGCTTTTCTCTAGATTTATTTTAATTTAAAAAATCCCAAAGCTGATGTTAGCTTGCGTCATATTCCGATTTTCCAATAGAAAATTAATTCGAGGTAATCCAGAAATTCCAATTTAGGTATTTCTTTAGGGTTTGAACTTCCAAAGGCCATATATTCTTATCCAAACTCCGATTGATCACATTCAAATTTATAAATTCATCTAAATAAGAGATATATTTATCTGAGATTTTTATTTAATTTTTGGAGTTTTTATCTCTATTATTTATTTATTTTGTTTATTTGTTTTGTTTGCAAGTATACGTTGATTCTTTAGGGAATTTTGAAGAAGGAGGAGTTCACCAAGATCAAGATGTACCTTTGATCATGTTGAACCCAGTTTTCAAAATTACTTTGATTGAAATTAATGCATTTACTTTAAGTGTTTATTTAAATGCTTTTGGATTTAGTTATTAATCCTATTTGTTATATCCACCTTGTCTATTGTTATGTCATGATATTTTGTCACCCTAGATTGGATCATTATTTAGTTGGTATT
Organism: Phyllostachys edulis; assembly: GCA_036346405.1. Lineage (NCBI taxonomy): Eukaryota > Viridiplantae > Streptophyta > Magnoliopsida > Poales > Poaceae > Phyllostachys > Phyllostachys edulis. Next base: position 72,771,656 of record CM070548.1, on the reverse strand, counting down.
ATGATAGCCCCAACGTGGGTTGGTTAGATACGAGTTCACATCACGGGATGGTTCGCTGCTTCCCTGTCCAACCTTGTGCGTCGAACTAATTTTCTTTGTGGGCATTGGTACCGATAGTAAAACACATCGGGAGTGTCAATGTTTGGGATGACTTTCTGAAATGTTTTGTTATGATTAGTGCTAGCTAGACTGGTTATATCGTGTGGGTAAAGTGTACAACCTCTGCAGAGTGTTAAACACTTGGGTTAGATTTTCAAAAAACACTTAGAAAGGGAGCTGTATGATCTACGTCATATGACTGTGTGAGTAATTTGATTAGACTTTGTGTTTTTTGTGAAAACAATTGTTAAATTAATATTGTCTATTTGTTTTGAATATTGTTTTAATTTGTTATTCATATTCAATTGCAAATGTTGCATTTATGCAAAAGAACCAAATAAGTTTTTTCCTTTGGAATAAGCCATCATGTATACATTGCATTCTGTGATATGACTTGCGAGTATGGTTGTGTACTTGTGCTTGCCATAATCAATCAACAGAAGTGGAGGAGTCTTCGCCCGCTTTTGAGGAGGAGTTCTACGAAGGTGCTGATCGCTAGGTCTTGATCCCAATCGGTTGCCTGTGGCGAATCGATGGGTTTCCGCTGAAGTTTATTTGGTTCTGTTGCTGCTTATTTTAATTATTGCCAGCCCTGCGATGCTTAATAAATGTAAACTCTACTTTAAGGTCACAACAGTTATTTGTTATTCAAATTACTCGTTTATTCTATTATTTCTCCTCGTGTGGATTGATATCCATCTTTGTTGACACTGTGTGCACTAGCGTGATCCTAGACTAGTGCGTTATACACAGAGGGTACATAATTGTATTTTTGGGTCCCGACACTTGCTCAAGTTCTGCCCCCCCTGGCCGCGCTCGAACTCAAGTGTTTTCTTCGCTCTGGTTATTTCTTGAGTTTGCTCTGCACGAGTGAACCAAAGATAAATAATTATAATCAGAACAGATAGTACCATGGTTAAGCTTACGACCAATTATCTTGACTTTTCTTCTCACAAGTGTCGATAATCTCCTTGTTCCTGGTCGTCAAGAATTCGATCGACCGGTCCTTAGCTTGACATTCACCTTCAAGATTTGTTATTACAACTTCCTTGGCCACGATCTCTTCTTTAATTTTCTTTGAATCTATCAACTATGATAAGGGGAAAAGTTAACTAACAGAAGAGAAACAAGATAACAAAGGATAGAAGAAGACAAGAGGAAAGTTCGTACTTTCTAATTCGGAGTTTCTTTTCTCCAAGAGTTTTATTCACTGGGTCGGTCCTCCGACCACAACGAAGTTCTCCATGATATGCTACATATATGGCAAACCCTTTTAGTTTTTTAAAAACTTTAGGGGGAAAGGCTATGGGAGTGGTTGTGAATACTTACCCGGATTGTCATATCATTGTACTTGGTAAAAATAAAATCAGGACTAGTCGAGTTCTTCATCGTAGAAGATTTGATGATGATGGGGGAAGGCAATAGGATGAGGGGCCTTCGGAGAAATTCCCTGAAGGAAAGTCCGTAGCGCCAGCCTTCCTTTTCTTGTCAACCAATTTCGCCGGTTCTGAGCTGTTAGGGTTGGTTGCACCCATGACAACCCCCGATCTCTGGTCGGAAGTGATATTCTTGACCAGTTGGTCGAGGTCCCTGACCAGCTGGTTGAAAATGGTGTCTCCGTTGGTTTTCGGGACAGTTGCTTTGGTAGCAACTGTCAGGTCGTGAATGATCACCCTGGGGCCAACGACCTCTGCAGCTCCAGTCTGCGGATCTTCTTTCTCTCCCGTCTGAATTACAACTCAAGTTTAATCAGGCAATGCAATTTTTTTATCTAAATTATGCATTCCTTTCTACACATGCTCTTTTTTACCTCTAGGAGACCATTGTCTTATGCAGTCTCTGAGTAAGAATTCGTCGGAACAACAGTAGAAGTAGAATCCTCGCCGGATTTGATAATCCTTAGCCCGACCACCTACATATTAGAGCAAAATCATATACAGATCAGAGGATATATAAAAGATAAAGAAAAAATGGTTATTTACCTTGAGTCTTCTTAGTCTCTCTTCTTCAAAGATAACGACCAAAATACCTAGGAATGCGGCCTTTATATCAGGCTTCCCAGCGCAGATCATTTTGATCCGCTCTCTGACTTCATCAAAGAAAAGGACTTCAAAAAGACAAAGAGATTTCAATTTTATAAGACAATCAACTAAATAGGCCATACTGATCGGAGTTTTTCAAGACTTACCTTCCTTTGAGTCCTTGATCGTTTCATCACAACCAATATACCAGAGTAGGGAATGCTCTCAAAGCTTCAGGGGACTAATTTGGTGCATGGTGAAATCCCTCACCACGTTCCAAGAAGTCAAACCCTTCCTTTTCAGGTCTTGGTTGGCTTCAATCCATCTTCCGACCGTCCCTGTCTTCTCCACGGTCGACCTCCACCTTATATTCTCACTCGCCCTTTTACCAACGAAGTAGAGGTCGTCGTCCTTTGTGACTGTCATGTAGAACAAGCTCTTTTCCATGACGACCACAGAGATTTTGAGTATATTTGGATGTACTCATCAGCCTTCCCGTCGTGAAGGCGTGGTGAACACTCCCCAGGTTCGGCCGCCGACTTTCCAGACCTCGCCATCTGGTAAAAATACCTGAAGACCTTCAAATTCGGTTGGATCCCCAGGTACGCCTCGTATAGATAGGCAAAGATGCTGATATTGGCGATAGAGTTCGGGGCCAAGTTTACCAACTCAACTCCGTAGTACTCCAGGACTCGGGAGAGGAATTTGTGAGCTGGCAACCTGAGTCTGCACTCAATGTAGGCGAAGAAAATAGGGATTTTCCCTTCCTTACGGCTCGAAAAGTGTTCTTCGGACGCTGATCTCCACTTAATCAAATTCTTATTCAGGAGCATACTGATCTCCTCTAGAGCCTTGAGCTTCTTCCTGCTCAGATCTAAAACTAACCATTTGGTGATTGAGTCTGACATGCTTGGGTTTAAGAAAGTGGTCAGAGAAGATTTTGGGTGAGGAAAACAAAGGAGGTTGGAAGAGATTCTTCACAAGAATATGGAGAGGGGTTGAAGGAAATCTGGGAGCGTAAAAATCCTAAAGCCAAGCGCAATGAGGATTTTATAGCCGCAGTTCCTTAACTGCAATCGAGAGTTACCCAAAAGTCCAACGGACACAACCTTTTCTCTCACGGACAGAAAAACTCTTCAGTTCGCAAGACATTTTTTCAAATTTAAAGTGAATATAGACCATCTCGTATATCACGGCATTAAATGAGGGTCTGCCCGATACGACTTCATCGGGAGAGAGTGTTCACACGACCAATTCATTTAAAGTTCAGGGGCGAGCTGACGAGGATTAAAATCTCTATGTATTACTTTAATACATAATAAAAGATCATATGTCTTCGTGGTCATAACCCCTAAGGCTAACGACTTCTATGGTCGTAAGGATTCTAGAGGTTACATAATGGGAACCCTGGTCGGGTGAGGTCCTGTGCCCAATCCCTGACCAGATGACTACTCGTAGAAGCAATGAACTGACATCTGGATTTAACTCCAAGTATATTCCTTACCGTGTGATGAATGGAACCCATGTTATATTTGTTCCATACCACACGACGTTTCATGGTCCTAAGACACTGACAACAATCACCATACGGTTGAGTATCTCATAGACATCAACCGACAATCCGTTACTGTTTTACTAACTATAACCGACCCTCTGGCCAGCGCGTCACTTCCAATAGGCGTCTTCTCCAGGAGTAACTACCACCTCTTCGTTGGTTATTTAAAGATGGAGGGCGGAGGAACAAGGGCATGGGATTGAAGCATCACAATCGGCATTAGATTCATGTTTCAAGCCTGATTCAATAGCATAGCAAGTATTATGCCCAGTGTAATTAGGACTAGTCCACTGTCGAGTCGGAGGCACCCCCTGTAAAAGATCTAGTTCATAGCAATAAAGAGCAGTTACATTCTCTCCTAAAAACTCTTTGCCATTTTCCTCTGTTTATTTTGTAAGATCGGCGATTTGATCGTCAACAATCGTGCTTGCCTCCTTCCACACTTTCATCGCTGCTCCTGGGTTGCCAAACGCCTGGATCCTACCTACCACATAGTAGTTCTATAGAACATTACTATGGTAGGTTATTTGAGTTAGCTCTATCAGTGTCAGTTGTAAAAAAACTATATTGTAGTCATCAAGTGTTAATTCTGCTAATTTGAGCTCCCTAGTATCTTCCTAACGGCAGATTAGAAAGATAAAGTTGCTTTCTTGCTTTAAATTGCTCGATTTTTAAACCTTAAATCACATTAGCGAATGAGTTTTATCGAGTTTTCGGTAATTTGGTAATACCATATTCAGAAGTTAGGCTTCACTCTTTTGTTTGTAAACTCTGTAGACTGTTTGTATATGGCAAGGTAGTGAAGATGGAAACTGTGGTTTCTGTTGGACCAACAAGGCGACTAGAGGGGGGTGAATAGGAGCACGATCTCTTTTTCACTTTGGTCAGATTCAAAACTAATTTCACTCCAGTAGCTATGAAAGCTATGAAGATCAATATACAAGCATAGCAGAAGACTTGTATTGAATCCAATCTAAACCCCGAAGCAAAAAGACCAAAAGCACCAAGAATCGGAACTACCACAGGCAAATAAAAGGTACTACCAATAATCGGTACTACCGCAGGCAAATGAAATGTACTACCAATAATCGGTACTACCGCATGCAAATGAAAGGTACTACCGATTGTCCTGGACTCGGCCCGAAATCCAAAAACAAAATTGGCATAACTTTTGATCTGCAACTCCAAACCTTATGAAACTTGAAACATACCCCCTCTAGGATGTTAGGCACCTATTCCAACCAAGGATCGTGAAGATCATTATCAAAGTTTCAACATTTTTTCCGTTTGAGAGAATGTTGCTTCAAAACCGAGTTAGAGACCTAAATATGATCTAAAGCTTGCTCATGAGTCAAGGATGATCAAGATGACCTTAGATGCACTCCCATATATCACAGCAAGCAAGATCACGATGAGAAACAAAGGGAAAACCAACGGATCAAAGAAAGCCCCAAAATCACAAAATAAAGAGTAAGAACAAGAAGAGACTCATCTTGAGGAAACTTGCTTGGATTGATTTGAGATTGATATTGGTTTACAGCCACTCCATCACGGAGGACAAAACTCAATACATGAGTACACAATCAACCCAACTCTCCTAGAACCCTAACCTCTCCACTTTTCTCTCCTAACCCTAAAAACACAAAACTAGGGTTTAGATATATGGGTCAAGGAGGTGCTGGCTAGCACCCTCCTCTATTTATAGTGGAGGCTAGCTTCTAGAAGGAAAACACTAATGGGCACCCGTTAAGCCCACACACAAATGGGTTTCACTTACGCACGTATTTTTAAAGCGTCGTCTTCATCTCCTCTTGACCTAAACCGCTTCTCCTTGCGCTGTCTTGCGCCGCGGGTTAGCGAATGGTCACCAAGGCGGTATTTAGGTGAAGTTACCAAAATACCTCTTCTCGATCCTCTCCGAAGACCAAGTCCAATCTTCATGAAGCAATCCAATGCTTCGCCACGTGTAGGTTGATCAACGGCTCTCTTCATGCCGGCAAGTCTCTCCCATCCGGCTCTCACCGAAACCACCATTGCACTTACACCGACCCCTGTGCCGCTTGATGCAACCCGTCGCACCGAACTGTCCGTTCGGTCATCCTTGTCCATTTTGTGCCATGCTTGAATGCACTGACTTCACCTGGCATCCTCGATCGTTCTGAATCTCAGCTCTCAAGCCTAGTCCTGATCATCCTCGCCGTTGACCTCCAAGCAACCTGTATAATAATAGACCAAGAAATCATTTCTAGGAACAAGTTCTTCGCAACTTGACCCACGTTAGTCAAAAATATGCATTATGCAACACATATGCACTGAAACCCATGAACTTGACCTAACGAAAAACTATTTCACCAAGTCAACAAACATTCAGAATACAATCGGTACTACTGCCATGTAATCACCGATAGTACTGCTCCAATAACTACGGTCATACCGATTCTCACAGAAGACCAAAAACCCAAGAAAACACGTTCTCTAGAAAATCCATACTGCCAACTAAAAGTCGGTATTACCGCACTGCGGTACTACCGCTCTACCATTGTGGTCATACCGCACGTTACTTGCTGGTACTACCGAAAATCCTGACTTTGCTGAAAATAGAAGATTCGACAAACTTTAAGAACAATTGTCAATTGTTTCATCATCCTAAGATCGTGAGCATATCCCCATGATATCCACAGTTTCAGACACACGTTGAAAGATCATGCTGTAGAGGTTAGTTTTACTTGACAGTTGCTTCTGCTTAAATGACTATGCTCTATCTGTGTTTACAGTCGACCTTTGATATCATGTCTCATCCACGTTTGTGCTTTTTATCTGTTGTTGTTTTCCCCAGATTTTCCAGTGCAAAGGCACAAATGATATATATAGAGTGCCTAGGCTAGGCAAAACAGAGCTAAACAATTTAAACATGAATGTTTGTTTGTACTTTTTATCTGTTGTAGTTTTCCCTGGATTTTCCAGTGGATAGGCACAGATGATGTATATATACTTATAGAGTGCCTAGGTTAGGCAAAATAGATCTAAACAAATTAAACATGAATGTTTCACATAGGCTATCAATGCACACAACACACTTGTTGGATGGCTAGTGGTTCTCTGGTGCCTTCATGCATGCTTCATACCTGAACAGAGACGATATCCAGTTTTCGTCAAGTGCTAAAACAAGAGGTAAGCTTCTTATCTCACTTTCTACTGCAGCTTAATATTTAGACATCTTATAAAATTGGCTACTTTTCGGCTGCTGCCTTGCATCTGGTATAAAGCATTGTTGTGTTGACAGAGATCATTTTAGGTGATCCTGGTGCGGCCATGCAGCTGTGTGGTGATTTCGTTACTTCATTTCTCCTTTTCGGAATCTACTCACTGACGCTACTTATTGATCAGTGATGTAGGCACAATAGTTTTCTGTTGAATATTCCATGTAGCTTTCCATTGAGTAGAATTGCATGATTTACTTTGGAATTTGAGTGGCAATTGAGATTTTTGTATTTAGTGGTTGTAGAATGCCGCTAATATGGAAATTAGAAATCTTCTCAACCAATAGAATCATACAGTTATGTTCGCCTTACTCCTTCCAAGGAACAACAGCTAAATTGAGCGCAGGCTTTTTCTGGTAGGATTATTTTCTTGTTGGTTCTTGGTTGTTTGACCCAAATATGACTAAGTCATTTTCTTTTGTAGTTCCATAGCTCTCTTGCTGAGCGCAGGCTTACTCCTTTTCTTTTGTAGTTCCATAACTCTCTTAGTGAGTGTTAATCTAATCTGTTGCCATGCAAATATCAAATGCACATGTACGTATGTAAATAGGAAATAAAATCCCTGATGTATCTTTCAAAATTTTCTATCTTTTTGGTCGAGGTGTTGTTAAAGATGAATCATGGACAAGATGATAGTTTCTCTATTCTTTTACTACCACTTTGAGTACTTGCGTGCCTAGGTAGCTTCATGAAATAGAAATCGCTACCCTCGCTACCGAGGCCATAGTGTTAACCTAACTAGGATGTGTGATACTTCCTTTTTTGTTCTGCTCAGGTTATATGCAGCACTGCTATTATATCGCGGTGCTTGGAGAAGTTGAGAAGATATAGTGTGTATTTGTTTGGAAATATATGCCTTCTTTAAAATCGTGCATACAACATTCGGATATATCTTATTTTTTGACATTTCTAATAATTTTTGAATCATTTCTATGAACTTTGGATTTTGTTACTGAATGGTAAAACAAGTACCTAGATAATATGTTCTATTCAGGTGTTAAAAAAATTCTAGCATTCTGTGTGCTTTCATAACTAGCAGTAATGTGCTAAAAGTTGCACATCCAAGCAGGATGGCAAATTGGTTTGGAATTGTGGAAGCTGTTCGTCATGAAGATAATAGTAAAGGCATGGATAGATGGATCAACCATATATGAGGAGAATCGATGGTGCCCTTGCCGTCCTGCTCCTCCTACTTGTCATCCAACAACAGACTCCATGTGCTATTCAGACATGCTAAAGAAGGTAAAGTAGCTAGCCTACTCATAGATATCCCACTCCATCTCTTTACTTATAATCCTTCTATTTATAGCGGTTCTTCGTTGACATTTCATCTTTTTTACCATATGTTTAGTCTACAAGATTTTCTTGCTAACAAGAGAGCCAAAAAAAATCTTCTGACTATGACTATGGCCTCATATTCCTATCCGTAGCCTATGGTCTTAATCCTTTGCATGTATGTTCCTGACCCATACCCTCTCTCTGTTTGTGCAATCTGCCATGCTATAGCAAGATATTTTTCTGTTATGCTTCCTATCTTGGTCATGAAGAAATAAGCTTCAGCAAGTATTCCAATGCAAATCAGATTACGTAGTTTGTGATAGATATGGAGTTTTTGTATCATACAATAGAACATTACATACTATATCAAGGAAATTGTGAGCGGTCCAATGCAAATCAGATCAAGATACACTGATATGCTTTCGTGTTACAATTTTTTTTCCTCTCCCAAACATGTACAACACTTCATCAAAAAATTGTCACCACGCGCAGCGTAGCGCGCGATCACGCCTAGTATAGCCTAAAAGGTCGAACAGTTTTTACCCCTAGGAAGTATGATATGCGCCTATATGGTGAAATTCTTAGTTGAGAGAAATCATCATTGAATGGAATGCCAAGGTGGATGTATGAAGACTGCAAAGAGGCTTTGACTATTAAAGTGCAGCATAGTAGGAAAATATTCATGAAACTATCTTCCGGGGGTATATAGTTTTCTAATGGTTATGTGACTCAACATTAACGAGTACCTCATATGTCAACAAACTTACTAGAACTCGAACTACATTCCAGCCTCGCACCAACAAATCCTAAATGCTTTCTGCACATGTGTAACTTGGAAGTTACATTAGCAAACTTTCCCCTCAAAATAAAAAAGTGAAAGGGCAAGCAACGTGTCAGCGCATATATTTCATCCCCTTGCGCTAATACGGCCACCTCACCACGACACCAGCCTCAAGAAATAACAGGCTTGTTTGGTTGGGACTTGGGAACCGGCCACTCAATGGAGGACTTAACAGCATAGAGACATTATGTTTTCTGTTAATTCCTGTTTGTTCCTAGTCCGCAGAATTCCCCATTGCTTCTTGCTTCACTCTTTCTTCTATGTTGGCGGACTCTTCGAGCAGCCATCCGCGAGTTGCATTTGCTCGCTGAGCGGCAGCTCCTGATGGGGACTCAAAGAGGGTGGCGCGCTCGCCGTCACGATTGGGTTCGCCGGAGGCGTGAAGAAATCGGCAAGCTTGCCGTGGGGCTCGCAGAGGAGTGGCGCATTTTAGCGCATGGGCGTATGGAGGGGTAATGCGCTCACCGTGTGGCCAGAGGACGAGGAGGATGGGCTCGCTGTGAGTCGAGCCGAGCTTGCCACGAGCTCGAATCGGAGAGGTGAACAACTGGTAATTTATTATGTATTGCAATGCATTTGGATTGACGGGCACATATGCATCATGTGAATTCTACTTTTAACTTAAAAGATACCAAGCTTCATAGAAGAGACATGCTCGAATTTAGTACCTGAGTCGGTGAGTCCACGTTCAATTTCAAAACTAAAACCAAAGAAAGATTCGGTAACAAATCCATGAGCTTGGATTTTTCTTCCAACATTGAAAGACATGCTAAGGTAGAGCGTTATATCCAAAGCTAAATCTTTTATAGAGAGCAATTCGCGGCACAACATGCTTGATGAGGACGAATGGTGAACTAGAACTTCTGTCATACTTTTAACTCCACGTGCACTCCGATCGCTCTTCCAGTCCAAAGATGGGACGAGGGATGAACAACTCGCGAGGGAAGGAGAAGTAACAAAGCAATTGTTTTGAGCGGGTGAAAACAATTAGTTACCTGATTTTCGGGAGAAAACATCGATGTTTTATTCGATTTCATTAACTATAATTAAGGGACAATGCAACCTTGTTGACTGGGTTGGGATAACAGGACACGTGTCACGGGCTGATTCAGCCTGCACTTTTACTGCCTGTGTGTCTCCTGCAGCTGAGCCGTTTGGTTGGTGACATGGACAATATGCCTCGTAAAAGGTTATTTGGCTACCGCGATTTTTTTTATGCGAGCATGTCTGGATTTGTTTTGTTTTGGTTGTTGGCTTTAGAAAGATTAAATGTTATTTTATACTTTTATAAGTATCATGAAGTAATCTGGTAATTATTCTCGATAAAGTATTAACTCCAATACGTACCGAGATTAAATGTTATTTTATACTTTTATAAGTATCATGAAGTAATATGATAATTATTCTCGATAAAGTATTGACTCCAATACGTACCGAGATTAAATGTTATTTTATACTTTTATAAGTATCATCAAGTAATCTGATAATTATTCTCGATAAAGTATTGATTCCAATACGTAGGCTCCGCGGCCGGGGGAGGGGGGCGGGGGCGCTCAATCCCTAAACCAGATCCAAGCTTTCCAGTGCTTCGTGGTTGGAGCGATTCCCAGACCCTTCAATCCAATCGCAATGGCGTCAGGAGAGCAACAACGGCAGCACCGCGCGACGGTGCTAATTGGAGGCCGCACCATGGATCTGCGTGAAGCGACTACAAGAAACATCGGAGGACGACTACGACGTCCATGGCACGACCGCGCGAGGGCTTTGATCGACGGTGGGAGCGGCTGCACATAAAGGTCTCGCCGGAGTGGCTACGAACTACGACTGTGATGCGATGGCATATTATCGCGTTGATCGCTAGCGCTGGCGCCCAGTCGTCCGATTTTGGATGTAGACGGCTCAGGCTAATGACGAGTCGGAGCGATCCATGCCAGGCATCCCCAAAAATGATCAAGATACCAACCAAACACCGTCCACGTGTATTTGGGAGGGGCCAGGCCAGACTTCTTTTCGTTAGAGCACCAACCAAACAGGCTCAACATCCCAGATGGTGTTGGAATTAATACGAACTAGGCTCAAGTTTAATTCTAATTAATTCCTGAAAAATCTCAAAGGCTCATGTGCACGTGCTAAAACTGTTTAATCCCACATGAAGGGATGAATGGGAGTTACACCATTTTATAAGGTGGAACGTGGTAGCCCCTCTTGTGGAATTGGAGAGAGCTATCACACGCGTGTGCTCGCTCGCTCGTCGCGCCGTGTCGTGCGCGCGTGTCGGGTGCGGGCGCGTTTTTCTTTATTTATTCGAAAATCGAAACGCACTGACTCGTAATTGATGACGATTCAATGGCAACCATTGGTCTCTGGCCTCTTTATTTTTGGCCTTTGAGTTTTGCTTCTTGATGGCAATTGTTGGCCTTTGGACTCTTAGTTTTTGGCTATAAAAGGAACAGAGTTCTACTTCTTCTGGTTACTTCCACAATACAGAATTCCATAGTTTTTGTTGCTGTCTCTGGCTATCTCCATCCCGGCGAGGCGCGTGTACGGCCGCACCAGGAGAGCAGACCTCTGGAACCTTCGTCCTTGAAGGCTTGCACGAGCGAGGACGAATAAGGTTTTTGGGGAGCGTTCGCGCGACTGCTCGCTGTTCCTCTACTACGTTCTACATCAACTGCATGCCTACTACGACGACTTCCATTACGCCACGACGAACGACGTCCTCATCAAGAACTCTGCTGTAGCTTCTTCTTCCACTGAATCTGGGTATGGCTACCTCTCTCTTGTTATTTGGTTTGCTTTACTATCTGTTGTTGTCTTGAACACTGAGATAGGTATGCTAGCTTCTGTCCTTCTAGAATCTGATTTGGCTATAATGTTCTTGGTTATCTGCTTTGTGAAAATAGCTAGAGTATTTTCCATGTTTTATCTAGCATATTTCTGGATTAAAGTAATTCAAAAAATGCTTATATCTTCAACAATCCAAAAACCTTATTCTCGATAAAGTATTGACTCCAATACGTACCGAGATTAAATGTTATTTTTATACTTTTATAAGTATCATCAAGTAATCTGATAATTATTCTCGATAAAGTATTGATTCCAATACGTAGGCGCCCGGGGTGGGCAGGGGGCACGGGGGCGCTCAATCCCTAAACCAGATCCAAGCTTTCTGTTTAGCCCGTAGTTGGAGCGATTCCCAGACCCTTCAATCCAATCGCAATGGCGTCGAGAAACAACAGCAAAGACCGCGACGGCAGTCTTGATTGGAGGTCGCACCATGGATCTGCTTGAAGCGACTACAAGAAACATCGGAGAACGACTACGACGTCCATGGCGCGACCGTGCGAGGGCTTCGATCGACGGTGGGAGCGGCTGCACATAAAGGTCTCGCCGGAGTGGCTATGAACTACGACTGTGATGCGATGGCATATTAGCGCGTTGATCGCTAGCGCCTGGCGCCCAGGCGTCCGATTTTGGATGTAGACGGCTCAGGCTAATGACGAGTCGGAGCGATCCATGCCAGGCATCCCCAAAAATGATCAGGATACCAACCAAACACTGTCCACGTGTATCTGGGAGGGGCTAGGCCAGACTTCTTTTCGTTAGGCTGCTCCCAATGGGCAGTATCTTAGTGCAGTTTCTTAGTGCATGAGGAGTGTTAGGATACTATCTTCCCAATGCATGGTTTCTTATGGTGTAGTATCTTATACTGTTTCATTTAATTACATGCATGATCTTTACTAGTATTTGAGCATTGTGGCTTATTTGTGGCATGTACTAAAGCAATACATGTTTGTTGACACACAAATGTAAATACATGAACATGTATCTGTACATAAAAAGTGCCAACTAAAATTTCATCAAAATATATTTAGAGGTACATGAATGGAGTCATGAACATAATCTATTTATTAAACTTTTTCCAAATATGCTCAAACAGAAATCGTGACGAGACGTCAGTAATTAAACCGCTTTTGGATCGAGACTGCATAAATGTCTTTGTAATGAGACATTTTAGTCTACCCTTCATGTAAACTCGCTTATTCTTGTAAACGTTGTTTGGGTAAAAAAAACAGCCTTCACTTGGGCCATGAGTGAACACACACTCTCTTGATTTGGTCAATATGCCTAACAAGTAAATTTGCATGTTAACAAATATAAAGATCAACAAAATGCCACGCGTGTTCAAATCCGCTGAGACCATAGCATGAAATTTTAACCCTATACTAGTATACCACATATCAATCCTCTCAAATTAGCATTTCTTACAGGATCGTGAAATAAATTTTTACGCGTTGGATTTCGAGCCCAAACTGGTATCCAAATTAGATACTAGAGTACTATCTCTCCTCATTAACTATGGTGCCATATCATCAATTTGTCTACATGGCATGCTTAAGATACTAGCTAAGGTGGAGCATTGGGAGCAGCCTTAGAGCACCAACCAAACAGGTTCAACATCCCAGATGGTGTTGGAATTAATACAGACTGGACCCATGTTTAATTCTAATTAATTCCTGGAAAATCTCAAAGGCTCATGTGCACGTGCTAAAACTGTTTAGTCCCACATGGAGGGATGAAGGGGAGTTACACCACTTTATAAGGTGGAACGTGGTAGCCCCTCTTGTGGAATTAGAGAGAGCCATCACACGTGTGCGCTCGCTCATCGTCTTGCGATGCTTGCGTCTTGTATGTCGAATCTTGCGCGCGTTTTTCTTTATCTATTCGAAAATCGAAACACACTGACTCGTAATTGATGGTGATTCAATGGCAACCGTTGGTCTCTGGCCTCTTTGTTTTTGGCCTTTGAGTTCTGCTTCTTGATGGCAACTGTTGGCCTTTGGACTCTTAGTTTTTGGCTATAAAAGGAATAGAGTTCTGCTTCTTCTGGTTGCTTCCACAATACAGAATTCCATAGTTTTTGTTGTTGTCTCTGGCTATCTCCATCCCGGCGAGGCACGTGTACGGTCGCACCGGGCGAGCAGGTCTCCGGAACCTTCGTCCTTGAAGGCTTGCACGAGCGAGGACGAATAAGGTTTTTGGAGAGCGCTCGCACGACTGCTCGCTGTTCCTCTGCTACGTTCTACATCAACTGCACGCCTACTACCACGACTTCCATTACGCCATGATGAACGACGTCCTCATCAAGAACTCTGCTGCAGCTTCTTCTTCCACTGAATCTGGCTATGGCTACCTCTCTCTTGTTACTTGGTTTGCTTTGCTATCTGTTGTTGTCTTGAACACTAAGATAGGTATGCTAGCTTCTGTCCTTCTAGAATCTGGTATGGCTATAATGTTCTTGGTTATCTGCTTTGTGAAAATAGCTAGAGTATTTTCCTTGTTTTATCTAGCATATTTCTGGATTAAAGTAATTCGAAAAATGCTTATATCTTCAACAATCCAAAAACCTTATTCTAGGCATAGGCATTTTTCATCAACTGGCTTTACTGCTGCGCTCAAACCCTCTGAATTCGATGGTGCGAATTACAAGAGGTGGCGCACCAATATGGTGCTTTGGCTAACTGTCATGAACGTTTTCCATGTGGCAAATGGCAAGCCTGAAGGAACACTTACTCCTGAACAGGAGCAAGCGTTCGAGGCTGCTGATAACCTTTTTAAAGGTGTCGTAGTTAGTGTTCTTGGTGAGAAGTTAGTTGATGCATACATGGTGATTAAAACTGGAAAAGATATGCGGGATGCACTCGAGGCCAAATTTGGAGTTTCGGATGCAGGCAGTGAATTGTATCTCATGGAGCAATACCATGACTATAGAATGGTTAATAGCCGTTCTGTAGTTGAACAGGCTCATGAGATACAATCCATGGCCACAGAACTTGAGTACTTCAAGTGTGTGTTACCGGACAAATTTTTCGCGGGAGGCATTATTGACAAACTTCCTCCCTCTTGGAGGAATTTCGCTACTTCTCTGAAACACAAGAGACAAGAGTTTTTTTGTTGAAAATCTCATTGGGCCTCTTGATGTTGAAGAGAAGGCGAGGGCAAAAGATACACACACTAGAGGTAATGAGGGACATTCTAGTACCAATGTGGTGCAAAAGAAGAATGGCCAAACTCAAAAGTTCAAAGGGAAGAACAAGAGTGCACAAACAACAAGCTTCAAGAAGAAGAAGAAGAACATAAAGGATGGCCTTTGCTTTGTGTGTGGTGAACCTGATCATTGGGCCAAGGATTGCAGCCAACGCAAGGGTGGGAAGAATCAGCAAGGGCAGAATTCCAAGTCTGCTAATATTGTTATTGGTACTACTAAGACGGGAACATCAGGGTATGGTAATTTACCTACTGTTCTTTCTGTATGTCAATCTACCGATTGGTGGATAGATACTAGTGCTAATATACATATGTGTGCTGATATTTGATTGTTTTCTTCTTACCAGGTCACTCGGGATTCAGCCGTTCTAATGGGGAACCGGTCACATGCTACTGTTCATGGTGTTGGCACGGTCGATCTGAAGTTTACTTTGGGGAAGATTGTGCAACTGAAGAACGTGCATTATGTACCATCTATCAATAAGAATCTCGTCAGCGGATCTCTTCTGTGTAGAGATGGCTTTAGACTGGTATTTGAGTCCAATAAATTTGTAGTGTCCAAGTGTGAACAATTTGTTGGTAAAGGCTATGTATGCGGAGGCTTGTTCCGCCTATCTCTTTCAGATTTGTGTAATAATGTTGTGAACCATATTTGCAGAGGTAATGAGACTACTATTTGGCATTCACGACTTTGTCACATAAATTTTGGTTGCATGACGTGGTTAGTTAGTTTAGAGTTAATCCCGAAATTCACCCTTGCCAAAGGTTCTAAGTGTCAAGTTTGTGTGCAATCAAAGCAACCTCGTAAGCCTCATAAGGCCGCAGAGGTAAGAAACTTGGCACCATTAGAACTCATACATTCAGATCTGTGTGAGATGAATGGTGTGTTGACAAAAGGTGGTAAGAGATATTTCATGACTTTGATTGATGACTCCACTAGGTTCTACTATGTGTACCTTTTGAAAACTAAAGATGAACCTCTTCACTACTTTAAAATCTATAAGGCAGAAGCTGAGAACCAACTTGAAAGAAAATCAAAAGGATTAGGTCTGATCGTGGCGGCGATTATTTTTCTAATGAGTTCAATTTATTCTGTGAGGAACATGATATAATCCATGATATGACGCCTCCCTTTTCACCCCAGTCAAACGGGGTGACTGAAAGAAAGAATCGCGTTATAACTGATTTGGTTAACGCCATGTTAGACACAGCGGGTCTTTCCAAAGCATGGTGTGGGAAGGTTATATTAACTT
This sequence comes from Phyllostachys edulis, assembly GCA_036346405.1. NCBI lineage: Eukaryota > Viridiplantae > Streptophyta > Magnoliopsida > Poales > Poaceae > Phyllostachys > Phyllostachys edulis. Next base: position 72,755,301 of record CM070548.1, on the reverse strand, counting down.
CATGTCATGTCCTAAACAGGATTCCCACGAAGAATAAAGAGATAACCCCATATGAACAATGGGAGAAGAAAAGACTATCACGAGATAACCCCATATGAACAATGGGAGAAGAAAAGACTGTCACTTTCATACTTGCGCACTTGGGGTTGTTTGGCGAAAGTCAATGTGCTAATTCCCAAAAAGCGTAAGCTTGGACCAAAAACCGTGGATTGTGTCTTTCTAGGCTATGCTCATCATAGCGTTGGATATAGATGTCTAGTGGTGAAATCTGGAGTACCTCACGTGCATGTCGGTACAATTATGGAGTCCAGAGATGCTACATTCTTTGAGGATATTTTTCCGATGAAAGATATGCCTAGTTCATCGAATCAGGAACCTGATACAATTCCTGAACCTGCCATTCCAATGGAATATTTTGAGCAAACCCCAGAGCAAATTCCTGAGGAGGAAGACAATGAAACTCTGAGGAAGAGTAGAAGACAAAGGACTGCAAAGTCTTTTGGTCCTAATTTCATTATGTACCTTGTGGATGATACTCCAAGTACCATTTCTGAAGCATATGCTTCTCCAGATGCAGAATACTGGAAGGAAGCAGTCCGTAATGAAATGGATTCTATTATCTCTAATGGAACTTGGGAGATCATTGGCGTCCTTATGGTACGCAAACACATGGGATGTAAGTGGGTGTTTAAAAAGAAGCTTAGGCCTGATGGTACTATCGAGAAGTACAAGGCACGGCTTGTGGCCAAGGGTTATACCCAAAAGGAAGGCGACGATTTCTTTGATAGTTATTCACCTGTGGCTAGATTGACCACTATTCGAGTACTACTATCTCTGGCTGCCTCACACGGTCTTCTCGTTCATCAGATGGACATTAAGACGGCTTTCCTAAATGGGGAGTTGGACGAGGAAATTTACATGGAACAGCCAGATGGATTTATAGTAGATGGTCAAGAAGGAAAGGTGTGCAAGTTGTTGAAATCTTTGTATGGTCTTAAACAAGCACCTAAGTAGTGGCATGAAAAGTTCGACAGAACTTTAACATCTGCAGGCTTTATTATGAATGAAGCTGACAGATGTGTGTATTATCGCCATGGTGGGGGCGAGGAGTCATTCTATGTCCGTATGTTGATGACATCTCGATCTTTGGGACCAACCTTAATGTGATTAAGGAGGTCAAGGATTTCTTGTCTCAGAATTTTGAGATGAAAGATCTGGGAGTAGCTGATGTTATCTTGAACATCAAGCTGTTGAGAGGTGATGATGGTGGGATTACATTGTTGCAATCCCATTGTGTGGAAAAGGTTCTGAGTCGTTTTGGTTATAGCGATTACAAAGCCTCTCCAACACTTTATAATCCTAGCATGTTGCTTAGGAAGAATCGGAGAATAGCCAGAGACCAATTGAGATATTCTCGGATAATTAGTTCACTCATGTATTTAGCTAAGCGGTACGGGTTCGACATCTCGTTTCTTTGTGAGCAAACTAAGCCGTTTTGTTTCCAATCCGGGAGATGATCACTGGCATACTCTTGATGTAAGACCCGGGATTAACACTCCCAAATCCTCTGTGCATTTCTGAACTAGTCCCATGATCAGTAGCTAGTTCACACAGTAAACAAATGTGGTAACATCCATAAATTGAATAACTTTATTAATAACCAACGAGTTTATTACAAAAGAGGCTTACATGCCAACAATAAAGAACACAAATGAAAACGAAGAAGTCGTAGTAGAGTCGATTAATCGCCACGCAATCGATCGGATAGCGGCCTAGTCGTCGAGATCCACACCGATGGTGAAGTCCTTCTCCTCTGAAATTTGTTTGCATAAAGCAAGTATGAGCACAACTACCGTGCTCGCAAGTTACACCCGTCAAATAACAGGATGACATGCATACATGGGTATCTCAAAGGAAGGCTTAATATGATTGATTTGCATAAAGCAAAGATTTTCTTTAAATACTTGTACTAAGTTCCAAAGCGCTTACAATAGCTAAAGTTCATTTTCTAAATCTCAGTTTTAACTTGGATAATCATTCATCACAATTAGTGAAGGATTCTCTCCTATCACAAGGCTTCCCGCCCAAGTCCCATTTGGATAATCCATTTAATGAAGTCTTTTGAAATCAAAACCAAGGTCTAACTTTGAGTGGCTTTGCTAAGCATGTCCTTGACCGTGGACACGGCTATTCGAATAGTTCTTAACACTCTGCAGAGGTGGTACAGCTTTACCCACATGACATTAATTTCTCTAGTTTGTCTAGCATCCGTCGATACCACCGCTCACTACCTTAGGTAAGCAGTCTAGAGCACGTGCCAAGGCCTTTACAATGCGTCATCCCATCGTAGTTATGCCTCGCTAAGGTTTCGCTATCGTAGGCTTCGCACCAAACGATAACCCCCTCTTGCGCCATGTGAGTATTAACAATAAGTCTTCGCGACACCCACACAACCGGATGGCACAACCACATTGAAACGTTGCAAATTAGTTAGCCAGGTCCTGCCCATACAGGACATGTGGTAGTACGATTGTGGCTTAGCAAAGCGGCTCTCGGTAGGTCCTTAATCGACTTGGTGACTTCAAAACAATCCTCGGCCTCAACCATTCATTGCATTGAGCCCGTGCATAAACTTGCACCCACCAACCATCCATTTCACCCAAGTACAAACCATCTTTTGATTTTATTTTGTTTTCAAAATCATTTCCAAGAGTCCATGGTAAAACAATACCATAGCTTAATTTTAAACAAGATTTGAATCATTGGCTAAATTTCCCAAATCAAACACTTTTTGGATCTAAGCATTGCTAAGCATAAAGTTTTTCAATCAAACACATCTTGTTAACACTATCGTATTAACAAGAGTTTTATCTAGGGCGACAAGGTATGAGGGATTCAATGCTCAAGATTTGTCAAGTACGAGACCAGTAAGTAAACCATCCGTACTGTGCTCATAATCCAATAATCCAAACTCCAGCAATTATGTAATCCTTTACTCCAATATTAAATAGTCTAATATCCACAATATTAGTCTATTTCTATGATCTGACCTTCATCGATCCAACATTCAGTAATGCTCTAGTTCTATAATCTGACATCCATCAATCCATTATTCCTTAATGAATTATTTCTAATAATTCAACACCCAACAATCCGATGATTATATAATATAAATTTCGATATTCCGATATCCAATGATTATCTATTTCTATAATCTATTCCTCGATAATCCATTATCAACAATTATCTACTCCTAGAATCTAAACAAGTTTTATTTCTAAAATCCCACCAAGAGCTAATCCTACAATCCAACATCCAAGCCCATCAATATTCTATAATGACTACTTCAATCTTAATAGTCCAATCTCAATAATTATCTATTTCTACAATTCAATATCCATCGATCACTTATTTCTACATTTGTCCATAATGCATTCCTATGATTCAATCTCCAACAATTGTTTCTTTCCTATAATCCAATAGTCAACAATTGTATATAATTGTATTATCAATATCTAAGAATCATGTATTCATATAATGTAATATCCAATGATCATGTTATTCTATAATCCATTCAATATATGTCTCTATAATTCAATTTCGACAATTCCATCTTTGCAATATTTATCAATAGAATATTCCTATAATCCGATATTCAACGATCATGTAATCTTATAACCCAATATTTTCACTTTCTACCTCCAATATATATATCACATTCGGAATGGTTCTTCATATGGTCTATACTGACAATAAATGGCTATAAACAGGAGTTGGGTATAACTATAAAGCTTAAAACAGGGATTTAAATTACTTGAATATAAATACGCATGCAATAATAATTTAAAACAAAAATTAAATAATTTAAAATAATGGGTACAAATATGGTCAAGAGTGTAACTTGCCTTGCTTAATTAGTCGATGTTCCCAAATGGTGTCAAATCCGATTAAATCCAAGTCGCTTAAATCTATACGCGTAAACGATCCGAATTCAAATAATATTCAAATAAAATCCAACTAAAATCCAAAAATTATAAAATAAATACTTCTAGGAAGGTATAGACTTTCTATGAATTTAGAAAGTTGAATAGAAGGAATCGGAGTTCGTATGTGGGAGAACGAATTTGTAGAAGTTTAAATCTCAAAAAAAAAAAAGGGGATGTATGTGCTTGCATGGCACTGTAGCTTGCCATGCAACGTGAATAGTAACCAAGTGCATGGAGAAATGGCGATGCCGGGCGAGAGGAAAGGAGTGGTGGACGGCGAAGCACTAAAATGGAATCCCGGGAGTGAGACGGACCTAATGGTGGTGGTCGCGTCACTGGCAAAGGTTTGGTGCTGCGGCGGCGCGCAAAATAGTGTCGGATGAATAGTAGCACCAATGAGCCGGGGGTGTTTCAGGGAAAAGGAAGGGAGCAATGCGTAGAACGCTATGCGGCGGCCAACGACGTGGGCGATGTCATCGGGAATCAAAGATTAAGATCAAAATGACGGCGAAGGTGGTTCGTCGTTGGCGCAAATTTTTTGCTTGAGGCGAGATAGTGGGCTAATTCGAGGATATGAAGAGAAAGCCGAGGGCACGCGCGATACGGTTGGCTCGGCGAGATGACATTCGATGATGACACTGATCCGACGGAGAAGACCTTCGGCGGGCGAACATCGGCGTTCCGGGCAAACGGAGAGGATTTAGCGAGTGAGGTTAGCGGCGATTTGAAGATGAAACCGTGGGGAACACAACGCTCACCCGGTTGTCGTGGAATGCGCACGTCGTCTAATGGCGACGACGCGCAAAATGGACCAATTAATTAACAGAAATTAAATTAAATCTAAAAATTATGAAATAAATACTAAAAATATTAGATGAATTTAGATAAATTTAGATGAAGGAATCAACGGATTTGGAGCTTGTATGTGGGAGAACGAAATTTTGGAAGGAATAAAAGTCTATGTACAAACACATGCTTGACTAGATAATTTTTTTTCACTGTTCATTGTCTTCAAGTCCGAACACCGAACAGCAACATGCAAAGAAAAGAAATGGTGGCGCCTAGAGAAGGAAAAGGGAGGGGTGGCCGGGGATAGGGAAAATGGGTCGCTTACCCCGGGACAAGGCTGTAGGAGGTGGCAGCGCGGCGTCCGGTGGCCGGTGGCGGTGGCGGCGAGCGTAAGGTGGTGTACAGGGAGGGGGCGCTCCGGTGACGGCGACGGCGAGGGAAGGAGAGCACCGTGTAGAGGACGACGTCGCGACGCCGATGGTGGTGACGAGGATGGCGGAGACCCACCGGAGGCGACGCTAGAGGTGGAAGAAGGCGATCAGCCGGTGGAACGAAAAGCTTAACTGCGTCTAGGAGGAAGGGAGGGAGGAGCTAAGATTTCGTGGGAGGGATGAGATGAGAGATGCGCACCCGGTGCTGCTATTTATAGGGCGAGGGTGGCGACGGGGATTCGTGCAGCGCAAGAAGCTTTCAACGGCACGGTGGCGGAGTCAGCGGAATTCGGTGATTAAGGAAGGAGTTGATGGCCGAAAATGGGGGAGGTGATGACCGGGGATTTAAATGCCATCAATTTCGGGAGGAAAATCTGGAGGAGAGGCGGGTTTTAAAGAGCTTCATTGGCCTCTAATGGCTGCATGCTTGCGCGTGTGTCCACTGGAGAAGAAAGCTGTTGGGGAAGAAAGGAAAGAAAGGAAAGAATAAAAGGAAGAAATGAAGTAATATATTGATTGAAATGCAAAAGGGCAAGTGGCAGCTCATGCCAAGTTAATTGTGCTCGGTTTGGAGCACACTGTGGATGGGTGACCGATGGGAAGGGCTGGGCCTGCGCTAGAATAAAAATATTTTTTTTATTTTTTTTTATTCGAAATTCAGATTGGAGCAATAAACAAATATAATTTTAGAAGATCGCAAATAGAGTCCAAAAATTCCAGAAAAATTCAAAAAAAATTTCTAGAATTATTTTGAACTTAATAAAAATAATTCCAACTTAAAGTTGGCTTTTAATTTTGCACATAATTTATTTTAGCTTTAAAATAATTAGGAAAGCTTTTAAAATTCTAGAAATTACTTAAAATTTTACTTTTCACTTTAAATCCAATAAAATCTCAGAAAATTCCAGAAATTTTCATTTTGACTTTAAAACCAAGAAATCAAATAATTAATTTTTCTTTCCTCTTCTTTTAATAGAGAAAACTTTTTTTAAATTACAGAAAACGAAGAAAGAACTTTGTGACGTAAAATCCAATAAAATAATATCTTTATTTATTTTTATTAATTTTAATTTTGGTAACATAACTTTGGGATGTTACACTTGAGAAGGTAATGCGCTATATAAAGGGTACTATGAGCTATGGCATTCATTATACCGGGTACCCAGTGCAGAGAGGTTATAGCGATTCAAACTGGATATCTGATGCTGATGAGATTAAGGCCACAAGTGGATATGTCTTCATACTTGGAGGTGACGCTATTTCATGGAAGTCTTGCAAGCAGATCATCTTAACGAGGTCAACAATGGAAGCAGAACTCACGGCATTAGATATCGCCATTTGTTGAGCCAAATGGCTTCGTGAGCTCTTGATGGATTTGCCAGTGGTTGAAAAACCGGTACCGACTATTCTGATGAACTGTGACAATCAGACTGTGATTGTCAAGGTGAACGGTTCTAAGAATAATATGAAGTCATCAAGACATGTGAAGCGAAGACTGAAGTCTGTCAGGAAAATGAGAAACTCCGGAGTAATAGCTTTGGATTATATCCAAACAGTCAAGAATCTGGCAGATTCCTTCACAAAGGGTTTATCACGGAATGTGATAGACAATGCATCGAGAGAGATGGGTTTGAGACCCACGTGAGTTATACCATAGTGGTAACCCATCTTATATGATCGGAGATCCCGTGGAGTAAGATTGGCGAAACAAGCTATTGGTTAACTAGGAGGAGAGTACCTTTATAGACCAACTCCATTAGAGATGCAATTCTCTCCTAAATATGTATGGCAGGTTGATTTTTATCTTAATGTGTTATGTGGTTTATTAAAGCAAAGATGCTGTTATACAGAGCAGTCTTGAAAGAACACACCTATATAAGCCCGACTGCTAGTCACAGTTTATGAAATAGGGTAATTTCTAGGAAGCTCATGAATAGGCCAAGAGTATGACTTATATGCTCCAACCCGCGGGGATGCCTGGCAGCCTAGTATCAGTTAAGGACTTAAGTGAAACTTATTTACACAAAACTGTCAATTCAAGGCTTAGTCCATTGTGCAGTTGTGGATAAGTGTAGCTTCTGTTCTAGGTGGATGTTCAATCTTAACCAGTCTCCGTCAAAACACTGATATATTAAAACAATACTATGGATCAAGGCATTTGACATGTGTCTTTGGGATCTGGTGGGGGATTGTTGGAATTAATACGGGCTGGGCCCATGTTTAATTCTAATTAATTTCTGGAAAATCTCAAAGGCCCATGTGCACGTGCTAAAACTGTTTAGTCCCACATGGAAGGATGAAGGGGAGTTACACCACTTTATAAGGTGGAATGTGGTAGCCCATCTTGTGGAATTAGAGAGAGCCATCACACGAGCGCGCTCGCTCGCTCGCCGTGCGGAGCCGAGCCGAGCCGTGTCGTGCCGTGCGTGTGCGTGCATGCGTGCGTGCACAGGCGTGTCGGGTGCGGGCGCGTTTTTCTTTATCTATTCAAAAATCGAAATGCACCAACTTGTAATTGATGGCAATTCAATGGCAACCGTTGGTCTCTAGCCTCTTTGTTTTTTACCTTTGAGTTCTGCTTCTTAATGGCAACTATTGCCCTTTGGACTCTCGAATTAATGGCAACTGTTGGCCTTTGGATTTTGCTTCTTGATGGCAACTGTTGGCCTTTGGACTCTCAGTTTTTGGCTATAAAAGGAATTAATTGCGTAAAAACATGGGCACGTAAATATTTCGGGGAAAAAGTGAAATTTTCTTGATATTTTACAGATACAATGTTACTGCCTCGTTAGAAACCTTACGCCCCAGAGTGGGGTTCTCCGAGTAAGGAAATGAGTACAGTAACAACATATGTACATACTAACTACTCATCAATGTCGAAATCGTTCGTGTGTTCAAGGTCAGTGTACGCTTGCATGATCTCAAGATCCTCCAGTTGATGCTGTTGCCGCTTTTTAGCCAATTCCCAGTCCTTGGCGCATGTGATTGTCTGCACCATCCTAGGCGTGAGGGATGATCTTCTTTCTTCAATTATTCTCCCTACCATGATAAACGTTGCTTCTGGAGAGACAGTGGACACCGGCACTAGCAGAACATCCCGTGCGAAATGTGATAGCACATGAAATATCCGCTTGTTGTTCTTCCACCACTCAAGCAAGTCTATCTTTCCACCGAAAAGATCAGGATCGATGTTTGTAAAATCATACTCTAGGTAGTGGTTTAGCTCTGAGACAGAATTCCACAAGGGGGCTACCTGAGACTAAGAGGACGAAAAACTGGACTTGCCCTTTAGCTTCTTCCACAAGTGGGATGTCAAGCTTTTCTTTCCTTGTTGCGTTGTTGATCTCGCACTGTTGCCGAACTTGTCAAGATACATGCGGAAAACACGAAAAAGCTCCTCTTTGACATGTGCAAAAGCTTCCGAGTGATCAAGACCAATGCATTCACCTATTCCCTCCATACCGATCTGCAAACCTGGCAACTTTTTCGTAGGATCGAAAATAAAAGTAAAGCAATACACGTGTGAAATAGAACTAGAATATTTAATAAATTTTTCCTCCATTAGTGCAACAGCATGTCCTAAAAGGGGATCCTCCCTAGATTTGGCAATCTTGTTTACAATTAACCAAATAAATTCTATAACTAAGGAAGAGGTAGGGTCATAAATACCAGATAACATCTTTGTTGTTTTATAAAAAGATTGTAAAAACTCTTGAAAATGACTAGCAATCTGCCAATCTGAATTAGTAACTACCAATTCATTGTTTTGAGAGTTAGCATTGACAAAAACAGATATGACATGTTCGTACCCTCGTAACTTCTTTAACATGATGTAGGTCGAGTTCCACCTCACCTTCATATCAAGACCGAATTTTCTTGACTCCTTCCCATTGGCTGCGCAGTACCCCGCGAATCTGGCTCCCACTTGTGGAGAATTTGTGAGGTAGCGAACAGCGTCAAGGACACTGTTCAAATATCCGCCAATCGCTTGCATACCGTCTTGAACAACAAGGTTCAAGATATGGCATATGCATATCTAGTGGAGAACATAACCACCAATATGCGTCTGCAATCTTGGGGTGAGGATGTTCATAGCAGTCATGTTCGCTGATGCGTTATCAAGAGTTATAAAAGCAATCTTATTATCTATCTTAAAATCATCAAGTACGTGTAGTATACTCTCAGCAACGGCCTTTCCTGTGTGTGATTCGTTAATTACCTTAAACCCTATGACTCTCTTGTTTAGTTTGTAATTGTCGTCTAAATAATGGGCTACAACACTAAGGTAGGCACTTCTCTGGTGTGATGATGTCCAAATGTCTAAAGTTATAGCAAAAGAAAACTGAACTTGTAGGAATTGTTCTTTTAGCTCTGCTAGTTCCTTATGATACATCCGTAAAATATCAGTTGTAGTGGTTCTCCTACTAACATGTTGGTACTGTGGGCAAAAGCCGCGTTGAACCATTCTTTCGAACGCGCGGCTTTCACTCATCCTAATCGGTTGATCTTCCGCAACAATATATCTAGTGATTTCCTCATGGGCAAAAAGCGGGTTGTATACCCAAGTACTTACAGAGCCATCAGCCTCGAAGTTTAGCTGCGTTTGTACTCCTCCCCCTCGACTCTGCGCCCTGATCTTGCGCAAGCATGGTTTGTAGTGCCGGTTCAAGTGCCCTGTCCCTACAAATTGCATCTGGCGATTAATTTAGCTTGGCAATAATTACGAGTTGCGATATCTACCGTTTGGTGTCTTGGATTTCACGGCTCCAGTCATGTGCTTCGAAGATTAGCCTTTGTCCGCATCGGCCAATGTTGCCATCCATGGACGTAGGAGAGAACTTTGGAGTCCTCATTGGCTCCGGACCGCCATGGTACTCCTCGTAACCCTCCGTATCATCCATATGATGGCCATCCATGTCGTAGTCTCCCATGCTTGGCGAGAACTGACGAGCATCACGAGGAGGACTAGGGGAGTGGCGGCGAGAGCTTACACTAAGTCGCTCTGCTGCCCTTTTGGTGCTACGACTCCTCGGTAGCATACCGCTCGGGAGCTCCTTAGTGCTCCAACTTCTTGGTGGCATAATGAATGGATGGATGGTGAATAAATGGGGAGAGTAGATGGATGTTGAAGAAATGAAGAGAGTAGATGGATGATGAATAAATGAGAGTTGATGGATGATGAATAAACGAGAGTGTATGTATGGATTATGGTGAAGAAATGAGGACAGTGAGTTGATTTTTTAAGCCACGGTGATGTAGGATTAAAGATAACCGATTAGAGTGGGGTGAATAGGAGGTTTTTAAACTTTTTGACTATTTAACAATTTAAACCAATTATGAATTATGTCTAAACTAGATACAATTCTAGCTAAGCAATTTAATACAAGAGAAATGCTAGAATTGTAAATGCGGAATAAGTAAAGACAAGAATTAACCACAATAAAGACAACGATATTTTCCCGTGGTATCGAAGACTTGCCGGTCTTCACTAGTCCGTGTTTAGGAAGCTTGAACGAATCAAGTCGGCTCCACGAATTAAGCCTTCTCTCGATCACTATTGGTTATTTTTCCTCTGCTCCGGAGATGGTGAACACCAAACCACTAACAATCTTGGCACCGGGCCTCTTCACAAGCTTCTTCAAGAGATCACCGTGCGATCACCACCAAGCCTTCTAGGAGTTTAGCAAAACTCCAAGAGTAATAAATCAATGATCTTTGCTTGACGGCACTCGAGTACAAATGGATCAGATAGAACGAATGAATGCACTTGAATGAACTCAACCACATCACAATGAATGCACAAGTGTGTTCTAGGTGTTAAGAGGCTGCACAAGGCTCTAAGGATGTTAAATGAAGTGTTGCCTTCTGTCCTAGAGCAGGTGGAGGGGTATTTATAACCCCCACAACTAAATCCAACTGTTATGAGAGAAGTCCCAACTTTTCAGCGAAATGTGGTATTACCGCCAACTAAGGTGCGGTGCTACCGCATCCCACCAACCGCTCTGTAACGGCTACAACAGGAGCATTAACTGCCTCTGACATAGCCGTTTTAAACGCGGCGCGGTACTACCTCCAACTATCATGCGGTCGTACCGCACATTGGAGCAGTACTACCGTTCGCAGAGATTTCAATCTCAGTTGAAAAGGGTGCTTCTCTGGATTTTACGTACCGCCAAATAGAAAACGGAACAACCGTGGAGCGGTAGTTCCACCACTAAAGCTCTGGTACTACCGCATCCTTGACTTGAACCGGCTTACACAATTAAACTAGCCACGTGGATGGCTCAGATATACAATGGGTTGTTCGGACCGCATGTTTAAACCACACGATCTTGAACTTTCGAACGGTCCGAACGACCCACGGTAGTACCACCAAAGAAAGTGCGGTCATACCACTAAGCAGTAGTTCCGCCAAGAAACACCCGGTACTACCGTTTGCCAAGGGAGCACAAGAGCTCCAAAAAGGGTCTCTCTGGAAAATACGTAACGCTCCATTTTCCAGAAGTATTGTAGAGCGGTAGTACCATTTAAACAACGGCGGTACTATCATTCCAAGGGTTTTGCAATTTCAACCGAAATGGAGTCTCTCTGGAAATTAGATACCACCAAATAAAAATCGGAACGATCTCCATTTTCCAGAAGTATTGTAGAGCGGTAGTACCATTTAAACAACGGCGGTACTATCATTCCAAGGGTTTTGCAATTTCAACCGAAATGGAGTCTCTCTGGAAATTAGATACCACCAAATAAAAATCGGAACGATCGGACTGCGGTATTACCGCACCACGAGCCGGTCGTACCGCTGAACGTCCAGATAACAAAGGTCCGATCGGACTGCACACGTGGACGGCTCAGATTCATTGGGTCGTTCGGACCACTCGTTTAAACCACACGATCATGTCATTTTCGAACGGTCCGAACGGCACACGGTAGTACCGCCGACGGATACGCGGTCAGACCGCTAAGCGGTTGTTCCGCCGTGTAAACTCCGGTACTACCGTTTGTGCTGTCAATTGCACAGAGAGCTTTCAAATTCAAATTCAAATGCATGCATGATCCTAAATTGATCCAAATGACACAAGAACATGCTATCAAACTACTAGTCATGATCCCTCTTAATAGTACAGTATTTAACCTATAATCCGATCTTCCAACCATTTCTCCTAAGACCGGTAAAACACAAAAGGATCCTAGACTACTTGTACCTTGTCTTTGAGCCATGTAGATCTTCATGTTGTCCTTTAGCATGCATCTTCAAGTCATCAAACTCACCAATGGGACTTAACCTTGTAAATACTCAATAAACATGTTAATCTCATATTCACATATTATCATTAATTACCAAAACCATTTTTAGGGGCCTAGATGCTTTCAGGTGAGCACAACGAATGCTTGGTGAGAGTTGATTTTTATAGGCACAGTGAGTTGCTATAGAACGTTGAGCTTCCGAACGTTGAGCTTCTGAACGTTGCCTCTCCCTCTATCTTTTTCCCTTGATTCCCTTTCCCTATCTCTCTCGATCTGAATGAAAGCAAAACATTGAGTCTCATCGGTCCTCACCACCACCCAGCACCAACGGTCACGGTCCTCTCTTCCTTCCTAATCCCCATTAGGTCGTACACCCACCTATCAAAATTTTACTTTTGTCATGTCACCTCTCACCTCTCCTTTCACTACTCACCGTTCCAGTGGCTCGGCCCCCCAAATCGCCAGTCCCCACTGCACACTGAGCCACTGATTGAGACTCCACCTACTGGGCTCTACTGTGCACTGCCCCCAAGCCTTATCCCCCCATCCCCACGGACTCCACCTACCAACCAAGGCCATTAGGCCACTCACCGTCGCCTAATCCCCGATCGACCAGTCCCCCATCCACACCAAGCCACCACATGGCCGAGCCGAGTGGCGCAAGAGGCGGCGGGCCGAGCGCGCGAGAGCCGAGGCGGGAGGCGGCGGAAGAGGCGGCGGGAGGCGATGTGGCGCGGCGGAGTTGCAGCGCGGAGCCGAGGCAGAGGCGAGCGGAGGAGGCGGCAGCGGAGGCGATGGCACGACGGCGGCGTCGCGCGCAGCAGCGAGGTGGAGCGCCTCACCGGCCAGGGCTCGCTTCCGTGCTCGCGTTCCATGGCGCCGCCGCCATGCTCCTCCTCGCTTCCTCGCGGCTCGGCCTTCGATTACTACCGCGCCTAACGCCCGCCTTAGCTTCGGCCGCGTCGCTCCTCTCGCCTCGGGCTCGCCACGGATTCGATTCGCGCCGCCTCTGGCGCGGCCTCGCCTCGGCCCTATGCGCACCAGCATCCACAAGTGATCCCGGGGAGGCGGAGCGGCGAGAGGCGAGCGGCCATCGACGCCTGTGGGCTGTCCGTGTCGGGCGTGCTGGGCGTGTTGGGCCGGCTCGAGCATAGCACGCCACACTGGTCGTGTTGCGTGTCGCTTGTCGTCTTGCCTCTCCCAGCTCAACCAGCCCGCCGTCTGCAAGTTAGCAGTCTGCCCGCCATGTGGCCGCCTGGTGATGCTTGGTCCGTGTTAGCGGTCAGACCTCGGGCGAACACCTGAATGGTCGGCTCGACTCCCATCTCTAATGGTAGGGGTGGCAACAGGGCGGGCAGGTGGTCCCAAGGAACGCCTTGTGACCCCGTTAGGACTCTACGAATATCCCCGCTAGGACTTTGCGGATATCCCCTCGTCCCTGGTCCCCACGGGTCTCGACCCAATAGGAATAAAATAGGGTTAAATACATTTTTTTAAAAAAAGATATGACTTTATTTATGAATTTATAAGTATTTAAGTATACTTTTATTTAAAATATAGATTCAAAATTTATATTATATATATATATATATACACACACACATACATATATATACATATTCAAGTTTTAACCTATATATATATATATATATATATATATATATATATATATATATATATATAAACTCATATTTAGAACTATAACTTATAAATAAAATAATATTTTTTTATTTTTCACTGAATCCAAGTAGACCCGTGGGGGAGGATGATCCCCACCCCACCCCAGCCCATCTCCACGGTGGGAATTGCCATTAAAAAAACAATATTAATTTAAAAGATCATTACAAAAATAAATAGCCAAAAAAAATACAAAAATAGGCCCATGTCGCCATTTCACATGGCGATAGGTGTCTGTTGACATTTAAAATAGCAACAAACGGCCTATTTATTGCCAATCGTCGGTTCAGTTGCCCATCACCATTTGAACTGACGATTTGCTTTGAAGAGTGTGCAAATCGTCTACGGAAATCTCTCATGACCATTCTCTTAACGAGTGTCCAATTCAACTGACGACAGGGTTCAGCTATATAAACCCCAAAAATCGGATGAAAAACCATTTTAATTTCATAAAAAAAGAGAGGAGAGATAGAAGAGAGAGGAGGAGAGAGGAGAAGTGACATAGTGAAGCCCTGCCAGTTCCTAACGGGTGGAGAGAGAGGGGGAGGCAGATCTTGTCGTCCATTTTGCAGGTAAATGTTCTTGCAACTTTACACATAAATTCAAAACCTAGTGGATTAGCAAATAAAAATAGCGACATAGACTTTGTGTGGACTCACGTATGTTATTAATCCTTTCGACGCATGTTGAGAGCGGCATTTCTCCTTCCACTAGCGAGGATGGTGGAGGCGACGTGGGAGGATGACCAGTACCGCGTGGGCGGTGGTTGTACGTCGAGGTGGTTTTCATACCACCAGCGCCTCCTGACGGCACTGGTTAACCATTGAGACCAGAGACGCACACATTCCACCTTCCGTGCGGGGAGATGGCACCGTCGCTTCAGGATATGACCTTCCTGACCGAGTTGCCTTGCGTGGGCTTCCCCTTGGCAGCGCACGACGTCCTGACCACGTGGCGCATGGAGTTCCTCGTGAGGTTCTAGGGGGTACTGCCGCCCAATACCGGCTACAGGGAGTTTAGCGGTACTCTTGGGCCGTCGTTGAAGTGGATATGCCAGTTCTACGTAACTTTTTACAACTATTGTCTTTCTACTTCAATTTCTTTGTGCAACTTAGTGATGTGTCTGTCTTCTTGCAGCCGGAGCGTATGGCAGAGGACGCACCCGAGTACACAGTGAGGAGGCACTTCCAGGCCTACTTGCTGTTGTTGTTAGGTGGGTGATGTTTCCAGGGTCCCACGGCGACAACGTCAACAAGCACATGATTCGCTACTCACGCGAGCTAGTAGATTTGGAGGTGGAGGCGATCCAGCCGTACGCCTGGGGCCCGATGGTGCTATGCGCGACGTACCGCGCCTTGTGCGACACGTCCCACTAGGTTTGGGAAAACTCCATCCTCTCCGGATGCTTGTTGCTTCTTCAGCTGTGGTCCTTCGAACGTTTCCAGATTGGACGACCATAGCTGGACATGGGAGCCTACATCGCCATGTACACCAAAGACGACATGAACCGACTGGCCATGGGAACGGTGTGGTGTCACTGACGGGTAAGTTTTTGAAATATTTATTCTTTTCGTAATGTAATTTTATTTCTTGTGCTAAGTTTCTGTTGTTCTATTCCACAAGCCACCTTCAATCTGATCACTACGCACACGCCCTACCCAGACTACGTTGTGATGTTCAATCAGTTGATGGATGACCATGTCAGTTGGACACCGTACACTCCCGATAGGGTGTATGCACGCGCACCTCGAGGCCTGTTGAACCTGTGCATGCAAGACCACACGTACTGGTACACACGGAGGAGCTTGGTGCACGATGTCTTCGTAGAGGAGTACCACATGCACCGGGTGATGCGTCAGTTTGGTCTGCAACAGAAGGTCCCAGTCCCCTAGGGCAGCGGTTGTTGTCGAACGTCCATGGGTAAGTTCACGTTTTATTTCTATCATAGCATTTGCCTTATATACCTACAAAATAATCATTTTGCCTTTCACAGGTACGATAGGAAGGGAGTACCTGCTACGACTTCCTGGGCTGACAGGATGCTTCCTTGGGTTGAGGGCTAGCTCCACACCTTGGAGGACGTCGTCTAGGAGGATGCTCCCTATGACCCCAAGACGTACGACGGGTACATCGAGTGGTACTCCAGTCGAATGAGGGTTTGTTGCGTCAAGGTCGTGGACAACCCACCACGACACGAGGCCACGACGACTGACACGTACCTGACCCAACCGGACTCTGCATTCCATTGCATGGTACGTATTGAACGTTCCATACTTCTTATTTGCTTAGCAAGTTTTTGGTTTCTAACTTGTTAATTATCTGTACAAGACGATCTGCAATGGGTGATGCACGAGTTGGCGACCTCTGTACATCGTATGATGCTTGGGGAGCACTTCAGCATGACGGCACAGGAGATCAAAGCAGTCATGGACCAATTCGTGGAGAAGACGTGGCGAGGCATCCAACTTGCATCTTGCCGTAGGCTGAGGGAGCCGATGGACCCGCCTGTGCGTGGACCGGGGGGCGGTGAGCCACGGTGCGTCACGTCCCACGACTCCTCACCCAGACGTGGTAGACGAGTCCTCGTGGCACCGTGCTGGGAGTACCCCGGCACAGTTCGCAGGTGAGCATGAAACACTCGCGTCTGGTTGTTTATTTCGAACTCCACTAGTTACTAACGGTAATTTTCTCTGACAAGTCCCGAGTTCCACCAGTATACGGAGCAGGAGTACGTGGACCCATCCGCTGCCTTAGTGCGACAAGGTATGAGTATCTTGTTTGCATGCTTAAAATACTATTTCATCATTTTCGCCATGTTTACATGCATAACGTACTGTTTCACAGTTCATACAGCCCTTTGGGACGAGGAGGTTATGCCGCACGAGGAGTCACACTCTGGGGACTTCGAGTTCGAGCAGGCGTGGACACTACAGCGCTAGGGCGATGGGCCTTCACATGGCGAGAATAGCCAGATCTCTGTTGGGGCTTCACAATTGCACGGGTGTGCCCGAACTGAGCCAGCCGACAGAGCACCCTCTCGCGACACCCCCCTCAGACTACTCGCGTCGGTAGGGTACCTCGGCCGCTTGAGCCTTTGACGTACTCGTACTAACGCTCGTAGCTGCCCTAAACGAGGCCAGGGCCACACGTGGGGTATGCCCCAAGAGGGTCCGCGAGTAGACATTTGTTCTTGCAAATATCTTGATCTTGTAAATACCAATCATGTCATGTAAATATTAATTTTTGTACAACTTACATTGTGCTAGTCTCGTGTTTCGATACTATTTGTTCTTGTGTGTACAGGTAACCATGTGAGAGAGTCAGCATCGCGACACCCCACACTACCCTGCTTCTAGCCTTTACACCCCACTTTTGCAGAGCAAGATGATCGCACACTGCGACGCTACCGTTTCAGACCGAAAAGACCGCACTCTGACACGCTACCTTTTTAGACCTTAAAGATCGCATCCGGTCACACCACACACTATCACTTTTGCAGACCAAGATGACAACACACTATGATGCTACCTTTTCAGACCGCAAAGACCACACTCCACCATGCCACCTTTTCAGACCGAAAAGACCGCACTTTGTGATGCCACACGCTGCCATTTCTGCAGATCAAGATGACAACACACTGTGACGCTACCTGTCGGTGTTTTAGAACCGAACTTACGTAAAGATTGTTTGATTCGGGGGGTCTCCTAGAATGGAATCACGCAGAGAAATTGACACGAGGATTTTTATACAGGTTCAGGCCTTCTCCGGAGAGAATAACAACCCTACTCCTGTGTGTGTATGGTATTGAGTATATTCTGAACAATCAGGGAAAAAAACTAAGACTATTACAGATAGTACTGGTATTCCTGATGGCCTCGATTGCCTGCCTTCCTTTCTCGATTGTCGCTTTTTATAGTAATGCGTGAAGGAGCGGCGATTACTCCAGTGAAGCGGCGCCATCACATCCCGCAGAATCGACGACATTGATAATAATCACGGTGTATTAACTCCTCCACGTCGCTCATGACTATATACCGAGATAATAGAGTATTACGTACCATTACTTCAGAGTAACAACAGATGATGACTATTTGAATCCTTTAATCAATAAGGCCCGCTTGTCTCAGAGGTTTAATTGATCATAAGGTGGTCGTGGTGACCTAGTCAGAGAAGAACCTCGACTATGAGATGGTCGTAGCAAGACTTACGACTATGGGATAGTCGTAGCATAACTTACGACTATGGGGTGGTCGAGAAGAACTTACGACCACCCATTAGGCTCTTCGCTCATAACATTAAGGGTATACTCGAGTCCACATGACGCCATATTTACTTATAATAAGAATTATAGATAAAAGATAAAATGAGGATTATTATATCCTCGCCATCTAGCCCCCCACCTTCAAGTGAAAGCAACTTACTTGGTAAAGGAGTTATAGATGGTCTTACGACCACGAGAGAATCAGAGAAAGATAGTCGAAGGAAAACTCTTCGATATTATTGTATGTTACTTTGACCGTAAATATGCTTGGTCAAGAAGATTACCTACGACTATCAAGTAGTCGTAAAAGCATTCCTACGATCACGAGGTGGTCAGAGTATAATGATCGGAAGAAATAACTTTCCGATTATCGTTTCCTTTGGTTGAAGAAATCTAACCAAGGAAGTAATTTCGCTTGAGGTGTAAACGCAAACCTCGATTTTCTCGAATCTGACACACTGGGAATCTCAAACGACACCCGTTAGCTTTATCTGTTGAAGCGGTTCGAGACAAGTGGCGACCCTTGAATGTCACGCCTCGGCTCAAGGTACGCAGCTATAAATACCTCCGGGGTAAAACCTAAGATCTTACTTTTCCCCAAATCATTCTACTTGCTCATCAAGTTCTTGTCTTCTCCGCCACCAACTCGACGAAAATCTCCTCTTTCTGAGAAAAAATGGTCGGAGAGTCTCCGAGCGGGCCGAGTCGGAGATGGATATGGCGAAGATGGAAGCCCTTGTCAAAGCCGGAAGATTCCCGAGAGCATTCTTGTGGAGTGGTTCCTGCGCTGGCAAGCAAAGATGGCCGCGGGGAGGATGGACAAATTTCCGTCTTCCAGGCGTACTGTGAGTGTGGTCTACGATTGCCTGCTCACCCCTTTCTTACACTTATACTTGAGCATTTTGGAGTGGAATTGGTGAACCTTGGTCCTAATTCCATCACAATGCTGAGCATATTTGTATATCTGTGTGAGTCAGACTGGAATTCCAAAGGATCTTGAGCTTTTTCAAGATTTCTACTGGAATGGCTCGCTAACTGGGATAGCCGGAAGTTGTGGTCTCAAGCTCCATGACGGAAGTCGAAGGAGTATATTTAGATGTTCACTCGGTCCTCATGGCGTTGTGGAGGAAGAGGTGGTTTCTTCGAAAGTCACCTCCGAAGACGATCTTACCTTCAAGGAAGGTCATAAAAGAAAGCTTCCTCGATTCGACTCCCGGGATATCAATCAATTGCCCCTATATTCAAGCTATCAAGGATTTGAAAGCAGAGGGTTTGATGGATGGCATGTGGTGAAGGATTTCATCACACGTCGAATTAGTCCTTTGAAGAAACGAGTGCCTCCTATGTGGAGGTACACGGGCCAAAAGACCCACTGTGGACTTCGAGGAGGGAAGTAGTTTTTCGACTTAGCTCTCAGTTTGATCTTCTTCAAAATTGTCTAATTTAATATCCTTATCTGTTTTATACAGATCTTTCACAGACAGAGATTGACATTCGAGTCAAACTTGTTTGTGAGAAGCCCCCGCCACCCGGAATGGCGGTTCCTCAAATCCTTGCGGTTTTGTCCGCAGAGGAAAAGGTTAAGCGTCTAAAGGTAATCAAAAGCTGATTTTATCCTTAGGACTTTATAGTCGTAGAAAGAACTTACGACTAGGTAGTGATCGTAGAAAATCTTACGATCAGGGACATGTCGTAGAAAAGCTTACGACTAGGTACTGGTCGTAGAAAAACTTACGACTGGTTATTGATTCTTCTTCTTCTGTTTTTCTTTACAGAAAGTAGGCATGGAAAACCGCCGGGACGACGAAGAGGTCGAACTGATGACCATTGGAGCAGGGGCGACAGTGGACAAGGACTCAGCTCCCCCAAGTAAAAAGCGTCGTCTTTCAAGAGTCGTCGACAAGGGAGGATCAAGCTCAAGTCCCCTCGTTTCGACCAGGTCCTTGTTAAGGTCTCATGCAGACGCATAGTCGCATAGTAAATCAAGTCGAAGCAATCAAGTCGAGGAGGATGAAGAACCTCTTATCACGCAAGATCCAGTAAAACCAAGGACATGACCACAAAGATGGCAGAGACTGAAGCAACAGCGGTGAGGAGGCCGTGGAGGTTGAAGAACCTCTTAGGCGCAAAGCCCACAAGGCTAAGGTACCTTTTTATTATGACAAGAAAGCTTTCACAGTTTCTGCCACTTCTAGTTTTGTCAAGCAACTAGAAAAAGAGAACTGGAAGGAGTTTATGTCTTTTGTGAAGGACAACGCCCCGGTCCCTATTGTTGAGGGTAGCGCTGCTCTTGGAGTGGTTGAGACCGATCTCGGCCCTCTGGAAAGTCAGGAGACCAGAGAGATGGTCCCTGTTCAAGATCCACGACCAGACGTGGTCGTGACCGAGCCTATTCCCCAACTTGAGCTACGACCAGACGTGGTCGTAGAAAAGAAGTCAAATAATTCTTCCATCGGGAAGATGGCTCCAAAGTTTCTGATTAAGTCTAGGACGCAGAGGTATGTGAAACAAGCTAAAATGTAAAAACATCATTTACCTTTTGCTTTCCACAATTTGACTTGCTATCCTTTTGTTTGTTTTAGCTCGACTCCTTCAGCCCCCGTAGTGGTTTCTATCGAGAAGCCCATTGCAGCCTCTCCAGCGATTGGAGAGATGACAGCAGAGATGGTCAAAGGATCATCCACATCTCGGGTTGTGGAAGAAGTCGTGGCCCCTGAAGCGGTTGTCACGACCGCTAAAGTTGTAGCTATGGCCACTGAGGCAGCGGTCATAGTTACCGAGGTGGCATCTACAAACCCTGAGGTAGCTGCCATGACCACTGAGGTTGCAGCTACTACTACTGAGGTAGCGGCTACATCCATCGAGGTAGCGGCTACAACAACCGAGATAGCCACCATGACCATTGATGTGGTCGCAGGACCAGCAGAGGCAGTCGTAGAAGCTTCTGCCCAAGGTGGTGATGTGTCAGACCACCGTGCGGGGAAGGAAATCGTTGCAGACCTCCTTCCTGGTACCCAAAGAGAATTTACAATTTCAGAATCGGAAGATGAGGAATACTTCAACTTCTGTTCTGATTTCTTTGGCCCTGCTTCCATAGTGGGGTCTTCTGCCTTTAGATCTCGCCACCGAGTCCCCCACCCCAAAGACATTCCCAATAGAGGGAACACTTTTGATAATGAGCGCCTTGAGAAGGTTTGGTGGGACCAAGTTGAGAGAGTGGACGAGTTTGAAGCACCAGAGTCGGGTTTACTCGATATTTGCTCGATCAACCATGAGTATAAGTATTTGATGATATTTATGCATACAAGTATAATCTTCTCTTGTTTCTCACTGTCTTTTCTTTTGCAGAAAGCCATAGAACAAATCGCCGTTGTCGGTGAGTATCATCGACAACTTCTAGAGTCATGACAGAAAAAAGGAACTCTGCAAACAGGCGGAGAGGTGGTAAGTTACTATTTTTCATAGTCGTTTTCGACTTGACTACTTATATAGTGCTTATAGGGTTTGTCGTGGAAAAACTCATGACTATATGCTAGTCGTAAAAGACTTACGACCGGATGTTTAGTCGTAGAAGAACTTACGACTAGATCCATAGTCGTAGAAGAACTTACAACTAGATCAATGGTTGTAGGAAAGCTTACAACCGATTTAATAATGTTCATGTCCACTTTTAACCTTTACAGGTTAAACAACGATGAAAAGACTCTGGCCGACTCGCTCGATTATCAAAAAGAGGAGTCAAGAAAGTTACAGGAGAAAGTAGAATTTCTTTTGAGGAAGTTTAAAGAAGCTAACTCTGCAACCGAAAGGGTGCAGGAAAGGATAAACAATGAAGTCTTGAACTTAAGATCGCTTATGTTTTCGATCTTTGCTCGATCAATACTTCTTTAGGAAAAGAAGATGATATGAGAAAGCTCCAGAATGAAGTCCAAAATAAAACTTTGGTCATTCACGAGATTTCTCGTATCTTCAGAGAGAAAGATGAAGAAATTACGAGACTAAAATCCCGAAGATCAGGTAAGCAACTCTTTACCTGCAATCTTTTACGAGCTCTTTCCATATTCTCACTCTCATTTCTTTTCTAGAAATGGAACTCGAACTGGGAAGGCTCGAAACTGAGCTCAGGGACAAAACCATGATTTACAATGAGACTGTCCGCATTGCCAAAGAAAATGCGAGAGAGATTAGATCATGGGAGAAGAAGCATGCCGAGATCATACCTCCCATGATGAAGAAATCAAGAAATTGATTCTCGACTTGCGTAAGGAAATCTTTTACCGTAATTTTTTTTTTGTTTTCTTTTCCTCTAGAAGTTTATTTTTACTTGACCGGTCTTATTCTTTTCAGAGCAAGCGGTCGAAAACAAACAACCCGCGAGGCTTCGACTGCACTCCAACAGAGATGGAGACAATGAAGATTAATCTTCAAAGCGAAGGTCACGCTCTGAACAACGTGCTTAGTGAGCTACATCTTGAGGAAAAGCTCCTCAAGATGATACGATGGTCGCCACGTAAGTACAATTGGGGAACAAGTCGGGGCTTTACAAGAACCGGTGACCACTCAAGACCAACCAAAGCCGAATCGATAAAGGAGGCGGTCGAAATTGCGATAAGTTATGCATTGGCAAAACTTAAAGCTCATGACCCCAAATTTTAATGTTCAACCAATCGGAGCTAACTTCGATCGCCTCAAGGTAGCAAGTCGTGCGATTGAAGAAATGCAATCGCTTGGTAGGAAGGTTTCGGAGGAAATGCAATCGGCTCTCCTCTTCGTGAGTAGTTTGTAACAAACCCGAAAAACAATCTTTTGTTGATGTATTATATAATCCATCTTGTTTCTCGCAAATCATCTTGTCGAGTAGTTAGTAACTCAAAAGATAATTAACGAAATGAAAGACTAAGAATTGAAGTCAAATTAATAACTTTATCCTAGCCCCCGACTATTTGCTTAGTTTGTTTAGACAAACTAAATAAATAGTGCTAAAAAGGGTTTCTGAAAACAGAGAGGTTTGTTTAACATGTTGTTTTTTATCACAACCGTCATGCACTGGTCGAAAGAGTGGAAACGAATCGACACTAGGAAGTTCCTTCTAGTGGGCAGGACCACGTGCAGAGAGGAAAGTCTTCGACTAGGTGATGTTACCATCTCGACTAGATTATTTAAGTCGAGAACAAAGAACTTGAGTTAAACAAACATCCAGAGGACTTCAAAAATTCATTCGCCCTTCTTTGGAGGACTCGATAAGTCCGTCTCTGATAGCAAGAGTAGGAAATCGAACAATGCTAGGAAGTTCCTTCTAGTGGGGCGTGACCACATGCAGAGAGGAGAGACTTCGACTAGATGTGTTTCTTCTTCCGACTTAGTTGAGATTTAATCAATACACCAAAGGCAAATGAATAAATCTAAAAAGTGCACTCTATCTTAGAATATTTTTCAAAAGAACTAAGAAATAATCTAAGGTGAAAGGAATATGCTTTCAAAAATTATTTCACTAAATAGAACCCGAGCTCTTTGTGTTGGCGGCAAAAGTGAGTAACGAGTTGACACTAGGAAGTTCCTTCTAGTGGGCGTGACCACATGCGAAAGGAGAGGCTTCGACTAGGTGATGTTACCCGCCTTTCGACCAGTGTAAAGGAAATCGGGTGTTTGGAATATAGTCGAAAGATTATGAAAGCACTACTCAAAAGTAAGACAATAGAGGTAGAGAGAACTCGAGTCTTTATTGTCTCGAATGATGGGTTACACATAAAACTTATGAATCGGGTCGATGTTCCAAGAATTCGAGAGAACTCGCCGCCTTCCATTGCCAATCGTATCGACTTCTGGATGAGTAACTTCCGACCACCGTAAGGACCTTCCCACTTAGGAGAAAGTTTGTTCCGATTAGACTTGGATTGCGAGTCTCAATACTAAGTCACCTCTGGCGAGGTCATGAGGTTGGACCTTACGATCGTAGTATCTTCGCAGGCTTGTTGATAGACCGCCGAACAATTAGGGTCTGGTTTCTCCTTTCTTCAAGTAGATTAATATCATCTGCTCGAAGTTGTTCTTGGTTGGAGTCTGTGAAAGTTTCACTTCGTGTTGATCAGTATCTTTAGTTCCTGAGGAAGCATGGCTTCATTCAAGACTAGAAAAATGGTGTTTCACCAGAGCCCTCTTGGTAGTCGTATTTAACAACCCATAATCTGAGCGTAGCTCTTGTACCCAAGCCCCGAGCGCTTGATGAGTCGGTCAAGACTCGAGTCTTAATTCCTCTCATTATTTGGCCGTTTGCACGCTCGATTGCCCCATTACTTTGGGGATGGGCTCTGTAGCATAACACAACTTGGTACCCAACTCGTCGCAAAATTCACAAATTTTGCGCCGAAAATTGCTTACCATTATCTGTAATTATTCGACTCGGTACTCCAAATCGAGTAATTACGCATCTCATCATAAACCGCTTTGCCGCTTCGTTGATATCCTCCACGAGTTCGGCTTCAATCCATTTTGTGAACGATCAATAGCCACAAAGGAACTCGAAGCCTCTGGAGCTTTGGGGAACGGTCCTAGGATATCGAGACCCTGTGCGCAAAAGGCCAAGATAGAGGTATTGTTTGTAATGCTCGAGTGGTTGGTGTATTCGCTCGCTATGAAACCGCATCGGACACACCTTTTAACCAACTCTTTAGCATCGTAAAGGTCAAGTGGCGAAGAAAACCTTGTCGAAAGGCCTTCCGACCAGCGCTTACAGAGGAAGCATGATTTCCACAGATGCCATCATGTATGTCGTGAAGAAGTGTTAATCCTCGCTCTGCAGAATGCATCGCATGAGCACCCCTTGAGTACCTCGCTTATAGAGGACTCCTTCCACCAAAGTATACATTTTGGCTTTTCGATAAGCGATCCGCCTCCGGATCGCCTTGCATGTAACCCTTCGAAGATATGCATAGATGGGTGTCATCCATGTATCCTCGTATTCTAGAGAGGCCGCCTCAATAGGAGGTATTTCGGTTCATCGACCGAGACGGCTTCGAGTTGTTCCAAGAAGACTCCTTTTGGTACTTCAGATCGGAAGAAGCTATTCGAGCAAGTCGGTCTCGCGAGAAATTATCCTTCGAGGGATGAATTGTGCCTCGAAACCTAAAAATGCTTTTCTAGCTTACGCTTCCGATAAGTACCGATACATTGTCGGGTTAGAGCACCGGTACTCTTTGCCGACTTGATTCACGACTAGTTGAGAGTCTCCTCTCACGAGTAGTCGGCGAATCGAGCGCTTTCGCTACTCAGATACCGCTAGCAAACCTTCAGATTCTCGCCACATTATTAGTGGCCCGAAAGTTTAATTGTATGGCATACTTTAAGGTCTCTCGGTAGGAGATACCAGACCACCCGACCCGAGCCACTTAAAGTAAGCGACCCATCAAAGTACATCGCCCAATCGGTCGTGGGAATCAGATCGATCCCAATGTGTTCAGATTTGTCCATTCGACGATAAAGTCTCGCCAAGATCTGGATTTAACGGCCGTTCGGGACACGAAATGGATGTCGAACTCCCCAAGTTCGACCGACCATTTTGCCATGCGCCTCATTGCTTCCCTATTCTCGAGGATCGCTCCTAAGGGAAACTCGGGCGTCCAGACTAGTTTGTGCGCTGAAAATAATACCGCAGCTTTCTCAAGACATGAGGAGGGCATATAGAAGCTTTTGGACCCGAGGGTAACGCCCTTAGTCCGTGTAAAACTTCACTTACGTAGTAAACCGATCGTTGTACATTTTCACGTTCTACGACCAAGATCGCGCTTCTTGCTGTGGCGTGGCGACTAAGTAAACTAAGAGCGTTTCTTCCGCCTCGGAGAGACCGTAATAGGAGCACTCGTAAGGTACCTCTTGACATCCTCAAAGGCGGCGTTGCCTCTTTCGACCACTCAAAACATTCGTGTTTCTTAGAAGTTTAAAGAAAGGTAGTCCTTTTCTCCCGATCGTGCGATGAAACGACTTAAAACCGCCATGCACCCAAAGTGAGTTTGGACTTCTTTCCGTAGTTGAGGGCGATTTGTAAATGGCTTTTATCTTTTGGGATTTGCTTCGATTCCTCGTGATAGATACTAGGAATCCAAGCAATTTCAAGAGATTCCAAATACACACTTCTCGTGATTAAGTTTTAAGCGATGTTTTACGAGATTGTCGAATGTTTCTTCTTGGTCAAGAATATGATTAAGTCTCTTGATGCTTTTAACAACTAGATCATCAACATAGGCCTCTAGATTTCGCCTAATTGAGATGAAAAAGTTGCTTGCATCAAGCGTTGAAAAGAAGCGCCGATTTTTTAGACCAAATGGCATTTTGACATAGCAAAATATACCAAATGGTGTAATAAATGCGTCTTTTCTTCATCGTCTAGACACATATTGATCCGTGGTATCCGAATATGCATCTAAAAACTTAACATTTCACAACCTCGCAGAGAGTCAACCAACCGATCGACTGAGGTAAAGGAAAATCATCTTTTGGACAAGCTTTATTAAGATCAAGAAAGTCACGACATACGCCATTTGCCGCTTGACTTTCTAACCATTACAGATTAGCCAACCACTGGGTGGTTGACCTCTCTTAAAAGCACGCTTTGAGTAGCTTATCCAATTCGATTTAATAGCATCTCGTCGATCGGGGGCAAATCTTCGTAATTTTTGTTTTACGGTACTTTGTCGGTAGTAAAGCTAGCTCTGTGCTCGATCACCTCCACAGGGACTCCGGGCATGTCGGATGCTTGCCACGAACATCTGCGTTAGCTCGGAGGAAGGCGATGAGGCGTCTTCCTATTTGGGGTCGGAAGTACCCCGTCTGAAAATGATCTTCGAGGGCTCCCTGCGTCGTGAGGAACCTCTTTGACTTTGTTGTTCGGCTTTGGTGCGAGCTTTTAGGCTTCGACTTGCTAGTCGGTCGACTTTCTTCTCGAGTTGGTATTTGTCCAACCATCTCGAGGATCGATCGCGGTATGCGCCATCTTCTTGTCACAATGGATTGTGATTACTCCTTTGGGACTGGCATCTTAATACATTGATATCCATAATGAGTAGCCATTAGGAATTTTGCCAAAGTTGGTCGTCCGAGTATGGCGTTATATGTCAGATCGAAATCGACCACATCAAAGGAGATTTTCTCGTCACGAAATTACTTGGTGAACCAAATGTTAAAGGAAGAGAAACTTGACCAATTGGTTTGGCGAAGATCCCAGACGATCCCATGGAAAGAGTATCGCATCGGTCTTACTTTGGTCCCGGTACTTGCATGTCATCCAGAGCACTCAGAAATAAAATATTTATCGAGCTACCACCATCAACCAAAACTCGATTGACCCGACAATTGTTGATGGTGGGTTCGACCACGATTGGTATCGACTGTCGAGTCGAAGGAATCGGCGATCACCCTTCTCGAAAGAGATAGTGACTTCCGACCACTTGATAATTTATTGACAAGAGGAGGATCTATGGAGTTTACCTCACGTTCGCTGACCTTGAGTCGTCGCTTTGATTCATATGCCGATGATCCCGTATATGTGTTCGACGGTGTGTTGCGGATCCCGAACAGCATCTCCTCTTCGTCATCCGAAGATTTATGACCACTCGCTTGCCCTACCGCCGAGAGTGGGAAGTGGTCCTTGTCGCTTGTAGTAGTCTTCAAGCTTTAGTTGGAAGACCGGCGATTCGTGAATGTCATGCCCTTCCTTTTATGAAAAGGACACCACCTAGGCTTATCATTTTTCCGATCGGCGCTTACCTTTGCCTCTGTTGAGTGCGGCTTGGATGTGCGTGGCTCTTTATCATTCATGACCAATACCTCCTTGGAACCGCTGGCTTGGAGTTTTTGACCCTTCGCCTTGTTCTTGGACTTTATTGCTTTTTTATCCTTCTTCTTACCAATATCGCCTGGCTCTCGAGAGGTATTGTCTTCTCGATCTATTGTATTGTTCCACTCGATCGCCTCGAGGCGATGGCGTATCGATCGGCCATCTCGAAGAGTTCGAAGCATGTAGGAGGATTTAAAGCAATATCTTCGTTATCCTTCTCTGCGGACTCCTTGCTTGAAAGCCACGATAACAGATGAATCGAAACTTCCTAATTGAGTTACGAACCTGACTAAAACGCTTGATGAATTGGCGCAAGGTCTCGTTGTCGTTCTGTCTCATCCGGTGCAAGTCATCCTCCTTTCCGGGACGATAGTAAATGCCTTGGAAATTTGCCAGTAGAAGGTCGCAGAGGTGTTGCCAAGAGTAAATCGACTCAAGTGGTTGGTTCAATAACCACGATCGAGCAGATCCTTCGAGCACAGTTGGAAGGTAATTTGCCATCACATGCTCTCCTCCTCCGCTTTCTCGGACGGTTTGTGGTATAGATCTGAAGGAATTCGATGGGATTTTGGGAACCATCAAACTTCTCCATGTTCACTGGTCGAAATCGGGGTGGCCAGCGAACAACTCGGAGATCAGGCGAGAATGCCCGACATCCAGTGATGACTTCTTGACGCCTCCTTTGCAGGAAAGAAGGGTTTATATCATCAGGTGGTCGTACTCGATGATACCCGAGAATAGGTTGACCGGACCTCGATAGATCTCGATCCTACGAGGAAATACTCCTCGTAGTTCATCTCTTCTTCCGCAGATTCTCATGTCGGAATGGTGGCGATCACCTCCAGGAGTTTGTTGATCATCAATCGTTCGAAAGATATTTCTCCGAGTAGGAGATCGATCGCGACTTTCTTGTTGCGTCGATTCCTCCGTGGTGATATGTTCGATCGACCGGTAGTCGAAGAAGTCGATTGTTATGACTTCTGAGTGATCTTGCCGAGGTGCTTCGATCTTGCCATCGTGTTCAAGCCTTTGTGCGATCTCCTCAACGAAGAGGTCGTAGCTTGGCGCTCGGGCTAGCTCTTGAGTTGGATTCTCGAGCAAGTCATTGATGTCTTTGGAGTTCTCGAGCTTCCTCGATTGATATTAAATGCGCCTAGGCAAATTCTTACGGCTTCAATTTTCTTCCGTCGGTAGCTTCAAGAGCTTCCATGTCGGACTCTTGAGATCGCCTCAATGAAGTGCGAGAATGTCGAGGATTTCCTTCGCGTTCATGAAGGTGTTGGTCGTGTCCGCCAGATGGTGGTGTCCTTGCCATTGCCACGGTAGGGGCGCAGCAGGTGATTTTACGGGAGAGTCTCCATCTCGGTCTCTATGAGAGTGACCTTGATCCGAGGGAAGGACGAAGACCTCCGTTGATGATTCTCACTTGCGCCGAGGCCTCCCCGCTTGAGGAGTCGCCGAGAGACACCATCTAGCGATTTGGAGTAATCCTCCATGTAGGGAAGTCCGGTTATAACTTGCCTCTCCGTCGGTAGGTATGACTCATGGAGAGATGGTCGAATTTGCGGTGAAAAGCATGCTTGATCCATTGTCTCGATGTCATCCGGAGAGAGATGATCACCAGATGCTGGTGAAGTCCCGGAATTGTGGCTTCCAGAGCTTGCCTTACCAAGTCGGACCGTCTCAGGGAGACTCGGACACTTCGAGAAAAAACTCTCGTTGTGTTGTGAGTCCACCTGGGTGTGGTCCTGGTTAAATTGACCCTTGTCCTTTGAGAGGGTAGATTCCTCTCTCGGACGTACTGTTGTGGGGGATAAGGATCCCTCCTCAACTCCATCAGCAGCATTGTCTCCTGGATCTGTGGGAAGATCACCGGAGGCGGCAGTACCATCGGATGAGTCATCACTTGGCTCATAATCGAAACCGGCATCCATGTCGACGTCTGCGTAATCTGCCAAGTCGAACCAGTTCTCCTCGTTCCATTCTCCTGCCATGAGTGCATGAGATTTGGAAAACAGAGAGAATGTTGACAAGAGATTACCGGAGGATCCCCACGGTTGGCGCCAACTGTCGGTGTTTTAGAACTGAACTTACGTAAAGATTGTTTGATTCGGGGGGTCTCCTAGAATGGAATCACGCAGAGAAATTGACACGAGGATTTTTATACAGGTTCAGGCCTTCTCCGGAGAGAATAACAACCCTACTCTTGTGTGTATATGGTATTGAGTATATTCTGAACAATCAGGGGAAAAACTAAGACTATTACAGATAGTACTGGTATTCCTGATGGCCTGATTGCCCCGCCTTCCTTTCTCTGATTGTCGTCTTTTTATAGTACGTGAAGGAGTGGCAGTTACTCCAGGTGAAGCGGCGCCTCATCACATCCCGTAACGGACGCACGTTGATAATAATCACCGGTGTATTAACTCCTCCACGTCGCTCAACAGCTATATACCAGAGATAATGGAGTATTACGTGCCATTACTTACAGAGTAACAACGATATGATGACCGTTTGAATCCCTTAATCAATAAGGTCCGCATGCGTAGGTTTAATTGATCATAAGGTGGTCGTGGTGACCTAGTCGTAGAAGAACCTCGACTATGAGATAGTCGTAGCAAGACTTACGACTATGGGATAGTCGTAGCATAACTTACGACTATGGGGGTGGTCGTAGAAGAACTTACGACCACCCATTAGGCTCTTCCCTCATAACATTAAGGGGTATACTCAGAGTCCACATGACGTCATATTTACTTATAATAAGAATTATAGATAAAAGATAAAATGAGGATTATTATATCCTCGTCACTACCTTTTCGGACCGAAAAACCACTCTGTCATGCCACCTTTTTAGACCAAAAAGAACGCACCACGACATACCACACGTTGCCACTTTTGCAGACCGAGATAACAACACATTGCAACGCTACCTTTTTAGGCTAAAAATACCACACTCCGCCACACCGCATTTTCAGACTAGAAAGACCCCTTATAAAAGGAGGGAGGAGAGAACTGGTGGAGAAGAGAGCTGGAGGAGAACACTACACCACCACACCCAATACTTCACCAAAGCTTGGTTCACACAACAGAGAGGAAGGAGATGTCGGACTCGTCGGTGAACTTCTACGCGAAGATGCTGCGGAAGCGCAAGTGCCTTGTCGAGAGTGCTAAACCCTATTTGGATTATTTTATGAAGGGTGCACCAATACCACCGGAGTTCCCACGCCCGCAATATGTGTGTGAAGAACCGGCTAAGATCATCCAGTCCACACACCCAGCGATCGCCGCCTAGGCGTACTACACGTGCGGGAACATCCTTGTAAGCGAATCTTGTACGCACATACATTTTTCATATCTTACGTTCTAATCCACATATCCCTAACTACATCTGCGCATAATGACAGCTGGAGATGCGATGCAATTTCTTCCAATGGATCGATAGCCCAAACATGTACAACAGAGCGTTCATCGAGCAGTACATGTTGAACTATACGATGCGAGCCGAGACATCCAAACACTGGAAACCTTACGTACCCGACCCTGTTGAAAAGGCACCGGAGGAGGCTAGGAAACCAGGGTGGTGGCGGAGTGAAGGATCTAGACCCGCCATTATATGATAATGGAGTTTTGGTGATTAATGACAAATCTAAATTATAAGACTAACATTGCCAATTGTTATATATATTGTTTAGTCTCATTTGGATATAAAGGTGAAAATCAAAGAGGTATGCTTTCGACATCATAATTCTTACATATTTAGCTGCATTCCTCGGATCCAAAATATAGGTTAAACTCTACCAAAAGGTTAATTTGAATATGTGCATATGATTCCATTACACATTTGTGTATACACACATTTAGGGGGAGTTCATTCTATATTTTGTGGTTTCATTAGTAATGATCCATATTATTCTCTTTCCACATAATTAAGGATCCTTACTTTGAAACATATCCTGTGAATATATTTAACTTGCATAGTTAATATATTCATATGAGTATATAAGACTTATGTAGTCTAAGTATACTTTTATGTGAGTATAACATAACTTGTGTAGTTCATGTGCACTCACATATCCTTGAATATATCTAACTTGTGTAGTTAATATATTCATGTGTGTATATGAGACTTGTGTGCTCATATATCCTTTGAGTATATACAACTTGTGTAGTAGTCATATACTCATACCATTCTATATTCAATTACTTGCAATTGAAGTGATTATCATAAATTACCAATTTGGGAAAGATTGTGGTATCTTGTCCCAACCATTATGAGTTAATGGTATGGTGTGGTAAATAATGATAATCATATTGTTGGAACTAATATTTTCTATGAGTTGGATGATATATGTTATGTTCCATGAGGTTGACAGTTTGGGATGACATCATGTGTTGATGGTCATCAAGTCAAGAGCTTGGTGTAAAGGATGTATCATGTGTTGATGCGCATCAAGTTCAAGATGAAGGAAATCATCATGTGTCGATGATATTCATGAGGAGAAGATATGATCTTGTGTTGATCAAGTCAAGAGAAGCTTCATCATGTGTTGATGAAGGGCAAGCAAAGGATGTCATCATGTGTTGATGAGCATCAAGTCAAGAACTCGGAGTTGAAGCAAGGATGTGCGTCATCAAGCTTCAAGAAGATGCTAAAGGCAAAGGTATGGCTAGCTAGGGCTAAGGATGTGTTCCTAGTCTTTTACCGGTCTCGGTGTTTGGTTGGGAGACCGGATTGCCAGTATAGGTCGACGTACTATTAAGAGGGATCTTTGACTAGTAGCTTGAGTTAGTCATGTGTTGATGGCTCTTTGTGTTTGCTCTAGCTCACCTTAACATGTCGCCAATATTTGCGAATGTGTTTTGCAAATAGTTGTGGCTCATGGATAATCCTTGTAGCATGTGACTTAGTTTGCGAATGTGTTTTGCAAATGGTTTAAGTCCATGTACCTTATTTCTTGTGGAATTGATTCTAAAAGTTGGCAAATGTGTTTTGCGACTTGTTGAGAATCATGCCTTGAACTTGTGTTTGCATCACGTATCAATTTGGCAAATGTGTTTTGCAAAATTGAGTTGAAACATATGCAAACTTTGCTTTCTATTGATAAACGGTAGTACCGGCATGTGTTGCGCGGAACTACCTCTTTGCGGTATAACAGGTGGTTCCTTGGCGGAACTACCGCACTTGTTGAGCATGTGTTGCTCTGAGGTGGTGCGGTAGTACCGGCGTGGATATCGCATAACTACCATGGTGAGGTAGTACCGGCTCTGTGTGTGCGGTACTACCGCACGTCGGTAGGTCCGGCGTGTTGGAGCGGTATGAAAATTCCAGTAGCGTTGCATTTTGGACTTGGTTTGCTCTGATGGAGCGCAGTAGTACTGGGCGGCCGTCTTGTGACCTACAACCGGCGGAAACTACCGTTCATATGTTGGCGGTACGTATTTTCCAGAACCAATGCATTTTGGTCCTTAGCCGAATTCGTGAGCATGAGTTGCTCTCTCGGTTGAGCGGTAGTACCACAGTGCTTTGTGCGGTATTACCGATGAGCGGAATTACCGCGTATGTGTTGGCGGTAATCTGGAGCCCTTTGCAGCAGCTAGTTTATAGCCATTCTTTATTCATGATAATCTGCCATTGGTTGGCGGTACTACCGATTGTCCCGTTATTTTCAGGGACTTTGCTTCCAACGGCTAGTTTGGTTGTATGGGCTATAAATACCTACCTTGGCCGTGTGTGGAAGGTTGCTGGTTGGGTGAAAAACATATCCAAGTGTTGTGGCTGTGTGCTAGACACTCTTTGAGCTAAGAGCAAACCCTCTCTACTCTTGTGTGCATGTGTTATACTTAGTGAGTGATTGAGAGCAAACCCTAAGTGCATGTGTTGCTTTAGGTTGTGGATTTCGTATCTATAGAGCTTAGACACTTGATTGGTTCAAGTGAAAGTTGGAGATTTGTTACTCTTGGTGTTTGCCGACACCTAAACGGCGTGGTGGCGTCATTGCACCGGTGAGCTTCTCAAAGAAGATTGTGAGAAGACCTGGGCGGTTTGTGAGTGGTGTGGTGCTCGCCATCTCCGGAGTGGAGGAAAGAGCAACCCTAGTGGAGCGAGGTGTTGGTTAGTTTTGGAACCGGTCCAAGTGGTTGGATTTACCTCCGAGGCGGGTGCTCAATTCGTGGAGCCGGTCCAATTAGTTTGGGCTTGCCTCAACGTGGATTAGGGGAGACCGGCAAGTCTCCGATCACCACGGAAAAACATCGCCGTGTCATTGTGGTTTGATCTCTTGTGTCTCACTATTGCATTTATATTCATTGTGTATGAATGCTTGCTTTACTTTGTGCAATTTATATACCTTGTAGTAAATTACTTATTCATTGTGTATGATTGCATTAGTTCATTGTGCTATTCACCCTTGCTAGATTTGAATTGCTCAAGTCATATACTTAATTGTTATATTCTTCAATAGACTTGTACTGTTTGGTGCACATAGTTGAACTAATTAATTTAAACTAAAACCGTATTGTTGTTAGCTTCCACATAAGTAATCGGTTTTAGATATAGAGATTTTTAGAAACAACTATTCACCCCCCTCTAGTCGGCCTCCTCGATCTTACATGGAGGACCCTCGAATAGGAAGCTCAGTACGATTAGGCCGAGCGCTCGACGGACAAGGGGAAGACTCCTGCTAGTGAGACCGACGGGCGTCCTAGCGCTCCCCGTTGCCTGGGCGTAGTCCGTATCGAAGAGATAAGTTATGTTCAATTCACATCCTGATTATTAATTTGGCCATGCGCTGTGCTATCCTAATATCATTCAATCGTCCAGCCTGTCTCACATGGCTGACTTCGAGACCGACCGCTACCGCGGGCAGTCCAGAGACAAGGAGAAGGGACCGATGGGCCACTAGGACTAGTCGATTTCGTTCTAATCAACTATTTTTTCCGATTCCAAAAAGTCGTACATGTATCATAGGTGTATTTCGGTTTATTAATTCGTGCATGTTGGCATTTCTAATGTACATAACCAAACCCAACATGCCATGTAATTCCCAATTAAATTATGAAGTATTTCAAACTTACATATCTTTTTTCCAAATATTTTCGACTATTAAATATTACGTAATATTTTCTCCAATGGACCGGTTCTACGAACAATACAATCAGGACAACAGTGCGCATGGCAACCTTAAACCCTAATTTTTTTTATTCCATTTCCTAATCGGTACATACGTATTATTACCAGAACTTGCGTTCCAAATTATGCTGCCGAACTCTAGTTCACATTTCGTTATCTTCTCCAATTTTGGATTCCTAACTATGTGAGCACTTCAAGGTATTAACAACAAACTTTGTGAAATACAATAAATCTTTAGGCTAAATTCTTTACAGATTAATTTTAAAAAATAAATATATGAACCTATCGTCGTTTCAAATGGCAACAGGTTTCTGTCACTAATTGAACTGGTGACAAATTTCTGTCTCCATTTGGAATGACGAAATGGCTCTATCGCGAGTTCAATTGGCGATAGAACCCTCTTGACACTGTTCCAATTGGCGATAGAGATACTGTCACCAATTGGAATGGCGGTAGAACAATTTCACCATTTCAAATGACGGCAGTGACTTATTTTTGTAATTTTTAGCTATTTTTTGTAATTTTTGTGGCTATTTATTTTTGCAATTATCTTTTACATTAATATTATTAAAAAAAGGGGAAATTGCCGTCCCGACGCCACTGTCCTCCAAGCGGGCCACACCCACCCCGCGAAAAGACGAGAATGCCCTCCCGAACCGAGCCAAACTCCGTCCCGAACCGCAAGCCCTAACACCATTTCCGCGATAAAACCCCACCCCCTCTCAGCCGCGCACGCCTCCATTTTCCCCTCGTCCTCCGCCTCTCTTCTTCGATTGAATCCGTTCTCACTAGCGCCCTCCTCGCGCGGCGCCTCCGTTCGGATTGGCGCGGCTCGGCTCAGGTTGTTGGTTCCGATCGAAGCGAGCATGCAGTCGGATCAGCCGGTGATCAGCTTGCGCCCGGGAGGCGGCGGCCTACGCGGCGCCCGCCTCTTCCCCTCCGCCTTCGCCGCCGCCACCGGCTCCGGCGACTTCCTCCGCCCGCACGGCGGCGCGTCCTCCGGCTTGGCCGCCAAGGTGCCCGCTCGATCTGGGGCTGGGGTGGGGTGTATGTTAGGGTTTTGGTTGGGCTTGCCGCTGCACCGAAGGCGAGATCTGCGGGCAATGGCTGGATCTCTGCTGTTTGGGTTGTATCGGTGGGGGACGTTCTATTCGTAATTTAAGCCGGGAACTTAATTATCTATTGAGCTGCGCGATGACGTTTTCAGAAGGCGTTGACGCACAGTACGGGCTATACGTTGGTGTTGGGATATGTTAAGCACTTGTCCTGATTCATAGTTGATACTTCCTTTTGGTTGGTTTGAAGGACCCGGTGGAATTAGGATGTGATGGTTTAGTTTTTCTTGTATAGAGCTGGAGCTTTTGTCAGAATAAATACTGCTTTAGCTTTAATATAGTAGATAAGCATTTAGTTTTGGAGGTTGTTTTCTATGTATACTGTGTGGCTTTTAAAGCATATGATATAATGTTGCCAATGAGCAATTCAAGTAGAAGCATTTCTTCCGGTTACAAGTTTAGCTGTTGTTGTCACGCTAGATTTGGAATTTGTATTTATAGAGCTGGACTGTTGTTTTTCTTAGCATTTGGGAACAGTAGTGATTTAAAAAGTGCCTGTGATACTATCTGTAAGCTAGGACAGACTATTAATGTTAGAGTAGTGCTTCTATGGCAGCATATCTGGTGCACATGTCCCATTTGGTGGACATGTGCACATAGCCCATCTAGGCGCTTCATGCGGAAACCAACGGCCAAGATCATCCTCCAGAAACCCACCTCCACTTCACGGCGATTTTGCGAAAAGAACCCTGCCCGAACATCTTTGTTGCACGAGCCCACCACTCCAAAAACGAAGTCACATCCAGATCTCTCTTGTCTCCAGGGATGTCGTCGCCCTACACCGGCACGCAGCCGCCGTCCCCCCTGGCACACACGATCGGCCAGCAGCCAAACCACTCGGCGGCGTTCAGCGTGTGTGGCTGTCCTGCCCCACTCTAGCAGGACCCAGCCGCCTCCTCCGCTTGACCCCGCAATGTCTTCCTCCGGAGGATGCCCTCGCCTCCCGACCCTCCGCCACGTGACCTCCTCCGCCCACTAGACTCACTGCTGCCGACCTCCTCCGCCTCCTCCTCCGCCTCCGGACTTTGCCGCCACCACTGTCCGGGGACTTCACCTTCATGACCCGCCGACGCCCCAGTCTTGCACCAACGCCTGAGCCCGTCCCTAGCGCCCGCCGCCCCCTGAGCCAAGTCCTCTCCAGCCTTGTGCGCCCCTGTAGCAAGCTGCTCATCCCATCCGCGCCTCTCTGCCGTCGTCACCTCGCGGCGCCGAAGCGCCACCTGCGCCAAGATTGTTGTTGTCTGCTGCCCCTCGCCTCCCCACATCGCCCTGCCCCCTGAGCTCCTCTCCTGTCGCTTGTAGCCATCCCACCCACCTGCGTCACGCACTTGGTGTAGCAGGGCATGGTCGCCGGCTCGCCGCATTGGTACGCTGAGGAGCAGCTTGAGAACGGGGAAGCGGCAGCGAGGAGCACCGGTGGAAGTGGAGGTGCACCGTCAGAGGTGAAGGCGCCGCTAGACCTCCGACGATTTGGGGATTGGGAAGGGGAGGTGACGGGTTGGGAGGGAAGGGCAGCTGCGCAGGGGATTTTCGTGTAATGGCTGGGAGTGTGCGGGGGGCAAATTGCAAAATGCGTAAGTGGTATGGGGGTTTGATCTGCCTGCAATTTCGGCCGCCTAGATTGGATCGAACAGTCATGGCTGAGTTTGTGCATATGTCTACAAATATGCCCTTGTGCACCAGATATGCTGCCTGATCTCTCTCTCTCAAAAACTCAATGTGCTTGTTTTATGACATTGTTAAGGCGAGATTTGGGGTTTATCCATTTTTAGTAATCACATTGGAACTTTTGGACCTTTTTATAAATATGCTAGACCAAACAAACTACGATCACCGCCATCAATTGCATGCTATTTAAAAACAGCCCAACCTCCATGTGTTTTTGCATGCTTCTGGACATAGCTATTGGATATGGTAGCCTGCATGCCTCCTCTTACACCAAGTCGATCCTCTTCAATCAGCTTGTGTGCTAGCTTTGCCAATGGCAAGCTTATGTGTGTTAAATCATGGAATCGTATCTCTGACTTGAGTCTATTAGCAGTATCAGCTTAATTGGTTAGGTTCTTGACTAGATGGATGATGACAAGTGGATGTACAACAGCTTAGCTGATGAAATCACATCGTGAAACAAACTTGAGCTAGAGCTATAATTCCATGGTCCACAACATGAGGTTAGACTCTTAGCTGAGCTTGCTTATTAGTCTGTGAACAAGTTGAGCTTGAACTTGGTCAAGAGTAGCTCAACTGTGCTCATGTTCACAATGGCTGGTGGATATGCCTAGATTTGTGTGCAAGTGCAAGAGATCAGGGCTAGTTTAGAAGCAAACAAGCAACTGGTGGAGGTAGTTAGAGTTTTAGATATCTTTATAAAGCTTGCAGTAGGATCTGTTTTAGTAAAAATACACTTGATACAGGTATATAGGGTTCTCCAGTGTAGGGATGGAACAAAAGCCTGAGGCTGGCAAGCCATTTTGTCTCGGCTCAAGCTTGCCCCGTGAGATTGAATAGTGAGCTGTTTGTTAGCTCCTTTGTGGTTTGGCAGTCAATTGTATCCTCTACTTTTTACTTTGATCCATTTGTCAAATTACTAGTTGATTCTTGGTTTTTGTTGAGGGGCACATGAATCCAAAATTCCTAAAATGCGTCTCGGCTCAAGCTTGCCCCGTGAGATTGAGTAGTGAGCTGTTTGTTAGCTCCTTTGTGGTTTGGCAGTTAATTGTATCCTCTACTTTGTACTTTGATCCATTTGTCAAATTACTAGTTGATTCTTGGTTTTTGTTGAGGGGCACATGAATCCAAAATTCCTAAAATGCGTCTCGGCTCAAGCTTGCCCCGTGAGATTGAATAGTGAGCTGTTTGTTAGCTCCTTTGTGGTTTGGCAGTCAATTGTATCCTCTACTTTGTACTTTGATCCATTTGTCAAATTACTAGTTTATTCTTGGTTTTTGTTGAGGGGCACATGAATCCTAAATTCCTAAAATGCTATCAAGATCTTCCAATGTGATTTTGAGGGTGATGACCTTCGATTTAAAAAATTCGAAACTACAAAGTTGTAGATCTAATTGAGTTGATCAATTTGCATATTTACCATGGTTGTCACGGCGTCGCCAAGGCGTCGCCTAGGCGTCCCTGGCAAGTGCGGAGAGCGACGCCGATCGCTCGCCTCGCCTTAGCCATCGCCGATCAGCGTCGCCTGACCGGCCGGCGAGCCCAGTACTCATCTCACTCCTCGCTCCTCCTCCTCCTCTCCCTCCTCCCATGACCTCCGCCCACTCCGTCTCCGTCTCACTTGGGATCCGGACTCTCTTACTCGGATCCGGCTGGACCGAAGTCGCCGCCCCGCCTCAGCTGAGAGAGGAGGGAAAGCGAGGAGGCGGAGGAGGGAAGCAATCGAGTCCTTGGGAGGAGGAGCATCGCCACGGGAAGGAGAGGAGGGAGCATCGCCATGCCACGCCAGAAGAAGGGAGAGGGGAGCAGGCAGGCCACGGGGAGGAGAGGGAGGGACTAATCTTGAGAGCAGAGGAGTATCAATCGACTTTGTTTGCGGCAAGAGGGGCAGAAGCAGGCATTGCGGGCAATGGCAGCCCCTCGGATCTTCTGCTCCCGGAAAATGATAGATATTCTATATAGAATGTGAAAATAGTAGCTCGCCTTGCCTCGCCTAGAGGCGACTAGGCGCCCGCTTTGAGCGACTAGGCGTCCTGGCGCCCCTTAGGCGCCGTGGTCGCCAAGGTCGCCGTGACAACCTTGATATTTACACACTCAAATTAGAGTTCATACATGGGAGATATGACTTTTGGAAAGCAGGCTATGCAAAGAAATCCAAACCAAAATTTTGGAAAGAGTTTGCTTGCACTCCAATTCATGATATTTTTCGTCTCTTAAGTAATTGAACGTCCAACATGTTTGAATGAACCCTTGATGCTATTCCAATGGGTCAAAGGCCAAAATATACAAGTTACAGGTGTAGGTAAATATGCAAAGAGCGCTCTATACAAGCTACATATCTAACACAACACACTTTATAGAGCTATAAAGAGAGACCCTTCAAACCATGAAGCTAACACCACTTTCAAGGGGTGAGGCCAGTAGATAAAGAAATTCCGTGACTTGGAGCACAAACAAACTCTTTCCAAATTTTGGTTCGGATTCGTTTGTGCAGTCTTTCTTCGAGCCATATCCTCCAAGTTTAAACTCTGATTTGAGCCTATAATATATGTAAGCTATTCAGTTCGACGTGATCCACAACTTTCTAGTTTTCACGTTTTGCGTCTGCGGTTGTCAAGGTCCTCAAAATTGTACTAGAATATACTGATAGCAAATTTGCCCCTTCACTTTCTTAGCTGAGAGTGTTGTACCCGATTAGCATTGTTCCAGTTGGGCAACTGGGTCCTCCCTCCTTGACAGAATGTTTTGGCATCTTGGTGGCATCGTGGCGGTGGAGTCGCACACAATTGGTTGATTGAGTTCGGAGGCCCATTGCATGTATCTCGAGAATCTGGTCATTTTAAGCATAAGTACAATGCAAAATAGTAAACAAGTGCGAATATGGGTGGGTGTATAAATATGCAATAAAGTAGGGTCAAGGGCTACTCTATGGTTTTTGATCTTTATGGTCTCTTTGCGCTTCAGGTTTGAATCAAGTTGAATGAGCCACCTTTTATGCTCATTCAATAAATAAGTCATCTCCACTACGCTAGCTATTCTAGTCGAGCTCGTTCAACCACGGTTCATTTCCAACCCCATTTCAGGGCATAAACCCTAAAGGTTCTGCTGAGCTC
Source organism: Phyllostachys edulis (assembly GCA_036346405.1). Classification (NCBI taxonomy): domain Eukaryota; kingdom Viridiplantae; phylum Streptophyta; class Magnoliopsida; order Poales; family Poaceae; genus Phyllostachys; species Phyllostachys edulis. The sequence goes on along the minus strand of CM070548.1, from coordinate 72,714,052 downwards.
GCTATTCTAGTCAAGCTCGCTCAACCTCAGCTCATTTCAACCCTACTTGAGGGCACACAACTCTTTTTTGTTAATCCCTTTATTATTATCTATACACTTAACAATCACCAGCTCTGCACACAGCCCCTCCAACATTGCACAGTGCTGCCTCATGCAGCTTGGCTCATTTGTATGAGTTTGGGGTACAAACTCTGAAGAGACCCTAGCAGTCACCAGCCTTTTAAATCCTCCCACATTGCATTACAAATCTATCCAACAGCTCAGCCGTGACTGCTGCTACGATGAGTGCTTGATCAAGGGGTTGTGGGTGGTTGCTGTTAGGGTTTTGAGTGGGCTGAGATTGAGCTCTGAGGCTGATACATGTGGGGAAAGGTTGCTTTGCTCTTTGGGTTTCTAAGGGTGTTACTTTCATGGATATGTTCTTACTAGTTATTGTGAGCTCATCTTTTTGTGGATACTGAACACTGTCCAAAAGAGTCATGCATCTTTACACAGGTATCAATTTGTTTTGGCGTGTATTTTGCTGGGCCGGCCAATTAATTCTGTGAGGAACAAGAGTTATTTATGGTTTCCTTACCTTTGCTAGGCTGACTTTTGTAAATCCGCTGCAGCTTGGAGATTCACGTTTTGAGCCTCTTGAGCGGGCCCATTACACAAGGGATCAGCTTCTTGAACTGCGTGAGGTATTTATTCATTGTTATTTTACGCATTCTGTTTATGTAGCTGCTTATTTCATCATGTGAAATTAATTTCTGTTTGTTACATTTGGTATAGCTCTTGTATAATGAGACAACTGCTGAGTAGTATATTGTGTTGAATTCATTTTTGACTTTTGTCGGAACTACTAATAGTTGCTTACATCATCGAGAAAACAATAATCTGTCTTCACAGAATTTAAATCCTTTTAATTGTTAGATTTATGAAATGAAGTGCTGTCACCTTTATTGGCAAACGTTTTCTATGTTTTGTATATTCTTATCTTGCATTAAATTGGAGGGAGAAGAGAACAAAGTACATGGGTAATTAAAGAAGATATACATTGAGAATTGAAGATTTCGAAGAGAGGAGATAGCAATATAGTCTTGTAAACTTCACTTTGAGTGGTCTATGACTGCTCGTAACAATTTTAGGGGTGATGCCATTGCTTATACTTGTGTATGTTGAAAGGAAAATAGAAATGCCCTTGTTACTTGAGCAACTTGCCACTTTTTACTTTATGCACTGCCGTAGTGCTGTGTTGATTCTTTTCTGCTATCTAACTACTAGGAAAAGTGGAAAACTAGTTGCATAACAAAATGGTTTTGGTAGGGGTGATGTGGTTGCCGATAGAGGGAGCATGATGTGTTACTGTTCTATTACTCCCTTGAATTGCAGATATTAGTCATTTTAGCTTTATGCACAATAATTAAGGAGTACACAATGACCTGCGTTCCCTATAATCATTCCCAAACATACTAGCCTTTTTTTCCTTATAAATACATAATAAATTCTCTCATTATTTCTATCCCACCATGCAAATATTAATTGCAACGCTTACCAAAGACATTTATGCACCAAGTGCATTATACGAAGAAAGGAGTAAAGAGTGCCTCGAAGTTGTACAACTTATATCTGGAGAACAGTTCACATGGCTAAGACCACCTATATTTGCAATAGGAGGGAGCAATAAATTGCTGCCATCAATTATTGTATTTATCTCCAAATATTTGTGTATTTTGTTGCATTTTTCAAAAAGAAAATTCTCTTCCTGAACGTGGCATATTTTCGCATTTACATGTTTTGATTATACGGCTTTGCAGATTGTTGATGTACCTGAGGACATCTTGAAACTTAAGCAGGATATTGACGTAGAACTCCATGGCGAAGATGAAAATTGGGTTCGCAGTGACTCAAATGTGAGAACTTCCATTATTTTCAAATGACGCCTTATTTTAGTTCTATTGTGCTGCCCTAATGATCAGTGTTTCAAGTCTTATCTTGTAAAGTAAGACCATTGCAGTTTTTCTTTTCCTGATCACGCCATCCTTTTGGTGGTTTATCATGTCTGTAGGAACAAACTCAGTCATATATTCGCTATGCTGAGATAGACAGCCGTGACTGGCGTTCACGGTCTGAACGGCCTGCACAAACTTCCGTGTCTGTTAGTGAAGAGAAATCTTGGGACAATATCCGTGCAGCAAAAGAATCCTATGCTTCAAGTGGAAAGCAAGAGCAATTTAACAAGCAAGACCAATTAAACTCCCAGTTTGGTGCTAAAGCTCAGGTATCTTGAAGATAAAGAGTTCAGTATTTGTGCTGACAGTACGCTTGGCTGAGCTCTCTTGCTCTGTACTGGTTTCTCATCACATATTTCTTACAATTGCTATGCTAAAACTGCTGCCCTTAAGCTTGTCAATATTCGGGTTGTATGCGTTGGTAGAAAATGATCCCAATATCCTTATGATGAGTGCACATTATCATATTCCTGATTGCAATAAGTGACTGATCTTTAGGCAATTCTTGAATAAATAAAGCACATACTCTGTAAATGGTGATGTGATGCTTGTATGGTGTTTATCTAATTCCAGTCCTTCAAAAGCATTACCCAGATTTGTCAATGTACCAATGTTAAATTGATTGGTTCAAATTCACACTATAATTTATATTTGTTTGTTATCCAAATACAAGCATGTTTGCCTCATCATATTTTATGCAATAGAAATAGTCAACAATATGTTCAGCTTTGGTCTCTGGATGCTGCGTAAGTATAGTGACCTGCAAAAGTAGTGTATGACCATTTGTATTTAATATCTAAATGATTATTCTAACATTCTCATTTATTGTAAACATCAGGTTGGTCCCACCCCTGCTCTTGTCAAGGCTGAAGTTCCTTGGTCAATCCGGAGAGGCAATCTCTCTGATAAAGAAAGAGTTCTGAAAACAGTGAAAGGGTATTTTTTTTTGCTTGCTGTTACTTTCCTAAAGCGCTTTTTTCTCTCTAATTTCATATTTAGAAAGTACAATTTTACTCAGTTGTTTTCTTGCACATTTTTATTTGTTGTTCATTGAACAGTATACTGAACAAATTGACTCCAGAGAAGTTCGATCTTCTGAAGGGCCAGTTAATAGAAGCAGGAATCACTACAGCTGATATTTTGAAGGTTTAGTTTATCCCTAATTGCTTACGCCACTGCTTTACTTTTTGACAGTTCCTTGTCATTTACCTCTGCTCTGTTTTTTTAAAATTCAGGATGTTATTAGTCTCATATTTGAAAAGGCTGTTTTTGAGCCCACCTTCTGTCCGATGTATGCTCAACTTTGCTCTGATCTCAATGAAAAGCTCCCCACATTCCCTCCTGAAGAACCCGGTGGTAAAGAGATTACGTTCAAACGTGTACTATTGAACAATTGTCAAGAAGCATTTGAAGGTGCTGACAATCTACGGGCTGAGGTTGATAAGTTGACTGGTCCAGACCAAGAGATGGAGAGGCGGGATAAAGAAAGGCTAGCGAAGCTTCGAACACTTGGGAACATTCGCCTTATTGGTGAGCTGCTCAAGCAAAAAATGGTCACAGACAAGATAGTACATCACATTGTTCAGGTACACATGCAAACTTTCTGACTCTTCAGTTGGGTAATACCATCAAATGGGAAACCACTGGGGCAAGATTATGACTTGGACTCAAACTGCTTTTAATTGTCTGATCTGAGACGATATTTCTTTAATCCATCAGTGGGAAAACACTCCATTAGACTGGCATCCTTTCTTCACACCTTTTCAGTTATTGCTCAGTGAAAGACTTTCTAACCCTTTTGCTGTAAATAGGAGCTGTTGGGTTCTGAAAGCAACACATGTCCTGCTGAGGAAAATGTTGGGGCCATCTGTCAGTTCTTCATCACAATTGGTAAACAGTTGGACGAGAACCCAAAATCTCGTCGCTTTAATGATGTATACTTCAACCGGCTGAAGGAGCTAACAACTAATTCTCAGTTGGCGCCACGGTTGAGGTTCTTGGCACGTGATGTCCTTGATCTCCGTTCAAACAACTGGGTGCCTCGACGTGAAGAGGTAAATGTCTCTCAGTTAGTCAGTTTCATCTTGAAACGTATTGGCATTACTGTTCAGAATGTCATCCTCACCCACTACCGTCAGGTGGACCTCCTAGTTGCTTGTTGCTGTATAGTGTTAAACTAAGAACAGATATAAAACCGAATTCGGTTCCTGATGGTGTATTAGCGGTAAGAACCTTCATGTATATGGTGGCATACAATAGTGATTTTCTTTTTTATAGTGTTTGTTGCAAATTTGCGCAAGTATTGTCCTGTTGGCACTTACAAGTTACACCACAAGCATAAGTTACATGTTTACTGTCCACCTGACATTAGTCCACTTCAAGTCAATATACTTATCTCCATACACTACGCATAATAAACATTTAGGCTTGAACTTTATTTGCTGTTCTTGTGAAAATGTTGTTTGGTTTGATTTTCCTACTGTTCAACAGCTCTGAAATATTGTTATTTCTTACTCAGATGAAAGCCAAGAAAATAAGTGAAATTCATACAGAGGCAGAAAAGAATCTTGGATTGCGACCAGGGTCAACTGCAAACATAAGGAATGGCCGTAGTGGCACCGGAGGGCCACTTTCACCGGGAGGTTTTCCAATGAACAGACCTGGAACAGGTGGCATGATGCCTGGTATGCCTGGAGCGAGAAAGATGCCTGGAATTCCAGGGTTAGATAATGATAACTGGGAAGTTCCGCGTTCTAAATCGATGCCCAGAGCTGACCCACTTCGCAACCACACCCCGTTGGTCAATAAGCCATCACCTATTTATTCCAGACTACTTCCTCAAGGCAGTGGGGCACTAATTAGTGGCAAGACAAGTGCACTTGTCGGCAGTGGTGGTCCACTATCCCATCCTTCAAGCTTTTCTCCTGGTCCGGTTGTCACACCATCTCAAACTATGGGGCCACCAAAGTCACTCATCCCAGCTCCATCTGTATCCCCTGTAGTGGAGAAGCCAGCTGCTGCTCCCAAGTCAAACTCTGCAGAGCTTCAGAAGAAGACAATCTCTCTTCTTGAGGAATATTTCCATATTCGTATTCTAGATGAAGCACAACAATGCATTGAGGAGCTGAAGTGCCCTGAGTACTACCCAGAAGTTGTTAAAGAAGCTGTCAATCTTGCTCTTGATAAAGGTGCCAATTCTATTGATCCTCTTGTAAGGCTATTGGAGCATCTTCACAGCAAGAGTATTTTCAAGTCGACAGACTTGGAATCTGGATGCTTGCTTTACGGGTCTCTTCTGGATGAACTCGCTATTGACCTTCCAAAAGCTCCGGCACATTTTGGTGAAGTTATTGGGCGGCTGATCTTGTCACGTAACCTGGGCATTGAGGTTGTTGAGCATACTTTAGAGAAAATAGAGGACAACTTCTTCCGCTCAGCGGTTTTCAAAGCTGTGATGAAAACCATTGAAGCAAACCCATCAGGTCAGGCTATCTTGAGCTCGCATGCCGCTGAAATCAACCGTTGCAACAATCTTGTATCCTCGGAATAAATATTTGCGGTAGCTTGACCAGTCCACCTGCTACCTCATTGATACCGTAGCTGGGAAAGCGGCATCCATTATTTGTTATACTCAAGTATCCCAGGTTTTGCCCCATAGTAGAGAAACCGCAATACTGTAGTTGGGAGGAACAGCTATTTGTCAGCTGTATATTTTTGCAAGGTCAGATGAGTGCTTATTATTGGTGGGACAATGGAGGAAAGAAAAGAAGCCATAGATTTTTTTTTCTCTGGCAACAGCAGGTGAACTTGCTGGAGCCTGAGATGAACAAGGCTTTAATGTGACCTTTTCGTCATCTTGATGTTATTAGTTTTCTGGGCCTACACATTCTGTAACAGGTACTACTGCGTTTTGGCAAGTATACTGTTTTGGATGCAACTGTGTTCAGAAATCTAGAAGTCAGAAGTTGAGGTCTACCACGATTTTTTTAACCTATATCGTAACACTTATTTTGATAACTTGCATTGGTGTTTATTAACCATCCTCATGGGCAACTTGATAGGCTGGTTAGTTCCCCTGTGTGTATCAGCGTCTCCATTGCATCTGAAGCAGGAAAAGTGGATTTTGGTGTGTTCCGTTTGTACTTGGGTCGGTGCAAATCGGACAAGAGTTATTTTATCCTACGAAATGTATGTAGTGTATTAACTGGCCAAATAGGTTCCTATTTGTGCACAAAAGGTTCGTCCTGTTGCAATCCAACTAATTTAATCTCCACATAGCATCCATTGGGCTGTATTCTGTGTACGGATTAGACACATCCTGACTGCTGGACCATCTCGAGATTCGTAATCCAACCTCTCACCCTTATCACAACCTCTTCAGTCTTCGCCGCTAGCTACCTTCCTCGTCATCGCCGACGAGGCCGTCACCACCACCTCTGATTGCCATCTTGTCGTCGGTTTCCTTCTAGCTATGTCTTTTGCTTGTTGGCAAAATGTACCTTCGGAGAGGAGGGTGTACGAATCTCGTGCCTTTATCAGCAACAGCTATGTGTCTACTACTTATTGGCCAAGTGAACTTTGGAGAGGGGGGTGTACAATGTACAAACCTCGCGGCTTTATCAACGAAAGTATATGAAAGTAGTTATTGCATAGCAAATATTAAATCGATGATAAAAAGGGGATGGCCAAGGGTTGGAACTAGGAACTTGGATGTCCAATATTTGAATGGTATATTTGTAAAACCCGTGGTATTTGAGTGGTACCAAGCCAATTTTGCTTTCTTTTAAAACGAAAATGTTGTCGCACCAATTTAGTGAGGTCATGACACTTGTGTAATAACGGTGCAATGCAAAAATAACACATCTCATACTATACTATTTCATATCGATTATTCTAACTCTCTGATTGTACTTTGCAAAAAATGCTTGGTTTTTCTAAAGATAGTATTAAATTTTCGAGAGATTTCCTAGCATTCCCTACATTTTTGTCGTAAGCTACAACATCCTTCGAGGAAATTCTTTTTCTTATTTGAAATATACCTATCGATGATCTAGTATCGATCTTACGAATAAATATTTAGGAGTTTTCTAGAATTAGAATCACGCAGAGAAAGACACAGAGATTTAGATAGGTTCAAGCCTTCTTCTGGGAAAATAACAACACTACTCCTGTGTTATTGTATTGACTATGCTTACAAGCCCGGAAGAATTAGTAGAACAAAGATGCAATGACTTCTATCCCAATTGCCTTCCTTCCCTCTGTTCACTGACGTTCAGTCTTTATATAACATATGATGGGGCAACAGTTACTCCAGATCAAGAGACGCCTTAACGCTTGACGAAATACGCACGTTGATAGAGGTTACTGTCAGGGAGATAACACCCCACGTCGCCTGGAAGTTATCGTTAGAGACAGAAGCGTAATGTATGCAGTTATCCTAGAGAATAATAGCGCATGCTAACTGCTCTGTGTCTTAAACACAATGTATAAGATTCTCTAGTCAATTGGGCCTATATGTCTGTAAACTTTGTTGACTATAGGGTAGTCGTAATTGGCCTGGTCGTAGAAAGACTTACGTCCATGAGGTGGTCATAGAAAGGCTTACGATCACCACTTGGTCGTAAAACATCTCATGACTATACATGGTGGTTTACGACCAATTAAGTTTTTCTCTTATGAATGATAAAAGGTATACTTAAGACTATCATCGGGATATTGTTATCTATAATAACAATTACAGATAAACAATTTAATTAATTGAGGATTATTAGATCCTCGTCGATACCTTTTTGCATTCAAATGTAGTTTAAATTTTAAATCACCCATCACAATCAGTCTTAGGGTCTGTTTGGTACAGCTCTGGATCCCAAATTCTTAATAGGAGTTCATGGAGGTGAACCAAACACCCCTGGCTCCCAAAAACCAGATTCTCGAAGCAAGCGAGATCCGAAGCTGAAAATGAACTAGGCACACGGAGCGACCTTTGGTGGATTCTTGTGGGGGGCAGTCGACCTGAAATAAGAGTGACCCTTGAAGTTGCTTGTAATTACCCATAAAATACCACTGGTATACCCTAACCTCCCATCCATCCAAGCACCCGCACCCCATTCGCATCGGCCCCCCAACCCCCACCGGTATACCCTGATCTCCCATCCGTCCGAGCACCCACACCCTATTCGCATCGGCCCCCAACCCCTTCTCGCTCCACCTGGAGGAAGCAAATTCTGTGGGGAGGGCCTCACTGAGAGGCCCCTCCCCCACCCCTCGCACTGTAGCGGATGCAAAAGATTTATTTTCCCAACCAGAGCAGGAGACCTCGGCAGCGTACCCGCGTGCAGCACCTGTCGTCCCACTTGGTGTCCACCACCCAGCCCCCGATGTCCACAGTGCTGACCGATGACTACGGAGACCTTTGAGGCGTCCTCGTGCACAGCTCGTCTCGTCCAGGTATGCCATCGCCCTCAGCCTCAACCACCAGTGCTGCCCTCAGCCCAACCGCCACCTACCACCCTCACCCACTAGTTCATTTTAGGGACAATTGAGAATTTGCCACCCAATAGAGTGGTCTTCTCAGCTTTTCCATTATGTAGATTGCAATTCGTATTTTGCCATTTCTTACAATTTGCAATCATTCTTTTGCCATTTTTGAGTTTTTTTATCTCCATTTTCATTTTTCGGCCATGCAAAATGACCATACTACCCTCTTCTCTCTTCCTCTTTTCTCTCTTCCTCCAGTCTCCTTCACCCGCTCGCTCTCTTCCTCCCTTCTTCATCCAGATGCTCCTCACTTCCTCCTTCCCCCCTTCGGTCTTCGCCATGGCAAGAACCAAAGCAGGCTTGGCCCGACGAACTCCATCACGAGGTGTGCCACCTCTCAGAGCTTGACGACGGCGGGGTTTCCACCGCACAACGCGAGGAGCCCAGCCTCCCGCAGCGGCTCCTTGTCCTCGCCGCCCTCAAGCACGGTCTTGATGGCGATGAGCTCGCCGGTGTCGAGGTGGCGTGCCTTGGAGACGGAGCCAAAGGCCCCCTCGCCGATCTTCTTGATTCGCTCGTACGAATCCATGCTCCCCAAGCACACCCCGTTGCTTCTTGCGGTGGCTGGAGGAGGCGCAGTTTGCTTCGCGGCAGAGGGAGATCTCGCCGCCGTCGGTGCAGCGTCCGCGGATGGAGCACCGAGAGCATGCCGCTTGTTGGAAAAGGGGGGCAAGACGCCACAGCTATAGGATCAAGGATAACCGACTAGAGGGGGGTGAATAGGAGATTTTTAAACTTTTTAACAATTTAACCCAATTAATAACTTAGTCTAAACAAGTTACACTTCTAGCTAAGCAATTCAATCACAATAAACAAGCTAGAAATATAAATGTGGAAATGTAAAGACTAGAGATAACCACAATGACGCAATGATGTTTTTCCCGTGGTATCGAAGACTTGCCGGTCTTCACTAGTCCACGTTGAGGAAGTTTGACACTTCAAGCCGGCTCCACGAATTAAGCCTTCCCTCGATCACTATGGTTGTTCTTCCTCCGCTCCGGAGATGGTGAACACCGAACCACTCACAAACTTGCACCGGGCCTCTTCACAATCTCCTTGAAGAGATCACCGTGCTCCACCACCAAACCGTCTAGGAGTGCAGCAATACTCCAAGAGTAATAGATCAACGACCTTCACTTGACGGCACTCAAGTGCAAATGGATCAACTAGGAGTATGAATGCACTTGAATGAATCTCAACAAACTCACAATGAATGCACAAGATGTTTTGAGTGTTGAGTGGATGCACAAAGCTCTCAAGGCTCTATAGATGTTAAATGAACTCAAGCCAACCAGCCTTGAGCAGTTGGGGGGGTATTTATAACCTCCACCAACAATTATGACCGTTGGGGACCAAACCCCAACTCTCAAAAAAATCGAACGATCATGAGCCAAGGAGCGGTACGACCGCTCTTAAGTCAAAGCACAGTTAACGGCTAGAACAGTTACTAAAAATACTCAATATAGCCGTTGGAAATCCCAGTCGGAACGACCGCCAACTAAAGTGCGGTACATCCGCATTCCCCGGTCGTACCGCATTGACGAGCGGTACAACCGATTGTAGAGTTTCCAAAACTTCGCTGAAAATACATGCGTTCTGGAATTTTCAAACCGCCATATAAAAATCGGTACAACCGCAGCGCGGTTCATCCGATTCTAAGCGCGGTACGACCGATTTCCAAAATGAGTTTCTGAGTAGAAATGCACTGGTACTATTTTTATTGAACCGCCTCATAAATTTCGGTACAACCGCACATCGGTACGACCGATTCTCACGAGCAGTACGACCGATAGTCAGGAGTGGCTCTGAGGCAAAATGCATCGTTTCTGGTTTTCTTGAACCGCCAACTAAAAAACGGAATGACCGCAATGCGGTAGTACCGCTCAAAGAGCTGGTCGTGCCGCATTTTCGCTCAGTTGGCTGTTCCCTTCAAAATCCGGTACTACTGTCAAGTAAAGTCCAGTCATACCGCACCAAGCGGTACAACCGCAATTATAACTGCGGTACTACCGATTTTGGACAGAAGCATTCAAAGCTTTCGAATTCAATTTCAAGTTCAAATTCAAATACATGCATGATCCTAAATTGATCCATATGGCACAAGAACATGCTATCAAGCTACTAGCCATGATCCCTCTTAATAGTACGGCATTTATCCTATAATCCGGTCTTCCAACCAAAACTCCTAAGACCGGTAAAATAGAAAAGGGAACCTAGACTACTTGTACCTTGTCTTTGAGCCAAAAGATCTTCATGTAGTCCATTTGCATGCAACTTTGCGTCAATAAGTTCACCAATGGGACTTAACCTTGTAAATACTCAATAAACACGTTAATCCCATATTCACATATTATCATTAATTACCAAAACAATTTTTAGGGGTCTAGATGCTTTCGGTAGCCCTCGGCCACAGCAGCCACCACCGAAAAACCAAAGATCATAGCCTTGGCTTGCTCGGCCTTCCTTGGCCACCGTGTCCTACGCCTCGGCCGATGCTAAGCCACCATCACCAAGCATCCATGAAGGGTGTTGCCGGGCGTAGTGGATCGAGGCGGTCGGTGGTCAAGGCCAAGGCCGGGGTCTGGTGCATGAGCCGAGCCACACGCGACCAAGGAAGCAGAGGTGGCGGCATGAATATCGAGGAGTAGGCGCCGTGACTAGCGGCCGTGGCTGGCACGACACTGAGAGCCAGAGGAGTCACCAGGGCGCCATGGGAGAACCCCAGCCAGGAGGGGACCGAGCCAGGGGTGGCGCCATGGGGGTAGGCCAAGCATCGGTGGCGGCCGTAGGAGGCACAAGGAGTCGAGGCTTGTGAGAGCAAGGGAGAACCAGGGGCACGCGAGGCGGACCAAGCCGGAGGCGGCGCAGCACCGGCGGGCCAAGAGGAGAGGCAGCACCGGGTTGGGCGAGGCGCAAGCTGCTGCACCGAGCGGCAATGCGAGGAACCATCGGTGGGCGTGAGGCGAGCAGGAATCAAACCGAGCCAGGCGGATTGTGGCACCATGGAGGAAGGAGCAAGGGGATCCACGGGAGGGAATAAGAAATGGAGTTGGGGCTCCACGAGAGACTAGAGAAAGAAAAGAGGAAGAGAGACGAGAGGAAGAAAGAAAAGAGGAAGAAGGGTAGTGTGGTCATTTCGCGTGGCCGAAAAAGGGGGGAAACAGGGGAAACGGTGAGAAATAGTGAAAATGGCAAGTAATTGATTGTATTTTCTATAAAATGGCAAATTATGAATTGCAATCTACGTAATAGCAAAGATGAGAAGATCACTCTATTGGGTGGCAAATTCTTAATTGTCCCTTGATTTTATGTTGGCACATCTGAGCTTGAAGGGGGAGGGGGGGGGGCTTGTATATCGTGCCCGGATTTGGAATGAATATGTACAGTGCTATTGCTAATTGATGCTGACTTGTACATGTCCACGAGATCCTTTTTTTTGCTTGTTTTGTTTCTCCACGAGATGGTGTTACATTCATATAATTCACTGGTGTTAGTGCAGACGTTGACTCGAAGATTTGCCCTCTGTAACATCCCAAATACCTAAACAGGTGTTTGTTTCAAATGTAATTAAATGTGTAGAAATAAAAACTTTTTCTCACATCTTGAAACTCTTGAACTCCTCTAAAATTCTTATCAAAAGTGGTGGAGTTCAAAAACCTAAACCTCTTGTGGACAAAAGTCAAACTCATATTCCACCTGTCACAATCTTATGCCAAACCTTTGGAAATATTTTCCCCCTTGGTCCTAGAAATGATGTGGGACCTCTCTGAAAAATATCATAAGTTAGAAAACTTGTTTGATAATTTTTGGAGGTAAAACAAACCTTTGAATAGCCTTTATGAATTTCCTGAGAAAATGCATTGCATAAAAACCTCTGGAAATTTTATGTAAGGTTAATCCTAATGTCAGCATGCTCCAGTTAAAATTTCGTAAAATTTGGAGTTGATTTGCTATCTCAAATAATTCGCAAAGTCTCAGCTGTTAAAGATTGAATTCAAATCATGCACTGTTCCTTGGGCTGAGCCACCTTCCATTTTGGGGTTGAACCCAACCCCAGCAGACCTCCTTTCCACCTTGTGGAGGTCGTGACCGTTAGATCAAGATCCAACAGCCCCGACCTCCTTCGCGGTCAACACCGCGAGGACCTCCCCTTTTGTCATCGTGCGCACCTGACCTCCTTTGCACTCACTTGAGGTCGTAGCCGTTGGATTCAGATCCAAAGGCCATGACCTCCTCCTCAACCATCGCAGCCAAGACCTCCCACCTCATTGAGGTCATAGCCGTTGGATCAAATCCAACAGCCATGACCTCCCTTTGTTATTAAGCGCTCAGTCCTCCACCCCATTGAGGTCCTGTGCCATTGGATCAAAGATCCATGGCCACGACCTCCCCTCGCTGTTAAACCGCTCAGTCCTCCCACCTAATTGAGGTCGTAGCCGTTGGATCACATCCAACCGCCACGACCTCCTCTGCTTATCAAGCGCACCAGACCTCCCCGTTGTCATCATGCGCACTTGACCTCCCACCTTGTTGAGGTCGTAGCCATTAGATCCAGATCTAAAGGCCATGACCTCCAATCTCATCTCGTTGCCGTTAGATCATTATCTCACGGCCATGACCTCATGTGCGCTACGCGCAAGCTCAGGACCTCCCCTAACTTGATCAGCACCATTGGATTAAAATCCAACGGTCCTGACCTCCTTCGCGCGTTGCGCAGCGCCTAAGACCTCCGCATCTGTTGTGCGCCCTTGGATTGAGATCCAAAGGCATGACCTCTACGTCTTTGGCTGTTTCGAGCGCAACATTAAGTCCTCCCAGGAGGCCCGCACCGTTGGATTTAGATCCAACGCCTTGGACCTCCTGTCCCCTTTTCCACTTGCGCATCCGCGCAATCAAATCGGAGGGCCACGACCTCCCCATCCAAATCGTGTGGCTGTGACCTCCTCCCAGTCACTTAAAACGTACCGTTTCTAACTCAAATCGCATCCGAGGGCTAGGACCTCCCCGTCCTCGTTATCCAACGGTGGAGGTCATGTCCTGTTCTTCTCCTAGCTTGGGCTCGCGTGCAAGGGCTATGGCGGTGGAGAAAGTCAGAGCTAGTCATGTCCCAACGGCTCTGTGCAGGCGCATTAAATGCTTGTCAGCTGCTTTCCGCCCCCTAGGTCTACTCTGACCTGCCCCCATCACCTCCATTGTCTTGTCCAGGCCATGGACCATGCCATGGGCTAAGCTCACCATGAGCTTAACCCTTGGCTCATGACCTCCATGTCCTAGGGTATAAGACCTCTCCACTGTTGCCCTTGGCTTCTTTTCCACACCTCACCATTTCATCTCGGTTCAGTAGAGCTCAAACCACCCGTAGCTCTCTTGGCCGCCATTGGAGCACCTTGGAGCTCCTCGGGCATTGAGTACTCCAGTGGCTCCCCCTCTTCAACCTCTGCTCCATTTTCACTCCTCTACCTCCCTGGAAGTTTAACCCTAACATCTATTGGATTGACCTTTTCAGGAAAGGACTAAGTGGAGCTTGGAGCTTGGAGGACTTCAACTTCGGCCGTGGAGCTCCTTGTCTTCTCCAGCTCCGGTCCTCCCCTTCCACGACCTCCTCAGCACCTCTGGACCTCCAGGTAATCCTCCTGGTAGTCCTTAGAGTTGGCACACGCTTGTATGATTGCTGCGGAGCTCAATTTATCGCAGTTGTCTTTTGGCCGTGTTGTGCCATTGTGCTCCTCTCCGGCTCGCCGGCGTTCAAGGCCGTCGCCGCCGTTGAGAGGAGGTCCATTGTGTGCGCAACACTATTGCGCACACATTGGTACCCTTGGTGGTCACCGGCGAGGTCTGCATCGCCGGCATTGGCCATGTCTTTGCGGTGAATGTTTTTGTCGGAACAGGACGTCCAGCACGTGCCGTTAAGACAAAGATTTGGGGCAGTAAATGCCCCATCATTGGGAGCATTTACTGCTGTCTTAAGCGCCTGGACCTCCTTGTGTCCCGCGCGCCTTAACTCCTCATCATGGCCTTCAGCGTCAGGCGCTTATGGCTGGGCGCTGATCTGGGCCGTTCAAGACCTCCCCCTGGGAGATCTTGAACGTCCAGGACCTCCCCCATTCGCATCTTAGCCGTCCAGACCTCCCCTGGAGGTCTGTGATGTTAAGACCTCCGCGTAGGACCTCCTCGAGGTCATCTCAACCGTTGAGGACCTCCCTCGCTTAATCTGGGCCGTTCCGGTCCTCCCTCTCGCATTGTGGTCCGTTGGATGCAGCATCCACAGCCATGACCTCCCCTCTGCTCGCGCGTGCGCGTTGCTGGGAGGACATGGACCGTTGGATCCAAGATCCACGACCCATGTCCTCTGGACCTTCGTGAGCGCGCGTGCGCGTTATCACTTGGGAGGTCTTGAGCCGTTAGATTCAAGATCTATGGCTCATGTCCTCCCCCGGTTCTTTTGATTTTTAGATTTCCCGAGAGCACTTATTTGTGAACTGAAAAATGTAATAACTTCAAAAATGCATATCTTTTTCATTTTAGATCCAAATGAGGTGGTTCAAATTTCTGCAGCTCTGGTTTGGACCAGACTCTAATCTAAAAATGGTTATGAGCCCAGTTCAACTCCAGAAAATGGTTTTGTAAATAAATTTCAAAACTAACCTTAAATGTTTTAGTAAAAATTCATTTAACTTGTTAATTGCATAAGTAATTCTCAGTAGAGTATTTTTGAGTGAATCCAACTTTGTTGGCTTCCTCTGTTAATGCACTAAGTGTTAGAATAGGATTTAGGCATGTCACTATTTTCAAAAGCTTTGTGGGTGCAAATTAGTTGTGCTCATTTTCACATCTTTGAAAAATCATAAAACATGCATAATAGCTCCAAATGAGGTGAACTCAATTGTGTTATTCATCTCATGAGGTGCTTGTTTTACTGTAAAAATCTCATCTGCACCACCTTTCTAGAAAATGTTGCCTAATAATTAAATTAGTGAATAGTGGCGCTTTTGATTTTTAGAAATTTGAGCAAATTGTTTTGCTCATATCTTTTGCATTGAGAATCCAAATCAATTGGTTCTTGTTGCTAAATTTCCTAAAAATCATCCTCTTGCTTCTGTAGAAATTTCAGAGCAATTGGAATTTGTTTTATGTGCTGTCCTTGTGGTTTTCGTCGTTCTTATCGATTCTTTTCGCCTTTTCGTTTAGGTGTTGACGAGTGTGTTGATCCCGTGAGCGATCCTCAGCAACATATTGAGCAAAACCAGCAAGGCAAGCAGTTTGATCATCTCCCACTATTGTCCTATTACTTTAAAGCTTAATACTTTGTTTCACTTATATGTATGCATGCTACTTTGTGTTAAAATGTCGTTAGTAAACCTATAGATGCATATTCTATAGGTAAATGTTCATTCTCTACTACTAAGCCTAGGAGTATCTTGCTGTGATTTAGAGTTCGATGGATGGACTCTTATCACTTAGTAGTTTACGTTGGTAATGCTTAGCAATGCTTAGATAACGGTAGAATTGGGCGGTTGTCGACATTATGTCGATGACCTTGATCACACAAAAACTATTATTCCATTATGTCCATCTTGTGCTTGTTACTTTGTAAATAAACAAAAATGAAAATAAAATTGTTATTGACTTGGGCACAATGGATGTTGGTGTGATTTATTGGGTGTGAACGGAATGATGCCTAAGTCCCCAAGGACCGAGTTACTTGCGCCATTGATCCAAGCACTTTTGCGTGCTAACCACACAAGGGGGATATGGGACCTCTCTTGGCTAAGTATTTTGGGAGGTGCTAGTTATGGGTTGCTGCTGATGAAACTATTTTTATAAGAGGAAGAGCTCCCGCAGTTGCTTCGGCTGGGCCGATGTCTCCTACTCTTTGGTTGTGTGCGGCTCTTAACTAGCATCATTCATAGGAAATGTCTCGTAGGACTTAGCCGTGCCGGCATATCTAAGGAAGTGTGCTTAATCATGTGGCGAAAAGGCGGTCTGGCGTGTGGGTACATTGGTATACCCCTGCAGGGTTAAAACTATTCGAATAGCCTCGTCCTAGGTTATGGACACGCTTGGTGATTTCCCGCAAGAACTAGACTAAACACTTAATTAAAACTTGATGGGTGGTATGAATTGGGAATTCATGCTATTGTTGTGGTGACTTGGGTGAGTCACTTCCAGGTTGTTCTTATTGTTGTTATTATTACTGTATCGTTGTTACTTCAACAAATAAAAATGCTTTGTTAAATTGCTTTCAATCTACTACATTATTGCAAATGAAAACTTGCTTTATGCTAAATGAGTCCAAAGCCTCATCCACTTAAATAAAGCTTGCATGTAGCTATTTATAGTTCTGTTATACTACACGTCAGTCTTGCGAGTACATTTTTGTACTCATTTGCTTTGCTTAATAACTTTGTTGCAGAGGAGGTAGGGCCCAAAGGGCTTTACTTTTGTGAGATGTGCTGCGGTTGGGAATCGAGCTAGGCGTCTTGGTTGGTTGCTTGTGGGCTAAAGGCAAACCTTGTGGCTCTCTTTTGTTTATCGCCATCTTATGGCATGTTGCTTCCACTGTGTTACTTTTATTAGTTGTATTTGGCCGGTCGGCCCCTTTTGTAATAACTCTATATATTGTATGTCTTTTATTCTAGTCGTGCTTTGGTTCTATGTCTTGAATGGAATTGATGCATGATTTTGTAAAGGGGTGTGTATACTGCATTCTGGGAAGTATACATATCTCGAAGACACGGGTTATTATGTTTGTGATGCTAGGGTCAATGGATGACTAAGTATTACAAGCCTAATAAACCGGGGTCCTCACACCCTCATAGTGAAATTTTTAATGACGAGTTCAGAGAAGTAAATTTTGTTTCTCATCGTTAGTTTTCTACACTTGTAGGCCTGATGCATGAATTTTGACTGCGAGTGTGCTAGTTGTTCAGAGATGAAATGCTGCTAGTTGTTATGAAAGAGATAATGTAAAAAAGTTCAGAGATGCTAGTTGTTGTGATAGTTAATAGATAAGGTTTGTAACGATAGTTCAGAGAGAAGATGTTATTTGGCTTGGCAATGTTCATGTAGGCGCTAGGCGGGCGGGGGAGGGGGGGTGGCCGCCTAGCGCCTAGGGTGCCTAGGCGGGGTCTAGTCGGCCGAATAGAATTACAAGCAGAATCGTCTCCAGCATCAGTCTAAGCAAGCGGGATGAACACAGAATAGCAAGTATCAGTCTAAGCTTATGTATATGTTACATGTATGTATGTATGTATATGTATAATTATGTAAGAAGAGATGTTACATGTATGTATGTATATGTATAATTATGTAAGAAGAGATATTACCTTGGTGGCTTGGTGTGATGTAAATATATTTGAAGACTTGATGTAATGACCTTGATAAGTTGATGTATCATGAGTTGGTGACTTGATGCAATAAAAATACAATTCAAACAAGTAACATCAAATAGTTCAAACAATGAAATAAGTCACAAATAAAACAAGCAAGTCAAATATAAATAGTTCATAAGGGCTCACAAATAAAACAAGTAAGCCAAATATAAATAGTTCATAAGGTCTCACAAATAAAACAAGTAAGCCAAATATAAATAGACTCGTATGATAAATTGATGATCAAATGAGAGAATGACTAGTCATCTTTTTCCTCATATTTTTTTGTTGGAAGTACTTCTTCTTGGTCGGACTCATACTCAGTTTCCTCCTCCTTGTTGACCTCATCCTCTTCTTCGGTATTGGACTTGAAATCTTCTTCATGAAGTTGTCTCACCCTTGCACTATTACAAAGTTCTAAAACCTCATTAGCCCCACACGCTTCTTCAATTACCTTCCATGTAAGCCCCGTAGCGGGCTCAACATCTTGATCATCATCTCCGCCTTCAATTAATCACCCTTGAGCTTCATTAGCTTCGGAACCTATAATGGGATCTATCTTCTTCTTCTCTCTTTTCTCTTTTTTGTTCCTCAATTTAGCATTGTATTGAACACAGACTAGATGGTTAAGGCGGTCGACATCTAGTTTATTTGTTTTCTTTGTATGTATCTACGAATTGCAAAGTGAAGTATAATTAGCTAACTGTAGTGTACTAATGTAGGGATTGAGAATTGAGACATGACTCTTTACTCTTTAAAGAAGTTTAGAGACTAACCTCTCTGAAAGTGCTCCAATTTCTTTCACAACCGGATGAACTAGATGTCAATGAGAGGATCCTCATGACCATTTTTGTAACACAGGAATTTTACATCCATAAGTAGACCACCATTTAGCTGCATATTAGGAACACAAAAATAATTAGTATATGAAAAATTTTATGATCATGCATGTCTTAAAATTGACTCTTAATTATTAAACATGGATTAAATTCAAAGTCTTTGCATCCGGCCTTTGTTGCTACTTTTCCAAAGTGGCCTTCTTGATCTTTGAATATACCAAACTCCATATTTAGCAATTGACTTTGCTTGTTGTCATCATCATGGTAAAAAGTCTCCACACAAGTAAATACCCTATCCATGACAACATCATCCAAAAAAATGGAGCCATCACAATAACTATAATATGGAGTCAAGAAGTATGCCATCAAGTGCAATGGAGAATCAAGCCTATCCTTCATCTTCTTGTCAATAATATCTATGATGGGGTTGTAGTTGTTCTCTATATTGTTCATGGCTTCTATGATTTCTTTATTTGTCTTTCACATTTCTCCATAAAGAAATGTCATAGAAGGCTTGACATCCCCATCAACCATTCGAAGAACCTTTACCAATGGCTCAAATACCCTCAAGCAAAGATAAACACCATTCCAAAAGGCTTTACTCATCAATATAGCCATCGAGGCCTTGCCTTTGCCTTTTTTTTTTTTTACAATGGATGCATTTTTTTCATTCTTGGCTAAGCGCCATCGACCTTAGTAATTGCTATTTGCTTCGCATTGCACTGCTATTTGCTATTTGCCTATTTGGCATTTGGCATTTGCTATTTGCTATTTGCTACTAGCTAATAGCACTCTAGTACTCCACTTACTAGTTACTACTAGCGTTGCGCAGTAGTACTAGCAGTTTAGCACTTCACTCAACTCACTCAACTGCGCTCTGCGCACAAGAGCATAGGGAGGCGAGCCACTTCACTCAACTGCGCTCTAAGCACAAGAGCAGAGGGAGGCGAGCTACGAGCCAGAGGGACTATGCTCTGCACACAAGAGCAGAGGGAGGCGATGACCAGAGGGAGGCAAGGGCTAGAGGGAGGAGGCAGCTGACTTGGGGGCAACGGGGTTGGAGGCGCTACGATGATGAGGAGCCAGGGAGGAGCCGCGCGACACGTGACGGGGGGCCGGGAGGAGGATCCGCGCGATGGGGAGCCAGGAGGAGGAGCGACGTGACGGGGGGCCGGAGAGGAGGCGGTGGCGCACAACGGGGACCAGCGCAAGAGGGGATGAAATCTCCAAATCGGGTAGGGTTTTGTGACTTCACTTACCTTGTATTGATGTCTTGGTTATGTTTCCTCCCCCGAGCGCCCAGCGTCGCCTCTAAGCACCCAGCTTCACTCCAGAACACCCAGCTCCACCACACCTAGCCCACCTAGCACCGCTTGGGTCCGCCTAGGACCGATGTTGACCACCTAGGCGAGCCGAGCACCCAGGGGAACGCCTATGCCCAAGTCGCGGTGGGGAGCATGCGCCAAGCGTTTAGGTGGCCTAGGGGCCCGCCTAGGGGAGCATTGTGACTTGGAATGACACTTGTATTCCTTTGAAGATATTCTTCTCTCTCTCTTGCCTGGTAAAATGTTATCTGTGAGAATCAAAGTGATGTACAGATTGAAATTGTACTAGTTGGCATTCTTTGGAACATGTACAGATTAATTATTCAGAGTTGTATGTGCTTTGCTAGTTGATCAAACTCTAGAGAACAGCTAATTTATATGTTATTTGTGAATATTTGCAATTAATGTAATGCAAATATTGGCATCTACAGTGAGGTGCTATGATTTTATCAAGAACCATTGCTTGAGTGGATGTGTGTTTCAACCTGTGCATGTAGATTCGTATGGTAGCGCATTCAAGTCTAGAGAAATTTCAGAAATTTGAGTACAAATAGAAAAGGGTAAGAAACAAATAGACTTCAAGTGATAAACCAGGGGTGGTATGGTCTTTTTGCTCCCAATCCTCTCTTTCAGGGTTTTAGGAGCCAACTTTCTATGAAACCGTAGCCAACTCTAGATTCTCATAATCTGGATTCTTTAATCAGGAGTAGGAACTGAAAAATCAGAATCTAAGCGGTATCAAACATGGCCTTAGACTCTAGCCTTTGCTTTCACATCCATGATTGGTCACCCCATCGATTGCACTCATGTTACCTCCTTTTCGTTTAGACAAACACCTCCCTTAGTCCTTAGAGCATATACAATGGTGTGACGTCAGCCGTCTGTAAGTCTTGTCACGTAAAACTAGACCTGTTCAAATGCGGTAGGGCTTCAAAAGCCCTACCAAAATCAAGAAGTTCAGTTAACCAGACTACCAAAATCTGAAATTCTCATTAAAATGTATTATTTTAATCTTTTTCAGAATAAAAATATATTATTTAATTCGTTTTTAGGATTAAAATAATATATTTCTATTTTTAATTGTTTTTTCGGATTTGGTAGGGCCAAGCTTCCTTCTGTAGGAAATGGAGTCTCAAGCTGGCCGGACACAGTCGGGCTTGGTCAAGCAAGAAGGCGGGGTGGCCCATGAACAGGTCTATGTAAAACATAAGATGATGTGGAGGAGAGAGGGGCAACATAGAGAATTGGGTCTCTCATGCAATAGTCGACTGTACCACGAGAAACAAGACACATTGTACATAGAGAGATTGTCTATAGAGACATAAAAAATACAACTCATTGTAAAAAATGTCTTTAGTGCCGTCTATATATTACATAGAGTGATACTATAGACAACAATTGTTAGAGCATGTACAGTGGTACAAACAGTTGCTGTCTATACTACCACTCCATGTCATCTGTAGATAGCACAAAAAACACCTTCTACAATGGGTTGTCTATTTAGTTGTCTATATAGAGCACCACAATTGCATGAAACATGAAAATTTATTGGTCAACACTAAATTATATCTTTGTGGTATATTTTGTTGCTTTTTGCCACAACTGAAACACATTTGTATGAACAATATTATGGACATACTGCACAAGAACAACATTATTATATAAGAAAGGGATTAGTTCTCACACATTGGGCAAAGTGCGAATTGCATCTGTAGGAACAAGTACATATCGAAATTGTCTACTAATAGAAGAAAAATATTACATAATAAAATTATCGAAACTAGGCATAATGATTTTACTTATTCCCAAAGTTGTGCCAAATATGCTCAACTAAATCACTCTTGAGTTGTGTATGTGTTGGCCGAGCATGAATAGACGAATTCCTTCTTAGCACGTTCGCGAAGCAAATGTTAGGGCCATTGTTGACTTCCGGCGGTAGAACGAAAGATGTCCCTAGAGTCGCGTTCAAATCCAAAGGAATGGTAACCATTTCTCGCTCGTCTTCAACAATCATATTATGAAGAATGATGCAAGCTTCCATGATTTTCCCGACAGCAACTTGTCTCCACAACTGTGCTGGATGCCGCATGATATTAAAACAAGATTGCAATACCCCAAATGCCCTCTCAACATCTTTCCTTGCTCCTTCTTAATGTCGTGCAAATAATTTGCCCTTCTCTGTCTGAGGGAGGGGTATAGTCTTCACAAAGACGGCCCATTCAGGGTAAATCCCATCAGCTAGGTAGTAACCCTTGTCATATTGCATCTCATTGATAGTGAACTGCACTTGTGGAGCTTCCCCTTTCAACTCTTCAATGAACAACGGCGACTGATTAAGCAAGTTGATGTCATTATTTGATCCAGTGACACCAAAATAAGCATGCCATATCCGAAGATCATGCGAAGCAACCGCTTCGAGGATCATAGTAGGGACACCATGATCACCCCGGGTGAATTGGCCCCTCCATGCAACTGGACATTTCTCCCACTGCCAATGCATACAGTCAATGCTCCCTAGCATGCCAGAAAAGCCATGAGACTCACCGATTCGAAGCAAATGCTCCACTTCGTCACTTGTAGGGTGTCGCAAATACTCACCACCAAATATGTCAATCACCCCTTGCGTGAACTTGCCCAAACACTCCCATGCAGTGCTAGGGCCGATCATTAGTACCTCATCAAGTTGGTTGGCAAGGGTGCCATACACTAACATACGGATTGCAGCTGTACACTTCTGCAGTGGCGAGAGTCCTAGTCTATTAGTGGCATCTGTCCCATAAGTAAAATAGGGATCCCACTCTTCAAGGGCACTCACAATTCGATGGAATAGGGGTCTTCTCATTCGAAACCTTCTACGGAACATTTTGCCTGTGTAGAGAGGATGATCAGAGAAATAGTTGACCACAAGCTCCTTATGGGCGGCTTCATGATCCCTCAGTATGTACCTCCTGGGACCACTTTGGCGTCGTGATGATTCAACACTTTGTTCCTCTAGTTTGGCCATCAACTCTGCACCAATCCGCTCGCCAATTCGGTCTAAGATTTCTTGCTCGGTGATGAAGTCTTTCAACGTGTAAACTTCAGTTGGGTCAAAAGTGTCGGTGTCATCGTCATCATCAAAACAAGAAGAGGAACCCGATTCATACGACATGTTTTGTTGCTGATGTCCTACATCAAAATAAGTTGTAGTCAGTATTTGGTTCGCTGGGACGTAGTAACGAATCTAATTTCAATAGGCATCCACTGAGCAAACAATCAAGAGTTCAAGACTGTTTCAGCTTAGTCGATCCACTATCAAGAGCAAACAATCAAGAAGACAACAATAAACTGAAACTAAATAAAACACGAATGAAGAACCAAGAAGTAGTGCTTTTTTTTAATAAAAAAACTCACTATTGATGATAGCACTCAAAGCTATCGGGTTGCAAAAGAAAGGCTTAAGCTATGCAAATAGGTGAAGATGTTAGTTCTATATAAACTGATCCCATCTAATCTCCATGCAGATCTTGACTACTTTACCTCATGATGGGAATAGCTGGACCGAGTCCTTCTCCATGCAGGTCTTGACTGCATTAGTTCATGGCTGGAATAGCTGGACCGAATCCTTCTCATGCATTAGCTCATGCAGGTCTTGACTCCTCGATCCCAGCATTCCTAATACCAGTCCACCTTGAAGCTCATGACTGGAATAGCTGGACCGAGTCCTTCTCATGCATTAGCTCATGCAGGTCTTGACTCCTCAATCCCAGCATTCCTAATACCAGTCCACCTTGAAGCTCCTAGATGTCAGTTTTACAACGCCACTAGCAACAACTACAATAGCCTCAAAGACTCTAGAGCATTGTACTTGTACAGAGTAGAGACAGAAATGAGTATGACAAAGTTCAACTGCAAAATAAATTGTTGAGGACTACAACTTGTGATCCTTTAACTTCAAAGGTTAGTTACAGACCATGTTCACATGTGCATGAAAATAAATCAAACGATAAATGACAAGAGCTCATTAAAACAACAAAACATGAACACTAGGGATTCCAGAGCAGCATCACACCATGATCAGAATATCACACCATGAACACTTCTCCATTTTTAATCCAGTCCAACAATCACATTATCCTCTGTGCAATCAGATTATCAGATGTAAAGAGCAATCAGATTATCATATGTAAAAAGAGCAATCAGATTATCAGAATATCAGATTATGTAAAGAGCAATCAGATCATCATATTTACAGAGCAATCAGATTATGAGATGTACAGACCAATCAGATTATGAGATGTAAAAAGAGCAATAAGATTATCCTTTGTGCAATCAAAGTATCAGATTATGTAAAGAGCAATCAGATTATCAGAATATGACATTATGTAAAGAGCAATAAGATTATCCTCTGTGCAATCAGATTATCAGAATATCACATTATGTAAAGAGCAATCAGATTATCAGATGTAAAGAGCAAACTTTTAGACTGCATTTAATTAACTTGACAAGGAAACATAAGGACGAGGAGTAGATCTTACTGAGCGTTGCCAAATAATCTCTCTCTCATAGTCTTAAGTGCCTTCACATGCTCATTCTTCATTTCATCCATCATCCCAATTGTATCTTGCATAATCAGTGCTCTATACGTTTTCATCATTTCAGACTCTCTCTCAAGATTTTTGGCCTCCTTGTTATCCTTTGCTGCAAGGGCTGAGAGCTTTGCTGATTCAAGCTTCTCGGCGGAGAGACGTTGTTGCAATTCTAGCATCTCGCTACGATTGTTTTTTTCTTCGGCCTGAGCAGCTATATACTTGTGGAGCACTTCCATATCTGCTGTAGCGGCCTTCGACTTTCCTTTGCCATTACGTTTAGCCTTGGCTGCTTTTGTTCCCTTTGGGCGAGGGATATCTTCGATATCTACAAGGGTCGACGTATGCTCACCTGCCCCCCCTGCTTTCGACATCTTTCTCTTCTTCATTTTCTCAAGCCACTCGTTGTATGTCTGCCGCTTGGGCTGGTCTCGGATAGCCTTCTAACAATTAATGTGACAAAACTGTCCCATTTTATAGTCTGCCTCATAGAATGCATGGGCCTTGTCCATCAACTGGTCATCGGACTGCCCACTAGCATAAATGTTGAAAGCCTTGTTCCAAGAGCATTGAAACTGGTAGACTAGCCTGTTAAGACTATGCCAACGGTCCATGGCTTGCTTCGCTAGTCTTCTCCGATTTTTTGGAGTGGTGCTGTTGTAGACACTAGTAACATCTCCCCAATATCGATCATTCTTCTTGTTATTCCCATTGATTGGGTCATTTGAGTTATTTAACCAAGTGCTCATCTACATTGTGATCAAAGAAGATTAGCTGCTGTGTACATTCTAAAGATCTCAAATAGTTACTCGGAGAGTCATACATATTAACATTTAACACATATAAGTACATAAGAAACTTACCAATCTTAGGTCCTCCTCTTTTGTCCATGCAATACGCTTGTTGGTCCTAATTTCTCCATCGTAAATGCCATCTTGTCAACATTGATGGGTGGCTGGGATTGCAAACCGGATGGTGCAAGTGGAGTGCTTGACTTGCAAACTGACGGTGATGGAATCCCTTTGGCAGCCGATGGCTGTGTTGCCATGAATGGAGCATAGTATGAAGGACCGCCAATGAAATTGAAATTTTGTGACATGGCCGACTGATTAGGGACCTGATGTGGAAGGGGCAAACTCAATGGATTATAGAAATAGCTTAGGAAACCACCTGGCGGATGAGGATCCTCCCCCCTGAAAAAGAAGGTATGTAAGAATATTGCAGTACTCTGAATGTTTGGCAAAAAAAGTTGTTCCTTTGTAATGTAACATATTAACAAATAGTTGCATACATTCAAGATTAGGTTAAAGAAGGTATAATTGGATAATAATGTTGATAATTCTTGTTAACAAGATGTTTGATAATTCTTGTTAACAAGATGTTCTTTCATAAACTTTGAGGCTTTTCTTCCAAATTAGTTTATTATTGTTGATTTTCCATTATACAAGTGGATTTCCTATTATTTCAAGTTCTACATAAGTTTGCCCAGTATTGAAAACATTTCAATGATTATTCCCAAGCAAGTTTTGGGATCTCTCAGCAAAAAGTGGCTGAACAGTGGCAATAGAGGATCTCAAGAACATAATAGTTATTTGCTTGGGTACTTGCCTCAGTTTCTTCTATGGCCATCAACTTTTTGGTTTGCTTTGAGAAAAACGATATATCCAATGCCAAAAGGAAAGCTTTTCTCTTGCAAACCAATTCCGTAAGCTACACATCTAACATAATGCAGCATGTGGATTAATTGTAGCAAGTGAAACTTCATGTGTAGCTGGTATAGAAACCTTTATTGTAAGGTAGAAACATAAAAAATGTTACCTAGCATATATTTGGCTAAGTTATTATATTCTTAAGTTCAATTACTAAATTTCTTGTCGGTGGTCGAAAGATGGAAGGAGTTTTCAAGGTATGAATTTACCTCAATGTTCATTTTACATGCATGATATGAAAAAAAATGGTCTGATCCCGCACTTCACTATTTGTTTTGAAGGTCCTTGAAGATTTACACATTTCAGGAGAGTTGAGGGACATGTTTATCTCTATACAAGAGGAGAAGTTTCGTATGGATATTTCATCTACTAAAATAAGAAAAAGCCAAGGGCTTTGATATATCAAACACATGGTCCTATTCTACAGCAGATTGAAGATGCCTGTCTCTATGAATATAGGAAGTTCAAATTCTTGGGCGAATCTTTGCAAATTGGCAATGTTTGATGTCATGGTTTTGGTCATGCAAATAACAACTTTGATGTGTATCTAGAAAAACCCATAGCACTAATATTACAGATGTCAGAATTCAGAAGATAACGAATGCCCTGTTTATCTTTAGTTAATTACATGATCAGTGCTTTGGCCTTTCACTACTGTAATTTTGCACATAATGGGAGAATGCACCTAAGACCAAGTTACTCCTTCATTTATTATTGGGACAAAGCAAGTTATCCGATTATTTCCTAAACATCACAGTTATCCACCACATACATACTCACAACAGTTACCCACCACATACATACTCACATGCATATAGATAATTATGAAAACTAACTTTGTTCTAGCAAAGGGAAGTAATAAGAACCAAATTTGTGAACAACCAATCTCTTCATAATGTACAAATCAGAAAATTGGAAAGAACAAACAGTACCAGTGTTGTGGATCTGAGGTTGGGGATGAGAACTCAGCCGCCATGGCCTGACCTGCCTGCTTGTCCGTGGGGACTGCCTGAGGTGAGGAGTCGGCGGGGCTACCAGTGTTTGCCCCGCCCCACCAAATGGCGGCGCTGGAGCGAGAGGAGGCGGCTGCATACTCCACAAATGTGTTTACTTCAGCTCCCCGCGGTGGCGGTGGCGGCGCACCCACCCGTGTCGATCGGCGAGGCATCTTCCCGGTTCAGCAAATGTGATCAGCAGCTGCGGCCTACGGGAGGTGATGGGGACACCTGGGATCGGACGAGGCACGCGTTGTGGAGAAGAAGGGCGTGGAGAAGAAGTCGATCCCCTTTCCTTTCGCGCGTGGGGTCAGGGTGTGGAGGAGAAATCGCGCGCGCCAGGTGGAGGCGTGGAGAAGAAATCGTGAGTGTGCAGGCGTGGAGAAGAAATCGCAGGCGTGGAGAAGATTGCACGTGAGGAGGCCAGGCGTGGTGAAGAAATTGCGCTTGCGGAGGGGCAGGCGGCGGGGATAATCGCGTGAGAAGAAACCGCCGGCGTGGAGAAGATTGCTCGCGAGGAGGCCGGGCGTGGTGAAGAAATTGTGCTCGTGGAGGGGCAGGCGGCGGGGATAATCGCGTGCGAGGAGGTTGGGAGCACCGGATCGACAGGGGAGGGGAAACACGTACAACGGGGAAATTTTTTGGAACGAAGCCGTCGATTGCATGATAGACGATTTTTCTCTTTCTCTATTCTCTTTTCTCTATCTCACTAAAAATCCTAAGTGACATCTTTTATATACAGCTAATGGTGGATTACTATACATACCCTTATTTTACAACTCGCAGGCTCGCGGAACCGTTAGTTTCCGATCGCACGGTTCGCGAGAGGCTCATCCGCGGCGACGGCGCTGTTTATAAACGGTATCAAACTCCGTCGCCTTCCTTCTCTTTACGCTCTCCCACACTTTCCTCGCAGAAACAAACTCCCGTCCTCCCAACCCCATCCGCCGCCTCCTCGCTCCCCTCCTCACCGGCTCCTCCCGTCCGCGAACTCGGCGCCTCTCCGCTCCGCTCCATGGTGAGGTTCCCCTGCACCATCATCTTACTGTGAGGTTTTGGGGGGCCACGCGCCTGTTGCTGAGACCTACCGGCGGGGGGGGGGGTGAATTTTGTCAGGACCTCAATCGAATCTGATTAAAAATCGCAGACAAGTTTGATGGTTTTGGGGGTAAATTGAAGAGGAAAGCTAGGGTTCTTAGGCTACTTTACTCTAACTAAGAGACACTAGGAAATAGCTTTCTTCATTCTTGATTTTCATTCCAGATTGAATCGGGTTATTAAGTCCCGAGAATTACAGCTTGAATTACATGGGTTTTACCGTAAAAGTAAGAGTTAAACTTTGAATTCACTGAAAGATTAGCCCATTGGATGTCACTTAGCGTTCATCTCCCAATCTTCACCGTTCCCTCCTCCCTTAAGTGAATGCGACAAAGCATTTAAATCGTTACAGTCTTCCTCTGTTTGATCCCGCTTAGGGCATGTACAATGGTATAGACAACTGCTGTCTATACCAACTCTCCATGTCACCTGTAGACAGTACTAAAGACAACTCATACAATGGTACAAACGGCTGCTGTCTTTTTAGTTGTCTTTATAGAACACACAATCTTTTAATACTTTTCTTGTTTCTTGTGCTATAGTCGGCTACATGATTGTAGACAGCATCTTTCTCTTTCTTCATTCTCTTTCATCCACGTCAGCAAAAATCCTACGTAGCAATGACTATAAACGGCTGACATAAGCCCATTGTACATGGTCTTGACAATTCTCCCCTCTTAAAGAACCTCGTCCTCGAGGGTCTCATGAACCTGGGAAGTAAATGTTTTAATGTAGCACACATAGAAATTTCTTCAAACGGTAACAATATCCAATTTCTTTAATGCATGCTTGAGGCAACCAGCATCAAGGAGGCAAATAGGTGATAAGCCAAAGATTGGTGACCCTAGAGAAGAGTTTCCACTGTAGCAGCATTAAGCATATGCTCGCATGGTATGCAGAGAAAAGCTCAGTACAATGTGGACTGTCCAATATTGGTCTTCTCAGGATATTGTGCTTACTTCCCACTACCACATTTGTTTTCACTGGAGCTGAAAGGGTTCTACTGATGTAAACATCAATATCAGGGCAGTCGGCTAACTTGTGTGCATATATCATTGATGCAAGCTCATGAGCTATCTCAGGGTTATCCTTCTGCACTTTTTGGAATAAAAATTCCAGCTGTCTCCTATCTGGTAAATTCAACCTCGTTGACGTTAAAATCTTCGAGTTCGATTTCTTGAGAACAAGTATTGCAATGCCAGGATCCCACTGCATGCTTGAGTTCCTATCGAATAAAACCCCTTGTCGTACAAAAGTGATGACCATTTGTGCTTGGTAATTAGGAAAAACACATGATACTAGACAACCAAGTTTAGTTCCACCTCGCCTTGTATAGCATATCTTACTGTCATAGTTCTCAGCTAGATTATATACGCCTATCACCGACACAAGAGCATGAGATGTATCAGATTTTCCCTCATTTTCCATATGAAAGAACTTTAACAGTTTTGATAAATATAGGGCCCAATATGTGATGGAATTTTTTTGACCACTTGTTCTGAAGAGTGAATTTTAGAATTCCAGGGTCCCATCGTTTGTACCAGTCACTTTCAAGTTCAGAGCTAACCAAAGCAAACAGTGTACTTGAGAATTGCAATAAAATGCACCCATGGTGTAGTGGCCAAAAAATCTGGAATTTGAGCTCCAGAGCTCCAATATCCTCTTCCTTATTACACCCCAAAAGTGGGTTATCAAGATATATGTACTCCAAAAATATGATTCCAAAGTCTCCTTCTCTCCAATTTGCATATCTATAATATATTCCTCTTTGGCAGCTTCTGCTCCATAATTTTCTTCAGCTTCCCCAAAATTATTTGTTATTGCCACAAGTACTTTAACATCAACATCTAGTGCTATTACGAGACCATCTTCTAGATAATGTCTTAGCATCTTTGAGATATGAGCACCAAAGATCAATTCCTGCAGGTTCAATGCCTTCAAGCTATCCCCAAAATTATTTTTATCTTCGACATCAAGCTTCCATTTAATTGATGTATGGGCTGAATGCACTTTGGCGATTCTGATTTGATCTCGCTTTGTATAGGCGATGCAAACCTGAACTAGAGCACAACCTCTCCTCCAAGGACAACTGAACAACATAAGAGAACATAGACACTGGTTCATGATGCCACCATTCCATCCTTTTAGTACTCATCAGCAAATAATTCAGAAGAGAAGGAATTTTAAGAGAAGGAATTTTAGTGATAGTTACAGATTTGCACCGTCGACAAGATACATTGTCATAATTTGACTGAATTTTATTCCCTTTGAGTGAGAACATTTGTGCACCAAACCTCTCATAAATCAATTGCATATCTTGAGCAAGATACATGCATTGAATTATTGTTGTGAGTAGATAGACATTGGCTGCTAATGACTCACTCTCAATAAGTATCATACCACATCTAGGATCTATATGCACTACACAAATGACGACTGTAATTTACGAGAACTCTTTGTGGTGCTCAACATTGAACTTATGAACCCAAGATAATCACACTTACAGTGTTTACGGTTTCTTGTCACGCAAACACCTTGCCTCAAGTAAAGGTCCGACATCCAAAGAGTTATATGATCCATGATATCGTTGTCTCCTCCTGGCTCTAGCATTCTCTTTGCTTTATACAGAGCAGATTTGTTACACACCCATAGCTTTATATTCTTCCCCAACAAATGCTTATTAACCTCAAGTTCTTGATCTTCAAGGTCCCATGACAAGCGTATCTTGTCCTTTGTCATAGATAACCATAGAAGCTGATGATACTGTTGTTCATGAGGCGGAGGCTCAGGGGGTAATTCAAGCATTGGCACTTCATTTGCCTTCTTAGGTGCCATGCGATGATTCAGCAGCAGTGGCATTGAGACATCCAGTTTGCTATCCACTGACATTTCATCTAATAAATTATAGGCGCCTAGATATAAAGTGTCAAAGCTTGAATGCTTATCAATGTCGATATCGACTAGTTCCAATGGCATTTCTTCGAGCTGAGAATAAGGATCTACAATATTGCCCTTCATCTCAGGTGCAAAAACAATTGAATCATCAACACTCTTCCTGTCAGCTAGGTCACATGTTGATATTTGAGCCCATTTCAAGCACCCACCAATAGGATGAAAACAGAGTGACATCTCTCCTTGAGCTTCTTGCTTAACAATATGAGCATATTCCTCCTTTTTCACCCTAGTGACCTCATCACATAAATTGAAGGCATTAAAGAACAATGAATCAAGACATATGTCATCGTCTTTGATCAATGTTTCATTCAAGTATTCAGAAGTGTCCTCAAGAGAGTGATCAAAGTTGGATGTTACACTGCCATTGTCATTTCTCAGCTCAACAACAAACTCTGGCATTTCATCAAATAGGTCGAAAGCATGATGAAAGAAGTGTTTGAGCTCCCTTTGGACTTCTTGCTTACGCTTCCGTTGCATCTTTTGAACCCATTTCTTGTTACACTCAATCGTGGCATCTAATTTTGCGCTGCTTTGATTAAGAAGCTCTTGATCTTCCTTTGTTCCAACCAAAGATTGACCCTGCTGCACAATAGTCTCTACCTCCAGTACTTTTGAATTTATCATCATATTGGCCACTTGTGGGGCATGCTTGAACTTGTGATGGTCGTCTTCTCGTGGTGTGGCGGTAGTAGTGAGTGAGAAGTCCACACATAAGCGGCGGCGATGGCATGGTCATGACGGCGGCGAGGTCGGCGTCGTCGATGGCCGACGATGGCGAGATCGAGCAGGCGTGGCGATGGCTCTGAAATAGCCTTCTTTGTTGGAGTCACGGCGTGACCGGTATCGAACATCTTTGTTGGGCGGCGAGGTTGTGATCTTGACATCACACTCAGCTGCGGTGACATCGGCGATGATCAACTTCAAGGGTAATAAGCGCAAAGCGGCACGTGTGCTCGGTGCCATCTTCGAGGAGTACACATCGGCGGTCGAGGTTGTGGAAGCCGTATGACATTGGCATTTGGTTGAACACCTTGTAGGCGTGGTCCTTGGCCTGTTGGCCATAGCCCATGCTTGAGTGCGGCATTTCGTCGAGCACCGTGACGGCGGATGATGTTGGTAAGGATGCCGCAGGTGGCCTGGAGTCATGGCGGGGACGTGGCATCGACGACCTTGCAGATGTCGCTATTGTGAGGTTAACGGCGAGGCCACCAGGAGCCATCGGAGTGGAGGATGGTGGGAGTGCGTCTTTGCCCAACTTCTTCCCAAATACTAGAGCATAAACCATCTCCTTTATCTCTCTTACATCGCTGAGGTGATTGCTAACCTTCACCTCTCCCGATTTTGTCGCCATCTTCTAGATCAATGGGTTGGGTTCGGGAATTTTACAAGAGCACATGTCTCCAACCCTCCCCAAATTTCACAGATCATTTGTGATTTGGGAATTTTACTGATGAACTCGTCACCGACCCACACCAAAGAACACACGAATCAACTCACCTCCAAGGAAGCATCTGATGCTCTGATACCTTTTGTCAGGACCTCAATCGAATCTGATTAAAAATTGAAGACAAGTTTGATGGTTTTGGGGGTAAATTGAAGAGGAGAAAGCTAGGGTTCTTAGGCTACTTTACTCTAACTAAGAGACACTAGGAAATAGCTTTTTGATTCTTGATTTTCATTCCAGATTGAATTGGGTTATAAAGTCCCGAGAATTACAGCTTGAATTACATGGGTAAAACCGTAAAAGTAAAGAGTTATACTCTGAATTCACTGAAAGTAAATGAACTGAAACGCAGATTAGCCGTTGGATGTCACTTAGCGTTCATCTTCCAATCTTCACCGTTCCCTCCTCCCTTAAGTGAATGCGACAAAGCATTTAAATCATTGCAGTTTTCCTCTATTTGATCCCGCTTATACTTGGGTCTTGACAATTCAGCGAGTTTTGTTCGATTGTTTGCGTGTTCTGTGAATGGGCGGAGGCTTTTCGTGTCATGGCGCTCGTTTGAACCTGATCGCTGGGGATCTAGCCGCTGATGGAGGGTAATGACGCGGCGTAAGCAGGGTTGTGGTGTTTTTTTTTGTTCCCTTTTGCTTTTGTTTTGTGGGGGTGTCGCCGATAGTTAGAAGGTGAGTTAAAGTTGGAGTAGCTTGCTGTCCTTTCTTTAAATTTGCTTTGGTAGGTTGGTCGGTTGATCTGCTTCTAGTATTTTCATTGATTTGTTTGGGCAGTGGGTTGATGAGAATGGCTTGAGGCTGTGGTTATCAGTTTATTATGGTATGGCATTCTGATCCATGCTATTTTTTAGTTTTACCCAGTACTCTAGCTCCTTCTTTCCAGTCGAAATGACTTTGTGAACTCTGGATGTTCTACGATGAGCTAATCCTAGGATCACTACCAGCTCCTTCTTTTCATTCGAAATTATTTTGTGTACTTTGGATGTTCTACGATGTGCTAATCCTAGGATCACTATGTTTCCACGTTGCAGTAGTTCAATTAGCATGTCATAGTACGCGTACGAAAATGTTAGAATCTACTAACTATTGCTTTGTGTGTATAGTGTTAAGTCAGCTTTACTGTTTGACTTACTAACAATATGTGTTCATGTCATTTTTTATTAAAAGAATTCTATTTTACTTTACACTGTCAAAGTTTTTCTTTGTAACTATTTCAACATTTAATGAAACTACTGCAATATTTCTGCAGCTCATATCTTAGGACGACTGAGATTTTTTTTTACTAAAACATAGCAATGGCTGAGAAACAAAATATCCCATTACTTGGGAAATTGATCTGAAGGAATCTATTGTATCTTCAGGACCTAAATAAGAAACTCGCCTCATGCTCACTTGAATTGCTATTTGCCTTGATTTCCTTGCTCTCACCCTTGCTCTAGTGTGCATTCCCGATTCACCCTTTGCCAAGATGTCAAAACATCCCACTCCGGCTTGGTTGCCAGTAATTAATGTGCTGGCGAGTCCACGAGTGGCAGTGGCATTAGATTTTCAATAGTGCTAGGGTCTGTATTGTTCCACTCGATAAGGAATGCAGCAACACTATTGTGATTTTATTAACCTCATCTTTTAGGAATAGTTGTTGGGGCTGGGTATTGGAATATTCTCTGCTTTGCTTTTATACCAAGGAAATATGTGTTCCCGTCTGCAGCTTTTAGCAGTGTGTTCTATCCTTCACTATAAAGTTTTATAGCTGACCATTTTAAGGTTCAAAGATGGATGTGTTTTGATCGTATTTTGTTATGTGGCTCCTGAGTCTGGCCTGCTGGTAAACTTAGTTCCTGACGTATTATCTGTATCTATTTGCATTTTAAGTAATAGCTTATAATATTAAGAAATAAATTTTCTGGTTTCATTTTGTATAGATATGTTTCTTTCCTACAGAAATATTTTTCACCTTAAGGGGGTGTTTGGACAAGGCGGGTATTCAAACAGGCCCTAAATGTGTGTACTATGGTCGTCTAGGAAAGCAGGGGATACTATCAATCCCGTTAACTTCAGCAAGAAACATCGGATAGTTAAACGCATTATTTGGGATTGGATGGTTCTTATTAACCCTCATATAATATATGCTATATCTAAACACTTCTTGTATATGAGGAAACAAAAAGTAAAAGGCACCTCCCTAGAAATTAGAAAAACATAGGTAGTGTACAGTATGAAATTTTACTTTCGAACAGAACATTGAGTTAATTCCAGCAAGAGATGCCTGATACTGCATACCATTATTGGAATTTGAATATCTCTTATCAACTGTCATGTGAATAATGCCGAGACAATCTTATGATGTTGTGGTAACTGTTGGGGTACGGGTCCGACGACCGAGGGTAGGACATTTGCCCTCATCTAACCACTGATAGGGCTTTTCTCTGACAAGGTAGAGAGGCTCTGAGGCGTAGTTGAATTGGAAGGGGAGGGGCTAAGAACTTTGTTTATTCATTGTTTGACTGATAATGGATACATGTTATCCTTTTTATAGGGACGATCCGACTGATGCCTAAGAAATATTCTATAAGGAAGCCTATCTCTGGCAATCCAATCTAATAATAAATTGTCTAATTAATAGATAATACCAAACACCTAATAGATATATTCCTAAATAATAAATATTTCCTAATAAGCACAGTAGTATTGTTCCGTGTGAACCGTACTGCTACAGTGCTCCCGGATCGTAGGCCATAACATTACACCCCTCGTGGTGAGGCAGCTCGTCCTCGAGCTGTCAGGTGGCGGCTATGGACGGAGACCTTCGTATCCCCATGCTGACAGGAGTGTCCGGTACTGGCGTCGGTTCGGTTTAGAGCAGATCAGTAACACTCCGACGTATGACGCCCAAGGAAGAAGTGACTTAGCATGCCGTGGCGTTGAGGAAGATGTCCGCGGCATGGGCAACCGACATGTGGTAGTAGTTACGCCCAAGGGTCAGCTAACCGGACCGGGTTTGAATCCCGGCCCCCCTCCGGCGGTTTTTTGATCCCTGGTTACGCCCTTACTGCCATGGAGTGTGACGATGGCGGGAATGGCATGACGACAGCGCTGGCCCCTTGGTCGCTGCGCTCTGTATTGCCTATGACACAACATCGACTGGTCGTGTGGAAAAGATCGCCGCTGGACAACGGCATCCTTCCTCCAGCAGCACCGCACTGGGGGTGCAACCAAGGGCAGTGATGCCTATTGGGGTGGCATTGGTGGTGCCGTTGAGGAAGGTGATGGCAGTGCCGCCATTGCAATGGCACGCGACGTCTCCTTCTGCGCCTTCAATTTGAGCGCCGCAATTGCAATGGCACGTGACGCCTCATCCTGCTCCTTCAACTTGACCATCAATGCTCTAATTTCTTGGAGGATGGTCATCATGTTGTCAGTTGAGGCCATCATCTTTTCATTGTTAGCCTTCAACATGGCGGACAGAGATAGTTCGGCACCAGAAGCCATGGTGGGTGGCTCTGATACCAAATGTTGTGGTAACTGTTGGAATACGGGTCCGATGATCAAGGGTAGGACACTTGTCCTAGTCTAACCGCCAGTAGGGTTTTTCCCTAGTGAGGTAGAGAGGCTCTGAGGCTTAATTGAATTGGAAGGGGAGAGACTAAGAACTTTGTTTATTCATTACTTGATTGATAATGGATACATATTATCTCTTTTATAGGGACGATCCGACTTGATGCCTAAGAAATAAGCTATAATGAAACATATCTCTAACAATCCAATCTAATAATAATTTGTCTAACTAATAGATAATACCAAACACCTAATAAATAGATTCCTGAATAATAAATATTTCATAATAAGCACGGTAGTATTGTTCCACGTGAACAGTACGTCTGTACGTGCTAGAGTGCTTCGCTGTGCTGCTGCGGACCCCGGACGGTGGACCGTACCATACGATATATGAGGAAACAATGCATCCACTTAAAAAAATGATAATATATGTGGTTTGCAAGCAAGACCATAAGGATGGCGTTGATAGTATTTCAATTTGTTTAGTGGTTTGCTGTATTATCAGAGTATTACTGTATTTAAGATAAGAAGCTTTCTGGATGCCATGATTGTTCATCATATCCGAAGCCCGATTTGATGATGATCATGGTATCAATATTACAATTATGAAGGTCCCAGTCATAAAGCAACCATACCTGGGGATTAAAATAGTTTTCTGTTGTTTATATATAGTCAATGGGTTCTCTAGCAAATCTTCTTTGTGGTGACTGCTCTTTTTAGTACAGGAGTTGCCTCTGGAAATAGCTGCTATTTTAGGAACCTGTTGAACAATCAGTGGCTATTGACATGTTTGTAATCTCTTCAGTCCATTTGTTTAGCATCCATCAATATCCATTGTTTTTTGCTGTGATATCTTGACAAGTACTATAATAATGCATTAATACTCCTGTAGCACTTGGCGTTAGTTGATGTCTGAAACTGATTTCTTGCACCTTGCAGGCTGGGAGGCACACCATTATTCTGATGCAACCATCCCAAAACAGGGCTTCTAGAACATTTATGGATTATAATTCAATTAACCATGCATTGGATGGTATGTGTGGTTTTCAAAAAAGTAACTGGGGCTGCAATATTCAGATAACAAGTTTAGTTAATATTATTAGTATGGTCCTACTGGTTATCACATGATCTTGAGATTTTACGAAATTGCTTGTGTTTTGCAGTTGTAACGTCATTCATTTATTCCCTCATTATGAGCCTTTGCCCTCGCATGTTTGCTATGTTAAAAAAGACTGCTTGGAATTTCAATAATAATAGCAAGAATAGGTATCCTATGCTTCGTTAGAGGCATGATCAAGATTTAAGGTTCTAGTCTGTCTTCTTACATCTAATTTGTTAGGGGCAGGAGTTCCAGAATATGTACTGGAAGGTTTCGCAAACTGCACCATGTGTCAAATTAGTAGTATTCTATTAGGATAAACGAACATTTGCTTCTTGATTCATTTTACTTGTGCCAAGTTAATAAATTACTTACCACAACGCTCGACTGTAATGACAGGAATCTGTGGGCTTTATGAAAGGAAAATTAGGGATATCAACCCAATGGTCCCTAACATAACCTATGATATCACCGACCTGTACAACTTTATTGATGGCCTAGCTGACATAAGTGCACTAGTGTGAGTACAAGAACTTTTTAGATCTTCAAAGCGTTAGATCAGAATGGTGCAAAGTTAATTCGAAGTAAAAACTTAACAGCTGTATATTTTCTATTCGCAGTTATGATCACTCAGTTCAGGCATTTCTGCCATATGACCGACAGTGGATAAAGCAAAAGTTGTTTCAACACCTGAAGAAGCTGGCTCAGCGGTAGTGTGACTGGAGTTGGTTCAATCTTGTCACCAACAAGCAATTATGCGTGATAATGGGTGTCAGCTTAGTGTCCTGCGAGGTGTTTCTTGTAAAATTATGAGAATTTTATATGGCATGCTTATACTCTGGATGTTAAACTCAGATTTCAATGGTTGTTTGCCTCTGGCACCCTATATATCAGATCAACGAATCTGCTGTTGTTAACTGTGTGTGTATGAAAGAAGGCTTCAGCTATCAATGTTTTGCATTTGAGCTTTGCCACACGAATTTCTGCTTTTTTACATTTAAAAAATCCTTCTGTGATTTGTCCATGTTCTGGGCTTCACTATTTCAATAGGCCACAGCACAACATAGGTTCAGCTGTTGTACCATATTTCAGTATGAATGCTGATTGCATTGTTGATAATTCCAAGTTATCCATATGATTAGGGAGTGCGCTTGACTTATCCTCTTAACCATGATTCAAACATATTTGCTCCGACATTCTCATATACAAGTACAGAAAGGGTAGAAACAATCTGACGCATGATGGTAAGGAGCTTTTGGCCGTATTGGCACATTTCTTGAACGGATTAGCAAAAATTGTTGTCGTCACCGTGTATTTGCAAAAATGACATTCTAAACAACACGGCTACCGTGTGTATAGCTGATGTGCCGACACGTACCCAATCTCGCACGGCTGTCGTGCGGATTAGCAAAAACCGAACGGTGGAAATTGTTGTCGTCACCGCGTATTTGCAAAAATGACATTCTGGACCGCACGGCTATCGTGCATATAACTGATGTGCCAACACGTACCCAATCTCGCACGGCTGTCGTACAGATTAGGAGAAACCGCACAACCACCGTGCGGTGCCGCCTTGCTGCATGGCCACCGGTGCTGCCTACAGTGTCCTAATTAATTCCAAAACCGCGGCAAACCCTAATTAATTCCAAAATCGCACGGTGGCGGTGCTGCCCTAATGCAAAACCCTAAATAATTCTAATTACAAAACCCTAATTAATTCCAAATCACTGTGCGGTTTTCCATTAACATTATTAATAATTATTAATCATGCATGGCCACCATGCATGGCTTCATTAGTATTATTAATCATGCATGCGGTTTTCAGTTTCGAGGCTCAGAGAAAATATAAGAATGATTGTACTATAATGTCTTCGCACTTGACCAATGATGTTCTCATTTTGTCTGATCACCACAGTAACTTTTCAATTTATGGTAATTTCACTTCACAAAAATGACCAACAATTCTTATTAGAGACCGAATGAAAGAATCTCAGAATGAATCAAAAAATAAACACAATTCACCATACAAAACTGGTATAATATGGCTCACTCGTCTGAACCACTTCTCTCTGCTCGCTGCGTTTGCATCCCCTTGTGCGTCCTTGTTTTGTGTCGAGCATGTCCTGTGGGATACGTCAACCGGTCCTGAGAGCCTGTCGGATCGGAGGGGGTACAGAGACCGTCGAGTCTGTTGAGTTGGTAGAGGTGCACCAGCAAGCTAAGTCTGGTAAGCATCGATGTCATCCTGCTGAGACATGCCGAACTAGGGGTCACCTGCAATGAAGTCATGAACGACGAACCATATAAATCCACTCCCAAATTGTCCACCCGCAAGGTATGATGTCTACAACTCTGGTCGTGCGGGGGAGCTTTGGTCTTGGACGTACGGTGTGCTAGCGAACTTGGAGGAGCTCTGCGCTGCGTACGCTCTAAACCCTGGCTACCATGGTCCAAACCCTAGCATCGTGTACTACTCGTTGTCAGGAGCTGGGAGGCCCATATCCTCATCAGTGGACGTAAACTATTGTCACCCCCACGGTCAATTGAAGGCTGCAAGACAGAACGATGTTAGTCAAAATAAACACTCGGGCGTGGCGAGAATCTCATGCCTCCCGGATGTGCGGTCACGAGATGATCGAGGGCGTTAGTGCGTATGCGAAGTGCGAACAATAGAAGCGATGCATCCCGACGGACCTGCAGCGGGAGAACGACACGATGTTAGCGGAAGATAAGGCATAACAAAAAACATAACGTAGATTTGTACATAACTTACCTCCCTGCCGATCTGGCCCGCGGATGATCGACGAGTAGTGCTACGATGTCGGCCGGACTCGCTAGGTCGTGATGACCTAGCGGGTGAGAACGGTCCCCCCACTTGGTGTCCGATGCGCAGGACGTCGTCCGTCGAACGGCCGCGGCTCAAGTTATTTATTATGTTCTTCAACTCTGCGAAGATGTACTTCAAAATTTTCAGCAACCCTGGTGTTGTGTCTGGGCTGCAAATGGCGGTCTCCAATGTGCTTGTGATGCGCTGCGTCCGCTCCAACTGAAGTAACATACATAACAGGTTTAGTAATGAAGAGTACAAATATCATCAATGAAACGACCAGAGGTTGTAAGTGTCTTACGGTGTCGTCACGCCACAAAGCGTTGTGACGATCAAACGTGTGGCGGAGGCTCTCGTGGTGCGTCACCTACTCCGAGCACTCCAGTGGAGGAATGGTGAGTCTGGCGTGCGACCGTGGTACGTACCACTCCATGTACTCACCGTATGTCCGAACGTCGTACAGACGCTGCTCTTGCAAGACCTCCAAGTGCGCCGTCTCCGTTCATGCTATAATTCACTCGTGCTAGACTGCTTGCCAGTCCTCAGCATGCCAACCCATCCTCGATTGCCTGTATTTTCGGAAGGATTGATGTTAGAAAAGAAGACATAAGAAGTGTAAACATTACTCGGATGAAGTTTGACTCGCTGGTGTACGGCTCGATGAAGGACCCTGCCGACCAGAGGGGGCACGACTTGGTACAAAGCAAACTGTCGCATTTCGTGTTGCGACGCGTAAGACTCCACCATATGTGCGAACACCAGATAGCAGGTCGTCGCCTATGACCCAACGTCCTGGGTGCATTACATGGACAGACCATGTGGCGCTACCGTGTGCACGAAATCTAGAATCCATGGCGCCCAGATGATGTCGTTGTCATGCAACGACTCGTACTCGTTGTGGAACAACGAATAGCACCTCGTTGGTTTGTCCTTGGCCCAGTGTAGACGAACAGCAGTTCACCAGAAGCCCATAGTGGGCCCGTCTATCGGGTCATCCAACTCGAGGTACGGGTACACTGCTCTCTCGAAGGCCGATCGCCCAACAGGGAAGTGCTCCCAACTCCACAGCTGTAGGAGCACGTAGCAGATGGTCAGGTTCGAGGTAGCACCGGTGCCACACCGCGAAGCGTCACACAACCCCCGATATGTGGCGCAAAGGACAGCTGATCCCCAGCTATACTGAGGCATCAACCCAACCTCCGTGTCAACCAAAGACTCGACGACGCAGATAAAGCTAGGGTAACACTAATCGCCCTGTGTGGTTGGAAACAGGATCACACCAAAGAGCTGAAGAAGGTAAGTAACGAGGTGCATCCTAACGACCTCATCAGGTGCATCCTACGAGCATTGACTGAAATACCTCAGTCAAGTCCGGGGGACGCCACATGCACGCTTTGGGACAAGTATGCCGAACCGATGCTCTAGCCTAGCCTTCTAGTCTACCGGCAGACGACCTTGAATAAGTGGCTCACTTCGGATCGATAGACCAGTCAAGAACAAGATGTCCTGCAGAGTGACTGTCATCCCACCCCACCGAAAGTGGAAGGTCTGCGCCTCGGGTCCCCACCCGTCGACAAGTGCCGATAGCAGACTGACGTCTAGGGTGAACTGGTGTTCGATGGAGATCGGTCTCGCAAGGGGCAACAAGCTCGTGTCCCGGTGGATTAGGACAGAGTGTCCAGCTCCCAGTAATCCCTCCTTGACCAAAGTAGCAAGGGCGGAGGGTCATCCGCATCACCGGCGATCCACAGCTTGCACCAGTGGTCCTCATTGTAGATGGGTTTCAGAAGCTCCGGTAGAGACATAGCTTGCAACAAATGGAATAGACAGAATATTCATGAGAAGTTTGATAATGACGATAGAATAATCCAAATTTAAAATTACGACCAAATTAACATTACAAATTAATGCACACTAATTTACTAGTACAAAATTAAATATGACTATTTAAACATGACTAAATTAATTAGGGTTGACTGATTACTGCAAATGAACTAATTAATTATGACAAATTATTTGGTAACTAATTAACGATGCCTCAATAATTTAAACTAACAACACAGTTAATTTAGTCATGTTACTAGTTCTTCTTAGAGACCTAGCTGGTTCATGATGAAATAACAGGGCTACTATCTTTTTTTCAAAAAAAAATTGGAAATGCAACAATGCTACATATTCATCATGTGTGCATCTGCTTACATTGAATTCACAATGAAAAAATGTAGTGCAGAGAGTAGTTGAACCCTCTTCAAATAGGAACCATCAACCATGTCACATACTGCGCCACACATCACACACACACACACACACAGATATATATATATATATATATATATATATACAGGAAAATAGTATGGTACTATTGGGAGTAAGTACTCCCACTTCTCATATACCAGTTAAATCGTATGATGATACCTGTCGACCATCAAGTTGCCGATCTTACGAAATAAAATAGAGGAAAATGGCACAGATTTCTTGGGAGAGAATGGGACTGCTCTTTATTGATATGAACTAGCTATTACAGGGGGTGCCTACGACCAGGCAGTGGACTAATCCTAATTACACTGAGAATGATGCTTGCTTGTGCTATTTAATCAGACTTGAAGCATGAATCTAAGACTGATTGCGCTGCTATAATCTGAAGTCCGATGATGCCAGATGATCGATCATCCTTTTGTCCACGCTCCATCCTTAAATAACTTCTGAAGAGGTGACAGTTACTCCTAGAGAAGACGTCCCTTGTGAAGCGTTACAATTGGTCGGAGCGAAGTGGTGGTTGATAAAGTATCAGCCGTTCTGCGGTTGAGCGTCTGTGAGATACTCAACCGTACAGTGGTTATTTGTCAATGTCTTAGGATTATGTAACATCGTGTGGTATGGAGTATAAAACACATGTTCCATTCATCACACGGTAAAGAATATACTTAGAATTAGATCAAGATACCAGTTCATAACTCCTACGAACAGCTACCTGGTCGGAGACTAGGTACGGGACCTTGTTCGACCAGGGTACCCATTAAGTAATCTCTGGAATCCTTATGACCAGTGAGGTCGTTAGCCTTAGGGGTTACAACCATGAAGACATATGGTCTTTTATTATGTATTAAAGTAATACATAGTGATTTTAATCCTCGTCAGCTAGCCCCCGAACTTTAAATGAATAGGTCACGTGAACACCTTCTTCCAACGAAATCGTATCAGGCAGACCCTCATTTAATGTCGTGACATATGAAGTGGTCTGTATTCAATTTAAAGT
Source organism: Phyllostachys edulis (assembly GCA_036346405.1). Lineage (NCBI taxonomy): Eukaryota > Viridiplantae > Streptophyta > Magnoliopsida > Poales > Poaceae > Phyllostachys > Phyllostachys edulis. Next base: position 72,670,469 of record CM070548.1, on the reverse strand, counting down.
TGAGAACTTGCCTTGGGAACCAAAGAGTTTTTCTGTCCGTAGGACAAAAAAGGTTTTGTCCGTTGGACTTTGGATAACTGCCGATTATAGTTAAAGATCTGAAGCTATAAAATCCCCATTGCTGGGTTTTAGGGCTTTCACGCTTCCAAATTTTACCCCCATTCTCTTTAGTTTCTTGCTAAGAATCCTTTCCAATCTCCGCTTCCTTTTCTACTAAAAGTTTCCTCCGATCTCTATTCACCTCCTCACGAGATCCCACCATATCGAATTCGATCACCAAGTGGGTGGCTTCAGATCTGAGCGAGAGGAAGCTCGAGGCGCTTGAAGGAATCGGAATGCTCCCGGACAAAAAATTGATCAAGTGGAGGTCAGCGGCCGGAGAACACTTTTCGAGCCGTGAGGGAGGGGAAATCCCTATTTTCCTCACCTACATCGAGTGCGAGCTAAGGCTGCCAGCACACAAATTCCTCTCCCAAGTTCTAGAGTACTACGGGGTACAGTTGGTAAATTTGGCTCCGAACTCCATTGCCAACATCAGCATTTTCGTCTATCTATGCGAGACGTACCTGGGAGTACGACCGAATTTGAAGCTCTTCATGTACTTTTACCGTATGAAAATGTCAGGGAGATTCACGGCGGGTCCTGGAGAATGCACGCTACGCCTTCACGACGGGAAGGCCGATGATTACATCCCAATGTACTCGAAATCCTCGTGGTCGTTATGGAAAAAGAACTGGTTTTACATGACAGTCACAAAAGATGATGGCCTCTACTTCGCCGGAAATAGGGCGAATGAGAATACAAAGTGGAGGGGAACCGTGGAGAAGAAAGGGATGGTCGAAAGATGTGTGGAGGCTATTCAAGACCTAAGGAGAAAGGGCTTGACTTCCTGGCATGTGGTGAGGGATTTCACCATGCGCCGAATTAGTCCTCTGAAGCTCTGAGACCATTCCCTACTCAGGTACATTGGTCGGGATGAAGCAATCAAGGACTCAAGGGATGGTAAGTCTTTGAAGATGCTCCGACCAGTATAGCTTATCAGTAGATTATCATATAACCTTGAAATCTCTTTTGTCTCTCTTTTTTGAAATCCTTTCTCTTGATGAGGTCAGAGAGCGGATCAAAATGATCTGCGCCGGGGAGCCTGATGAGAAGGTTGCATTTCTTGGCATTTTGGCGATCGTCTCTGATGAAGAGAGACTGAGGAGACTTAAGGTTGATAACCAATTTCTTCATACTTTATATATCCTTCGACTTGTTTCTAAATTTACTCTTAATATGTAGGTGGTCGGACTGAAGGTTATTCGATCCGGTGAGGATCGTAATCCTATTGTGGTTCTGACCGATTCCTGCCCAAAGGCCATGGAAGAAGACGATCTTCCCGAGGTAAAAGAGCATTTGAAATATATATATATATATATATATATATATATATATATATATATATATATATAGTATATATTAGATGGTAAAATTAAACACCTAATCAAATTTGATTTTTGACTTGGGTGGAAAAGATTGAAGGTCCGCAGAGCAAAACTGCGGAAGTTGTAGACCCCAAAATGGTCATACACGACCTGATAGTTGTTACTGAAACAACTGCTCTGGAGGTCAATGAAACCACACTTTTCGACCCGATAGTCAGGAACGCTATCCTCGACCAGCTCGTCGAGAACATCGCGTCCAATCTCATGTTGGAGGATGTGAGGGATACAACCAACCCTGTCGGTTTAGAACCGGTGAAATTGGTTGAGAAGAAAAGAAAAGAGAGCGCTACGGAATTTAATCCAACGTGTTTCAAGGTCAAAACCAAAAAATCGACTAGGTCTGTACAAACGAAATAGTCATATGAGTGCATACCTTTAAAAGTCTTTGACAATTGAATTTTTGAGCTTTCTTTCTTCTTTTTGTACAGATCTTCTGGTGTCCCGGTCGTCTCCGACCAGAACATTCTTGAGGATCAAGCAATCGAGGAAGTCCTCTACCAAAACACTTCTCAGGCTAAAGTTCCTGAAGACAAAGTGGTTGAGAAAGCCCCCGAGCAGGCGTCGGTGCCAGCGCTTGTTCAGGATCCAGTGGTGATTCTAACTCTATCTGTGGAGGTAAACATCCCTGAAGGCTCTCAACAGGTTCCGACCCCTGTTGGTAATTCCTTTCGATCTAACAAGTGCCCTTTTTGCCCTCGATTTATCGAGGATGAGGAGCTTGACGTGGTTTGGGGAAAGATATCGAACCGTCAAGCCGAGACGGGTCCTGATACAATTTTTGCCAAATATGATGACGTGGCAATTCAGGTAAGTACCTACGACCATTTTCGTAGTTTCGCCTCTGAAAGTTTATCAGAAAACTTAAAGAAGAATGCTATTTGTGTAGCACATAGTCGAGAATTTTGCTGTGGTCGAAGGACTGACCCAGCGAATAAAGAATCTAGAGCAAAAACATTCCGAATTAAAAAGTAAGGACTTTCTTCTTAACTTGTCTTCTTCTTTGCTAGCTTGTTCTTCTTCTGTTAATCAATTATTCTCCCTTATCATATTTGATAGATTTAGAGAAAATAAAAGAAGAAGTCGTGGCTAAAGAAGCCAGAATAACCAAGCTTGAAGAAGAATGCCAAGCTAAGGATCGGTCGATCGCATACGTGACGACCAAGCACAAGGAAGTCATTGGGAGTTTTGAAAAGAAGACTGAAGGTAACCGGTCGTAAACTTGACCGGTATATCATCTCTTCTAATCATGCTTACCCACCACTTGTTTTACTCATGCAGGAAAAACTCAAGCGTTGAATAAATTTAAAAAAGCTCTGGAGTTTGAACAAGACAAGGAGGCAGCTCTTGTGCAAAAACTTGATGAAAAAGTCGTTGCACTTAACAAAATGATCTTTGATATGGGATCAGGATCGAGTCTGCCTACCTTAAGAAATCCAATGGAGAAGATGGACTACTTGGGCCAACTTCTAGAGTGCCCAGACGATGAAAGAAGCTGTAGCCAGTAGAGTTAGCTTTGCCTTGGCAAAACTGAAGGCTTCCGACCTCTCCATCAATCTCCAAGCCGTTGAAGAAGATTCCAACTGCTTGCCTGAAGATGCGACCAAGTTTCTCGAGGAAGTAAGGCCTCTCGGAGACAAGGTTGCAAAGAAAATGGAGGTCGAATATCCGTCAAGTAGCAACTAGTCTGGAGATCTCCAGGAGTAGAGAATTGTAGTATAAGAATTATGAAATGTATAAAACTTACCTTTTTGTCATCAATAAGTCTTTTGTTTATCCTATCGACTTACAAAGTACTCATATATTCTCTAGCCCCCGACTACTTTATAGTAGAATGACTTTACTAAATAAGCAGTAAGCCAAGAAGGAGAACTAAAATCGCAACCATTGTTTGAAGGTATATACTGATTATATGATAAAACTAATCGTAGTAATACTAGGAAACCAATTTGGTCGGAACAGTGTCTGATTTTGACTAGTTATAGATCCGTTTGTCATAATCAAAATACCAAACAAAATAGTATATGGTCGGAAGAAAAAGACTAGCGTTGATGAGAAAAGAAAAAATATGCAAGAATGTATGCAATAAATGATAAGTGATCTTGTTTATATGTAGTATCCAAAACTGGTCGGAAAAACTGCTAAGAACTGAAGACATGAAAAACACTTCATGAAATGTGCTCAGGCTCAAGTCCGACTGGCAGCGAGGATCGTAGGAAAAAAACCGTCGCTAGGAAGCTCCTTCCAGTGGGCAGCACCACGTGCGGAGAAGGAGAGACTTCGACTAGGAGGCTTTCCATGTCCCGACCAGTAGCCAAACGAGAGTAGAACAGAATCTTAAAATGAAGAAATATAGTCCCCATAATCTTAAGCATATGAGTCACTACATGAAGTTATTTGTGTTATGCTCTGGTTACTCGTATATTTCTTTGAAAAAAGAGTGTGGTCGCGCGTGGAAATCATTCATGTAATGATCACGACTAGGACACATACAGCGTGTGACTTAGAAGTCGTTGCCAAGGAGTAATAGAGATCCTTGTAAAGGATGTCGGAGAGAAAGAAGGCTTCTCCGACTAGTGTAAATAACAATAGTAGATGACCAGAGTATAGGTACAGATATATAAACAATATCACTCGTCAAAAAGGAATAAAAGAATGGCTAATCTTTACTAAAAAAGAAATGTAAAGAATAATTAAACAAAGAACTTACGCATTCGATCAATGTTCCAAGAGTTAGACAAAACATGCCCATCAGACATGGCTAGTCGCAATGAACCTGGTCGGGTGACTTCGACCACAGTGTAAGGACCTTTCCACTTGGGAGAAAGCTCGTTGCAATTTGCATGGTTCTGATTTTTTTGAGAACCAGATCACCTACAGCGAGGCTGCGAGGTTGTACCTTACGACCGTGGTACCTTCGTATGCCTTGTTGGTAGACTGCTGATCATATCTTGCCTTGGTTTCGTCGTTCTTCAAGGAAATTGATGTCGTCAAGTCGTCGTTCATTCTGATCATTTTCGTTGAAACAATCAGTTCGAGCAGAACCGAGTTTTAGTTCTGGAGGAAGCATGGCTTCAGCACCATAAACAAAAAAGAATGGTGTTTCACCAGTCACGCGACTGGTCGTGGTTCGAACAACTCATAATACAGAAGGAAGTTCTCGAACCCAAGCTCCTAACCGTTTTATTAACTGATCGAATACTCGGCGTTTGATCCCCTGCATTATCATACCATTGGCTCGCTCAACTGCTCCATTGCTCTGCGGATGAGCGGCAGAAGCAAAATGTATCTTGATACCAAGGTCTTCACAGAATTCTTGGAATTTACCGCTTGAGAACTGGGTACCATTGTCTGTGATTATACGACTGGGTACACCAAATCGTATGATCACCTTCTTTGTGAGAAACCTCTTAGCGGCCTCAGTTGTTGTTTTAACAACAGGCTTGGCTTCAATCCATTTTGTTAATGTGTCGATCATGACGAATAGGAACTCGAAGCCCCCGGGTGCTCTTGGGAAATGTCCCAGAATGTCTAGTCCTCAGGTTGCAAAAGGCCAAGAAAGAGGAATGGTTTGCAAAGCTTGTGCCGGCTGATGTACTTGTCGGCTATGAAATTGACATTGTACGCACTTCGTCACGAGCTCTTTTGCATCATGAAGGGCAGTTGGCCAATAGTATCCTTGCCTGAAGGCTTTACCGACCAGCGTTCTGTAGGAATAATGTGCTCCACAGACTCCTCCATGAAGTTCGGTCAGCAATTTAATGCCCTCCATTTGACATATGCATCTCATCAACACTCCATGAGATCCTCGTTTATGTAAGGTACTTTCGATTAGAGTGTATGATTTCGCTTTTCGAGCTATATGATCATCCTCTACATCATCTTTTGGAATTATGTCATACTCAAAATAATTGTAGACCGATGTCATCCAATCTCTACCTTGATCGTGACAGCGCCAACCATCAACGACTTGTGGAGTATCCATGTTCTCAGGATCGATTTGTATGACATGTAGGGAAACATATATGTCTTCGGAAAGTTTGACCACCGAGGGTGAATCAAGTTGCTCGAGGAAAACTCCGGGAGGGACGGGTGACCTGGTGGAGTTCATCTGTGCCAACTGGTCTGCTAGAAAGTTTTCCTTTCTAGGAATGTGTTGGATCTGGAAACCGAAGAAGTGCTTTTCGAGTTTCCGTACTTCTGCTAGATAAGATGATATCTTGGTACTTGAGCATTGATACTTTTTTCCGACTTGATTCGCTACTAGTTGAGAATCGTCTTTCACTAGTAATCTGCGAATCCCGAGATAATGAGCTACTTAGAGTCCTACCAGTAAACCTTCATATTCTGCTACATTATTTGTAGCAGGAAAATTTAACTAGATGGCGTACTTGATGTGTTCGCCAGTAGGGGATATCAAGACAACTCCAGCCCCCAAGCCTATGAGCATCAAGAAGCTGTCAAAGTACATTGTCCACTCATCGTGGTGTTTGTACTCGGGCCCTTGGGTGGGTTCAGGGTTTGTCCATTCGGCAATAAATTCTGCTATTGCCTGGGACTTGATCGCTGTTCGTGAGATGAAATGGAGGTCGAACGCCCCTAGCTCAACCACCCATTTTGCTATTCGTCCTAATGATTCTCTGTTTCCAAGGACTTGACCAAGGGGATACTCGGTTAGTACGACCACTTTGTAGACTTGAAAGTAATGCCTTAGTTTCCTTGAAGCCATAAGGAGACAATAGAACAGTTTTTGTACCTATGGGTATCTTTTCTTTGGTCCATGTAAGACTTCGCTTACGTAATATACTAGTCATTGAATGTTATCACATTCCACAACTATTACACCGCTGACTGTTTGTGGCATTACAGCCACATAAATCAGCAACGTTTCTCCCGATCTTGGAGAAACTAAGACCGAGGTACTCGTAAGGTACTTCTTAAGTTCTTCAAAGTCATCGTTTGCCTCTTTAGTCCACTCGAAACTTCCATGTTTCCAGATAAGTTTAAAGAAAGGCAATTCTTTTTCACCCAACCATGCTATGAAATGACTTAGCGCTGCCATACAGCCGGTTGGTTTTTAGACTTCTTTCTTCGTGGTCGGAAGGCGCATCTAATCGATGGGCGATATTTTTACTGGATTTGCTTCGATACCTCTAACCGAAACTAGGAAACCGAGCAGTTTTCCAGTGGAAACTCCGAATACATACTTTTCCAGATTTAACTTGAGGTTATGCCTTCTCAAGTTATTGAAGGTCTCTTGTAGGTCGGGAATGTGATCGCCAGTGTTGACGCTCTTTACGACCAGATCATCAACATAGGCTTCTAGATTTCAACCTATCTGTGGATTAAAGGTTTTCTACATCAACCTTTGAAAAGTTGTACCATCATTTTTGAGACCAAATGGCATCTTAACATAATAGTAAGTGCTGTATGGGGTGATGAAGGAAGTTTTCTCTTCATCTTCTTTACACATATTAATCTAGTGGTACCCTGAATACGCATCTAAAAAACTTAGTAACTCGCACCCGAAAGTAGAGTCTACAAGTTGGTCAATTCGTGGAAGGGGAAAGTCATCCTTCGGACAAGCTTTATTAGATTTGTGATGTCAATACACATTCGCCACTTCCTATTATTTTTCCTAACCATTACAGGATTGGCGAGCCACTGAGGGTGATCGACCTCAGGAATAAATTCAGCCTTGATGAGCTTGTCAATTTTCGACTGAATTGCCTACTTTCGATCAGGTGCAAAGTGCCTTAGCTTTTGCTTGATCGGTTTCTTGTCGAGCTAGAGGCGGCACATGCTCGATCACCTCCACAGGGACTCGGGCATGTCGGACGCTTTGCTAGGCGAATATGTCTGATTTGCTCGGAGGAAGGAGATGGCGACTCTTCCTATTGTGGTCGAGTCTTGCCCGACCAGTATTTTTCGGGTAGATGAGTCAGTGTTTCCTGACCCAGGCAACATGGCGCTTTCCGGAGAAGTGACCTTGTCGAGTGGTACCTCCTTTGTCTGGTCGGAAGGCTTTGGTGTCATCTTTGGCCTCGAGTGCTTGACCTACACGGTAGGTGGATTAGCTTCTCTGGTCGGAAGTTCATCGACCAGCTCTAAGGATTTTCGATCATATGCGTACGCCATTTTTTGATCTCCTCGAACCGTGATGACCCCTTTTGGTCCTGGTATTTTCAAACTCTAATAACCGTGGCTATCAAGAATTTTGCTAAGCCGAACGACCAAGAATTCCATTGTATGTGGATTCGAAATCCACCACATCAAATGGAATCTTTTCTGTTCGGAAGTTGTCGAGTCTTTCAGCGTGTAGGTAGGGAAAGCTGTCCTATCGGTTTGGCGGTAGAACCAGGAACTATACCATGGAAGGCATATTTCACAGGCTTCACCTTTGACTTGGGAACTTGCATTTCCTCTAATGCTCCCGCAAATAAAATGTTTAAAGAACTACCTCAATCTATTATGACTCGATTAGCCTTACAGTTATTAATAGTAGGTTCAACGACAATAGGGAACCTACCTGGTCGAGTCGAAGGGACGGGGCAGTCTTCTTTGCTGAAGGAGATTATAGTTTCTGACCACTTGGATGGCTTGATGGTGATCAGAGGCTCGACAAAGTTGACCTCTCACTCCATGGCCTTCAGATGACGCCTTGATTCGTACGAAGAAGACCCACCAAAGATCATATTGACCGTATGTTGAGGCTCCTGGTACTCCATTTCTTCGTCGCCATCTTTGTCCTTCTTGGAGCTCGTTTCACCGAGTTCCTGTATTGAGGGGAGTGGACCTTCACCTGCATAGTAATCTTCCAGCTTCTTTTGCCAAACTTGGCAGGTGCGCAAGTCATGCCCTGCCTGCTGGTGAAGTGGATACCACTTCTTGTTTTTCTTGTATCATTCGGTTGGAGTTTTTGCTTTGCCTCGACTAGTTTAATCTTTCTTGCCCTTAGTAAACTTCTCAGGAATCGCAAGGACCTCCTTATCGTCGGGTTTGCGGTTTTTCTTTTTCTTAAGAGCCTTCTTATGCTTCTTCTCTGGTTTATCCAAGCCAGGTTGGGGGGATTTTATTCTTCCGATCAATGGCCTCACACCATCCAACCGCTTTGCTAGCAGTTGCGTATTTGTCGGCCATGTCAAAAAGTTTGACGGTTGTTTGTGGATGGTTCATGGCGATGTCCTCCGTAAACCGTCGATTCCTTAGACTTGCTTTGAAAGCTTGGATGACAGAAGATTCTGCGACCTCTGGTATTGAATTACGAACCTGGCTAAATCTTTTGATGTACTGATGGAGAGTCTCATTGGATCCTTGTCGGATTCGGTGAAGGTCATCCTCCTTTCCAGAGCGGTCGTACGTGCCTTGGAAATTCACAATCAGGAGATCGCAAAGTTGCTCCGAGGTGTAGATCGATCCGACTGGTAGGTTAAGTAACCACGATCGGGTAAACCCTTCAAGTACCGTGTGTAGATAATTTTCCATCACGTTTTCATCACCACCAGCAGCTCTGATGGCGATGGTATAGATTTGGAGAAATTCTAACGGGTTTTGAGTCCCATTGAACTTATCCAGGTTGGCCGATCGGAACCTGTTTGGCCAACATACAGCCTGGAGCCCTGCGGAGAAGGCTCGACAACCTGTAATTGATTCATGACGCCTTCTTTGGAAGGGTGCTGGATTGTAATTGGTTGGAGACCGGTTTCTAAAATTAGAATCCTGAAGCTCCGGTGTCTCGATTCGGTCGTGGACGTCGGTATGATGCCTTCGACCGCTTGCTTGGTTTAGATGATACCGGAGATCATCAGGGCCAAGCGATCTCTCCTCTCGACGAGGTGAGGGAGTGGCTGCTTGAAATAGCCTTCTTCCCTCATGACTCCTTAGTTGGAATCGTCGAGGAGGTCTCGGTATCGATTGGCTTCCAATCCGACCATGCTACCCTCTACTGAGGGAGAAACGTTAGGATGAAGTAATGGTTTGACTTTATGAATTCCTTTGTTCGATGCGCTCATTAGTTGCATGGTTTCTTTGGAGACTTTTGATACGACCTACAAGTTGCACAAAACACAGGGTCTCTGCTAGAAGCGGGGTTAGAGTTATTTAAAATATTACGAACAGCTGCAGATTTTGTCTTTGATTATCGAAGGTCTCGGAGGATTTATACCCGCAGTGGGTGTTCGAAGATCTGAACTTTCCCCGACCCCCTGGTTGGTTCCAATTGATCCGTTACTCTAGGTGGGGCAGAACCAGACGAATTAACTGATGGACGTCTATCAGTTCTGTTACCTCTGGCATTTGGTGCTTGATGGCACATAACATTTCCACCAACACGTGGTGGTGTGGCAGATTGTGTAGGACCGTACATGGCATTTTGATCTGTATCTCCGATCGCATTGACCTCGTGCCTCCAGCAACGATCTTCCGACGAGCTTCCATCGTAACTAATGGAGAGCCTTCCAATGCGTCTGTGAGGAGTTTCCACGATGGAGAGCAGTCAAAGATTAGGACCTCCTGAGGGTTTTGCGATGGGCTCAGCCTGATCTGGCGGATTGCCAATCGTATGCTGAGCTTTATTATTCCTACTTGGCCCACGACCAATGGGAGCTTCATCGACACCATTACCATATGCCGGTTGGCTCCTGGAATCGCCAGAAGCTATTGGTGAGTACCTTTCAGCCATGATCTCATTGAGAGTACACTGATCCTCGAGTTACAGTGCTGAATTTTCGTCACCTTTTTCGCCGGTCGAAAGGACCAAGCTTGTAGAGGCCCTTGGACATTTCGAGCTGGTCAGAATGGCTGGTTCCTCTGAAAATGCCACTTGTCGTAGTGGTGTATCCTCATCCATCCGGTCGATTTCGCTAATGTCTGCGACATGTGAGCCAGCAGAGGAGGAGGAGGATGACATCCTGTTTTCTTGCATGGCGTGGATGCATCTATCCATGTCGAGGTTGGAGTAGTCCGTCAAATCGAACCAGTTCTCCTCGTCCCAACTTCCTGCCATAGTCGTATGAGCGATTACGAGGAATGAGCGTGGATTTGATGAGCGAAGAATTTCTTCAGAAAATTTGCGCCTTCTACCCCACGGACGGCGCCAGCTGTTGACGATCGAGTCGCCGATCTTACAAAATATAATAGAGGAAAATGACACAGATTTCTTGGGAGAGAATGGAACGGCTCTTTATTGATATGAACTGGCTATTACAGTGGGTGCCTACGACCAGACGATGGATTAATCCTAATTACACTGAGAATGATGCTTGCTTGTGCTATTTAATCAGACTTGAAGCATGAATCTAAGACTGATTGCGCTGCTCTAATCTGAAGTCCCATGATGCCAAATGATTGATCATCCTATCGTCCGCGCTCCATCCTCAAATAACTTCCGAAGAGGTGGTAGTTACTCCTAGAGAAGGTGTCCCATGTGAAGCGTTGCGACTGGTTAGAGCGAAGTAGTGGTTGATAAAGTATCAACCACTCTGCGGTTGAGCGTCTGTGAGACACTCAACCGTACGGTGGTTATTTGTCAGCGTCTTAGGATTATGTAACGTCGCGTGGTATGGAGTATATAACACGTGTTCCATTCATCACACGGTAAAGAATATAGTTGGAATTAGATCGAGATACCAGTTCATAACTCTTACGAGCAGCTACCTGATCGAAGACTAGGTATGGGACCTTGTCCGACTAGGATACCCATTAAGTAACCTCTGGAATCCTTACGACCAGTGAGATCGTTAGCCTTAGGGGTTACGACCATGAAGACGTATGGTCTTTTATTATGTATTAAAGTAATACATAGAGATTTTAATCCTCGTCAATAGCTCTTTATCTATTTGAGCATACTCCAATAATGATTATAAGATACCCCAAAGTGAGTTATATGGATTTTTTTATTAAAGTCCACTTTTTATATCAAAATATGTGTCCATCGTCTTTTATATATGAAAATAGGTATATAACAAAAAATAAATGGCTCTAATGAAAAATTTTCAATCAAGTTACATTGGAGTATCTTATAACTGGTATTTAAGTATACTGAAGGTGATAAAGAAGTATAAGTTTAATTGGTATATTGAAAGTGAGAGTACATACTCCTAGGAGTACGTGTGTGTATATACATATAAGAGATAGAAGAACTATAGAAATTTGCTGGTAGCCCTACACTGTACGTACTGCATGAAGGTAACTAATTAACTACGAGTCATTATGTGCCATCAAATTTATTACAGTAACGTAAATTCAACCACTTACTTTGCGCTAATGTAACTAGCACTACTCAACTACTAAGTAATCACAACTGCTTAACTAACTGACACTAACTAATTGCGACTGCATAAATCATAACTAATTAGATAGGGAGAATTAGTGGAGTTTTTTCCATCGTTGTTTGCCGCATGCATAACAACGCAGTTAATAAAGAATTTACAAACGAGGAAAAAATTACCTGCTAATATGGCTTCTAATGACGGCGATTAATAACGCTAAAATGTCTTTGAAAATGAAATCTACAGAGAGCCAGAGAGCGACTGAAAGAGAGAGCGAGCGATGGCGAAACGAAATTGCGAAGAATGCGAGTGTGAGAGCGCGACCGAAGAGTGCACGCAGCTCAGAATTTATAGAGAGAGTGAGAGGAAATTGTACGCTAACGACGCGTCGGTAGTGACGGGAGGGAATCGGGTGCTGCATGCATGCATCATGCGATAGACAACGATGAGACAAACAACGAGACGTGAAAGACGTGTGACTCGAGTGATTTGATGTTGTGACTCCCCTTTATTCCCTTCACTTTCCTCGCTTGTGAGAGAGAGTCGACTCCTTTACTCAGAGAGAACAAACAAAAGAAAGAGGGAAAGAGGGAGATGTAGTGAGTGAGAATGTGAGAATCTTGCTTCCTGAGATGGTACTGAAATGGTGGCGGGAGGACATTGTCTTGTCGCTTGGTCGTCAGTTTGTAGGCCTATTCGTTATGGTGGATTGGGCATCCAAAATCTAAGCTTCCTGAGCCGTGCCCTTCGACTCAGATGGCTTTGGCTACAACGTTCTTGGAGTGAAAGGCCATGTTGTAACCTCAAAGCTCATTGTAACAAGGCGGAGTATGACATATTCAACGCGTCGCTGACAGTTCGGCTGGGGGATGGGGTCAGAAGTTTATTTTGGACGGATTGATGGCTTTCAGATCAAAGTATTGTCGCCCTTGCTCCTTCCCTCATCAGGTCAGTCTCTCTTGCAATCAGAAGCAAGCGCTCGGTTCGGGATGCCTTGCATAATGGACAATGGATAGCGGACATCTCAGGAGCACTAGAACCGCAGGCCTTACTTGAGTATCTTCGGCTCTCGGAGCATTTGAGCGCGGTATGTCTATTACCGGGAGCAGATGACCACTTTGAGTGGAGGTGGACTGGATCAGGGAAGTTCTCAGCCAAGTCTGCGTACCTTGCTTTCTTCTCCGGGTCGTTGTTGTTTCCTTGTGCAAGACCAATCTAGCGTTCTGCTGCTCCGCTTAAGTGCAAGTTTTTCATGTGGCTGGCAATCAGATGACGTTGTTGGACTGCGGATCGTCTTGACCGCCGTGACATCGCTAATCACCACTTGTGTCCCTTCTGCCGTTATGACAATGAAACAATCGACCATTTGTTGATGGGCTGCGCGATCACTAGCCAACTTTGGGCACGTTTTATGCGACAGGTTGGCTTCCCTCAATGTGTTCCAGCTAGTCACTCTTCTGTGGAGATCTTCTGGATGCATGTCCGTCAGTTGGTGCCGTCAATCCGTCGTAAAGGATTGGACTCCTGTGTAATTCTCATTGCTTGGATGATTTGGAAGGAGAGGAACTCAAGGGTTTTCGAAAAAGTAGACGCCTCTTCGATGACCCTCCTACATCGGACCTTCGACGAGTTCTGTCTGTGGCGAGCGTCCGGATTAGATTACCTGGGGTCACTACTGCTCATTAAGTAATCCTTTTTTAGTATAGTCTGTTTTCTTTCTTCCTCCTCCAACTCCCTGGTGGGCTGTCTGAGTTTTCTCTAGTTTTGTCCTTGCTCCTTTCATCTCTTCTTTTGTTTCTTCCTGTAAGATTGTTTGTTGATGTACTAAACTTGTAATCCTTTCCTGCTTAATACAACGACGTGCGACTCTTTTGCGCGTTCTCGAAAAAAAAGAATCTTGTTGTTGCTGCTGCTACTCTTGGCTTTGTAGGAAGTGGGCAGGAAGAGAGAACATGGCACTGGACAAATAGAGAGAGAGAGTCGGAGAGAGAGAGAGAGAGAGTAGGAGAAAGAGGAATTAAATGGGCACTGCACTGTGGCTATGCTAATTAGGAATGCTAATTAAATGCGGCACTCTCTTCGCTAATTAGGAATGCTAATTAAATGTTAATTGGATGGAATAGGGGAGCACCGCACGGTGGCCGTGCGGTCTTGGTGACACCGTACGGTGGCCGTGCGGTACCCCTGACGTGTCGTCCTCATATCAATTTTGCGCGATGGCCGTGCGGTTCAGACGCTATTTCTGTAAATACTATGTACCAAGTGCCATTTTCGCTAATTCCTTCGGCAAACCTATCAATCAGGGGCGGAGCTGGGCCTCGGGCCTCTCGGGCAACGGCCCGAGGCCCAGCATAAAAGTGCAGGGTAAAAATCTAGAGTTTCACTGGGCCGGCGGGAGTAATGCAAGGTAAAACGCTGGGCTGGCCTGAGTCCTGTGCTGACTCTGGCTCCGGCCCTGCTATCAATACGGCCAAAACTCGATGCTAGGTAGGCGTTGCACATGAGTCGGATACATTAGTGCAACTTTTGTTTTCCCGAAAACTCGCACCACTATTTATCAATTTAACATACTACGATGAATGTATGTGAACAGAGAGCAATAGCCGCCATTTGCAGAAAGAGAAATGTGTTTGCTTGGCACAATCCAGAGACCCAACTGTTACAATGACAAAAAAAAACTTTATCAAATACACGAGCAAGTCCCGATTAAGGAGAACCAAAAAAAATCATGGCACTAACACCAGGGCACGCACCTATCAACTTATCTGAATTTTAGTATGTGGAAGCATCTTAAGCCCGAGGACATCTGATAACAACAAATCAAAAGTTCACACGACACTTTGGATCTTTCAGAACAAATGGCGCACGGTTTCGAAAAGCAATTGCAATGTAGCTTTTCTCGTGTGGTATTTATAAATTTAGCATCTTGTCTGCACGATTATTGTAAAAACGAGCCTCACGCCGATACGTGACACATTGTTCGTACAGTGACGGCGCGGACAAATCTCACGCCGACATGTAGTATTTTATCTACACGGTGGCCGTGCGGTATTGCATACGTGTCGGTGTGAGGCTCGTCCACACGGTGACTATATGGACAAGATACCAAATTTACAAATATCATACGAGGAGAATCACTCTCGCAGTTACGTGTCGAAAAAGTGTAAGTTCAATCTTTCATCAATTCACTTCGGCTGAATTGGATGTACTGTACCGTCGTCAGTGCTACCTCAAGGATTTCGAACCAGAAAAAGTGCCTGCATGGCTAGCTGATCACTGCCAGCGTACAAGACTTCAACCCCGATACCTACCAGTGGGACGAACCCCGCCCCTGATACCAAAACTAACCTTAACCCCGACCTCGATTGTTTCTGATGGAACAAAGCCACGAGCTTTCATCATTTTGTAATATTTGTTTCTATCCTCCGCTCGATCCAATCGCGAGGGCGGCGACGGCCGGGGACGGCGGCGGCGGCGGGGAACTGCGGCGACTCCGGCGAGGCTGGCGTCGATGGCCCTCGTGCGGCGGCGAGAGGGCAGCAGCTGGAGGCGCTTGCTCCGAGAGAGATTTGCGCGAGCGAGCGGCAACCCTAGCTGGACGGCGGCAGCAGGCCGTCGACGGGCGGCGGAGGGCGCGTCTTGTCGGCGGCATCAAGTCGAGCGGCTGCGTCGGGCGGAGTCGGCCCGTGTCGTCCTCGGGTGGAGCGGCAGCAGCGACCAGCGGCGTCCCGATTCGACCGGCGGCGGAAAGAGCCAGATGTCGACGGCCTCGGACGACGGAGATGGTGGTGGTAGCGGGAAAAAAACTAGGTTAGTGGCTATACCATGTTACGAATATTATGGGTATATTTAAGAGTTCTAATAGACAGTATATAGAAGTAACTGTCTATAAAACTTGTGACTGTTTTCTTGAGTTCAAAACAGTCACATTATGAACGGTAAGATGTGATCAGATATCACTCATCTTAGAAATATACTTAAAAAAGAAATTCATCACACATCTTAACATATATCAATATCAAACGACCCAAAAAGTAACTGTTTTTAAGTTAAAAAAAACAGTCACAAGTTTTCCAGCAATTCCGTATATAGAAAGCACAAGAAGGATGCCTCTTCAGAGAACCCCATGTCAAGAAGGCCTCTTATAACCCTCTCAAACTGATCAGCCTACAATAGTTTCTTCTTCTATTCCAAAATCTTGAGGGATTTGCGGGCTCTCTCTTCCTGGCGTGACTTTGCATACATATCAGCAAGGAAAACATGGATCTCTAAGGGCTCGTCTCCCGCTTTTTTTTTATCTTACGTACAAGTTGTTCAGCCTCCTGCGCTAGCTGCAACATAGACAGCGAATCCAGCAAGACGAGATTAGTCTTAACACCATGCAGGTTTAAGTCCGTCCTTCTCTAAAGTCAGCAGCAGGTTCAAAGCCTGGTCCAAACAATTGGTTCTTCCTCGTGTGTTCGCAGCCATCATACCAGCAAGGCAACGGTCATCTGGTTCGTGTCCAGATTTCCTCATCTGTTCAAATGTGAAACAGGCACGACCGGGGTCGCCAATCCGTCCATATGCTTCTACAAGTAACGAGAACGACTCCAACGGCATGGTTCTGACCTTATCGGCACCATCCACCATGCCACGCTCAGCATATGCCCGCATCACATCCATGTATATTTCCCTGGAGGGTTTAGCGAGGTTCTCCATGTTTTGTAATAAACTATCTGCTTGTTTTGGATCTCCACTGTTAATATAAGCACTAATCATTGAAGTGAAGAGTTTCGTATCTGCTTGGAAACCCTCCTTCTGAATAAATTCGAAAGCCTGCTTAGCTTGTTCAAGATTGCCCGCCTTGCTATACACGTGGACTAAAGTGATGGATGTGAGTATGTCAGGTGCAATACCCTTGTCTTTCATTTTACCAAGTATCATTTCTGCATCTTCCACATGGTTTGCTAGAGTGAAGATAACTACAAAAGAGTTTGGAGTGTGTGGATGGGTGCAGACTTTCAAAACTGAATGGTAACTGGCCAACTATGCGAAGTAACTAACAGCACTAAGACCCTTGGCCGAGTTTGATGTGATCACGTATTTAAATGCATAACTCGATCAATGCTGTGCACAAAACAAGGACAAATTAACATCAAGAGGTTGAAGCCGGATTATTTCTGACTGAACTCAACCAGTTATGTACTCATGTACACCGTCCATCACAAATTGAAGTTTAATTTCCTTATACTCAGCCAGTTTTTACCTGGTTACGAAGGGCTGAAACAGTAACAGGCTACCAGGTAAAAGTCGGTCTAGAACCTCTTTCAATCATGGGCGCAGTCAATTTGATTATGAAAGCAACTGAGGATTACGTCTATCTAAATATGGATGGAACACGAATGCAATTCCCCTATATTCCGAAATATAAGTAATTTTGGATAGCGTGCTGTACTGCTGTCAAAACTTTTCTAATTTTCACTACTGATATATGGAAACGCACCTACATTGGCCACATAAAATCCACAGTAATATACTAGTAGCCATAAACAAATTTCATCGTAACACATTTTTTTAAAGCTTGTACTGTTATGATATAAACTAGTGGTCGTAGTTGCATACTGGAGACAGTAAAAAAGTTAGCGGTGAGTAATATTTGGGAACAGAAAGAATAATAATCATATTGATGGATCCTTTACTGTTGAATACTAAAGTAGTGCTGCTGAATCTTCATGAAGTCACTTATATGGAGCTAACTGCTACATAGAAATATGAATATTCTAAATAAAGTAAAGAAGATCATCAATAAGAGGTAAGATCAGAATTTGTAAGTTTACCATCAAAGATACAAGCAATGCTTATCATGATACAAATACCCTTTACTGATTAAAATGACATCAATTCCAAACTACAAATTTCGTGCAAATTTTGGCATCTATTAGATTTAGATTATTAAAGCTGGTGGGATTGCCGCTCGCCGAGCAGGCCACGTCGCCGGGAAACCTCAGGCCGTTCGATTGTGCGCATGTCGCGCCGCGCCCGCACGATTGCGTACCGGCTGCCGATGTCCCTCGTCGTGTCTCCCTTCTAATTCTCTCGGCCCGGATGGAAGCCTCCCGTTCCTTCCCCTCCGTGGACTCCCTCCCGGTCGCCGCTCCTCTTCGCGGCCGCCGCGCCACCGCTCCTTCCCGTCCACCTCCTGTCCCCCCCCAACCTCTCTCCCGCTGACCCTCTCAACCCGGGCCGCCGCCGCCGCCGCCGCCTCTTCCTCCCTCACCGTAGCCGCTCCGCCGTGTACCGCCTGCGTCGGCATCCGCGACCAAGACCGACCGCGCGCGTTGGCGAGTAAGCTGCTAACCGGTGCCCAGACCAACGGTTGCTCCGCGGGCACGGCAGTCGATAAGCACGGGAGCAGCACCAGCATTGGAGCTAGAGGGAACCAGCGGGACGTCCTCCTCGTCTCCGACGCAGACGCACGCCATGTGTTTGTGCAAATGCTTCTGTAGGTGCAAGCGCGCACCTGCGCGCGTGTCCCCGTCCGTGAGTATTTTGATTCTCAAAAACAAACTTAATTGCTCTGGTGGTGGTGGTGTCTTCAGTCTCTGCAGCTGATGAACAGATGGATGCGAGCTTAGTAACGTCTTTGATATCCTGAAATCAGCTGTCCGATTTGAGGCCATGGTGCGTTATTCATATTTGTTTCTCCTGATTTTGTTTTCTCTACATGTTGTACATTGCATCATTAGATGTAGTTGCAATTGGTATGCTCAGTTCTGCCTCTCGCCACACAGTGTGTTCTCTTTTATCTATAGTGCAACATATATTCCATTTCTAAACTATATAGTCTTTGCTGCTTAGTTTAGAAAGATATACAATTAAGTTCTTTTGGCTCGGCAAACCACAATCAGCTTACTTCATTGTAATCAGGTCTTCTTCCATAGTTGCATACAGATTGTGCCCCCTACCTTCAGGATGCTAAGATTTCACTTCCTCTGGCTATCCTCTAGAAATTAATTGCTTTTTTATTGTCAATTTATGAATTCTCGGATAAACACACCCAGATATTTTTTTTACTCTTTGATAAAAGGTGTATACGTGCTATTATTTTTCATGGTGAACTGATGAATGCCAATGTATTTGAATGACATCTGGATTCCCTGCTCAACTGATGCTAGCGAGACATTTGCCTACTTCTATATATCGTGAACACAAGCCTTTTGGTTTGTGGCGTGTATTTACAATTCTTCTACTATGTTATGCTCATTTGGAGAACCTTGTGTGTTCCAAATACATCATCTGCTTTCTTGTATTCTTGGCACATGCCTGTCTCTCAAACAAACTATGATAGCTACTAGCTTGTATATAGTGCAAATCGGAAATCTGAATTAGGTGCTAACCCTACTGAAGATATATCACCTTTTGTAGCATAATTTTCCGTTAACGCATTGCTTGTGATCTTTGGCCCATGAAGCTTCAGCTTTCGAACTTTCGTTCTCCTTTATTGATATCTTCCTGTCCTAAACCATAAGATATTAATATCTTCTACTCTCTACTGGATTGTCATCCTAACATATTTTCCTTCTGTTGTGCAATTTATGCTAATCGAGTCATATGCTTACATATCTTACAAGATTAGTGGAGCCCAATATAGGATGTAGGTGCTATACTTAAATCCATGCAGGTACAACAAAATCTTTTATGTCTTAGCATCTTAGGTTATTTGGTCGCAAACATTTTGTCTTGTCTGATTATAGGCTTGTTACGATGACCTATATTTCGAGATCTGTACCATGCTTCCAATGCTTCATTTCGGACATACTTGGGTGACCATTCAATGCTGAGTATGTTTTCAACCACATACTGAACGTACTCGAATGATAATTACAAATTATTTATTGTGATCGCATGTAAATCCAGACGTTCAATACTTCTGAAATGCTTTAGCAGGTTATGAATGGTAGGAAGCCAAGAGCCAGTTGTTTGGACATGTAACAAGGGTCAATTGCAAATTAATCCATCATTAGTTTATTTGGGAACTGATTTAGCCGGTCTATGTTTAAATAGTTAATAGCCATTTTATTATTTGTACACACTTTTGGATCTTTAGCTTTCCCTAGGATCTCCACTATGCTTACTGGCTAGGTGGGAAAAAAGGGTGCGGTTGTACTGTGTACAGCGTGTCTAAAGCTTCGCAGGGCACAACTTTCAATTCATTACCTCTGCCATCTCAATTTAATTGTATTGCCTCAAAACGCCTGCTTAGTAAATGGTCTCTTCGAGAGAGTAGAATCAACTTAAGATGTGCTATTCACAGTATGAAAGCTCTAAAACTTTTCTAAATCATGTACCAAGCTTGCTTACATATGTTATGACTAAATTTGGTGCATCTATTTTGTTTTACATCATGCTTTTCTTTGGGATACTACAATTTGGTTTGTCCCGTACTCCACATGTGACGGATTCTCACTGACATATGGAATCTGAAAATAAAATTGTGCAATCCCTTTGTCTGCTTGATTATGGTTGGTTTTATGTTTATTATTGCATACTGTTTTTCACAGCTCTTCTTCTTGCAATGCTATAGTGCGCGTTGCATGGTCTTTTGTTAGCCACTTGTTTTGCTGTGCCAGACACCATTTGGGTCAGAAACAGAGGAAAGCCTTCGCCTACAGAGCTTGTGCCTATGGTCGTTTATAGTCAGGCATCGTACAGACAACCCATATACTTCTACGAATTGTTGTCGACCATTGTTTCTTTCGAGTCTCATGATGCCATACCATTTGTTGGAGCAAACATTCCAGTAGTGTAGGTATATGTTTCCGTTTTCCTCTTACAACACCTCAGTTTGAAAGTTTCCTACAGGTCTCTAATTGACAGCAGATTTATACCTATCTTCCACTTTATATACGCTGATAGATTCTCACCATTTTCAAGCAAGGCAACTGTGAATCAAATAAAGGTGAGAATGCTTCCTCTCAGCCCTGTGTTTGGTTTGCATTCTTTTACTTAGTTACAGCACGTTGCTTGCCTTAAAAAACCATGATGTTTCTTTAGAAAGGAACAATAGAGTAATTGTGTTAGCATGTTTTCAGTTGGTACCATCTCACATGCATGCTACCCTGTTGCTTTCTCTTGTTTATACCTGTTAGTCTTTCAGGTTATCAATACTTGTAGCAGTTTACTTCTCATAGAGAAACGATAACAAGAAAAAAGAGTAACCAGTGTACTTGCAATCGTCATTTTTGTAGCTTCGTAAAACTATTGCCTACAATCTACGCCGTAATTCCTTCTGAAAATCATTAGCATGCAGCTCATTCTAGAATATATAACAACCAGCGTGATTGTCTATTAATTATTTTATTCATATGGTACATACTCTCTACGATGTGCCTTCACATTGAACACAAAACTCTGACTTACATAAGAACACAATTTTGTAGGAATTGTAATAGAGCAAAGGCTATGTTCAAGAAACTTCAATTGAAGAAGGAACCGTACATTGTGGACCTTTAGCAGCGAGGTTTTGTTTACATTCAGCTCCATATTGCTAAGGTATTGGTTTTTTTTCCATTTGAATGTAATCATGCATTGCGATTTTCTTATGCTATTTGTTTTTCCATTTGTAAAGGATATTGTCTTTGATAGTTAGTGTCATATCCTGTTGTTCTCAGACTTAGGTAATCTGTATATGTGTTGGCTAGGCAAATCGTAGATCGTTTTGGGTTTAGATACACCATATAGGCTTTCCACGAACTAGAATTTTTTTCTGTATAGTTCAGAATAATCCGACCGTCACAGCATAGCGTGTGTAGCTTACCAAGGTTTGCACTTAGTCGTCAATTTAGGGTACTGTTGATGCTGCCTCATCATGTCGATGATGTGTTGTGTATGTAATTCCTACTTCCTTTGCTACTGAGCTTGTCTCAGATTATGTACCAACCGCAAAATGAACTTGCCCTAATGACTTGCCACTGACAGATCAGCCTTGATGAGAACATCGGCTAAATCCTTCCACTACTGTTACTGATACCGGTTTATTAGTACCTCTTTCTTCTATATTGTAACAGCTTATTATTTCCCAACACACATCGCAATGCATCTAAGAAAGAAATTTATACAATAGCTATAACGCTGTCAATCGAAGACTGCCCAGACCGACCTCTATTTATTGTTAATGTTGGATCGTTGCCTGACCTTTTTTTCCCTTCATAAACACATGTTCCAGCTACGAAGATGAAGTGCCCACCAAGATAAGTCTATTGATTCATTCTCCATTTTCTACCTACCGTACCCAATCCCATGATTCTGAGATAATCTTCTGTCATGTCATGTGTTATGTCATGGTCACTGCAGTCTTTATTTCTTTGAAATAATTCTTTTGATATATACTGCTCTTTTTATGTAATTCCATACCCACTGTATACATGTTTAGAGAACGACAGAGCTATGTATATTAGACATGTTTGACATACAAAATGTACGTTAAGTACACTGATTGTTGTACTTGCTTTTTTAACCTACCTTTTTAAAAATGTGTGCTTTGCTATTCTAATCATTTTAGCTGTAATGCTATGTACTGAAATATTAGCCATTCTATATTAATCATTTCAAAATGTTTTTATTTATCATAATCAAAATGAACCTTTACCAGCTTCTGGTCCAAAGGATCATTCTTCGACTGCGGCTAGGCATAAAAGGGAAAATGCACCAATAGAATAGAAATGCTAGCTGTTTGACATTTCACCTTTTTCTGTTCTTTCTTCAACCAAATAGAAATGACATATGTCACCTTGTTTTAATAGATAGCAGTAGTCAGCTGTCGACTAAAGAATTTTTAATTATTGTGCCAGGCACCCATTGGAAGGTAGAGGTAGAAAAGAAAAATGGATGATGCCTTTCATGCTCCTGCATATCTAGAATTTACAAAGGTATCTGACGAGTTGCTGTTGGCGATGTTGTATGAGATGGCCGACATGGTAAATGATAAACTCAAAACAGATTACTTAACATTTGATAGTTTCGTGACTCGTGGGTTATTGTTTCAGATGATTTCTGACCTGAAACAGATCGAGATGGAAGACACTGAGGAGCCAACGCCTGATATTGACAGCTATGATGCAGGTGACTCCCTTGCATTGCTTGACTATGTGGATAACATTTACGGCTTCTACAGAGAGAACGAGGTAGATTTTTGGAACCCTAATGAAGTTATTTGCTTTTGCCAAGTTGTGAACATGAGTGATCTCATTGCAAATTTCTGCGTGTATTTGATTTGAGTATCGCCGCTTCCACGATTACATGCCAACCCAGACTAATATAGATCTCAACGTGCGTGCCTTTCTCATTGATTTGCTGATAAAGGTAACAACTATGTCCGATGCTTGGTTAATTCAATATACCGTGCTTCATATGATTTGCAAATTCTTAGCTTCTATGCTTCTGTGTCCAATATAGATTTGCTATCGATTACAGCTGTTGAATGAGACCCTGTTCCTTACTGTGAATAGCGTACACAGATACTTGCCGCATGAAAATGTATTGCAAAAGAAGCTTTAGTTTGTTGGTTTTACTACTATGTTGTTCGTGTCCAAGTATGAAGACACGACCATCCCTACCATGAAGGATCTAATCCTAATCTACGGCCGTGCCTACGCTAGGCACATATTCTGTAAAGCATCTTATGTTTTGTATATTCGACATGTTTAACATATAGAATGTAAGTTAAAGATTATCCACTATTGCTATTTCAACCCATCTATACTACTTACAAACCACTTAGCTTTACAACATGTTGGCTTGCTACTGATTAGACCTTAGTGACATTGCATGGGTTAGGATTTTCTTACAGACAGACAATTCTAATAGAACAATCACATGATACTTCAACCTACGCATTTATTCCTGCACGCCAAAAAAAATCAAACCGGAAATTGTTCAGACGCTATCGACATGGGGAGCGACAATAGAAAATCAGTTGTATACTACTCGCCAACACACAAACCTCAGGGGGTATAGAAACGCTACGTGAGATCGTGAGGAAGATGGAGTAATTCGTAACTCACACAAAGACCAGAACAATTTGTCTCCAAAACACAAAGGCGTGCAGGCTAGATTGAATGGATTGAAGATCAACACTTGGGAAACAGACATATGAGATGACGGCAGATTTGGCATGAAGATCGGGCTCAGAGCTTTCAGCAAGACACTAACATCTCTCGTCGACCTTCATGACATGAACAAGTCACATGATGCGAATGGCGCACTTTTGACTGATCAAATTGTTGGAAATTCTACCCATGGACGTATACTTTCACGAGTGAGGGAGACAAATTCACGGAGAGAAAGAACACACATAAGATTTTTGCATAGCACTGCAACTGCTTAGTGCTACTTTTCTCTTTCTATTCTTCTCTTTTTTTCTGTTTGGCTCAACTAATACAAACCAATTACAAGACCTTATATAAGCACACCCGGGCATGGCTGTCACAAACTAACTCACACAGTAGTAAATCACCTACATGTAACTCACGCCACTATCATCTAATAACCTGTCCACTAAGAAAACTTCTAACATTACACACTAGTAAATCACATGTAACCCACGCACTAACTCACGCCACTATCTCCTAATAACATGTCCACTTAACTCTATGCAGCCCACTAACTCAACTAATGCATGATACATTGTATTACCACTTGTCCACTACTGCATGAAGTTGTCAAGATTAAGTCCAACAATTTCCCCCCTAATCTTGACATCACTTACTTCACAAGCCGAAGTCCGATCTCCTCACGCATCTCCAAGGAGTTTTGCCTTCTTCTTGCTGACCATACCGCCGGTGACACAACTTGCCCGTGTCTTTTGCTTCTACCTCAACTCCGATTGTCTTTCACTGGTATCATCGGCGACGGAGACTCGGACCGGAGCTTACATTAGTGAGTTCTTAGACACACCTACAAGAACTCACGCTTTCTCATGGGCACAACTAACACGAGAATACACACATGTACAACAGCTAGACGGGAGTACACAGAGAGGACACGCTTCTATTCTCTTGTACTACTAAGCTCTTGGACACGCACTCAACTAATTCACGGTGGAGGAAATAGAAGAACGTCATGAGCACACATATAGCTTTCGGCACTCGGCAGGCCCGAAGCTTTTCATGTGCTCTCATTCTTTATCCTCTGCAATACCTCACCAGCGGCTACCGGATGTGATGTCAGACATCGCGCCACCAAGACACCACAGACGCTTGCGCCGCAGGCACACCGCTGCCGCTATCGTGATCCGTGCCCTCGCACAATCGGGCGACTTTGTCGCGCTGCACACGCACTGCACTGCTGCTTGGCGCTTCGCTTCCACGCATCCGCTCCCGTCGGCCGCTGTGCAGATCGGAATGCCACTACCTCGCGAAGGTGCTCACCGCACCTTGTGCACATGCATGCATGCTTGTTGTTCTTCTTTGCTTGCTCGCGTCGCTCCTGGCTTGTATTGCCGCCGCTGCCGTCGCCGAGCCCACTGCGGCGCCACCGCCGCTGGCGGCGCCGCGCTGTCGTGTGCCACACCGCCGCTTTCGGCGAGCCATCACTTACCGTAACATCACGTTATGTTGAACCTCGCTCGATATCAATTGTTGGAAATTCTACCCGTGGACGCACACTTTCACGAGTGAGGGAGACAAACTCACGGAGAGAAAGAACACACATAAGATTTTTGCGTAGCACTGCAACTGCTAAGTGCTACTTTTCTCTTTCTATTCTTCTCTATTTTCTGTTTGGCTCAACTAATACAAGCCAATTACAAGACCTTATATAAGCACACCCGGACGTGGCTGCCACAAACTCACACACTAGTAAATCACCTACATGTAACTCACGCACTAACTCACGCAACTATCTCCTAATAACATGTCCACTAAGAAAACTTCCAACATTACACACTAGTAAATCACCTGTAACTCACGCACTAACTCACGCCACTATCTCCTAATAACCTGTCCACTTAACTCTATGCAGCCCACTAACTTAACTAATGCATGATACATTGTATTACCACTTGTCCACTACTGCATGAAGTTGTCAAGATTAAGTCCAACACAAACTAACGAAGCACATAATCAGGCACTCTGACGAAATAGTAGAAGCACCTAAAACTAGATAAGGCGCTATAGAAGAACGAAGCATTGAACTACCGACAGCAAATTTACTGAACTAACATCACAGCACGGAGCACCCCAGCTCTCAAGAAAGCAAAAGATCTGACCTTGAGGTACAACTCAACGTCGCGGGCCTTAACCCACTCGAGCAGCGCCATCCAGTCGGCACGCTTTGGCCGTAGCTCCTCCTTCCACTCCTCCATGGCGGGCGCTGGGTCTCCTTTCCTCGTGTCGATTGAAAATATGTCTGAGAGATAATTATAGAGATGATTATATTTTGTTATATTCATAATTTATTGGATAATATGTTATCTTATTTCAAGAATAATATCGTTAATATTTATTATCAAGTATGTGACTTGATTGTGAAACTCTATATTTATATTTGCGATGATTATTCCAAAGCGATCCCTAGTCGGAAACATATGATGACACATATGAATAGACTAGCATATGCATTGGTTGATGACCATGTTTCACGGATCATAGATATGGAGATATCAAACCAATAATATGGACACATGTTAGCGAACATGGGGTTGGATTGACCCACCATAAGACACTGTGAGAACGTTGTATTCTTATATATCATCAGTTAGTCTCATTTACAATGCGTATGTTATATCCTTAGACTTGAGATCGTCACACGTACTCGAGATATGTAGTGACTTACTTAGGGGTTGCCAAACGCTACTGTGACACCCCGTGTCATTACCGCAGAGGGTAATCACACTTAAACATACAGATTACTATTCGTCTGCCCGGTAGGACACCGCTCCGACGAATAGTAAGCCTTACCAGAGTCAACACAGCAGAACAATAAGATAGAAATTGCATTTTCTATTCTAGTTAGCCACGCAAGGCTAGGGAGTCCCTTCATTTGCCTTCCTCGTTCCATCAATTTTCTGCTCGTCCCATTCGTTAAATAAGTTGCTCATCTCACCCTGGTCCTCGTAATCAATGCCCTCGCCTCCTGCGGCCTTTTCGGTACCTGCATGTCCTTTGTCCCACTCGGGATAATTTCCGGCTGGACTAGGATCTACAAAGGACGATACTAACAAGGTTGAGTACAAAAGTACTCAGTAAGCATTAATAGCAAAAGATGCACTGTATGACTTATCTCTGTTCGTTATCACATTTTCTATATCATCTCTTTTTCTAAAAATGACAGCTCGTTAAAACATTAAGTGGCATATTTTAATACCGAAAACACTACTTGTCACTCGTGGTTCCCGTAGACTCCAATCCAGGAGACTGACATGAATTCATGATTTTATTTAGCACTACACAGGCTTCTACCACTTTACCCATAGCTACTCTGAACTCTCTTTGAACTAGGTCCGCAACATTTCATTTGATGCGACTTCAAGTTCAGAATACAGAACGTTTTTCAGGTTACGTGATTAATTTCTCCACCCATTACTTTCCGTCGGTGCTAACCTTGTCATCCACCGAGTTCCAACAATGTTGGTTGGGGCAGCTTCGATCCTGCACCCAACACTCCACCTTAGCGCTATAACGCCTTGGATCCCTCCACTTCCGGTCTCTCCTCGCGGTTCTGGGTTCCTCCATCACCTTCACACAAATTACTTACCTAATGTGGAGAAAATAATTACGTAACAAGGTAACATTTTCTACCCGCCGAAACAGGAAAATGGTTGGCATTTAAATACGGCCTCTGACCGAGTAAGAGTTTCGTTGGTCCTTATATATTAACCATATGTAAAGGGGTCCCACATTTTCCCTTATCTCTATCCTGCCACGGGCCCCCTTTACCAGCCATATAATTCTTATCTCTTTCTTGTTTCTTATCTCTTTCATCTTTATCTAATTCATTCGATTTGATTTTTAGAAATAATTTTGATGCAATACATATATGATACAACAATATATGGTTTACATTTAAAATAACTATATTTATGTTCAAGAGAATAGCTCGCCTTCGTAATTGTAGAAAGGGTTGGCATCGACGAATCCCTGATCAGCTACTCCGGTCTGTATGAGTTCGTCCTCTGTAGCAATGCAGCAGCACGAATAATATATAAATAAATACTTAGTTGATTTTAAGTGATATTACGCATACATAAGTTAGTAGATTTTACTGTGTTAGCATATTTTTGTTTTAATAACATTTGTCGGGTCCTCCATTAAGTTAGCACTCCCCACTATAGTCGTTCTACTGTTTACTTGCTCTAGGGTCATGGTTGTCAAACTCGTGTTTTTGCGCGATAGGAACTACTACCCAAGCTTGCAAGCAACTTATATTTATTTGGTTTATTCGGGTGTGTACGCTTATCACTATTGTTCTAATTAAACTTGGGGTTGCTTTAATTTAATTAAATTAACATGATTAAAATATTTCAATCTGCCCGATTATTTGCCAACGATTTACAAGTTTGCTACGCACGCATATTGTAACATCCCGATTTTTTTCAGGTCTTCTTGAAAATTTTCAAAATAAAAAAGAACCATTTGGTTTTGTTGAAGTTCTAAAGCTTAACTTGAGATTTTGGAATTAAAAGTGTTTAAAATGACTAAATCAAACTTCAACTAATCTAAAAGTTTGGTTTATTTTGAGTTGTTGGAGTTCTCTAGTGTTAATTCCCTTTCTATGTTCGTTCCGTCCTCGCTCTCGTTTGGACCTCCCCTTCTGTCCAGACCTCCCTCTCGTTTGGACCTCCCCTTCTGTTTAGACCTGCCTCTCGTTTGGACCTCCTGAGTGGTCTTGGGAGACCTCCGGGTGGTCCTGAAGTTTGGTCATGACCTCCACTTTTGTTGGACCACCCTTCCGAGTTTTGACTAGCCCCACCTGTCAGCCCTGCTCACCTTCTTCTTCCTCTCACTGCGTCACAGCTAACACAAAAGTCTCCATGCATTAAATGTTGTCGCTTCTGCAATACCCGTTCCCCCTCTTGTCTCCTCCCCTACCTGCCCCCATCTCCTCCTTCACCTACCCTTGATCGTGTGGGCCTCTGAGTCTTTCAGTGACTCTCTCCGTCTCCCCTGGCTATAAAAGCCTAAGTAGCTCTCTTTCATCACCTTTTTCCACACCCAACTCTCTTGCTCTTGCCCAGTTCCTTCGTGCTTAAAGTTTCACCACCGTCCGCTGGAGCCTGCATCATCTTCAACCACCTCGTTCAAGGAGTTCACCGAGTGCTGCTTGCCCGACCACCGCCTGGCAGTCCTTTGTCTCCCCTGCTCCTTGGTCTCTCTCTCTCTCTCTCTCTCTCTCTCTCTCTCTCTCTCTCTCTCTCTCTCTCGGCCCTGGTGAGTTTCTCCGTGCCCTGTTCTCTTCCTTGTTCCTACGACCACGTTGCGTAGTCGTATCCTTTTGTATCTTTCCTACGACCACGTTGAGTAGTCGTATCTTTTGCGGGACCTCCTCCCGAGAGCCCGTTTCTATTTCAGTGCCTCGCTGTTGGTTCTAGTTTGGTTTGTTTTGCAGTTCATTTGGATTTTATTTGGTCTTTATTTGAATGTGCTTCGTTCTCACGTGTAGATTTCGACGACTCCGAAGAGCCCGAGTACTTCGAAGAAGTAGACCCTCAAGCTTTCGAGCAAGGCAATTTACACCCTCGATCATATTGAATCCCAGTATCTCAAATTAATTATGTTCTGTTTCAAATTATTATTGCATGCTTATGCAAATTTAAGTAATTTAATCCCTGTTTTAACTTTGTAGTTATTCCTAATTCCTTTGTACGTCCAAACTTGATTGTTGATTCGACCACCCCTTGTTACCATAGTAAGAGCTAGTTGGTACATTAGTATGAACTAGCGTGTTTCAAAACTCATGCTTAGTCAAGCTTAGGCCCAAAACTCTTGATTTGGGGAATTTACCACCAAAGACCAGTGTTGTAAAAAATGTTTTAACCATGACATTGGGTTGTCGTGGAAGTTTGCAAATGTTTTTGAAAAGCAAAGCAAAAATGAAAATTGGTTTGGACTTGGGCGAATTGGCTGTTTGGAAGGGTGCATGTTCATACACGGGATCAACTCGGGTAGGATTGAGGCCCAGGGTTTTGTAGACAGACGCCCAAGTCAGTTAAGGACCGGTTTTCGAGTGTATTTTGCTATGCCATATCGTACTACCACATGTTCTGAATAGGCAGAACCTGGCTAACTAATTTGCAACGTTTTACCATGGTCGTTCCATCCGGTTGTGTGGGTGTCTAGATGGCCTACGTTTATGTATTCCCACCTGGCGCAAGAGGGGGCTTGAACCCGGCGTGTGGTTAGTCCAAAGGGGGCGAAATCTTAGTGAGGGGGGACTGTGGTGGAATGGTGCATTGTAAAGGCCTTGTCATGTGCTCTAGACCTCTTACCTACAGTAGTGAGCGGTGATATCGACGGATGCCAAACAAACTAGCGAGGTCGTGTCGTGTGGGTAAAGTTGTACATTTCTGCAGAGTGTAAAACTATTCGAATAGCCGTGTCCATGGTCATAGACATGCTAGCAAAGCTACTCCAAGTTAGATTTTGGTTTTGTTTTCAAAAGACTTTATGATTGGTTTTGGGTGTCTATCCAAATGGGAACTTGGGTAGGGAGCCTTGTGATAGGAGGGTATCCTTCATCACTTGTTGATGAATGTTATCCAACTATAAAATTGAGATTTGGAAAATGAATTTTAGTTATTGTATAACTGCTTTGGAACTTAGTACAAATATTTGTAAAGAAACATGGCTTTACGCAAATCAACTCTATAAGCCCTCCTTTGAGATATCATTGTATGCATTCAATCTGTTACTTGATGGGTGTGACTTGCAAGCACGGTTGTTGTGCGCTCACTCTGCTTAATCTAATGATTGAGCAGGAGAGGAGGTCTACGAGGAGCCTGAAGACCAGGATGTCTAGGCTGCGCCCTCCAGACTATTGCCTATGGCGAATCATGTGGTCTACTGCTTTGGTCTTCCGCTATGTTTGGTTTTGTCGGCCCATGAGCCGTTCTTGTAATCAACTCTATTGTTATTAATAAAGTTTGTGTTGATGGATGTTACCACCTTTGTTTACTGTGTGAGCTAGTCGCTGGTCCTGGGACTAGCTCGGTTTGCACAGAGGATTCTGGGTGATCCCAGGTCCGACCGTGTCGGAGGTGGTCATGACAGGGTGATCCCAAGTCTGACCGCATCGGAGGTGGTCGTGACAGGGTGACCCCTGGTCCGACCATGTTGGAAGTGGTCGTGACAAAGAAGTGGTATCAGAGCCATCATGACTGCAGGTCCTAAACCTAATCCCTCTATCTCTCTCTTCTCCTTCCCCCTTAATTCGGCCGACACCCACACAGCACCCCCTTTTCACTTCCTATCTTTCCCCCAAAATCCATTATTCCCCTCCACTCTCTCCTGGCGCCACCGCCGCTCCTTCGCCTGGACGCCTCCGGTCATCCTCTAGTTCACCCCCGCTCCTCCTGGCTCCGGCTCCCTCGTCGCTTGCCAACCCGCCGGGTCGGTCCACTGCTCAAGGCGTCTTGGCTCACTCGGCCTCCATGGCACCTCTGTCCTCCCTCTCTCTCTCTCTCTCTCTCTCTCTCTCTCTCTCTCTCTCTCTGGTTTCCCCCATCTCCCATTTAGGCTCGATCTCGGCCTAGTGCGCTCTGGCTGGCTCGGCTCGACAAGCAAGCCACCTCCTACTATACCCCCTTTCTTTTCTTTGAAAATTTTTGTTACTCAAGTTGCTATATTCAAATCTTGATGTTAGCTGATTGATCTTTATTTATGTATGCACATGTTAGCCAATTGATGATGGGGGAGGTATGAGGCTTGGTGGAGATGAGGGATGCTACTAGGATCTACTAAGGTATACACCCCCCTCTCCAATCCTCTCTCTTCTCTAATCCCTCCCCTTGCTCTGTGATGTGATGAACTGAGAGATATATAGCTACAGTGGGATGTTCAATGTGCGAGAGTAGTTCATCCTAGAGGATGAATGGCACAATAGTTGTGGGGGCATGAAGATGGTTTACCTGAGGGTTTGGGGTTTGGTCGGTTTTGGGGTCGTGGCCGATGTGGTGGCCAGTGGTGGTCGAGATGGCGATGCCGGCAGTGTGGTCGCGGTGATGGTTCTTCTCCTATTCCCTTCTGTGCGCTTCTGGTCTTGATGTCGGTCCTGGTGTCTTTGCCGGTTTGAAGACGCCGTTGACGCTCCTCGGGCTTCCCCTTCTCCCTTGCTCCCTTCCTTCTCTTTCTTTGTGGGTGACGATGGTGAGTTGTGCTGGGCCTTGGATGGCAGTAGGAGGGTTTTGCTTGTGTGCTTGCTTTGGCTTGGGGCTTTGCTCTGTGGGAAGGCAGTGGTTGCTTGCAAGCGATGAGGGAGTGGCTGAGCTTGCTTTGAGGGAGCTTAGTGTAGCTTTACTTGCTTTGGCTGAGAAGGAATGGGATGTCTTGGGGTGTGACAGCAATGGGGATGAATGTATTATGCAAAGGGGGCTGAATCGACTGTGGTATGCCTTTGGCTTGTTAGTGACCATTATGCCCCTTGCCTCATCCCTTTTGCTCTCCTGTCATACTATTTGGGCTAAGGACCTTTTGTTCCATTTGTTACTAAATCACTATGCGAGTGATTTCCTGCGGTTGAGGAGAGTCGATATTACGTGGGTGTCGAACTCGTATAAACGCCGGGTGATGAATCCTACGGAAGCAGAAGGTGCCAATTAACTCTAGTTGGTCTGGGTATCTTTATCAAGGGGACGACCAACTCGAGTTGATATGGGAAACCTACTGAGCTTTGGGAAAATCTGATGGCCACTTCCTATATTATAATTTCTATTTACTACTCTCGACTTGGCTTGCTAACTATTTTCTGCATTTCTTGGCGAGCGATGGAAATGGATCAAGGGATGGTTCGATGGACTGGAGATCAATTGATAAGGATACAAGGAGGGTTTCGACGGCATGAATGCAACGGTTTTAGATTGTTTTTCAAATTAAATGATGTAATTTATATTTTGATTGGTTGTAAAACATTCTTGTAAGTAATGCTTAGATTGTAACCTTTTACTTTTTCTTGAGGTGGACTCTTTGTAAAGACTGTAAGATTATAATGTTGATTTTGATCGTGTGGTTATAAATTCATTTGTGACTTATGTTTGGTGAATTCTTAATGATACTATTTTGTATGAAATGGATTGACAAAGTGTTCAACAAAACTGTGTAATTACGCTTTGTTTTTGTTTAGATAAAGATTTACTTACTGCAAAACATCGATTAGCGTTGTTTACATTAGTTTAAATTTTTGGGGTCTCATATCCGGTCATGTGTTCAATTCGTTGGTATTTACTGTGTTAATGAGTTAATTTTACTGTGTAATACTGTTCAACGTTGCTTAGCTTAATTAAATTGCTAGGGTTGTCACAGCTACTCCGTAACTGGGTAGTTATAAAGGTAGCTTTTGGGTTTATCATGGTACATACGCCGAGGCATGGTTGATCAAGATAGGATTTGCCCCTCCATGCAACGGGAGAGATATCTCTAGGCCTCTCGAGTGATCGGATTCCAGAAATGCATGGCCATGCTACTCGCGGTTAAAGAGTTAACCATAGTCGGGGAATTCGAGTCACGTGATCGAGAAAGAGTGGCCGAGCTAACCAACAAGAATGGCATGTACTCGCCTTGAGTTTGACCGATATCATGAGGCAAAGGGAAATACATACGAGATTTGTTAAGGTTCGTTCGATGTGATCTTTACGTATACTCGGGAGTCGGCATGTTCTGCTAGGGGCCACTACCGATTAGTAGACGAGTAGGAATACTCAGGCCATGTCCAAGTGTACGTGAACCTATAGGGTCACACGCTTAAAGGGCTAGGACACGTTTTGGATGGTGATCTGAATTCTTATGGGCCACAAGTTCCTCGTAGACCCATCATGGATGCCTATATATAGAGCGACAGTGACATAGGGTTAATGTGATTTTGGAATTCCTGAAACCCTAGCCACCACACCACCCTCGCCCAAAACACAAGAATGCGCTAGCACTCTAGCGCGTGGTGTCCCCGCCTGCACGTGGATACCTTAGGCGTTCTTTCGCGAGGCTTCAACGCTAGGACGATCCGCAAATTGTGACGGTCACAAGGAGCACTTAGAGGAGGCGCGAGGCTAGTACGACTACACCGCGCTGCATCGACTCTTTTTCTATTGTGAGTCTGCGCGTCTAGTGGTAATCTCGTGATCTATTACTAGCGGATATTCCTTGGTTGCGCGGTAGATTTTTGAAATTACGCTAGTGTAGCCTACCCGTGTTCCACCAGTGGCATCAGAGCCATCCCGTCTAGTTTTAGATTCGGATTAGATACATATTGTGATATGTGAGAGTCATAAATATGATCTATTATTGTCTCTGTTGGTCGTTCTATATGATAGATTGTTTTTGGCCATGGTCGATATGATCGTCCATACATTGTGGTCTCAAGATGGGTTCATGATCGTTATTCCATGATTGTGTTTTCATGGTTGAATCACGACTTGCCTCTACCGATTGGTTTCCGTCATCAAGGCGACAGTGATCGTAAATCCATGGAGCATGCGAAGATCACTCTGATTGATCGAATCGGAGTTGCGATCGGAAAGGGTTAATGTGATTAATCCAATGCGAATTACATGGACGAAACCGCCGAAAAGGACCTTGGTATATGGCGAGGGCTTTGCCCTTCTGGTGTGGGTTGCCCTCTGTGGACTAGGATCTTAACTTGGTATTTGGTATTGCTAGTTCACGCCATCCGTTAGATAGAATGTGATTATATGCCTAACTTGTTTTTGTAGGATTCTGTGAATAGTATGACCCATGATGTATGAGATGCATGAATGTGTGTAATGTTCATGACATGTGTCATGCTTATTGCAGCCCAAGGCTATCTATATTTGTATAACGATCTGCGTGTCGACTTGTGATGTTTCTTCACTCCTTATAATTTATTACTAGTGTTATTAGGAGTAATGGCTTAGTGGGAGTACTTGGAGGAATTGGCCATTTGGAGACATGGCGAACAGGAAGCACGGCGAAGCATCGCAATAGACTTTGAAGTCCTTGTGTATGTCTGGCAGGATTAACATTGGTGCAGTGGTCGACTTCTTATTTAACTCTTCGAAACTTTATTCCCAAGCTTTTGTCTATTTATACTTCTTTTCTTTCTTGAGCAGATGAGTCATTGGTCCGAACAGCTTGGAGAATCCTTCTATGAAGCGTCTGTAGTATCTAGCCAATCTGAGAAAACTACGCACTTCAATCACTGAGGTGGGTTTGCTTCCATTCCAACACAGCCTTTACTTTGGATGGATCAACTGCTACTCCTCTAGCGGATACAATATGTCCGAGGAAACTGATCTCTTGGATCCAAAACTCACATTTGTTGTATTTGGCATAAAGCTGGTGTTCCTTAAGTTTCTCTAGGACCAAATGCAGATGTTCAGCGTGTTCTTCATTGATCTTGGAGTAGATTAAGATGTCATCTATGAACACGACTACAAACTTATCCAAATATTCCATGAATACTTTGTTCATGAGGTTCATGAAGTAAGCTGGTGCATTGGTCAAGCCAAACGACATGACTGTAAACTCATATAGGCCATACCGGGTGGTAAAAGCTGTTTTAGGGATGTCCTCAGCCCTGATCTTAAGTTGATGGTATCTTGACCTTAGGCCTATCTCGGAGAACACTGCTGCTCCTGAAAGCTGATCGAACAGATCATCAATACGGGGCAAGGGGTACTTGTTCTTGATGGTCACATCATTAAAGGCTCTGTAATATACACACAATTTGGCGGTGCCGTCTTTCTTTTTTACAAAAAGTAATGACGAACCCCAGGGGGGTGAGCTAGGTCTAATGAATCATTATTCTTGCAGATCCTCAATCTGTGTCTTTAGCTCTTCGAGCTCATCGACGACCATCCTATATGGTCTTTTTGCAATTGGGGCAGTCCCTGGTTTTAAATTGATCACAAATTCTATATCTCTGTCTGGTGGCATGCTATGTAATTCCTCTGGAAAAACTTCTGGGTAACCTTGAACTACAGGCATAGTCTCTAGGGACAATTCTTCAATGTGGCGGATTGCACAATCCAAAAGAGAGGAACAGTCCACATTAACTTTTATGGTGGTTCCTAGGTTTTTGGTGAGTACCACATTTCTGTTGGCACAGTCTATCATTCCTTGATATCTGGCCAACAAATCCATCCCTAGGATGATATCCAGAGTTTAGGATTGAAGCACTAAGAGGTTTGCTAAGAATCTGAAATTTTACATAGCAATCTCTACTATGGGACTACTAAGGTAGCAGTTAAGGGTCCCCCGGGTGAACTAAGTACTACGGGTTTCTTCAACTTAAAGGTTTGCAAAGTGTCATTTCTCTCCACAACTGAAGTAATGAAGATGTGCTGCCGAGTTGGTTGCTACAGGTTGTCTGGCGGGACAAGGAGTGCAGAGTACATTCCCATTGGGAGGCGGGGCTGGAGCTGGAGCTCTTGGGGGTGAGGTTACAACTTGCCCGAATGACGGGTTGCCATGGTAGGTTGGCCTCTACGGGTAGCTGCTTTGCTGTCTCTAAGTTGCCATCTTGCGCTTGCGACTGGTTTTCATCATCTTTCTCTCATTTTCCAGAATAAGAGCTTTGTTGACTAGGTGGTGGAAGGTGGAGAAATATTGGATGATTAGCTGCACTCTCAAATCTTCGTGCATGCCTTCTAAGAAGCGGTTAATCTTTTCTTCTTCGTCAGCGACGTCACTTGAGGCGTAGCGGATAAGTTGATTGAACTTGGTGAGGTACTCATTGATTGACATATGGCCTTGCTTCAAGGCTCAGAATTCATTCTTCTTCATTCTCATGGTGCCGGTAGGTACAAAGTTGGTTCTGAAGGCGATCTTGAATTTGCTCCAAGGAACTGCATGCTTCATTGATTCAGTCTCTTTTTCTAGCTGCACTTTAGCAATTTCTTTAGCGGCTTGTTCTTGCTATTCACCAACTTCTGGTGCCTCTTCTTCATCATACTCTTCATAGGCTACTGGAATTTCTCCTCCTCGGGCAGCGAGGTAGTTATCCCACCAAGTAGTGGCAGTTACTTTGAGCTGATGGGTGGTAAAATCCACTTTGTCGTCCTCTAAGTATCGAGCAAGACGAAGCTTCTATCTTGTGTCACGGAGCCAATCCTCAGCCCCTAGGGGTTCATCTACGAATGAGAAGGTTAAAGGTCTGGTCCATAGGAAATCTCCTAGCTTGGAGTTGCGATTGGCTACCCCTGCTTGCTGACCGACGGGTAAAGCTTGAAGAATCTGTGTTTGTTGAAGCATGACTTGGGCCATGGTGGGGTGCTCTGGTGGTGGGGGAGGTAGATTCTGAACACGGCCACGGCCTCTTCCTCGGCCTGCAGAACTGGCACCACGCCTTTGAGCGGCGACTCTCTTGGGTGCCATTTGAGAGGACAACTTAGGCTTAGAACTGGAGGGTATATATGATGGTTCACTAGCCCTCTAGAGCACAACAGAAGTACTCAAACCAAACGAGGAAAATGATCAAATACAATACAAAGCCTAAGATGGCTACATCACATTAATAATAAGGGGGTTAAGTGTTTACATGACTTTCAAAACATAGCATATATGACATGCTAAGCCATAACACAGATACAAATCACAATGTCTACAAAAGAAAGGCAAGGTGCTTGCAACCAAAAGATTGCCCTAGCAAGCACTACTAGCTAACCTGAGCTAAATCTAACTACTCCATCAGGTGCTGACCACCACAAGTGGTGCAGTTACCCAGGGAGCAGGAGTGAGAACGGCTGCGACTGAAGCTGGGCAACCTGGAACAAGAGCTGGAACGGATGAGACTACGTCCTCGACTAGACTCTCCGATGTCGATGATGGGCGGCAGACTGGAGCGTCGCACGCTCTTGTGCGCCATGAGCCTAGTGCGGGGTCCAAAACGTCTGGTGGGCACCGGGTTGCTGGGGACGACGGCTGGTGCAGGAGGAGCTGGGGCGTAGATCGCAGCAGCTACTGCGGTCCGTTCTAACTCAGCAGCAGAGTAAAATCACAAGCGAGGTGAAGGTAAGTAAAGAACTAATGGGGATGAGTAAGAGCAATAAGTACGCTATATTTTGCCAAAGCATTTCTTAGTTTTTAAAAATAAGACTCAAGTCCTTAGGCACGCCCAGTCTAACTAAGGCTCTTACAGTCGTATGATCTGATACCAGCTCTGTCGGACCCGGATTTCGCAATCCAGAATACTCTGTGAAACCACTGCACTATTCCCTAGATCAGTAGATAGTGCTCACAAATACATCACTGAAATATTTCATACATGACGTAAATCAAACCATTCATTCATATTACAAACATCAGAGTTCAAATAGACCACATCGGGTCAAGTTTTACAATAGAGCCGATCAGGCCAAATGATTACATTACAAAACAACGGAAAGGACAGTGGAAGCAAAAGAGGTAGAGCACATCTCGCCACAGGCACGCGACTGGGGAAACCCATGTGCGACCGATATTATCCAAAGACTTGGGTAATATTGGTGTACAGGAGTATCGTCGAAGCTAGCTCGACTGGGGCGAGACCTAGACTACTAGAAGCTAAACTAATCTTCAGCATCGTCTTGACCACCAACATCTGGATCCTCATAGTGCACATAATGTCCTTGATCCACAGCTTCTGAGAGTTGGGGGAAAGAGCGAGGGTGCACACAAACAACCGTGCTCACGAGCCCATACACAAAGGATGCAATGTATGTATATGCAATGCTTTATCAAGGATGGCTCGGGTTCTTTTATTTGCGCAAAGCAGCATTTTTAAATACCATAATTAGACAGTCCTATCACTTAGCATTTTAACTAAATCACATTTTATTTAAAAAGAGTAATTGTGCAATATTAATAACGGCTAAGGTTACCTCCATCTTATGCTTACTTTTGGTGGTGGTTATATCTACCTATTAACAACACTGGGTAATACTACATAGGGAAATCCAAATTCAAGGTCACATTTGCCCGACGAGTTTTTCATCCCACCCACAAAATTTTTATAAATAGAACTAACTCTCGTAAGTTCTCATGCCCGTCTTTGACCGTATGCACGGCTGTTCGAACAGTTTATACTTTGCAGAGACTGTACACTTTACCTACAAGAGATAATCGTCTTGATATGTACACATGTTTTCTTAGACATGTGAATCAAGGGAAATTATCACAAGGCCTCTACAATGCATCCCTCAGTATTAGTTACACCCGCCAAGGTTTCACTTGAGAAGGGTTACGCCTACACAGCTGCGTCAACCATTACCCAGACCCCCCTCTTGCGCTACATGGCTTACACCCACACAGCGACGTAAGTTGTACACCCCAACCTGTGACCACGACGACTTACGCCAGTGGCACGGCATAGCGGGTCCTCCAATGGTGCAACTCGTACTGGTGGATACAAATTATTTAGCCAAGTTGACACCATTATAGACTTGTGGTTACACTATTTTATATTGGGAGGTCATCACAGGATTAAGTCCTTAAAGTCATATGGACGGTTCATTCCACATACCATCCACATACCAACATTCCGTGTGCTACATTAGCACCCACCATCATCATCATACCATCCACGCAGATGTGGTAACAACAAGTTATTACGATTTTTTTAGAAGCATAAATTAGGTTATCTCAAACATTCCAGTCATTTACTCGCAATGACTGCACAAAACTATTTTCATGATTAAAAGATGATGATTGGGGCGATCAAAGCCCTGGTACTTAAGCAAGACTAGCATTGCACTTAAGTACGGTTATAGCTAGTAGGTTACCACATAATTTATCTAGGGTGACAAGGATTAAGGGGTTCAATTTAAATTATGGTGTGATAATATCAATTATCAAGTTGGTATTTAACTACCTTAAGGATTGGACATACATTTGAATAATGAATTAAGCATGTATTTTGATATTTTAAAAGAATATAAAGTTGCATAAAATGTAGGTTCAATATGATCAAAGTATTGACTCGCCTGGGTTAAAGGAAAGAGAGTCTTGATAATCTTGAGCTTGATTAAATTAGAGATCTCTCGTTTCTTCAAACTCTACTCAGATGAACGTGTCAAAAAAGAACAAACAAGCAAACAAAATTAAAAAAAGAAATAATAAATAAACTCCAAATTGAAAAAGGCTACTGCTATTAGAAAGGTACTGAATTTACCGGGGCTTTTACTATGCAACCAATTGAATCGGGCCCACTGTCATTGAAACCACAGATGAAACCGAAATCAAGGGCTGCATTAACTGCCGATCTGCCCACGCGTCACTGAGATCAGAGTAGCATTAAATCGGTAGTTTAATTAAAGCTAATCATTACTCAACCCTAAGGGCCGAGATTTAGCAATTAAATCGAGTTACAGGTGTTGTCTGAGTTCAGACCAAACAGGGGACCTCTGGGCGCTTG
Organism: Phyllostachys edulis; assembly: GCA_036346405.1. NCBI lineage: Eukaryota > Viridiplantae > Streptophyta > Magnoliopsida > Poales > Poaceae > Phyllostachys > Phyllostachys edulis. The sequence continues at coordinate 72,630,160 of CM070548.1, read as the reverse complement.
CTGGCCAAGATTATCGCCGGCGAGAGGGAGCACGGCGGCGGCCGGTGAGACCAAAAATGGAAAGCTTGTGATCTTGCACAACCGACGGTGCCGACGATGACGGCGGAGAAGGTCTGGTGCGGCGGTGGCGCACGGAGCCACAGCAGCCAAAGCGGACTGGCGATGCTCTAAAATGGGGAAAGGGAGCACAGGCAAGAACAGAGCTTGGGGAACTCACCAGGACAAGAGGGAAGGCCAAAGATGGACTGAGGGCGAAGAACGGCGGCGCAGAAGCTTCGGCCGGATGTGAAGAGGAAACGCGAAATCTGGAGGCACCTGTGGACCAATTGCCGATTAACTTAGGGGATGACTTCCTCGTCCTTGGGAACACGGGATGGCGCGGTCGGCCGGGGGAGGAGCTCACCAGGGCGGCGAAACGACGGCGAGGCGCGGTGGCCGAAGGTGAGCGCTGCGCTTTTCTTTGGGGAGACTTACCGAGGGAGGGAGAGAGGCGAGGAGGGGAGGGTCAAGAGGATGCACTGGGCTCCTTATAGCCGAAGGGGAGGGAAAGGAGCCGTTGGGGAGGCTCGGTGGCCTGGTGATCCGAGGCGTGGTGGTGCTGTGAGCCGGGGATGGGACGGCGAGGCGATGGGGCAAAGTGGCGCCTGGGGCAGTGCGGAGCACGGCTAGTGCATGCCGGGGCGTGGCAGGGCACATCTTGGTCTTGGATGGGGATGGCATGGGGGCGGCTTGGGCCGGGAAAGGCCGGTGGAAGGCCAGAGGGAGAAATGGGCTGAGCCCAAAAGATTTTGAGGAGAGGAAAGGAGGATTGAGGTTTGAACTTTGAGAGAGATTTGAAATCCTTTTGAGGGATTTTGAATTACACACTTAATCTCAAATAAGTTTTGAAATTCCTTTTATAAAGCCAAAAACTGGACGGCACAAACGGAAACCAAAACCAAAATAAAACCACCCCAAAAATGGGGTGTTACAGAACACCCATCAAGTGCATTCTAGTATACTTATCTGCCCTCACAAGTTCTTGCATCAAGATGGCTTGATGATGGATGAAGGATCTCATCTCCGAACCGAACCTGTCTCATAACAGATTATACACATCTATCATCGACATATGAATCCAGTCGAGTACTCCCTCCATTTTTAAATACATAACGTTTGACCAAGCGTGTATTCAAACTTATCTAACTTTAACAAATAATATATGAAAAACTATTTAGATTGATCATGAGTGAATAATATCATTAGATTTGTCATGATAAATATTTTCATAATATAATAATTTTGTAATTTTTTACTAATAAAATTATATAAAAAGTAATGGTCAAAGTTATATAAATTTGACTGCACGCTTGATCAAACGTCATGTATTTAAAAATAGAGGGAGTATTATTCAACTTGTGATTTCCTACGTGATGGTCGCAGCGAACTTCGTGCGGCCTGGAAGTGTCTGTCGTGTATGCAGCTTGCTGATAGATCTTCCCTCAATCCTGCCATCCCTGCTTCCCTGCAGACCTTCAAGATCAGCAGCAGTGAAAATAGCTCAGAAGACTCTGCAATCTTCCAAAGATCAACACCCTCCGCTAACTCCTTTTTCCGTGCATGGATGCCTAGTGTCTCATATCGACCTTCCACATCTGGTGGTGGAAATAAAAAACACAGTGATTCCCTGTTAGCGAACAGAAAAAAAAAACAGGTAAACCAAGGAGCATCAAGTCTGAACTTCAGAAAATGGGCAGCCAAAGAAGTAGCGTTGCTAGTTCTGAACCATCCTTCTCGGTCAACAAGGTGGACAAGAGCCTTCCTTCAACTGTGACATTGCCGCTGGAGTTTCCACCCTGACCAGCTCTGTAAATTCATACAAGCTTCAATCTATGTTGCGTGATCATAGATGCAAAGCTAGCATTGCCAACAACTAAACAAAGACAAAGCCTGTGACAAGTGTCGGCTAGGTGCGCAACCGAAGTTGACACAAACATATGATTCCACCGTATAAAGAGAACTCTCGTGGAACCATTTCTATGAGTGGCGGAGCTTCAAGAGAAACGTTGAGTTTATGTGAGAACCCGCACCAGTAAACTAAGCTAAGCAATATTAATCAGTAACTAATAGTAATTAAACTTCTTTAATTCGTAATAAAGTATAACCTCAATTTGGACCTCAAGTTATTAAACCACTCAATTGTCAATATGAAGCTTTGTATTATCAATACAACATCACTTCAGTACATATCAAAGTATATCAAAATACAACCTTGATTGCATCTCACCAATTTAATTTTAATCAAAGATAATATACTTACACTCTGAGAATAGATACAATATGAATTCTACATCTAATTCAGAGCAGTTGCAAAAGATAACTAAGTTACAATTCACTTCTTGCATTCCTTTCTCCACAGCCCTCCTTGTAGTTGCATCCAATCTCCATCCATCATCTCAGCTCATGCAACCAAAATCAGGGAAATTAGTTGGCCAATGACCCTGGTCAGTTAGCACCATAGTGCTCAGTGAGGGCAGCAGCAACACCACAGATAAGGGTAAGGTAAAAATGAACAGTAAAGGGTAACTAGGATTGCACAGTTAAGAGATAACTCAGGGCACAGGGCACAGGCAGCGCAGGAAAGGGATAACTCAGCCGAGGGACTCAAAGCATAGGGAAAGAGATAACTCAGAGTGCAACCGCCATAAGCCACACGGAGAAGATAACTCAGTCGAAGGCCCTTTTTCAGCAGGCTTATTCCCCACACCAGTCACTGCCCTTCACAACCTACCCCAGACCACCCAGTCCCTCCCCTCTTCTCAAGCCCAACCGAAGGAAGCCAGCACTCATCTCTCTGCCAACCTCAAGCTCAGGCAACCAGAGCATCAAGGCAGCTAGGAGGAGGAAATCAGCAACCACACCAACACAGTCTGCAAGCCCCAAACCCTAAAGGAGAAGAGGAGAGCACCGACTCGAAGCCAGCGTTACTACCCTCTTTCCCCATCCCAGAATCCAATCCAAGATAATCTCGGTAAACTCCAGTAAGCATTACACATACACATCATTGCACAAGTAGAGCATTTCACAGCAAAACCCACATATAACTCCCAGATCCTCACATCACAGAGCAAGGGGTTAGGGAGAGAAGAGAGGTACCTCAGGGAACCCAGATGAACCATCTCCCCACCTCGGTCTGCCACCAACAAGCATCACCAGAACCAGAACCAGCCTCCAGTAGCTCAACTCCTCACCATACCATGCCTAGTAATGAAGTAGTACATGTCAGTAAGCAAATCACCAAAAATCAATTAAATGAACCGATCTCAGCAAGCAAATTAGCATAAATCAACTTAGTGTTCAGCATCAGTAGCAAAGCAAAGTAGGGAAGAGGACAGGGGCAGTGGGCTGAACTTAGAACCGAGCCAGAGAGGGGAGCCGAGCCGGCGCTAGCCTCCCGGCCGCGCCGAGGAGGCCGGAAGCCAGAGGGAGCGGCGCGGGCCTACAGCCGAAGGAGGCGGCAGCGAATCGGAAGAGAAGCACTGGGAGGAGGCCGGGCCGGAAGTGGACGCGGTGGCGACGGCAATGGCAGCGCGCCGAGCCGGCTAAAGAGAGTAGCGCGCCATGGTGGAGGCATCGTCGGGACCGAAGCAGCATAGGTGGCGGCGGGCGACCGAAGCTAGTCATGAAGGGACGGCGGCATAAGGGCATGGCGGACGAAGTAAGCTGGCGGGCGGAGAATGAACAGAGGAGGCGGCGGCAAGGCTGGAGGCCAAGGAGCGAGCGGCGTGCAAGCAGGATGGGAGTAAGGAAGAGAGTTGAGTGCGGATTTAGGGATTTGAGAGAAAGGGGAAGAGGAAAGGGGCTGGTTGGGTAGTGTCAGCCGATCAGGAGAATAGGGTAGGAAAAAAATGGAAAATGGGGAACAGGAAATAAGGGAAGAAAAGAAAAAAGAAAAGAAAGAGAAAATTTGGTAAAAATTGTGGTAAAATTCAGAATAGGTAGATAGATTGAATTAGCAGTATAATTGTGCTGAATTAGCAGTATAATTGTGATTTTCATTTAAGTCACCGGTAAGATAGGCTATTTAATCTACGTTAAAATATTGAGCAGTAAATCGAACGGCAGAAATTAGAGGCGAAAAATGCGTATAAATTAATTTGAGACCATATGTTCGAGTTAATCATCGGTAGAACTCCCAAACTAAGTAAATAGGTAATTTGGGGCGAAAGAGGTAATTTAATCAACTAAGTTCATTTATTTAGCACCGGCATAAAATCAAGTTAATCATTTAATTGCCCGAATAAAATTAGGTAGACTTAGTTTCGCGCGAATAAAATTTGTTAGACCTAGTAATATGCAATTATGTGTAGTAATTTCTTTTCGTCCATTAAAGCGTGATTATCAACCATCGACCTAGAGCCGATTAATCGAGAACGACGTAGCGTTGGGAGAGTGCTAACTTAACGAGGTTTCAAATGTTATTAAATTAAGATATGCTAACAAAAGAATCATCTCAATAGCATGCACATAGTTGCACATATTATGGATAAGTATTCAATTATGTATTTATTATTTCGCACCATCGTATAAACTGCAACGGGTGGACCAACAGGAATAGCTAGTATCGATTCCGTCGGCGTCGATCTTTCCTACAGATCCACAAGCAAGCTACTCCCTTGTTCATTAACATAGCTATATTAAATGTAAACCGTATCTTGCTCTATCTTATATGTATTGCATCAAAACTATTTCTCAAAAATCAAATTGAATAAATGAGATGAAAATGAAAAAGATAAGAAAGATGAAAATGAGATAAAGATAAGAAATGAGAATGAGTAAAGAAAAGAGATGAGAATTACTAGGCTGGTAAAAGGGGGCCCGGGCAGGGGAACGCGACGATGATGATGAGGTAAGAGGTGGGTCCCTTTTTACGGGCGGTTATAATATAAGGACCAACAAAACTCTTACTCGGTCGGGGCGTAATTCAAGACCAACCATTTTCCCGTTTAAGTGAGTGAAAGGTTACCTTTACGCCATTATGTTCTCCACAGGCGAGTCACATTGCATGGGTTGAGTTAGGGAAGAACCCGTAACCGTGTAAGCATCCGGAAGTGGGGGATCCAGGCGTTATAGGAATGCATGGTGGAGTGTTGGGTGGCGTCCCAACCAACATTACTTGCACTCGGTGTATGATTTGGTCAAGAACATGATTAAGTCAAGACCGATTTAAAGGTAATGGGTGGAGACTTGATCACGTAATCGAAAACGCGTTACGTATTACGAACTTGAAATCGCATCAAAGGAAATGCGGTGAACCTAGCTCGAGAGAGTTCGTAATAAGCGTGGGTAAAGTGGTACAAGCTGCAAGCAAGATGCTATACAAATCATGAATTCATGCAGGTCTCTGGATTGGAGTCTACGGGAACCGCTAGGGGTCTTTCTTCTCTCCGAGTAATCAAGTAGTCACTTTATAATTAAAATTGCAACCTAAGTTTTGAAAACTACTTTCCAAATAAGAGAAGAGGTAGGAACTTTGCTAAGGACGAAGTTTAGAGTCATTAAATGCATTTTTAGCTATTAATGCTTGCTGAGTACGCTATAGTACTCACTCTTGCTATCTCCTCCCTTGCTTAGACCCTAGCTCTACCGGGATTTATCCCGAGTGGGATAAGGGATTTGCAGGTACCGAGAAAGCTACCGGTGATGAGGGCACAGATTTCGATGAGCAGGGTGAGGTGGTCACCTCTTTTGACTCGTGGGACGAGTAGTTCACTGGAGGGATCTAGCTAGTAGACTCAGGGGAATGTGATACCCCCTTTTGTAATTAAATAATTGTAATTGGAACCTTAAACTTGTGTGGCTACTGTTGTAATAAAGAACAGTTTCTATTTTATTGTTCTGCTGCGTAACTCTGGTAAAGGCTTACTATTCGTTGGAGTAGTGTTCTACTGAGCAAACGAATAGTAATCCGTTTGCCTAAGTGTGATTACCCTTGGGGTAATGACACGGGGCGTCGCAGGTGGTATCAGAGCAATAAGATAGGGCCACACTAATAAAATAAAAACTGTAGCAAGAACTTAGGTGTGCTTCTCGCTTGTTATATTGCACTAGTTACTTATTAACTCTCATCTCTATATCAATTTCCATTCTCAACCCTTTTCAAAGGTATTATGTTAAAAAAGCTTACCTCTTCTTAAAGTGACATTCCTGCTAATGTAGAACCATCTCTAAGCTAGTTCTTTATCCGAAAGAGTGCGGGTGGAACACGTTATTGTCTTAGGATCTGTGTGGATATCTCATGCAAGTGGATTGTTAGACTTCAGCTCAACCTGGAATAGAAAATATAGGCGGTGGGTGCAGTATCATAAGATTTAGACTTTAGTGCCTGGACTAGAGGCATGGAATAGAACTCTGGCATGGACCTGCTCTTCCACTCGTTGGATAAGTATGGACCATACCCATAGCATTCCTTATCTATTCATCTGAATCACTAAATTAAACCGTCAGCATCCTAAAAGAATGAAAGCATACTTAAATAAAACACATAAAGGCTGACGATGTAAAAAGTGTGACTTATCCCATTTCTGCATATCAGTTTTCCCAGACAAGTGGTCCGTGGCACTCCAAGCGTGTAGCTCTGGCGTACCCAGGAGCGAAGTCCTGGGCGTACTCAGGAATGAGTCCTGAGTGTTTCCCAACACACAGTTGGGCGGTCTCGAGAACGGGATCTCGAGCGTACCTGGGCACGTGGATCTAGGGTAGTGTAGGTTCGCACTCAAAGGCAAGCTCTGAACGGTCCCAAACACGTGGTTTGGGCGGTCTTGAGAACGGGATCTCAAGCGTGACTGAGCACGAAAGACTCAGCTAGAATGGGATTTGGATCTTTTTGCATATCTATGTTTCTTGGTGTTATTTGGTTATCTGTGCATGGCATAATACAACTCACCCGAGAGATAACCCCTGCCAGATAAACTCGATACTATCTTCCCTACAACCAATTTACTGCTGAAGAAGTAAGGAATACATATAACCAACAAAAGGCTCCTCAAAGTAAAATGCTTCAAGTACAACAACTAACGCAGTCGATCTCTTAACACCTCCCCCACAGGATGGAAGGTCAAGGAAACGTCGATCGAGATTTGGAATTAAGACTGGGACTACCACCGCAGGACACACCAATGGGAAATCCACCGGTAGACCTCAATGAGATAGCACCAAACCAGCTCAGAACCACCCCAATTTATGAAACCAGCCACCAACTAACCACAAGAGCAACAGACCCACTAGGAGTAATAGCGAATGTTCTCAAGTTCTTGGAAAACTTCATAAGAGAAACTCAAGAAAATCAAAACCGCTTCATGGAGACGTTGTTAAGCCAAGTAGCATCCACCACCTCTCAGCCAGCACACAGGGTCAGTTTGGGGGATTTTCTCTAGACTTGCCCTCCCACTTTTGCCAAAGCAGCAGATCCACTGGACACAAGTGATTGGCTAGTTGAGTTAGAGAAGAAACTGGACACCGTAGGGTGCTCGGATATAGAGAAAGTACGATATGCATCACATCAACTGACCGGACCAGCAGCTACATGGTGGCTCAATTATAACCTTCACCGTGTCAGCGAACAACCTATTACCTGGGCCGAGTTTAAGTTAAGATTCACAGAAACCCATGTACCCACAGGAAGTATGGAACTAAAGAAGCGTGAGTTTAGAGCTTTAACTCAGGGAGGGAAGAAGATGATAGAATATCTTAGTCAATTTAACGACCTTTCCCGCTATGCCCCAGCTGATATTGACACCGAGGAAAAGAAGATAGAGAAATTTCTGAATGGAATGCATCCATATCTTAAAATGCTTCTATCCATCCACAAAATCACCGAATTCCAAGACCTAGTCAACAGAGTCATAATCCTGGAGAACGAACACCTTAACCTCACCGAAGAACGGAGGAAGAAGGCCAAAACCGATCACCATCCACCATCTGCTCATAAACCTCATCCATATACGTCGCAACAACCACAACCAAGGTATGGACCATCTCAACCGCGACCCATCAACCCATCTTTCCAGATACCAATAGCCCAGCAGCAGCCAGTGGCTTTAGCCTTGAGGTGTGCAAAGTGTAGAGGAAAGCATCCAACCGAAAATTGTCTGAAAGGCACTAATGCATGTTACCACTGTGGAAAGCCAGGACATCGTAAAGTAAAATGCCCCCACCTGCAGAGGCTCCTAGCTAGTCCAGCATTTAGGTGTTTGGGGGGTATTCGGCGGCCAGATCTGGGTGACCTAGATCGAGATCTAGGGCCGAATCTTGCGTTCCAATCGCTTCTTGTGGGTGCTCTCGTCAGATCTGAGGCGACGAGCTCTTGATCCTCGAGCGAATTGGTTTAGTGCGTTGTTTGTGCTCATGGTGGTAGCCTGGTAAGTGTTTGTCTAATTTCTATGCTTGATGAACTTGTGGGGTGCAAATGATAGCTTTTGTTGTTAGTCGTATAGTGTTTTTGGGTGCTAATGCATCTGATTTGTGCAAATGACCATGCGTGTCTTTGGTGCGACTGGATGTGCTGAAATTGTGAGGTTGATTACCTTTGGTCTGTGGTGAGAGGGGAATTTCTAGATATGCCTTTGGTGTTGATTCACTTGTAGAAATGAGTTTCAAGGTGTGGTCTTCATGCAGTTCTGAACTATAGCAAGTTCAACTTTTAAAGCAGTTATGGTTGGATCAAAATAGGAACAACTGAAATTGGTGTAATCATAACCCGCGTCCAATTGTGTGAACCGAGCTGTGTTATCCAAGCATAGTAATGTCTGTATGACAAAGCTTGTAGATTTTTACCATTTTAGAAGCCTGATATTTGGAATGTGGTTCTGATGACACTGCTATTTATCATGCAACTCTAGTCCTGATACTTGCTTGATTCATATGCTTGGTTTTGGCCAGAAATAACTAACTTGGTTCTGGCCAGAAATAACTAACCTGTATGCTTGTGGGATTGGCATTTCCGTAGGTGCGACCGAGATTCTAACTATGTCCTTACCATTCCTTCTAGATACGAAAAATATGCAATTTCTCAAGATGCTTTGGATGGGTCAGCATCACAATTGAATGATCAGTATATGGATACATTTCAGATGAGCTTGTTACTGGCTTAACTACTTCCTGGTGACTTGGTATGGTATGAAAGTGAGTTAGCAAAGATAATGTGATCTCTCATTGATTTTCTATCGAAGACATATGTTAGTCTTTGTTATGGACTTTTGTTATGATATTCATCGAATTAGAATCTTTGTTATGATATTCATATGTTTGAGTTTATGGACTTTTCCCTATGATACTCGCTTATAGTTATGAAGAATTAATGACATTTTATCAATCTACAACGATTGTGCCCGGACAAACCACCTTGCTGGTTCTCCTAAAATGGGACTACAGAGTAACATGCTAGTGCGCGCTCACGTACGTGAATTATCCCACCACTGGCCAGAACCAGTAACACGCTTCATACAAAGTATGCACTGTGTAAATAATCCGTACGTGATTGCATACGTTAATCTTCAAGTTAATCAGAAAACAGCAAAGAGGATTTATAGGATCTACGAGTAACACGCCCACGTACTCTGTAAACGAGTAACACGCTATCGGTGTTCACACTCGAACAGGCAAGCGCGCATGCTACAGTAAAAAAATACCATGTGAACAATAAGAAATCTAATAAAAATACAAGTCACAAAACCAAGGTTACTCTCGTCTTTTTATATAGATCATTCTCATTCATGGAGTGAGAGTTACCTTTCTAACCAAACACCTCTTCAGACTACTCCAACTTCTCAGAGGAGTGGATCCAAGAGTGAAACTGGAGTTGGAGCTACTAAAACTTAGAGCAGAGCCATACCAAACAGGGTCTAAGGGTATATTTGGCATGGCTGTAGCTTTTCTGAAAAAGCAGCAGCCGACTGGGTTGTACGGCTAAAGGGCAAAACGGATGAGCTGAAAACGTTTGGTGTTTGTCAGTCTAGCTTTTAGGTAGGTTTGCTTACTGTTCTGAGTTGGAAAATATCTTAAATGCTCCTGAGACAAATGATAGCTCGTTTGATGCCATTTTAAAAGGATTTGATTTGTTTTTTTATTTTGCATGTTCGTGTAGAAATATAAATTTAAGCATTAAATGTACTACATTTCAATTTCCAAGTATGACATACAAAAATATATGGGATCCTTGCTTTGAACTTTCACATGCACGTTCCTGTGGAATCTTCCAAAATTTTATTTCAACAATAATCAAATCTGCACACAAGTAAATATTAATGACAATCATCAGATCATATGATTACACAAGTAATCAATTCCATGATTACATGACTAATTAATCTATATCAGAAAAAAAAAACTATATCTACATCGAGCGGTGGCGGTGGTGGGAGAAGGCGGAGGCGTCAAGGGAGGTGGCAGAGGCATAGGGAGGCGCTGGCGAGAAGGGGTGGCATCGGTCGTGGGAGGAGGGCGGTGGCGTCGATCGGAGGAAGAGAGAGGCGGTGCTGAGGGAGGAGGCAGAGGCCAGGGCGACGATGCCATGGGAGGAGGCAGATGCTGGGGCAGTGGAGGAGGCGGAGGTGGCTCTGGGTGCTAACCCTAGCGCAGCCGCTTCGTCTGGGTGTGAGGGGTGCGGGTGGGGAATGGGGGTGAGAGGGTTGGGGTTTGGGGTTTGGGATTTTATACCTGCTATGATTGGGGCAATTTTCTTCAACTCTAGTGGCAAAGTTGGAACCCCAACCCGCTGAAGCCATGGGAAGCTACCCCGGGCCGTCTTCCCGCTTTCGGCTTCTCCACGTTGAGGCAGTTGCAGGCTTCCAGCTTCTCACCACAGGAAGCCTGCTGTTTGGGATGTTTTTTGACTACCACAGATCCACAATCGGCTGGGAAACCATCCCAAATAGGCCCTAAATCTTCCCCACGGTCCTCCATCGGCGGTTGCGCCTCTCGTTCATGACCACCAACGAGCTCCATGCAAGGCATGCTAGCGCAATTCCTATTGCTATGTAAACGATATCAGTAGTACTCACTAACATCCCAACGACCATAACAATCTTGATGGTCACATCGTGGTCACCCGTCGACGGCTTCTCCTCGCCGGCCATGAAGGGGTCGTGGTGACCAGCTGGCGGCTTCTTCGATGTGACATAAGCCCACACCCACAACCCCGAGAAAGAACTCAAACACAACAAAAGAGCACAATGCACACCACGATAGCCACTATCGGCCCAACTACCAAAAACCTCTTGTCTGGTGAGCTATTCTCCATCTTGCCGACACCCAATGGAACAACTCAAAAGTAAAGACAGAGGGGTCCAATCTAACATTATACTCCCTTCGTTTGCGTTTACTTGACACGTTTGACCGAGACACGGATAACTAGGCAATCATTTGTTTTTATATAACATTACCAAAATACCCTCAATAGCCAATCTAATAGACCATGGGGCCACCAAATGTGTGGTAGAGGATGGAGGAAGGGGGAATAGATTAGTGAAATAGGGAAATATGCATTGGAAACCGTAAAGTACCAAGTATTTGTGAACAAATAAAGTGGTCAAAAGTGTCAAGCAAACGCAAATAGGAGGATTATATTTAGATAACTTAGTGTCAATGTTTTAATATCAATCTTATGAAATAAAATATTGGGGACACTATGATTGATATTATGGAAGAAGAGCAGGGGGTGTTAAACAGGTTCAGGCCTTCTCCGGAGAGAATAACAACCATACTCTTATGTTCTTGTATTAAATGTGTTTACAAGGAGAAAGAAGCCACCAAAACTAAGACTAATGACTTCTGTAGTTTGAAAAGTCTATTGTCCTCTCCCCCCTCTGTCCACCAGCTTTGCCCTTTATATAACTTCTAAAGGGGTGACAGTTGTTATGTACCAGGAGTAGACCTGTTCATAGGTGGGCCGACCCAGTCTGGGTCGGGCTCGGGACTTGATTTCTGGCCCGGAAGCCTGAAAAGCTTGTTGAATGTAATAATTGAAGGGATACGAGTTGCTACATGCGGATATCATGGGGATATACTCACGATCTTAGGATGATGATACAATTGGCAATGGCGTTGAAGGTTTGTCAAAACACGCGTTTTTGGTAAAGTTCTTGTGCTGTCAGGTCTCAGGTGGTCAGACCGGCCATGCCTTAGGTCAAGTGGATGGCGGTCAGACCGGCCTTTGGGCAACGGTCTAACCGGCCAAAATAGACTTTCAATTTTGGAGCTGGGCTAAAAATAGAGGGTGTAGGCAAGAGAGGGGATTCTCCTACACCTAGTCTCATAATTTTTGGAGCTTCAGGTCAAAAGTTCTATTCGTTTAAAAATTCCAGTGGGTTTTGGATTTCGAGGGAGGAAGTTTGGCTAGGTCCCAGCTAGGCGATCAGACCGGCCAACAGGTGGCGATCAGATTGGCCAGGGGGCGATCGGACCGGCCATGGGTGGCGGTCAGACCGATTTTGACTTGTTCGTCGGCCGTTTTGGCGGCGATGATTGTTTGGTTAGGTCAAGTTCATGGGTTTTAGTGCATATGTGTTGCATGATGCATGTTTTGACTAATGTGGGTCAATTTGCGAAGAACTTGTTCCCAGAAACGATTTCTTGGTCTATTGTTGTGCAGGAAGCTTGGAGGTCAACGACGGTCAACGACGAGGATGATCGAGACTATGCTTGAGAGTTGAGGTTTAGAACGATCGAGGATGCCGGGTAAAGTCAATGGACTCAAGCATGGCGCAAAATGGACAAGGATAACCGAACGGGCAGTTCGGTGCGACGAGTTGGATCAAGCGGCGCGGGGGTCGGTGCAAGTGCCATGGTGGTTTCGGTAGGAGCCGGATGGGAGAGACTTGCCGACATGAAGAGAGCCGTTGATCAACCTACACGTGGCGAAGCATGGGAGTGCTTCGTGAAGATGGGACTCGGTCTTTGGAAAAGGATCGAGAAGGGGTATTTTGGTAACTTCACCTAAATACCGCCTTAGTGACTTTTTGCTAAACCGCGGCGTAAGACGGCGCAAGGAGAAGCGGTTTAGGTCAAGAGGAAATGAAGATGACGCTTTAAAATACGTGCGTAAGTGAAACTCGTTTGTGTGTGGGCTTAACGGGTGCCCATTAGGGTTTTTTTTTCTAGAAGCTAGCCTCCACTATAAATAGAGAAAGGTGCTGGCCAGCACCTTCTCAACTCTTTCATTTTGTGAAATCCTAAGTTGTGCTTAGGAAGAAGAGAGTGGAGAGGTTAGGGTTCTAGAGAGTTGGATTGATTATGTGCTCATGTGTTCAGTTTTTGTCCTCCTGGATAGAGTGGTTGTAAACCAACATCAATTTCAAATCAATCCAAGAAAGATTTCATAAGATGAGTCTCTTTGTGTTCTTGTTCTCTATTTTGTGATTTTGGGTCTTTCTTTGATTCATTGGTTTTCCCTTGGTTTCTGGCCTAGATCTAGCTTGCTGTGACATGTGGGAATACATCTAGGATCATCTTGATCATCAATCACCCACGAGCAAGTGTTTGGATTACGTTTTGGTTTTGACTCAATTTTGAAGCAACCTTCACTAAAACGGAAAAGGTCAGAACTTTGGCAACGATCTTCACGATCGTTGATTGGAATAGGTTCTTGATATCCTAATGAAGGTATGTTTTAAGTTTCGTGAAGTTTGGAGTTACGAATCAAAAGTTAGACCAATTTATGATTTTGAGTTCGGGCTGATTTTACTGTTCATTGACCTGGAGGTCGGACTGTCATGTATCTAGAGGTCAAACCGCCCATGGTGACCAGTCAGACTGCCCCTGGTGAGAGGTCAAACCGCCCAACTCTAAAATCTTGGTAATTTAGGTCTATTTGCTTCGGGGTTTTGTTTGGGTTCAATACAAGTCTTCCATTGTGCTTGTATATTGATCTTCATAGCTTTCATAGCTATTAGAGTGAAATTAGTATTGAATCTGATCAAGGTGAAAAAGTGATCATGCTCCTATTCAACCCCCCTCTAGTCACCTTTTCGATCCAACAAGTGGTATCAGAGCCCGGTTAGTTCAATCTTGATCTTAACCGGTCACTGAACTTGGCGATGGAGAAGTACTCCACCAAGCTGCATATCTTCGATGAGTTCGACTATGCCTATTGGAAGAATCGCATGTGTGTCTTCCTTCAGAGCGAAGGACCAGCCATATGGGAGGTTATTGAGCCCGCTCATTTTGCAGGTTGCTACTGCGGCCAAGTAGCCCTCTTGGCTAACAACCATAAGGCAAAGAATCTCCTATATGCTGGGCTTGGCAGACAGGAGTATGACAAGATTTGCAATCTTGAGACCGCACACGAGATTTGGCACACCCTCGAAACCTACCATGAGGATTCGTCCCAAATAAAGCAAGTACGCTAAACAGTCTTTAAGCGTGAATACAACAAGTTTGAGATGCGTCCTGGAGAGAGCATCGATAATGTATTCAGTTGCTTTAACAAGGTGAATAATCAGATGAGAGCGGTCGACATCGAGTATTCTCAGTCTGAGAATGTCACCTACCTTTTGGTTGCAATTAACACCAAGGAGTGGGAGATGAAGGCTACTGCCATTGAGGAAAATGCCAACCTCTCTGATCTGACTTTGGAGCTGCTCTATAGCAAGCTCAAGACCCATGAGATCAAGAGAGTTGATCATCCTTAGAAGGAGAACATGGCTTTGATTGCTGACCCTCTTAGGAGAACTTCTAATGATTCTTCTGAGTCTTCCTCTGGATTTTCACTTGTCTATTTATCTGCAATCTATGAAGAGGAACTTGAGAGTATTTCTGAGGCTGAGTTAGCCCTTCTAGCAAAAAAATTCACACAGGCCTACAACAATGTGAGAAACAAGAAGAGAGGCGGCCCTGTGATATGCTATGAGTGTGGAGAGTTCTACCATATCCGAGAGAACTGCCCCAAGCTAAAAGGGAAGGGCAACTACAAGGAGGAGAAGGTAGCTTGGAGGAAGCCTCAAGGGAACAAGTCTAAGTTTGATGTTGTCAAGCTCAGGAAGGCTGCTCACCGGGTCCTTGCTGCTTTTGGAGAGCAATCCATGAGCGATGTGGACTCCGAGAGCGAGGAGGACAAGGAGGAGGAGCTCCCTCAAGACAAGAAGAAAGGGAAGGCAAAGGACTTCACCGGCATGTGCTTCATGGCCGACTCCGTCGACATCGATGAGGTACCTCCATTCTGTGATGTTCTCTCTGCTAGATGCGATACCATCTTTGAGCAACTGCTTAGTCAGGATAAGGCTTTAGAGTTCACCATGGCTAGGAATAAAGACCTAGAGTTACAAGTCGATAATCTGACATTAGAACCCGTGAATGCTAAGAGTCTTGATGCTGATGAATGTTCATCCTGCCATGCTTTACACTCTGAAATTGCTAAATTGCAAACTGCTCATGATGTTGCCTTGCACCAACTAGAAAATGCTAGGACTGAGTTAATTGAACTTAAATCTGCTCCTTGTGAAAAATACTTAGAATCTAGCAAGCTGGTTGTTTCTGATAAGGCTGAGTCTAGCTTTTGCTCTTTCTACTTAGGACGTGAACATGAAGTAAAAAGACATAATAGAAGCAGTTAGAGCTAAGTTTGTCAAGCTTAAGGACAAATTGATTCTGCCCCTTGTGCTTCATGTGGAGCCTTTAAGCTTGAAGTTGCTTTTCTTAAGGAGAAACATGCTATAGCCATTAAGGCTAAAACTTGTTAATCATGTGTTAATCTTGGAAAAGAGAATGCTTATCTTAAGGATACATTAGAAAAATTCTCTAAATGTGAGAAACAGTTAAACATGATTCTTGACAAGTCTAAAACTCCTTATAAGAAGCAAGGGTTAGGATACAACTCTGCTCAAGACAAATCCAAGCCAAATGTCATTCAAGTCTTGGAAAATGGGTTAGTTGAGTTCAAAACCCAACCTGCAAAAACCATTTCAAATCTGCAGGTTTTGCCCAACCATCTTTTGAGCCAAAAGGTGCTTCTCCCAGTGGTACCAAGTACCATTGCACCTATTGCAAGAAGGATGGGCATTTACTTGAGTTCTGCTGGTGTAGGTTGAAAAATGCGAAGAAAAATCTTGCTAGAATTTCATCTCATCAATCTAGAGCTTTTATGAGACATGGTCATTTAGAAAAGAAGAAACCTAGATTAGGATTTGTTTCACATGCTCATCATCATCATGTTCCTAGACAGGATGCTTCTCATGTTCGTGTAACCATTGCTCATAATAGAACCTCAAGTAGGATCAAGGATAGCAATTCTGCTTTGTATACTATTCACAGACGTGTGTCTCAGTACTGGGTTCCCAAGTCATGTCTAACTAACCCCAGTATTGAGACACGTCGATCTTTTGTGCCTTGATTTTCAGGATCACTGCGGAAGGGGGAAGAACACGTGGTTCGTCGACTCCGGCTGTTCACGCCACATGACCGGAAACTCAAGATGGTTCACCTCCTTCACGCGGTCGACGGGTGATGACTTCATCACCTTTGGAGATGATACACAAGGGCGGATTGAAGGAACGAGATTGATCAGGGTGAACGACAAATTCATCCTGAAAGACGTCGCTCTTGTGGACAAGCTAAGGTACAACTTGCTTTCTGTCTTACAGCTTCTTAATGATGGCTATGAGACTAGATTTTTTTTTAAAATGCCTGTCATGTGCTTGATTCAGCTGGTGAGCTTGTTTTTGGGATTTCTAGAGTTGGTAGAATTTTTGAAGCTAATTTTTCTAAATCTCTTGCTAGATCTCTCAAATGTTTGATTGGATCTTCTTCTGAGTTCTGGCTTTGGCACCGACGTTTGGGGCACATTGGTTTTGATCATCTGGCACGAGTTAGCAGCCTTGATCTCATGAGAGGTTTGCCCAAACTCAAAACCATCAAGGGTGCTGTATGTGCGCCCTGTAGGCATAGCAATCAAGTTGCCGCCTCACACCCTTCATTGACTATGGTCATGATTGACGGACCGGGACAGTTGCTTCACATGGATACTGTTGGTCCAGCTAGGGTTCAGTCAATCGGTGGCAAATGGTATATTCTTGTCATAGTCGATGATTTTTCGAGATACTCTTGGGTGTTATTTCATGCTTCGAAAGATGAAGCTTTTGATCATTTTCATGATCTTGTTCTCTGCTTGGCTTCTGAACTCCCCGGTGCCCTGAGAGTGATTCGCAGTGACAATAGCACGGAGTTCAAGAATGCCTCATTTACCTCTTTTTGTGCTGAGCGTGGTATTGAGCATCAGTTTTCTTCTCCACACATCCCTCAACAAAATGGCGTGGTGGAAAGGAAGAACAGAACCTTAGTCGAGATGGCTAGGACGATGCTAGATGAGTATAGCACTCCGAGGAGATTTTGGGCTGAAGCTATTGCTACAGCTTGCCATATTGCCAATCATGTCTTCTTGAGACCGTCTTTGGGCAAGACATCATATGAGCTTCAGTTTGGTAGAAAACCCTCTGTTTCTTATTTTCGAGTTTTTGGAGCTAAGTGTTTCATTCTCAAGACAGAAAACCTAGATAAATTTGAATCAAGAACTTCTGATGGTTTATTTCTGGGTTATCCTGCACATTCGAGGGGTTTTCGGGTTTTAATGTTGAGACTAATGTTGTCCAGGAGACATGCAATGTCACTTTTGATGAGACTAGCCCTAGTGCTAGATCAGACATTTCAGGTGATACATAGACGACGGAGAGCATTTTTGTAGAGGAAGATGATGATGAAGTCGATACTGCTCTTCCACTTTATTCTTGATGCTCTGTCCACGACTTGAACTCCTTTAACTACTTCACCTCCAATTGAGGCTCATGTTGTATCTTCTCCCCTGGGCGCTCCACTTCACATTCAAAGGCATCACCCTCCAGATCAGATTATTGGTTAACTTCATGAGCGAGTCACTCGCTCCAGGTATCATGATCCGAGTCTCTACTCTCATTCTGCATTTGTTGCTTCTTTCGAACCCCACGATATATCACATGCTTTATCTGATTCTAGCTGGGTTAATGCCATGCATAAGGAGTTAGAAAATTTTCAGAGGAACAAGGTCTAGAACCTAGTAGAGCCTCCTAGTGGTCATAATGTGATAGGAACCCGTTGGGTGTTCAAAAATAAACAAAGTGAGGATGGTTCTGTAGTTAAAAACAAGACTAGGTTGGTAGCTCAGGATTTTAGCCAAGTTGAGGGGTTAGACTGTGATGAAACCTTTGCTCCTGTTACTAGATTAGAAGCCATTCGCATTCTGCTTGCGTTTGTTGCATCCAAGGGCTTTAGGCTGCATCAGATGGATGTCAAGAGTGCATTTCTGAATGGTTACATAGAGGAGGAAGTGTATGTTAGGCAACCCCCGGGTTTTGAGAATCCCAAGCATCCACATCATGTTTTCAAGCTATCCAAAGCCTTGCATGGTCTTAAGCAAGCCCTTAGAGTATGGTATGATAGACTTAAAACCTTCCTGCTTAAGAACAATTTTGAGATGGGTAATGTAGACAATACTCTATTCGTTCTTAGGCATGGCAATGACTTCTTGCTTGTTCAGATTTATGTGGATGATATTATCTTCGGTGGTTCTTCTCATGCTCTTGTTTCCAATTTTTCTGAGATCATGTCCAGGGAATTTGAGATGAGTATGATGGGAGAGCTCAATTACTTTCTAGGGCTTCAAATCAAGCAGCGCAAGGAATGGATCTTCATCCATCAAACGAAGCACACCAAGGATTTGCTCAAGCGCTTCGAGATGGGTGACTGCAAGCCGATCGCTACTCCCATGGTGACTTTGACTATTTTGGATCCAGATGAGGAAGGAGAAGCCGTGGATCAACGCGAGTACTGCAGCATGATTGCCTCCCTCCTTTACCTAACGGCCTCAAGACCGGACATCCACTTTGTGGTCTAGCTCTGTGCGAGGTTCAGGCATATTCGAGGACTTCACATCGCCAAGCCATTAAGCGCATTTCCAGGTACCTTCACTCCACCCTCCAGTATGGCATTTGGTATTCCTACTCTTCTTCCTTATCCATTCGGGGGTTTTCTAATTCTGATTTTGCGGGCTATCGGCTAGATAGGAATAGTACCTCAGGCACTTGTCACTTCTTAGGCACTTCTCTTGTCTCTTGGTTGTCTAGGAAGCAGTCCTCTATTGCACAATCCACTACTGAAACTGAATATGTAGCTGCCGCTAGTTGCTGTAGTCAGATTTTATGGATGGTGTCTACTCTTAAGGACTTTGGGTTAACATTTGCTAGTATTCCTCTTCTCTGTGATAACACTTCTGCCATTAATATTGCTAAGAACTCAGTGCAACATTCTAGGACCAAGCACATAGACATTCGCTATCACTTCCTTAGAGACCATGTTGAGAAGGGTGATATTTTGCTACATTTTGTGGAGTCCGATGCTTAGTTAGCTGATATTCTCACAAGCCTTTAGACCCAATGAGGTTTTCCACCTTGAGAAGTGAGTTAGGGGTAATTTATCCCTATGGGTTGGTTTGAGGGGGAGTTGGTTCTTTTCTGAACTTTTCTTGTTCATCTGATCTTTTCTTGATCTTTTTCTGATCTTTTTAGGTTTTTTGAGCTTTTCTTGCATCTCATTGTTTCCTATTGCATTCATTTGAAAAACACAAAAAGATGCATTGTAATATAAGCTTTACTGCTTGTCTTTTAATTAATGAAGCTTTGCTTATTACCTTCTTGAGCTTTAGTATTTCAATTCTTGCTCAATGTCATGTCTAGTTCTTTGACTTGCTAGAATTATCATTCTTTCACATGTGTAGCTAAGTCTTTGCTAAATAAGCTAGAACTTTAAAACAACTTGAACTAAAAAATTGCAATTTGTGGATCTTTTAGCTAGTTGCGCAATTAGTGCTCCTTTTGTGACATTGGCCCTGTCAAAATTGCTTTGTTAGCTCTTGAATATAGAATTGATCATTACTTGAGCATCTTGTTCCTCTGAGAATCTAAAACTGCTCTTGTGCAAAATGAAAAATCAAACTTCAAGATTGTCATGTGGTTAAATTGTGCCAAACTACCCTCACGAGACTTGGAGATAGTTTGATGATCCAAACGATCTCATGGGGACTGCTTGTCAAAATTGACATGAACCTCAAGATTTGTTGCCCTGATTGCAGCTTAGGAAGAGTTTGTGGATGGCTCCTAGTCCAGGATCTTCTTCACTAAGATAGACCTTTAATGAACTTCTGGTTGAAGCTTAGGAAGAGTTTGTGGATGGCTCCTAGTTCAGGATCTTCTTCACTAAGATAGACCTTTTATCAACCTCAATATTCATTGCAAATGAAAACTGTTGTAAAAATTGGGTGTTTGAGATAATTTGAGCAAAATGATTCAATTCATGACATTCTTGTCTCTTAAGTGGTCATTGTTAGCTTCTTGATCTCACATTGGCATTCTGACATGGCCATTATCACTTTAGGATCCCTGTTGATGAACTTGCTAAATTTGAAGCTTTACTTAAATTGTTAAAAATTCATCGCTTTATCTTGAGCCTTCTAGCTTAGCTTTCATATATATGTTTTAACATGATCTTGCTAGCGCCTTCAGGCTTGATATGTATTGAGTAATATTAGAAATGCTAGCTTGTTCTTTTGGGTAATCTCCAAAACTTCTTGTACTCAAAAATTAAAAAATACAAAAAATGAAGCCACTCCATTGCATTTCATGCATGTTCTTTCTTATGCTTTTTCCTTATTTCTGCATTTGTCATCTCTGGACGAGAGGAAGACGTGATTCCTTGATGACTCCATTGTCAAAGTGAGGGGGAGCATTTAATTTGTATTCTTATGATCGTATTGCCTTTTCTGAACTTGAATTGCAATTCTTGGAAATCACAATGATCAAAGGACAAATAGAACAATTATTCTTTCATATGGACCTTAAGTGAGAATTTTGACTCCTTTCTGGAAATTGAAGCTTTCTTGCTTTCTTTGACTCGATCTCACTTGTCTATGCTATTCTGAAGCCAACTTGGTCATTTCCATTACTTTCTCTTGTATTTGGACCAAGTTGTGTCTTTGCATAAAAACGTGAGTATTTTCATTCTCAAACCTCAAAACTTACATTTTGGGAAATTGCCAATGTGTTCATCAAGAGAGAGATTGTGGATATCATGGGGATATGCTCACGATCTTAGGATGATGATACAATTGGCAATGGCGTTGAAGGTTTGTCGAAACACGCGTTTTCGGCAAAGTTCTTGTACTGTCAGGTCTCACGCGGTCAGACCGGCCCAGGTGTGGCGGTCAGACCGGCCATGCCTTAGGTCAAGTGGATGGCGGTCAGACCGGCCTTTGGGCAGCAGTCTGAATGGCCAAAATAGACTTTCAATTTTGGAGCTAGGCCAAAAATAGAGGGTGCAGGCAAGAGAGGGGATTCTCCTACACTTGGTCTCATAATTTTTTTAGCTTCGAGTCAAAAGTTCTATTCGTTTGAAAATTTCAGTAGGTTTTGGATTTCCATGGAGGAAATTTGGCTAAGTCCCAGCTGGACGGTCAGACCGGTTAACAGGTGGTGGTCAGACTGGCCATGGGTGGCGGTCAGACCGATTTTGACTTGTTCGTCGGCCGTTTTGGTGGCGATGATTGTTTGGTTAGGTCAATCTCATGGGTTTCAGTGCATATGTGTTGTATGATGCATGTTTTGATTAACGTGGGTTAAGTTGCGAAGAACTTGTTCCCGAAAACAATTTCTTGGTCTATTGTTGTGCAGAAAACTTGGAGGTCAACGACGGTCAACGGTGAGGATGATCGGGACTAGGCTTGAGAGCTGAGGTTCAGAACGATCGAGGATGCCGGGTGAAGTCAATGGACTCAAGCATGGCGCAAAATGGATAAGGATAACCGAACGGACAATTCAGTGCAACGAGTTGGATCAAGCAGCGCGGGGGTCGATGCAAGTGCCATGATGGTTTCGGTGGGAGCCGGATGGGAGAGACTTGCCAACATGAAGAGAGCCATTGATCAACCTACACATGGCGAAGCATGGGAGTGCTTCATGAAGATAGGACTCCGTCTTTGAAAATGATCGAGAAGGGGTATTTTGGTAACTTCACCTAAATACTGCCTTGGTAATCTTTTGCTAACCCGCGGCGTAATACGGCGCAAGGAGAAGCGGTTTAGGTCAAGAGGAGATGAAGACAACACTTTAAAATACGTGCGTAAGTGAAACTCGTTTGTGTGTAGGCTTAACGGGTGCCCATTAGGGTTTTCTTTCTAGAAGCTAGCCTCCATTATAAATAGGGGAGGGTACTAGCGAGCACCTCCTCAACCCTTTCATTTTGTGAAACCCTAAGTTGTGCTTAGGAAGAGGAGAGTTGAGAGGTTAGGGTTCTAGAGAGTTGGATTGATTATGTACTCATGTGTTGAGTCTTTATCCTCCTGGATGGAGTGACTATAAACCAACATCAATTTCAAATCAATCCAAGAAAGATTTCACAATATGAGTCTCTTTGTGTTTTTGTTCTCTATTTTGTGATTTTGGGGCTTTCTTTGATTAGTTGGTTTTCTCTTGGTTTCTGGCCTGGATCTAGCTTGCTGTGACATGTGGGAATACATCTAGGATCATCTTGATCATCAATCACCCACGAGCAAGTGTTTGGATCACGTTTTGGTTTTGACTCGGTTTTGAAGCAACCTTCACTAAAACGGAAAAAGGTCGGAACTTTGGCAACGATCTTCACTATCATTGATTGGAATAGGTTCCCAACATCCTAAATAAGGTATGTTGAAGATCGTTGATTGGAATAGGTTCCTGACATTCTAAAGAAGGTATGTTTCAAGTTTCGTGAAGTTTGGAGCTGCGAATCAAAAGTTAGACAAATTTGTGATTTTGAGTTCGGACTGATTTTACTGTTCATTGACCTGAATGTCATATCACCATGTATCTAGCGGTTAGACCGCCCATGGTGACCGATCAGGCCGCTCCTGGTGAGAGGTCAGACCGCCCAACTCTGAGTTTTTGGTAATTTAGGCCTATTTGCCTCGGGGTTTTGTTTGGGTCAATACAAGTCTTCCACTGTGCTTGTATATTGATCTTCATAGCTTTCATAGCTATTGGAGTGAAATTAGTATTGAATCTGATCAAGGTGAAAAACTGATCGTGCTCCTATTCACCCCTCCTCTAGTCGCATTTTCAGTCCAACACTACACTAGCTGATAATTCAAAAAATCTACTACATAAACTAGGAAGCCATGCAAGCAAGGGATCATAGATCATTACCACTAAATGCGCAGTGCAGTGGAAGAAGAGTTGAAGCAGCCTGATCCAATGTCGAGCGCGTCGATGTAGTGGTCGTAGTCAATTGTCCAACGTCCTCGACACCGATCGTCTCCTCTAGCAACCTATCACGTTCCTTGTGTAGGTCGTGGATCGTCCTCGATCAGCGCTGCAGCAATCGTAGCAACGCCTCTATGGTATCCACATGTCTAGGGGTGGAATGCCGTACACCGGTGTGCTAGCACCAACGAGCACGGTAGGGCCTTCGGGGAGATGGCGGCTAGGGTTTCGGTGGGGCAACTCTTACATCCCAACAACCCCATGCATCTCCTTATAAAGAGCCCATAACGGATCCTATCCGAACTCGTTTGTTCCAACCCGTTAAATGTGTGACCCTGTAGGTTCATGCATAATCGGTTGTAACTCGGAAACTCCTTTCTGACTACAAGTCATTAGTGGTTCCTAGCATGACATAACGATTTTTGAATACATATAAATATTATATCGGACGAACCTTATACAATATGATATGCGATCAAGTCCTTATCACTTACGACCAGTTCTATTTAGTCACAGCCAGTTCGTAACAACTTACGACCAGTTAGTCATCATGTGCGACAAGCTCACGACCAGTCTGTATCTCTATATGACCAATTCGTATATGATCGGACTAAACGACTTGCTTGTATATTCTCCTTTTGCCTCATGATATCTGGTTGAACTCTAGGTGAGATATATATCATCAATGGACTGTTCAATACTTTTTCGATCTAGTGATAGATAACTTCATGTGGTCGACTCTTCGACCACTAGTGGTGCGGCCATGCATTTTATTTATCCAAGCGCATCGAGGGGCCCAGAGATATCTCCCATGTTATCTCATATCCAACCAGTCATGTCTCTCCGCATGTTCATAGCATACCCGAAAGCTACCTTTATAACTACCAAGTTACGGAGTAGCGTTTGGCAACCCCTAAGTGTACTATTACACATGTAGGAAACCATGTTGATCTCAGGTATAAGGATTATACATCATCATTGCTTAAGACTAACTGATAACACATAAAATCATAATAATCTCAATAGTGTCTCAAGGTGGGTCAATCCGACACCATGTTCTCTAACATGTGTTCACATTATTGATTCGATATTCTCGTATCCATGATCGGTGAAACATGGTCATCAATCAATACATGTGCTGGTCGATAAGTTACTAGTGTCCCGACCAGTGACATTCGACTAGAGATACATTTAGAATGACATCATATAACTTAAAGAGCTTCACCAATAAGTCACGTACTTGTTAATATTTATAAATGATAATTCATCAAAGGAACATAATAATATTTATTATATAACTCATAAACATAGACGTGATACAATCATCTCTATGATTGCCTCTAGGGCATATCACCAACAACAATAATAATAAACTATTTTTATTCCCAAAAAGAATTAAATATTACTTTTTATTTGAAAAAGGTATTAAAATATTGATTTTAATTGGAAAAATGATTTTTTTCGGGTCAGGATGGGCTCGGTCTTGCTTGTTTGAGGCTAGGCTTTTCAGGCCCGGCCCAACCCGTCATTTGAACAGGTCTAACCAGGAGGCGCCTTGACGGCTGGCTGATTGCGCACGTTGGTGGTTGTTATTGTCAGAGAGACACTCCATTGCACGTTCGCCATGCAGTTACGTTAGACATAGAGAGAACTTTGTGCGGTTATGTCATAGACAAACAACACTTGTATAAATACCACACGTGAATGAGCGTAATGTACAGAGTCCCTAGTCGATTGGATCCACATGCCTGTGGGTTCTACTGACTATGGGATGGTCGTAGCGAACCTTATGATCACAAGATGGTTTTAACAGACCCTGTGACCATAGGATGACCGTAGCAGACCTTACGACCATAGGATGGTCGTAGCAGATCTTACAACCATGAATTAGTCGTAATCTTCCTCTGTCATTGTAGAATCTGACGACAATGAGTACCTCTGAAGGTAGTTAAGGATACCATTATCCATAATAATTATTACAGATAAATAATTTAATTACTTGGCGATTATTAGATCCTTGTTACTTAGGAAGAGACAATTAATTTAGTGTTATGTTAGCATTTAAAGCCACTTACCGCTTATGCTTTTGCTCGAGCTAGCCACTGGCTTCCCGAGCTACGATAAGGGTTGACGAGATAGACAAGCGGCCTATGATAATAGTCTACTCTCCGAGGAAAGGACGGAAGGCTTCGCACACAGGAGGAGAGTTTTGGGTGGAGGGGAGATCGGATCAATAGCTTTGTTTGGTTCGTAGCCACAACATACCACACATTAGTTAGGCGTGTTTGATTTTCTTAGGATGGTGTTTGGTTCATTGTCGCACTTGTGGCGTGCCACACTTTCTCAGCCTTATGTCCCTCATGTCATAGACATAAATCCTAGCCAAGTTTTGTCGCACTTATGGCTAATAAATTATTAGCAATAAAATCTATGAAGAAGTCCATTCTACCCCCCTCAAGTATCGACATGCAGACAAGTAACCCCCTGTATTAAAAAAATCGGACCTTTGACACCCCAAAGTTACAAAACCGGACAAATTACCCCCTGAAGCTGTTTCAGGCGGTGGTATTGCACACGTGGCGTCCGGTAAGCCCGGTTTTGTCACGTAGGTCGCTATGTCATCGGGTGGTTGCGCTTGTGGCGATTTGGTGGCGATGAGGTGGCGCATGAGGTGGAAGAGAAAGGGACAGAGAGGAAGAACAGAGCTAGCCAGTGGCGATGGCAAGCGGCGTTAACGGCTAGGCTGACATGACGGACACCTTCTGGTAGTTACCGACGTGCTTATCGAAGAAGCTAGTTTTGCCCTGTAGGGAGATGAGCTCCATCCAGTCAAAGGGGTTGGCGACGTTGTACATCTTCTTCTGTGCGGCGCCATGGCGGCGATCGGTGGCGAACTTCGATGTACTAGCTCATGAGGTCGCCATTCATGCCTACGGCGTGACGGGGCGCGTCGCGAGATGAACTCCTTCTCGATGTCGGCGGCGTCGGCCGACGATCTCGTGGATGCGAGCCTCGTTGAGCTTGTTGCGGAGGAGGTCGTAGAGGAGGCGAGCAAAGTCACAGTCACGAGCCCTCGTCGCAGGAGATGAGCTCGTTGGAGAAGGTGAGGCCCGGCATGAGCCCACGCATCTTGAGCTAGAAGATGGAGCAGAAGGATCCCGAGAAGAAGATCCCCTCGACGCGGGTGGACGCCGGTGAATGGAGTAGAGAGAGGGTTAGAGTGAAGGGAGTAGAGCAGGAGTGAACCTAAATGGGATGCATCAACGGCGGTGACATCATCACCCGAACCCACTCCATTCCCTTTATTCATGCATGAACATCAAGAAATAGAAGTCAGTAACGAAACCAACCTCAGTAAGCAAGTCAAGCTCACACGCTAAGGACCAAATCAGCATAAGCAGGGAATGAAGCTTTTCGGCCACTTCCCCCAAAACCAAAACCGTAGGAGAGGAGCCGAGGGCAGGGCACCGGGCTGAGGCCGCGCTACCACCGGCGACCAGGAGGCCTGAGGCGCGGGCGCGCAAGGTAGTCGGCAAGGCCGAGCCGGAGGGGAGGCCCAGGGGCGCACGGGTGCGCGTAGAAGCCAGGAGGCGAACGACGGGTGGGACGAGGAGGCAATGCCGAAAGCCGGCAACGCCATGAACCGGAGCGGTCGGGGAGGAACTGGGCGCGACTGCAGGGTGGCACGCGGGCGAAGAGCACCAAGAGGGGGAAGAAGCGCGAGCCATGGCGCGTTGGAGAGGCGGCGGCAATTGTCTTTGTGGGCGAGCCGAGCCACGGCGAGGCTGCGCTGCGGGGTAGGTCGGCAAGACCGGCGGTCAAACCAACGGCCAATGGAGGCACGGGGAGAGGAGGCGCGGCGTAGGGAGATGCGGAGGCTGCGATGGCGGTGGCCGTGATGGCGACTAGGAGGCATGGTGAGCATTGGAGCTATGGATGTGGGGAAGAAGGGACGGGGAAGGAGATGGGGAGGAGGAGGAGCAAGGAAGAGAGAGAGATCCTTGGGAGTAGTAGGGACGGAGGCGATGGTGAGAAAGGGCGTGCAAATGGCAAACGCAGGAGTGGGCAGCGGTGGATGCTTTATTGCAGGCAAGTGGGCCGGCCTTGCTTGCTCCTCATGTGCCACCTCAGTGCCACCAAATCGCCACAAGCACAACCACCCGATGACACAGCAGTCTACGTGGCGAAACCAGGCTAACCGGACGTCACGTGTGCAATACCACCGCCCGAAATAGCCTCAGGGGGTAAGCTATCCGGTTTTGCAAATTTGGGGTGGCAAAGGTCCGATTTTTTAATACAGGGGGTTACTTGTCTGCATGTCGATACTTGAGGGGGTAGAATGGACTTTTTCCTAAAATCTATAGTATGCCACACCAAACTTTTTTTTTTTGACAAAGTGAGGGTTCCAACCAAATATGCCGGACTTTGTATTTGTGCTTGTGACAAACCCTAACTCCTTGTTTGAATCTTTGCGTTTTAGAGCAAAAATATATTTTGTTAAATTCGTTTCCAGATCCCAACAACTCTATGGTGTTAACTTTGCAACCAATGACCTCATCCATCCAATGTCGAGCCAACAGCATATATCTAAGCAGGTTAGAGTTAGAACTCCTCCCACTTAAGATGTTTTTGCACCAACAAATGACAGACCCGTTTGCCCTAGACCTGTTCATGGTGGGCCGGCCCAGCGGCTAGGGGCTTTGATTTCTGACCCGAAAGCCCGAAAAAACCCGCTAAATGCAATAATAATAATAATAAACATTTTTAATTATCAAAATAAATAAATAATTATTATTTATTTAAAAACGAATTAACATAATATTTGGTATTGGGAAAAATCATTTTTTGGTCAGGCTCAGACCTTTGTCCATGCTGACACCCACAAGATCTGCCCTCGCCTCATCCGTCGGGCTTGAACCTGCCTGTTCGAGGCTAGGCTTTTCAGGCCCAGACTAAAGCCCGACCCGACCCAATGTTTAAACAACTCTATTCGCTCCTATCGTTTTAATGAAAAAAACTCCTCTGCCTCGCATGAGACCCCATTCTCCTCCGAGTTGCGTGGTTGTGCCTCCTCTCCAAATGGAGCCAGGGTTCATCTTGTCCACCAGTCTCCTCGTCGCCTTCGGTTACCGCATCTGGTTGCTGCCCCTTTCACTTGTGTGGCCGCCCCAAATGGCGTCCATGACGTAGCCCCCATCGTCTCCCCCTTTGTCCACGCTGACACCATAAGATGCGCTCGCGCTGACGCCCACGAAATCCGCGCGAGCAAACTGATCGCGTCAAATATACCGTCGACTATCTACAGTGTTTCAGGGCGTACACGAGATGAATTGCCCGAAATTCTCGATCAAACAAATGTAAAACGGAACAATTCAATAGTACGTTTGAGTCACGTACGGTAGTTCATACGTGTCGATCACAAACAAAACAACATTTTTCATGTTTTATCCATCGAAGCACTGTCGTGTCAGTGTCACCTGGCGGTCTTTGGTAGTAGTAGTACTGTTGAAATAGACCATAGACGAACCACACGTGTACTGAAAGATGATGAAGCAACACACGTACAAGCTAGAAGCAAGAAACTCACGTATGCAATTATGCTGGAGGAAACACACGCATGTGCTAAACTCCCAACGGAAGAAATGACAGAAACTCTGATTTGGTGCTGCATGCAATGTGCATGCAGCTTTTTCTTCTTTCTATTGCTTCAACTCACATTGCTTCCTGTTAACTCGTTTGCTCCTCCTTTTACACGGTTACGTGCCCTTTTTAAAGGCTCGGCTCACATTCTCGTATACGGACTCACGTCCGACTCGTATACGGCCAGGATGACGTATACAAACTCAAAACTAAACGGACTCAATGCCGGACTCGGCTTCACGTAGGAAATAGACTCGGACATGTTAAGCCTCCAACAAGGAAACTAAACTAACCAAAACAAGATTAATATAACAATCACCCCCTCAATCTTGTTTCTTCATCTTGATCACGCTGATCTTCTCTCTTATCTAAACTTCCAAGTCTTTCTCTTTTACCTGCACTCCCGTGCGCCATTCCTTCCTAGGCCAATACCGCCCCTACCGCCTGTGCTTGCTCCATCCTGAGCCATGCACAAACCAACGCTTGCCGTGCCTCGCACCTGGACTGAACTCGTCCTTCCTTGCATGCCTGCCTGGGCTGGAGCACCTGCTCCCACGACCACCTCGGTTTCATCATTACCTGAGCCTCCCGCTCTTCTCTCTTAGACCAAGTCTGTCCGCTTTTCCGCGTACATCTCAGCTGAGGCTACACCACCTCTTCCTCCTGCATCAACTTTGTGTACACCACGCCCTTTATGCGCGTGGAACTCGTCGCCCCCTGTAGCTCCCTGTACGCCTTGCTGCGCACCGTCTGGATCTCCTCATGAGACTCCGCTTGCTGCGCCTCATGCGCCAACTGCGTGCCACTCCTGGGTTCCGCCATGTCCTTGGCCGATATCTAAGTTCCACTTTGGCTCCTCCAGACTGTCCTTCACACAAACCGACTTACAAGTTTTCAGATAAATTTTGTACAACCGGTTTGTGGATCTTTTTACCTTCATCAACAAATCTTCGTTCTTGTCGTAGACACGCAAGAACTCACCCTGCAGCTCCACCCTGCACCCCCGTTCTGCCAACTGCCCGAGACTAAGTATGTTGTTGCACAAACTTGGTATAAAGTAAATATCAGGCAGCATCTTCTGATCACCGTTCTTGCATCGCAACAACATTGTACCTTTGCCTTTTATTTGTACCGTGGAGCCGTTGCCAAACTTGATTTCTCCCAAAATCTTCTTGTCGAGCTCATGGAACATGGAGCGATCTCCCGTCATATGATTGCTTG
Source organism: Phyllostachys edulis (assembly GCA_036346405.1). Lineage (NCBI taxonomy): Eukaryota > Viridiplantae > Streptophyta > Magnoliopsida > Poales > Poaceae > Phyllostachys > Phyllostachys edulis. The sequence continues at coordinate 72,600,011 of CM070548.1, read as the reverse complement.
CTCCACTGTCCAAGTACCACTCATCAGTATGATCGTGATTTCCTCCCTCCGTGCGTAGTTTAGGAAGTACGTTCTCCTCGTTCAACATCGCCATGACCGGCGCCTTGTTGACACATAAGGAGAAAAGTAGGGTAGGATCGTCGTCTTCATTTTCACAGCTTTGGATGAGGTTTACCTCCTCGTTCTTCTTCTTGTTTCGGTAATTCGAAGCATAGTGCCCATACTTGTCACAGTTGAAGCATTTTATGTGGCTGCGGCACTCCGATGCGTAGTGACCATACTTATCACATTTGAAATATTTGATATGTGACTTATCACGGGATCTGCCACCATCGCCTTGCCCAACCTTGTCTTCACGGCCACCTCTGCCAAATCATCTGCCATCGTTTCTTGTATCTCCCTTTACCAGCAACGCCTGCTCGTTATGGGACTGATACCTTTGCTCGTTACGGGATTGATACCCCTTCAGTAGCTCCTCATGCGCCTTGAGGGAACCGGTGATCTCCTCGATCTTTTTTTCCCTAGATCCGGGAAGTACATGAGCGTGGTGACGACAGGTACAAACTTTTCTGGTAGCACGCGCAGGTACTTCTTCACTGCCACATATTCCTCCATCTTGTCGCCGAGAGAGATAATCTGATTGTACAATGAAGACAGCTTACCGGCGAACTCGTCCACCGACTGGGTTTCTCCCATCTGGAGATTCTCGAACTCGGTATGCAAATTCTAGAGCCGCACCTCCTTCACACGATCAATTCCCACGTGCATCTTTTGAAGCGTCACCCACGCCTCACGTGTCGTCTCCTCGCCGATGAGCTGCCGCATCATGGAGTCTAGCACCGCCTGGTAGATGATGGCCCAAGCCGTCTGGTCTACCTTGTCGTCCACCTCCTTGTCCGTTGCCTTCGGATCGACTGCACCCCAGACTCCCTGGGTGCGCATGTTCGCCTTCATCTTCATAGCCCACACCGGATAATTGTCGGTCATCAGGACAGGATATAGGAGGGAGATCGGCCCATCCCAGGTTTTCGCCTTGTCGTCCATGATCTTCAATCACCGCCAAGATCAGAACGCTCTGATACCACTTGTTGAAATAGACCGTAGACGAACCACACGTGTACTGGAAGATGATGAAGCAACACACGTACAAGCTAGAAGCAAGAAACTCACGTATGCAATTACGCTAGGGAAAACACACGCATGTGCTAAACTCCCAACGGAAGAAACGACAGAAACTCTTATTTGGTGCCGCATGCAATGTGCATGCAGCTTTTTCTTCTTTCTATTGCTTCAACTCACATTGCTTCCTGTTAACTCGTTTGCTCCTCCTTTTACACGGTTACGTGCCCTTTTTAAAGGCTCGGTTCACATCCTCGTATACGGACTCACATCCGACTCGTATACGGCCAGGATGACGTATACAAACTCAAAACTAAACAGACTCAATGTCGGACTCGGCTTCAAGTAGGAAACAAACTCGGAGACGTTAAGCCTCCAACAAGGAAGCTAAACTAACCGAAACAAGATTAATATAACAAGTACTGTTCTGTTTCGTTCTCCAAACAAGATCCAATTCCGATGCAGGCAGGGATCAAAAGCCGGACGGGCCCCGCGGTGAGAAGCGGATGGAGTGGGCCGTCCGCCGACGCAGATCGGCACATGCTCGCGGCGGAAAAAAGGCGCTCAAACGGAGACATCCCACACGGACGTCTATCCGTGCAATATCACCTCATGGTACGTGGGGACGCTACGTTCGGGACCCACACGTCATTTGTTGCGCACAACCGGGCTGTGCGTTCGTCCTCTCCGTCCTTAAATTCCGTCCCTGGTTTTCCCGCCCACCGCGCCACCATTTTGTCCCGCACTCACGCTGGCCGGCCCTTTCTCTTTCTCATTTTTTCATCCCGGTGCCTGACGTGCCCTGCAAATTTACAAATGCACTACACATGTCCAAACGAGTGACAATGGTAACATTTATATATTTTAACTTGAACATTAACTTGATTATTTTTATTTATGACCCATTGTCTAATTCATTTTCAAATCCGACCCTTTTAGCTCGGAGTTATATTTATCCCGTGGCATGACGGTAGTGTTTGCCACACCACTGTGTTGGCGTGGTCAAAAGGATCATATTTATAAATAAATTAGATGGAGGATTATTAATAAAAATAAGTTTAAAAGCATTTATTAAGGAAATATTTTTAGAATAAGAACAAGTACCAAATTTAATTGAAAATTTATGATAGAGATGCAAATTAGCGAATCGAAACTGTTTTTTTTAACGAGTTGTGACCCAACCAAGAAAATGCTTATGATATATGAGCTCAACATTACCACAGTTCACTCCCGGTGGAAAAGGCTACTCCCCGCACGTACACATCACCTTGAAAAAACCGGATTGTCGGATCGCCTCCGGACGGGCAAGATCGTGTGGATTACGCACCCTCCGGCCCTAGCCACGTCTGTCCAATCTCGCCCGCGCGCGCCTCGCGCCCGCCCGATCCGATCATGTGCGCTTGGTGGAGAGAGCGCCACATCGTCGGGAATTCAACAACCGCTTCGATTACGCGCGCGTCTGTCAAGTAACCTACGCGTCTTCGTCCGATCTCGCTGCTTGCTTCATGCCGCCAGTCGACTTCGTGCCTCGTAGGCCTGCTCGTGTTCTCCTCGATTCTTTGTCTTTGCTCACATCGCGCGCCTTACTTCGCCGCTAAAGGGCGCGAGTGATCTTCTAGTTGTAATTGATTGCGGGTGGTAAAGTGCGATACAGAGGATTGCACAATTAATGCATACCTATTTTTGTTTGCAGTGGTTGTCTAAACTAGGGTTGTACAATCTGGTTTGCTCAATCTAGTGATAACCAAACGGGTTGTGCCAGCTGGGGCGGCTCGAAACATGACATTGTTGGTCTGGTCTAGATACGGTCTAGTCTGCACTGTTCATGGACCGGTATGGCACGAGTGTTCGTGCCGTGCCTAGGTTCGCACTTCGGCTTATCGGGCTCGCCTAGGTGCGAGCCGACATGGCAACCCGGCAGCGGAGACACCGGGGGGGGGAGGGCGAGATCTGGAGTGCAGGTTCTTCCTTTAGGTTTAGGGGTTCTGCAGCGACACATTCTCAACAAAGACCAAGTTCTAAACTATTTGGCTATCTTGATAGTGATACGGTAGATTTCAACTCAGAAGGCTTTGGAAATTTGCAATGGTGGCATACTTATAAGTTAACATATCCTGTGCTATCCATACTTACACGTGATGTGTTAACTGTCTCGACGGTTTTCTCTTAGTCTGCTTGCAGTCTTTTTAGAAGAATATTGAAGTAGAGAAGAATACGTCTCAACTGAGAAGGACTAGAAATAAGCTGATACACGGACACAACATTTTATAGAAAATTAGAGTTATCGGAGGTGTTCGAAAATCTGCACATAGACAACGACACTTAGAATATGAATGCATATAGAGCTATATGTTGTACTTGTTTTCCTTTGCCAATGTTTTCTAATGTTGAGTTTTTACTTGGTAAAGATTTTAACGAGCCAGCCATTTAAACAACAATAAAACTCTTTATTACATTTTCAATATATTTATCTAAATTTGTACAATTTTCATACGTATTTATGAATTCTATGCATTTTTAGGATGTTTTTTTGAATTTTTCAGACCAAAACAGGCCAGACATGACCCATCGAGCTAACTGTGCTCGGGTCGGCCTGACACAACCTAAGGTCAACACTTGACCCGTGGCCCGGCCTGACCCAATCGTCCATTTGACCACCATTAGCCCAGCCCGTGTCAATACGTCCGGATGCATGTGCACAATTGTCTAATGCCATAAAAAACGTTCACGTAGCATTGATCGATGAATGGGCACGGTTTGCCCAACCAGTCTGACCCAACTTTGTACCCATCCATCCCAAAAGAAGCATCGTTTCCTTTTGTTACCCTGAAAATCAAGCAAACGAAAACCACTAAATCAATCCTGTGAAAGATTCAAATGTAAAATCATTTTTTGAAAGAATACATGTAAAAATCAAATTTACAAGAAGAATTGATCCCAGAAGGGTGGGGTTGTCATTTTTAAACGAAATTCGAACAAGCAAGGCGGCCTCACTGAAAAAGTTTCAGGGGGGGTTTTCCACACACAAAAATCACCCACAAATCTTACGAGGGACGGGGAGTCCCCTTCTTCCCCAATTCACATCTCCTGTCCATTTTTGACGTCTCTACCCAACTCCAATGCCCTCCAAACCCTAGCCCCTAACCCCCCTCCCCGCTGCCATGCCAGATCTGAGTACCGTCTACCTCCCCCCCTCCCCCGAACCCTCCGTCGACGTCGCCGGGAACCTCGTCGGCGACCACGCCGGAGATGCCGCCGCCGCCTTTGACGCGGCGGCGCCAGAATTCGCCCCCGGCGGGGATGGCAGCGGCGTAGGCGGCGACGGCGCTCCCGTTCTCCCCGTGGATTGCCGGTGGAGCGGCCGCGTGCGCACCTTCGACGTCGCGGGCGCGGGCACTATCGCCGCCTTCCCCGCCGCGCGCCGGGGCGGCGGGAAGAAGTCGTCCTCTGCTCCATCGCCTTCGTCCGCGGCGACGCCGGCGCCAGCGCCGGGCCGGGCACTCGAGGAGCACGTTAAGGAGTGGGCGGAGAGGAAGGCGGCGGCAGGTGTCCCCGCGCAGCACTGCGAGCTGCCCTTCCTCACCGGCGCGCCCAAGGCGGTAAGGGTTTATGCTCCTAACGATTCGCTTCGTTACACCAATGACTGCTCCGGCCTCACTTAGAATTGCCATTTGACCGAAATGAATTGTCTCTGTGTGGGCGGGCTGAGGGAAATTGGGATATCGGAAGTGATTTAGTTTGTGCATTAGCAAACTTCGGTGCACATGTCTTCAGAACATGTATATTCGGGCAAAATGCAGCTCAGATGCCTCGATTGGTAATGCATTGTTGCAGTTAAGATCAACAAGGGAAATGCTGCAGCAGTTTGGCAACAGATGTAAACAAGTGAAGCTTTGAGTATAGAAACGTGTCATGTGTGTCCTTGTGATAGGCATATTTTACTCCCTTTCTTTTCAAATTCTTAAGACACGTTAGATAGCAATTAGCATGTCAAATTCTTAAGACACGTTCAATAATAAAATATTTTTAAATATTTAGATTGGTCACGTGAAAATAAAATTAGTATGTTTGCGCCGCGACGGCGGGAAGACGTCGTCCTCTGCTCCGCTGCACGCTCGAGGAGAATGTCAAGGAGTGGGCGGCGAGGAAGGCGTTGGCAGGTGTCCCTGCGCAGCACTGCGTGCTGCCCTTCCTCACCAGCGCGCCCAAGGCAGTAAGGGTTTTTGCTCCTAACGATTCGTTTCGTTACACCAATAACCGCTCCGGCCTTACTTACAATTGCCATTTGACCGAATGAGATGTCTCTGTATGGGTGGGCTGAGGCAAATTGGGATATTGGAAGTGATTTAGTTCTGTGCATTAGCAAACGTGGGTGTACATATCTTCAGAACATGTATATTCTGGTAAAAACGCAGCTCAGATGCCTCAATTGGTAATGCATTGCTGCAGTTAAGATCAACAAGGGAAATGCTGCAGCAGTTTTGCAACAGATGTAAACAAGTGCATTCTTAAGATGAGTTAGATGGCACGGTGCCGATTTTTTTATATCTTTGAATAATAATATATATTTAAATAATTAAATTGGCCGCATGAAAATAAAATTAGTATGTTCTTCATAAAAGATATTTTTTGTATTATTACATTTATCATTGGATGTACTGTCTCTACAGTAATCCAGTGTTTTTTTTGGGTAGGATTTTCCCATGCATCTTATGTCCCTCAATTAGACTGCTTGGTTTTTTTTTTTTGCATATTTACTTGTGTTTCACGAGGAACACGCAGAGTGAGAAACCAGTCACATTTGATGCAAAATTATGTGCTCAGCAAACCAGCAGTAGGGTCTGGGTCGGGATATATTTAAAGTTCTGAACATTTACCAAATACGTTGTTGAAGTATTCGGGACAATGTATGAGCATTGCATGGTTGTTCTTTGGTCAATGTGAGAGGTTGTTTATGCAGTTTAAATACCAAGGTTACTACCTGTGAATTGCTTGATGCTTATTTCTCAACATACAACTCATCATACTTCATACAAGCCTCTGCCTGCCTGTTAAAAGTTAAAACTGCAGCTCATTAATGCTGAAGTGATAAGTTTTCATTAATTAGATCAACATCAGGCCAGGTTTGAACTTTGATTAATTTTTAATCTGATTAGTATCTAATGCCATCTTCATTTGTGCTCAGGTTGAATGTCGTTTATGCTCTAAGATTATCTATCCTGGACAAGAAATACAATGTGCGGTTAGCCGTTGTCGAGAGATGTTCCATCTGACCTGTGCGGTGAAAGATAATGCAAACCCCACCGTTGAAAGCTTCAAGTGCCCTCAACATGTAAGTTCCAATGTTATGACTTGGAGTATGTTTTAATATAATGATATGTGCTGTTGCACATTAGGAAATACACACGATTTTCCTAAAAATATAAGTTATATAGCTCTAAACAAAGCTTCAGTTGTGAAATTTTTCGGCTTCTCTAGTTGTCATAATCAAGAGTCCCTACTCCCTATCCTATTATAATGTGCAGCCTTTTGTCCACATGGATACTTGTTGTATTCAATATACAAGTAGGCAAATATCAAATGGTTTGATCTTTGAAGACAGGGGATGCAGTGTGCATTGTAAATAGACACACTTACAGGTCATAAAAAGATGGAAATATATTTGAAATTGATAGTTTTGGGCTTTTGGCTGTCGAGGTAAAGATGTATCACTAGTTCATGACCACTACATGGCATTACTGTTTGTAAAATGAATAAGTAAAGGAAATAAGGCAGTACAAATTTATGTTGTATGTACGAAGACGGAAGATATTTTAAAAGGAGAGTCTTATTGTGGTCTCCAAAGCTTTCTAAAGGTCCTATTTGGTCCTTAAATCTAATGAGGCTCCATGCCATTGACATAGCGACATGTAGTCCTTTATGGCCTGGCCCGACATGGACATGTCATGACATGGAAGGTTATTTTTTCAACTAAGGTCAGATTTTAAGGGACCAAATAGTACATTTGGAAAATTTAGTTCCTAAAATGAAACAAAGCCCACAGTTAACTGGCCAACTATATTTTTCCCTAGTTAAAATTAGATGTTCGTGAAACTGTTATGCTTGAAAAGTTCCATTGTTAAACATGTGTATGTTTTAATTATATATTTATGTTTCACCTCTTGTCTATGATGCACCGATATGCGATACCGGTACGGTGGTACGGATACGGCGATAGCCCATTTCCCTCAAAAAACCGATACGGCGATACGGATGTATATATATATTAAAAATAGAAAATAAAATAAAATACGATACTTGATAAGTTTCAGTCAAGAATTTACCTATGCATGAGTGTTAATTTCATTGAACATAACACTGAAGAATTTATTAGCTTATCTTGTACTATGACCAACAACAGTAGTTCGAGAGTTATAGTGGATATATCAATTCATTTTTTCCCTCTTACCAATTTACTCATCTTTGTACAGGCAAGGACACTAAGCCCTCACTTGATTCTAAGCATCTCTATGTCATCCACAACTTTATCAACAGACAAAACCTAAAAAGAGTTCAAAAAACATTGTGCTGCGAACAAGATAGGGACTTCACTCCTATTGATGGTTTGAGATCGAGGAAAGGGAATGTGGAACATAATTTAGGATATAATGTTAGCAACACAAGTGTTAATCTTTATCAATATCACTCTGGAAGTAATCCTGAACATAATGATCACTCGTTTTCAATAAATTCAGGAAATCCTAAGAAAAGGCTGTCAAGTGAAACTGATTACACATATCAAAATTTGGAATCTGATGGATACTCGGTAACTCCTAATGGAGTAAGTTCTAATTATTTCGACAAACTTTGATAACACACCCTAGCTCATAATTCATGTCTGAATTTAACAATTACATGCTAAGGTTGTGGGCTAGGGTTAGAATAAGTGGGTTGGGCTTGAATTGTGGACCGTATTGAGGTATCGGGAAGTATCGTTTTTTTCTTTTTTTAAAAAACATAAATGTTTCCGATACTTTCCGATACGTATCGACGCCGTATCGGAGCCGTACCCGTATCCGATACGTATTGGGATACTGGTACGTTGTTGGTCAGGAGTATCGGTGCATTAGAGCCTCTTGTCCTACGACTAACACCGATTCTTTTACTTGATCTTGGGACACATTTGTTTAACTTTCTTTCTCTTTAATTAGGGCTGTATGGTTTGTAAGCAAAAGATGTTTTTTTGGCGTTGTGGTCGTTGTACAGTTGCAGCACATACAAAATGTGCACCATGGCCAGTAATTCATCTAAAAGATGACCAAGGAAGTGCAATCTGTTGGAGGCATCCCTCCGATTGGCTCCTTCAAAACAAGGTCTATCCTTTTTCCCTTAAGATTGATCACTTCATATTGCTATACACGAAATATATAAAAGTAGTTTACCCAGTCTAGTTTGATATTTATGGAAGAAGGAAAAATCCAATGCAAGTATTGTTAAACAGTTTTGATATTTAGGAATCTAGTTTGGCTTTTGCCTCTTGGCTGGCTTGCATTTTCAATTTTTATTTGTGCAACTACGCTGAAGCTGCAAATCTTCTAATGGATTTCAATTTTATGGAATCATTTTATTTCTTCAATTGTTTTTTGATGATTCTTGTGCCACACATGGATATCAAATTGGCGTTATAAATTTTGTCCATAATTTGGTAACATCGATTGTGAGACATGTTTTTTTATTTTAAGTTTCTTTCTTCAGGTCTTACCCTTTCTTCTGTTTTAACTCAGCTTTTCTTACTTATATAAGTTTGTTAGATCTTAGCATAAGTTGATCACACTACTAGTTGTTTCAAGAAGCGTGGTTTCTATGTTTATTGCTAGATTAAGAGTCTCTGTTGCTAGTTTTTACTCTTTAATCCATTTACAGTTTTGTTCTTCTTCTGTTCATACTTCATAGCAATGCTGGTGTTTAGTTGGGTTGCTAGCTATTCAGGATCTTGTTTCACAATCACAGTTTATGGATGCATGTGCAACACCGATATTTATGATACACCTTGCATACATGGTAGAAGTATTCATGGATGCCTATACCAAAGGAAATATTGTCAATGCTCCTCAATATCCTTTTGGTGCAATTCTGATACTTGTTATGCCCCCCCTTTTTTTGCTGATATGCCTCCAGAATTTGCTCAAACTCCATGTGATCTAGAGCAAGGATCAAAATCGATGCAGTGCAAATCCGGTTGGAGGCGGTAACGATAATCGCATGCGATTACGGAAAACCTGGGGAAAAACTAGACGAAGTTCGAAACCTGAATTTTGAATTGCGGATTTTGAAAACCGATTACCAGACAGGTTACCGCCCAAAAACCGGAAAAACCACTTGGAAAAACCAGAACTAAAACCGGAAAAAACAGAGAAAACTGGTTATGGGTAATTAGCAATTGGAATAATGCAAATATTAATTAGAAAGTGTTTAATGAAGTGCATATTTAGCTCATACAATACGTAATCTAGCATATTTATCTCATACAATACGTAATCTAGCATATTTAGCTTGTATGAAGTGCAAACCGGCCGGAACAATAATTCAAGCATATTTAGCTCATACAATAGGTAATCTAGCACAATAGGTCTGAACCAACTTAGGAAGTGCATTATGCAGTCATAAGCACAAACCTGAATCTGAATTTTTTGGCCGGTTACTGTTCATCTGGTCCCCACCGGGATTTTGATCCCTGATCTAGAGTTTGTTTATTGTTGTCCTTGTATGTCCATGAATTGATTGTGATTTTGTTTTTGTTAATAAAATCACTTCATTTTTCAATAAAAATGATTTTGATCTGTGGGTTTTGTTCTTAATAAAATCAGAACTTTCTGCCACAAGGAGCATTTTTGTTGGTTTAGTTCCAAGTAGAGAATAAGCTTGATTCATGGTTTCATGCTCACTGCTGTTTTCTCAATTACATTTTAAACAATATTGATTTCATCTCTAGATTATTGGAAGATTAATAATACCAGAATAAGTTGCCTTTTCTGTTGATGATTGGAGAACATCATCACAGATCATTCCATATACCCTTTTGTTAATATTTGTAATGGTTGAGGTGGCTGACAGGACTACTTTGTTTGATGGTGACAGAATGCTGACATGACGAACAACATAGAGGTTAGCGCTGGCATGATATAACTGCATGTTTGCTATGTTTTCTTTTATATTTGTTTCATGTAAGTTGTGTAGTCGTTAAGTTGTTTTCTTAGATAAGTCAATTTCAGCACTTTCTTATTTACATGTCTTTGGAGTGTTAATGCTTTATAAGTGTTAGCATGCTTTTTTGGTAGTCTTTTCAGAGTTATCTTAAAGCAGCAACACATTATTGTCTTCAACTCTCCGTGCATTCTAAAATAAGTGATGTTTTGGGATGTGTTTTATCACTTGTTTGCGACTTTGATCACTAATACGTGTACAGGCATTTAGAATGGACACATACTAAATTAATTGCATAATGTTAATTTTCTTTCTGTTTACTTACATATTATTACAAAAAAATTATTGGCTCAACCTGTACCTTGGAGACTGAAAAGTCCAAAACATCCTTACTTTAGAATTGGAGGGCTATTTTCCCCCTAGCAAAATTAGTTCTTAACTTCTTACTACTCCCTGAAGAGCAACAGCCATGCGATTGGAATCCATGAAGATTTATGGGGAACATATTTTGTTCATTAATGCTGTAAAGGCCCCAGAAAATAATTCAATGACATGTCTTTTTCCAATACAAGTAATATTGTCTCAAGAAGATGAAGTGTCTTGCCTATTAAATATTTATGCATGGCTACGCTAACATGCTTGTTTCATAGGATTTTTTTTGCCGGCTACCTCTTCCATATGTTAATGAGGACTTCAATATTGACTCAACCATTAGGGACTTCACTGCAATTGTGTACAAACCACCCCCCTATACACTTATCAGGCGCAGTATCCTAAAGTAATACTGTGAAATAAAGCTTTCTGGAGCTATTTAATTTACTTTGTCATTCTGAAATGAACTTCTTGTTTGCCCGCCTTCATCTCTACATGCCATCTTTGTTTTCTTAATTTTTAAAAAGATGTATATTTAATCAAGAAGAAACGTGCTGATTCTCGTGCGGAGGCTGGCTGCACAAATTGCAGTGCCGATTCTACTTGCAAAGATGATTGTGAATGCAGGTATTCTTCTTACTCTGTTGCTGAATTTCAAAGTCATAAGAAAATTTTCAAGAAACTCCCTCGCAAATGTTTCATTGTGTTCTAACTAAAGATGTAACCAAACATACTATTCTAGCAAAAGAGCAATGATAAGTATGGGTTATCTCTTGTGGGAATGTTTTGATGCTCAACTATTGTATTGCCGATTTTAACTACTATAAAATGTCTTTTTTTCTTTTGAATTACATTTACATTATTTAGGTATAAAGCTTATCATTTGCTATAATTTTCATATAAATCCATATTTCTATCACTTTAAATCAATTTTCTGTCAACTATACAGTTTGGTACTTTATGTTTTGATGGTATTATTAACATACTCCCTCCAGTCACAAAAGAATGTTGTTTTGGAGTACGTGCAGTCAAACTTCCTAAACTTTGGCTATCGATATCTTTTTCAACATTTGGATTGAACACATGAATATGACACGTATAGATTTGTCTCGAAAAGAACTTTCATACTATTATAATTTTATTTGGTTTTCTAAATATATTATAATAGAAATTAGTGGTCAAAGTCACGTTTTGGGGACCGTGTCTGTTGTAACCGGCTTCGGTAGTCGAAGGATAACGGGGATAGAAGAGAGAAATTAGATGGACAGGGAGTAGCAATCTAAAGACAGGAGATTTATTTCTTGCTTGAGTTCAATGGGGTTACATTGCATCCTTATATAGTGGATGCTGGACTTTAGCAGATGCAAACTCTAGCACGTTCCTTTCCTAATACGAATCATCTTCCTAATTCCTAAGAGTCCTGAAGGGAATTAACTAGTAACCTACCATATCTAAAAGGGATATCTTAACTTATCTCTAATAGCTAACATTGGAAACTAATACGTTCTCGGAAGGAGAACCAAACTCTAATCTATTCTCTTAAGGAGAAGCTAGCTAATCTATTCTTCCTTTGTTTGCAAGTAGTCCGATTCTTGTTCAGTAATTGCTACGATTGTCCGAACCCAAGTCTAGTCCTGCATCTTGTTCATAATCGCTCTGATGCGAATCTAAGTCTTGCACGCTTCTTTGAAACCGAGTTGATTTCCTCTCCTGTTGCTAGGGCCTTTTGTCCACAACATTGCACCCTTCCTGGACAAGCAGCTTGTCCTCAAGCTGCAAGGTGGTGGCCACGGCTGCAATCCTTCGTAGCCCCACGTCGATGATATGTCTTGACGCTGACGATGCGTCACGTTAGAGCACAACATGTCCTTGCGGACCATTGCTTCCTCATATAGGTGTGACAATAGCCACAAGAACCTGCTTTTAGCATCACAAAGAACCTCCAGTGGAACATGCAACTTGATCCTTGACATGTCTATGATGTGCTCCTCTTGCAAACCTCGTGACTTGATCCTTGACACCCGTTCGTCCTGGCTCCCATGCAAACTCCACGAACTCTCTTGGCTTGTTTGGATCACATGCATACACGTTTCCATGCATGCCACCTTGCTGCACCTTATGCATGCATGGCAGATCACATGCAATTGCCTGGCTTCATGCGCATGCACTACAACCGCTTCCCCAAACAAAGGTCGCCACCGTGTCTTGTTGCGCCGCCACAATGACCTCGTGACGCTTCTCCGCCGAAATAATCTTGGTTGGCATCGAAGCATTCTTTGCCCCTGGGTGTGCCGCTGTTGCAGCCGGATTTGCCGCCTCCGCCGCGGAAGGAACCACCATCGCCTTTGCGGATCTGCGCCTCTTGCTCTTCCTTCACGCGGCCGTCACATCTGATGCACCAATATAGCTCTTGGGAGCGGCAGCCAAATCCGCTTCTCCAGCGATGCCACTTCGTCGCGGACCGGCCTTGAAGATGTCATGTCGGCGCGCTTGAAGATGCAACGTTGCCCTCTCGTATGAAGGAAGCGGCGATAGCGGCGTCGATGTCGTGGGCACGGCCACCGTTGTCTCTACCACTTGCGTCTCTGGTTGTTATTCTTGGCGAGGCGTTGTCTCCTTCGGTGGACTTGCGAACGCCTCTCGTGACGTTGTTGGTGCAGTATCAAGTGACCCAAGGATGCAATCTAGTTTGGCGTTGATATTCTTCAGCATCATTAGTATGTATGCCTTGTCTTCCTTGCTGCCGACCATCTCGATCGTGGTGGGCGGTCCAAGATCGATCGCTCGATACCAAATGTTGTAACCGGCTTCGGTAGTCGAAGGATAACGGGGATAGAAGAGAAATTAGATGGACGGGGAGTAGCAATCAAGACAGAGATTTATTTCTTGCTTGAGTTCAATGGGGTTACATTGCATCCTTATATAGTGGATGCTGGACTTTAGCAGATGCAAACTCTAGCACGTTCCTTTCCTAATACGAATCATTTTCCTAATTCCTAAGAGTCCTGAAGGGAATTAACTAGTAACCTACCATATCCAAAAGGGATATCTTAACTTATATCTAATAGCTAACATTGGAAACTAATACGTTCTCGGAAGGAGAACCAAACTCTAATCTATTCTCTTAAGGAGAAGCTAGCTTATCTATTCTTCCTTTGCTGCAAGTAGTCCGGTTATTGTTCCCGTAATTGCTACAGTGTCCGAACCCAAGTCTAGTCCGGTTACTGTTCCCGTAATCGCTACAGTGCCCGAATCTAAGTCTTGCACGACTGCTGAAACCGAGTTGATTTCCTCTCCTGTTGCTAGGGCCTTTTGTCCACAACAGTGTCGATATCGAAAACGACATTATTTTGTGACTGGAGGGAGTAATGAAATGTTCAGTGTCTTTAAAACATAGCAGTTTGGAGCATATTCGGTTTCATATGTCAAGGGCCTTTCTGCAGTAACACCTCATTAGATGTGGAAATGGTCAAACAAATTATTAATTATTTTAAAATTCTCTGACTTTCATAAGTTCAAACATTTGATTATCTATTTTTCTACAAATACTGTTTTCCACACCATCTTCTACTTTAGCAAATGGAGTGGCATAACAGCTTTGCTTGTTTTTTATTTGAACAGTACTGCTGGACTGCTGGTACATGTGCATATTACAAATATTTGCTGAATAAGTTAGCTTGATTGCGCACTGAAAGTTCTGTACAATGTAGAAATTTAGTCTAGCAACCAGACTTTTATTTACTTTCTTCCCACATGGACATGGGTATTTAAATTTGGCTGCGATTTTATCAGGGGTCTTTCTATGAGTTGTTCCAAGAATTGCCACTGCTCAGATCTGTGTACCAACAAGCCATTCCGCAAGGATAAGAAAATTAAAATTGTCAAGGTAATTCTCTCTTTGCAAATGATGTTCCTAATTGTTTTTTAAAGTTCAGTTACCAATTTATTCGCTCCTACTTGTCTAATTCTTTCAGCACATAAATGAAGTTGAATATTTTTGTTTTAATTATTTGTCAAATTCCTCTTTTTTTGCCCTTCAAGAGTTTGTGCGTTATCAAAGAGTTGTACTACCGTAAAACAACTAGTTTAAGGGTTGTATGAATTTAAGTTTTACCTAAACATGGGCGTGCGTGTTAGACATCTGAGTAATACTTACAAAAGCACCTGACATAATTGTTAACAATGCAATATATACGCTCTTAGCCCCTCTACTTTCCTCGATGGCTGCCAATGTACCCAAACCCACAAATCCCCTTTCTTTTATTGTTGGATGCAAAATGACATGTGGCAATGATATGTGTTGTGTTTTGTCTAAGAATTAGTTGTTGTGGTTGTTAGATTTTGGGAGAGAAGAGAGGAATGGTGGCTGAATAGTTAGTTGTATTGCAAGAGCCTAAGGGGCAATATATAGTATACAAGAGAGAAACTCTAGACTAGACTACAATAACATAACTACCGCTAACACTTACATGACTATTACACTTCTACCACACACATTACACTACTACCCTTAACACCCCCACTCAAACTCAATGCATATTCAATATCATTGAGTTTGAAGAGGACAACACTAAAATAAAAGATAAATCCAAAGTCCGAGCTTTAAGATGTCGTAGAAGCATGCAACTCTTGAAACCGATAGGAGTTGAGAGATATGTCAAATCAAGCTGACGAAGAGAGAGATAGAGATGAAGATGACGGACCAGATCCGCCTGGTCCGCCCACCCAAGAAGTGGGGTGATGGTGTCAAATCTGGCGCCCGACGAAGGTAAAGACGACGGACCAGATATGCCCACCCAAGAAGCTAGGTGACGGTGTCGAATTTGGCGCCCGACGAAAACAAAGACGAAGAGACAGTTGACGACCACGACAAAGAAGACCGTTGGTCAAGAGTCGCAATGATGCGAAGATGTGTAGCAAGATGGCTAGAAGAAGACCAAGAGGGCAAAGTCGTATCAACAATGATGATGGGGGTGACTGCACTTGATCCAATGGACGGACCGCGACAACCGAAAAGGAAGAAGCAATCGGCTGGTCGACAAAGGATATGATGGACAGACACGACTTTGATGAACTCAGAGAGATGAAGCGGACTTGGATGGACTCGATGGAAGTCAAAGGAAAATAGACTCCAAATAGCAGTAGCACAGAAGCACCACATGCAGCCCAAATAGCTCAAGCAACTCACATGTGGCAAGTGCACACACCAACAGCAGCAGTACTGCAATGCAAGAAGGGAGCAGATCAGAGTCAAGCTTCGGTTGAGGAAGAGGTCGCTGCTCAGGTTGCCGTTGGTGAAGAGGTCATCACCATCGATGAAGAAGGCCACGGTGGCGAAGACGAACCCAACAGTGAGAAGGAAGGCTTGCGACGACGATGAACCGTAGGCCAAAGGCAACCGGGTTTGGTCCGCCAGATCCCGTTGCCCACCGCCCTGCCGACGGACTGATCGAGTTGAAGAAGAGCCCGAAGCAGAAGCAGAGCACGAGCAAGTTGGAGCGGAGGAGCTGAGAACCAGGTAACGACATCCCAGGGTAGAGAAGTCTCGCGCGGCGGCGCCTTTAGCGATGTTGACAAGTCGACGGCGACGGATGGAGCTCGTGGTAGGTCGTCGTGCTCCGTTGCGTGCTTCCTACTCTGCTCCCCGCCACCCCCGAGATGAATTGAAGTCGACGACAGATGGCAACGGTGGTAGAGCCCGAGATCGAGGAAGACAACGGCCGGTGGTGACGGAGATCGAGCCGACGAGGATCGAGCTTGATTCGCCGTTGGCGACGAAGTGAAGGCCTGGATCTGACGGAGATTGTTGCTATTGCTGCCGGTGACGAAGAAGACAACACCGTCGGTGACGAAGATGATGTCTGCACGATGGTGGCGACGAATCGAGCTTGGATGAGCAGTGGGGCGCAGATTCGGCAACGGTGTGCTCGAACAAGGCCAGAGATGAGGTTGGCGACGACAACCAGCTTCAGATCCGATCGGTGATGGTGAAGACGAGCTCGGCCAGCTCCAGATCCGAGGAAGGTCGACGCCTGAGGAGTGGCGAAGCTAGCAGAGCAACCGGGGGCGGCAAATCTCGATCCAAAGCAGAGGCGCTTGGGTAGTCGGCGGTGGAGCTAGACGTGAGGGGGAGGGAGCCACGTGGAGCTCGATTTGGATCGGGGTCAAGCTCGAGGAAATGACGATGAGGCCGCCAGCGACCTGACAAGCCGATCCGGCCAGGGCCGAGCTCGGCGGTGCCCCATAGCCCGATGCAAGAGCTTGAGGACGACTTAGACGAGGAGAGCTTGGAGGCGTGCAACATAGGCGCGAAGGTGGCCTCGGAGAGAGGGAGTCCGATCGAGCAGCTCTGTCCACGGGCGGCAGTTCACGAGCGAGTGCCACGCCATGTCAGAGAGCCGAAAGGCTGGCGTGGCGGGCGACGCGTTGGAGAGGCTGATGTCGGAGGATGGCGCGGAGCCGCCACCGCCTGCGACAGGGTTGGTCACGGGGAGCAAGGGTGGCGGCATTGGTGCCAAGAAGAGAGTGAGAGACCCGAACGTGGAAAGCTTGTTTAATGAAGAGGATGAAGTTGCTGCTGCTTGAAGAGGATTACAACTAAGTGCTTGAAGACTACAACTAAATGCGTGAAGAAGAGGTGGTTAACCCTGGGAGTGGAGATTGCTCCTCCCGGGGGCAGCGGTAGTGGAAGAGGATGGAGGCTAGGCTATTGATATAGGCTCTGATACCATGTTAGATTTTGGGAGATAAGAGAGGAATGGGGACTCAATAGTTAGTTGTATTGCAAGAGCCCAAGAGACAATATATAGTGTACAAGAGAGAAACCCTAGACTAGATTATAATTACATCTACCCCTAACACCTACATGACTATTACAAGTTCTACCACACACATTACACTGCTACCCTTAACAGCGGTATTCATGCTTACTAAAAGATGGTGTTAATTTTCCTTCTTTGACTATAATCATAGCAACATTTCCCCTTTACAGACAAAACGCTGTGGATGGGGTGCTGTTGCATTGGAGCGGTTGGAGAAAGGTGATTTTATAATTGAGTATGTTGGCGAAGGTACAAGTTATTCTGCCATGTTAAACCTTTCTCTAACAAAAATAGCAGATTATATTTGTTAGATGACTATTCGCGTACCATATGCAGTGGTGGAGTTACATTTTTGCTCTTGCTCTCATTTGTCATTTAATCTGGCTTAAATTCACCAAATTTCGCTTATGCTTCTTATTGCCGAATAAATCGTAACTTATCATTTATGATTACTCAACTCTAGTGATGTATTGCAAGAGCCCAAAGAACGTATATAATATAAGGGACACGACTCTAGGGCCTAGACCGCCACTGCAATACTACAAATTCCCTTCACACACACAAACTAGTACACTACTACCCTTAACAATAATTACTACGCTTAATAGTAGGATGAGTCTAGTAAAGCTCAGTCTAGTAAAGCTCATAAAAAATCTATGGCCTATCATCATCCAACTTCTGTCTACTTTTAAATATTTCACCATGATAAATCTTGCAACTTACGTTGTCCAAGTTTCAGTCTGCTATTGAAGGTAACACATGGGTATCATGGATAATCTGAACAGGCCTGTTGCTCAATGCATTAGTCCAACTGAAAAGCAGCATTGTTTTGATGAAAATATCTTCAGTTAGTCTGATAATTGGAGAATGATAGCAATTTTGTTTTTGATTATAGTCTGAAAAAGTACCATTGTTCCCATATATCTTTGAGGTTGCATTGTTTCTTCTATTATGCCACTTTCCGTTTGTAATTGAGCGATATCTTTATGCGATCAAATGGTCCCGTTCATATCAATTAATAAATTAGTTAACTAAATTTGTGTGGTTTTACTTCCGAGTTATCTTTGCAAATCTAATTGTGATGACTTAATGTTGTCTTCATGTATTTTTCTTTTTATAAACCTTCTTTCAGTCATCAATGATGCAACGTGTGAACAGCGGCTTTGGGACATGAAACGGCGCGGTGAAAAAAAATTCTACATGTGTGAAATCAGCAAAGATTTTACAATAGATGCAACATTTAAAGGAAACACTTCACGTTTTCTAAACCACAGTTGTGATCCCAACTGTAAATTAGAAAAATGGTAATATTTTGTTTTTGGAACAGAAAATATGTTGTATTCGGTGTTGAACTTTGTTTTAAATGATGCATTTTCCTGAATTGTCTATATGGCTTTATCAGGCAAGTTGATGGTGAGACAAGAGTCGGTGTTTTCGCCTCTCGTTTCATTGAAATTGGAGAGCCCCTAACTTATGACTACAGGTATTTTCAAACAACAATTTTTCCATTTCTAAAGAGTACATGGTAACCAAACTAGCATTTGAGCACTCATACAGTTTTTGTGTGGCCAACAACCTGCCCATTTAAGTTTTTGGGGTCTTAGGTCACTTGCCTCCAAGGATAAAAAATCGGATCTCAGTAATTTACCGGAGCTAAGCCGGTAGCCCATTTAATTTGTTTTTACATATTTCTCCACAAAGTATTGTGTCTGTTTGGTCTTCTATAATCATTCGCATCAAGATTTCATCAAAACTAGTATGAAATCACCTTTTACCGGCCAGTATGGTATCTACTAGTCCTAGCTGGTAGGACCGGTTACCGGCGATAACCTGTCAATTATTGCAGATTTTTTTAATCCCTGCCCTCTTCGGATGGTGAATTTCCAGAGCACACTTCTGTAGCAGAAGTACGATGCCATTTAAGTTTTTGGGGTGTTAGGTCACTTGCCTCAGATGGTGAATTTCCAGAGCATACTTCTGTAGCAGAAGCACAATGATATCTTTTTTTTTAATTAATTTTCTTGAGCTTCTTTCGTCACATAATTTGCATGCTTTATTAGGCTCCCATTTGAAAATGATCAAGCCCTGTAAACTGATAATCCAGGGTAGGGGGTTAAACTTCTCTTCAATGCAAACTGCTAAAGTCCATTTGGTGCAACTAAAAGCTTGTGGTAGCTTTAGTCTCAACCATATACAGCATACTTCGA
The DNA here is from genome assembly GCA_036346405.1 of Phyllostachys edulis. NCBI lineage: Eukaryota > Viridiplantae > Streptophyta > Magnoliopsida > Poales > Poaceae > Phyllostachys > Phyllostachys edulis. The sequence goes on along the minus strand of CM070548.1, from coordinate 72,580,309 downwards.
AAAGGACAACTGCATAATGCTTCTAGATGTTCTTACCATTTAATTGAACAATTACTGTTTGCTTGATGTGGAATGTATAAGAAAATTTTAGGGGAAAACTTGTAATTAATAGACTTTCATGCTTTTCTGAAACCAAGGCAATAGTTCAGTTAGTTCCTGATTGCAGCACTTTTTTTTTGCTGGTTTTGATAGATTAAGATGTTATTCAGGGATGATACAGTACTTTAATAGGATCTAAAATATGCTAACCAGAGGAGCGTATCAAGTGAGAATTATTCCACTTTACATCCACGCCTTTTCATCTTCCAACGAACTGAGCAATTAGTCATATTTGCTATGAGTAACAGTAATCTGCTTGGTTCTTGCAGGTTTGTGCATTTTGGAGAGAAGGTCAAGTGCTATTGCGGGGCAAACAACTGCCAAGGATACCTGGGCAGCCAAATAAAGAATCCAACGCTTGCTCTTGCAGCTGCAGCACCGGAGGGCCAGTTGCATAGATCTTTGCCCACACAACAGGGCAGCTCTGCTCCAAGATTCAAACCAATGACTCATTTGTTACCCTGGACCAACTGTATAGAGGTTCCTTTTAACTTGAGAAGCAAAAGGAAAATAAACCGGTTATGCTGGGGACGCAAACGGAAGAGAACCTCCCTTGCAGGCCCATCTTCAACAAGCATGCATACCTCGGTAACTGATGCTGCTGCATCCCTTCCATAGAGCTTTCGGCTCAAAGTGGTGAGAGCCAAAGTCGCCGGCTTATTCTGTACAACGTATCGTGGTACGTTACTACATGAGTTGAGTTGATTTGAAACGATTCTTTCACATTGTTCACCCAGCCCAGCTTTTTCGCTGCTGTAATCCGTAACATTGTTCATTTCATCACATAGGCAATTCAGTCGATTTATAGCTGAAGTTTAACTAGTGCTCTTGTTATCTCGTGTAATCAATCTCGAGATACAGGAATCTGCTGGCCTTTCCATAATTCCATTGAGGTGGGGACCCGGGGTTATTGCCTCGGGCATCTCCTCTTCCCATTGTTCCCATTTTCACGTCCTGGTTCCAAAACAGGGCATTATGTTGCACTTTTCCACATTTTTGCTAATGTCGAACTGCCGACAACACGGACAGGTGCGACTTGTAGCCGACCGGAGCACGTTCGGCCGTTGGGGTGGAAAGCCGGACAAGCGACCACGCGGTGGCTGCAGGAAAGAAGTAGCCGCGTACGCGTCGCCGGTCGACCGCGTAGTATCGTTCGCAAGTTGCACCGGGTTAAAAATGTCTGACTAGCAAGTAGGTATAGCCGTGTAGTTATAGAAGTACATCGTGTACGTGACTGAAAAAAGAGAGGGTATACCGTGTACATGTCTTAAAGCCGCGTTAAACTGGACGTATCGTTCACTTCTTGGAACTTGAAATAGATGCTATCCCTACCAAATCAACAATAGAACCAGCGCAAACCAATCGACCATTTGTACGAAAGTAGCAACCGGAGGTCCAGGTTTGATCTGTACGATGATACGTATAGCTAGTTAGCTACCATTCATGATCCTAATAACAACAAAAACCTTTGGATCGCGAAAAATAATTGCAAATCTCGGTACCAGCAGCAACCAGTAACCATGCAGAGTGCCTATCTCAATCGAATCAGATTCCCATGGAATTCGAACGAGCGGCCACGAGGCGATGAAGTGTTTGTGCTTGCTCCCAACGACCACCAGTCACCACCAGCCATGGCTGAGCTTCCAATTCCAAGACGTCAGGTACATGATAAAGTACTTTGACAAAGCTATCCATCCATGTGTTCTTTTCATATTGAGAGATTTGAGAACAAGCCTATACCAATCAGTCAGAAGACTCAGATCCACCCAGCACAAATAGGTTTGGTGGAACGAGCATCTTCGGATGAAAATATTGACATCAAGAAGAGGCAAGTGATGATGTACCTCCCTCTACCACTCAACCCCAACAACTAACAACGGAGAAGGGCCAAGAATAATACGTAATAAGACTTCCTTATATTCATAAATCATACGTTCTTGCCATCAACTATACATAAAATTGCTCATTATGGCAGACAAAGCTCACCACCTAGAACATTTTAACCAGAATATCCATGCGCTCACTGTGGCAGACATAGCTGGCCACCTAGAGCGATTTTATTCAAAATACGCATGAGCTGTAACACAATAATAATCTGGCTGGCTGGCTGCTTCACAAGGTAAACCAAAAGAAAGGGCTCTAAAACAGAATAGAGCCTCCAATTTCTTCTTCTCTTCTATCTTCAGTAAGCACACCATCATCAGAAGCACCTCATCTTCTTACCCTCTTTCTCAATGTTCTCCTCCACAGCATCCTCTTCCCTGGGAAGAAGTGTCTCAACTTTACCTTCCTTCGAGCCATCCTCCACATAGTCACCAACCAAGCGATGCAGGACAGTTCGTGGTGACCCAGAGGCGACTTCGCCGGTAGCAGTGAAGCTCTGGTAAATGAGCAAGCCCCCGGAAGGCAGCTCCTGCTCAACCATGTTGCTGCACGCATAGGCCCCAACATCCAGTTCCTTCCCCCACGTCCCAGCATGGCCGCGCCCACCAGTTATAGTCACAGCAACAGAGAACTCGGACGGGCCAAAGCAACTCAGCACCCTCTCAACCAGGTCACCGTAGGCAATGGAGGCAGGGTTGAAGCCCATGACCTCATAACTGGCATAGCTGAAGCCATCCTCGGGTGTCACATGAATGGTTGAGAAAGCAGGGTCATGGATGGCATTCATGGAGTAGCCGCAGGGCTCGAAATCGAAGTCACAGATTTCCATCTCGGGGATTATGTCAGAGATACCCGAGAGCTTGGTCATCTCCTCAGCGCACGATGTGTGGCCATCAGCAGAGGTCTTGAAGAAGACGGATGCTTTCTTCTTGTCCAGCCCAGTCATGCACATCTCAAGAGTGACCACAGGCTTCTCAGGGTGCTGGGTGGCATAGTAGACGTGCCACTTCTGCCCAGGCTTTGCAGGATCGCCCATCACATAGGCATTGCCACCAGACTTGAGGCTGCCAAAGTAGTGGTTTAGGAAGGCAACCTCCTCAGAGAAGTTCTTGTGCGGAGAGGGCTGTGCTTCAGGGAATATGAATGTCCCACGGGAGTACTTCACAGCAGCAAGCGGTAGCGACAGATCCTCGGCAAGCTCAAGAATCCTTGGAATGGCGAGCAGGAGCTTGGTGGTCCCACAGGTCTTGATCACAATCTTGTATGGATACACAAAGAGGCTCGACTCAGACAGGACGTACGAGTCAAAGTCCTTGTTGGAGAGCTCAGACACGATGGTGCACCTCGCAAGATCAAGAACAGAGTCAATCTGGGCACGCGAGAGAACGCGCAATCCCCTGCCGTCGGGGTCAGCAAAGACAGGAGCCTCGGAGAAGGTGATCTCGAGGCGCTTCTCGTACCCCTCGAACCCGATCGCAGAGACCTGGGGAGGGTCAGCAATTGACAGGACGGCCATTGTTTCGGAATGTGATGCCAAGTGGTGGAGGGAGGAAGACTTGTGATCTTGCCGGTCACCGGAAAGCAGCTAGCCAGAGAGATTTTGGGAAAGCTCAGAATGGAAATGCGAAGGGAAATCTAAGCTACTAGGACGGGGCAGACGAGAGGGATATCAGGATGGCTTCCTCGCGCACTGCAAGAGACGAAACAATTGACAATGTGAGCAGCCAATCATCAACAAGAATCGCAAAGACAAAAAGGAGATCAATTGATCCGATACACACGTTGGAGTAGGCAGCGTTGAACTTCTTGATGCCGCCAGCAGGTCGGAGCTCCTCAATGCTGTAGCCGAGGGGAGCTTCGTACATCAGGGAGGAACGACTACTGGTAGACTTCTTTTTGCCACCCTTGGACTCCATTAGTACATCAAATTCTGCACTGCAGAGAACAACCAAAGCACTGATGAGAAACCGACGAGCTATGCAACAGATTGTTGGATCAAAATCTTCATCTTCTGAAGATTTATTCATGTTTCATCACCCACATAAACTGGAGGAATATTTCACCAACTCTATTGGATTAGTTGCTCTAATATTAGACTTAGTTGAAGACTATTCCAATTGGGATTGGGAGCATAACAAAAGTGACGAAATTATAAGTTACACGGATAAAAAAACAAGATATCAAGCACTATGGTACGAAGGGGGCCTATTGAGGCAAAATCTACCATAAATTTATGAACAGCATCATAAAGTAACATAGATAAATTAGGAGTTTCGAACTCCCTTGCATAATTTAGAAGGTTGGACAAATTACAGATATTCTGTTCGATTTTTTTGGCATGAATTCTTGGTAAAATTTAGTCCCCCTCTATCACGACAACCAGAATGAAACATAATTCCCATCATCGATTTCTCCAGCAGGTATAGAAACCACTATCATCGAAGATAAGATCGCACAAAAATTATATAGAACACCAAGAACCGATCGGGAGAGAGAGATCTTACAATTCCACCGTGGAATCCTATGAACTCGCAAACCCGGGCGCACGCGACGAATCTGCTCCTCGTCACAGATCACGAACAAGGAAAAAAAATCTCTCCCTCCGAAAAAGCAGGGCTTCTTGGGTTCTCACACCGAGGAGATGGGGATGGAATCGAATTTCTAAACAACCAAACGATGAGAGGCTCCGAGATGGGAAGGGATGGACGGACTTGGCGACCAATTTATCGCGCCCTTATCGGATCCGGGTCGTGCGGGGAGGAATCGGTCCACTGGACCATACGGTCTTCGGGGCCCACCTCGGGGGTACAGGGATACGGTGGACCGCGTCCACGGAGCGTTTTGGTTTATCAGGTCCGCTGTTTGTTGCCGACCTTCCCGTGCTGGCGCGCGCTCGGCACCTCGTAGCTTGCAAAGTGTCGGGAGGTTTGGAACCTGGCACTCGCCCGATGCGTGGAGGTGGCTGTGGCTCCCCGGTCTCCACGTGTGTGGGGCGGTGTGGTGCTTCGCTTGTGCCGTCGTACAATCGCTAAGACTGCTTTTAATTGATAGCATCTTAGTGTAGTTTCTTTAGTGCATGAAAAGTGTTAGGATACTATCTTTTTAATGTATAGTTTTTTATGGTGTAGTATTTTAGGCTGTTTCATTTAATACATGCATGATCTTTACTAGTATTTGAGCATTGTGACCTATTTGTGGCATATACTAAATCAATGCATGCATGATCTTCCCAATGCACGGGATCGATCACAATAAATTTTATGTATTGGATTTCGAGACTGAACCGGTATCCAGATTAGATATTAGAGTACCATCTCTCTTCATTAACTATGGTGCCACATCATCATTTTATCTACATGACAGGTTTAAGATATCAGCCAGGGTAGAGCACTGCGAGTAGCCTAAGGGTATCTCCAATAGTGATATGTAAGCCGTCGGTTAGTCCTTCCATATCAGTAAAATCTTAGGTAGAAGAGAGAAGCATAAGAGAGAATGGAAGCTGTCTCTTCCTCAAACAACTAACTCTACATACGAACAAGACAAAACAACCAGTGCATGTGAGAGAGGGGTAAAGGAGTGTGAATATTATAAGTATGGCACGAAAGTTAGAGACAACTTGCTAGAAACAGCTTATTGAAGGTGTTGTCTCTAAATATGTCTTTCAGTGACGTTGTGTTGATATAATAAAATTAGAAACGGTACTATTGGAGATGCCCTAAGACGTGTGCTAAACGATGTGCCTATACTGATCTTTTGAAAGGAGTTTCCGTTTTGTATGGAAAAGTGGCTTTGTTTTCTTTGACTTGTCACCAGTCAAGGACGACACTTAAGTCTAAACAGTTTGTTTTATTTGACTTGTCACGTAAGGCAAAGAGCACTGTGAGGCTAGAATCACTTGCCTCTCAGGGTATACAAAAGTAAAAAAAACACAATGGGGAATCATGTCTTTTAGAAACGAACTAGGTCGGAAAACGCGCTTCGCTGCGTTGGTAGAGCCGATCTTGATAGTATTCTAAAACCGTTGAATTTTTTTTGGCGATGGTACGATGATTTAGCATGTGAGAATCTGTAATCTCTAAACATATGCGGGCGTAGATCTAGCAAGTTATTCAGTGAGTAATTGTTGTAAAGTAGAACATGGAACATGTTAGTAAACTGTGTCTAAAGGAATATCATCTTAATTCTGTCATAGGCCAGAATAATCCTGATAGCTTTGTTGGCAAGGTGATTTTGGTCAAAAGCCTAAAGACTGGTGCTGAAATTGAAAACTTCATATTTTTGTATTTGGGCATGAACTATAGAATCAGGATGCCCCTTGTATTCTATTTGTATTGAGTTACCTAAGTTTTTTTTATGGGAAAAAGTAATAGTTTTTTGTTTTTTTCACAGCAGGTGGCAAATGTATGATGTAAGCATCCCCCTTCGTGGATATGGATCATTAGGGTGTAATCGCGTGCTACGCCGCGCCGCTGCTTGCAGCGTGTTTGTAGAGTTTGAACTATACACAAAGAATTAAGTTGAAACCACTTGCATTCAGAAGAATACTACAGAAGTAACTATGAATGCTAGAGTACCAAGTAAAAAACTACTTCAACAAGGTTAGTCTGATTGACCATCATGTCTTTTAAGAAGTCCTGGGGTGTTCGTAACCTGCAAAATACCTTGCTTGTTGAGTGGTGTACAGATGGAAAGGAGGAAAGTAACTTTGCAATTTTATTTTTCTAAGAGTAGGTGAAGTGGAAAACTGAAAATGCAAATGTTTTAACCTGAAAACATTCATGATTGGATACAATATGACCCATTAGAATCCCTCTTGCTGCGAAAGGATAGCTGCAGATCAGTAGGGAATTGAGTAGAATAATACAATAGAAGTAATAAATTAGAAGGAAACTAAAGAAAAGAAAGTAGAATAAGGGTATACAAGTATTCAATTAGACTGAGAACAAAGAAAAAGAAAGAAAGGACATCCTAAACATGGGCTAAAAGTAAATTAAAACATTTGATCAGATATTATTAACCATAAATCCGTTAGTGTTTGAACCATGACATGACAAAACAAGGGAGCAATCAGAACTAAATGTTACCTGTTTTTCCTTATGTTGAACAACAGATATTTGTGCTTTAGTGTTAACAGTAGAGCTAGAAGCTCAATAATTGGATGAGGCATAAATATTGACACCTGCTCCTTAAGAAGAGCTATAGCCATATAACAATTCAAAAGAGATGAACATAACCACTTAGAACCTTCACACGATTACTAACCAGCAATAGACAGTTGCTCCTGAAGCTGTGTCTACCACCTAACAAAACTCCAACTAAGCTAAGCATTATACAGGGACATGCTTACCTCAGGTTTTCCGGATGATAATATGCGAACTACTGATGACTTCCCCACATTGGGTGATCCAACAAGACAGAGTGTTGGTACATGTGGATCAACAACTGGCATAGAACGCAAAGTCTGTAATAGCTCAATGATTAATCAGAAGTGCTTAAGCGTGAGGCACCAAAACATATTTAGATCACCTATGTAGAACTAGAAACTGAACACGGTACAAGCTGGAGTCTACAAAACTATGAGATTTTCACCGGAAAAATGGTTAGATGAACAAAGAATGGAACAAATACTAAAGAAATGTACACATGACAATTTCCAGTACATCAAGTGCCAATGAAAGAGTCCGTGCCATTTAGAAATTGTCAATCTATAAGATGACAGGGATAAGCAAATACAAACCGAAGGCTTGCAAACGATCAACGAACAGAGAAGTTTTTCAAGCACGTATGAAATGATGGCCAAATATGAAGGCAACACCCATGTCATGGAAAAAGATTATAGACCAAGCAAGACGCTATTATTGCTCATTCACAACCTGTTCTACAATATTATGCTAGATTCCAAGAACCAGTAATAACAAACAAAAATTGAAATATATATCTATCTGCAATCTCTAATACAAACATCAAAACATTGTATCACTCTCATTACAAAATTAAATAGATATACTCGCCAGTTTTGGAATTTTGACGGCAGTTGACGGCGTCCTCAAAAAGAAGTGTGATTAGATTGGGTGCTTGTTAGGCTTCTCTGACATAACCAAACATATGCGCCCTTCCTACACCTCCACCCCTTCACATAGTAAGAGCAATAGGCATATGGCTCATGATATAGCGTTGGCTAAAACTGACAACAGACTGAGGGTGGATATAAACAATCAAGATTTCAGTTATACTGAAGTCTGGTCGTATTAATGGCTCTATGCCTGTCAACAATTCGGTAAGCCAAACTATAGGAAAATGACACCTTGCTAACACTTAGGCATGCTAGACCATTTCTATTATTTATAGAGACAATATAGTGTATATTATGTACCTTTTTTTTGTTTTCTTGAAATAACAACACCCAATATAAAAGAATGATTTGCAAAAAAAAACTGTGTATGTATATGCATAGAACCTCGTCCATACGACGGTCAACAACTAAATGGGAATCTATAACATCCTGCAATAGGTTTGCATAGTATGTAATCGCATCTTAGCCACATGGATTTGCTAGAGCTGCATCTTATCAGTAGCACAGATAATGCAGATATACAAATTCCAAAAATAGCTTTGCTAGAGCAGGTTCTCAAAGAATTTCTTGATACATATGAAGTAATTACCAGACGAGTTCCATATGGCAAGTAATCACAAAGACATATCAAGTTTGTGATACATGTAAAATTTCCATGGAAATGTAGGTTTCTGAATCTGCAAACAAGCAATAGAGTTTAATAGTGCAAATTACCGAAAAATGCAGATTTCAGTAAGACAATAGAAACATGCAGATTTCAGCAAGACAATAAAAGCAAGCTCAAAGATTGAAACCAAAATAGCAGAAGAGGGAAGTGGGGGAAAGTGGGGGGTTGAGTTCAAGGAGGCGCACAAGTAGAGGCAGCACTGGCGGCCGAAGGCCGAGCTGGTGGTAGGGCCGAGCGTGGGCCAAGGCACAACCAAGCACCAGTGGCCGCGCAGCAGATCGAGCAGCAACCGGGCCGAACCAGGGAGGTGACGCCGACGGTGCGCCAGCAGCAAGGGGGCGAGAGGCGGCATCACCATGGGGGGAAGCCCAAGCCGGAGCCACACTGGAACACTGCTGTAGCAGACTCATGTTGGTGTGCACGTAGTACCCCTCTGTGGTAATGCAGACAATCCAGAACCAGCTAACTAGCACCACTCCCTTCCAAGTTGGGCTCAGAGTCCGGCGTTGCACGACACGATGACCTACAACCCTGTAGAGGTGGAGCATGCGGCGCATGACCAAATGTTAGCACTGACCTCTGGCAGCAGACCAGACCAGGGCCAGACGGTGAGAAGCGGTCTTGTGACTAAGTCAAGAATCTAGACCCGCCATTGTGAGTTAATTTAGTATTTTGGTTATTAATGACAAATCTATTTGTGAGACTAACGCTTCTATTGTTATAACTATTGTTTAGTCTCAGTTGGATAAAAATGTGAAAATCATTTAGGTATGCATTCAAAATCATATTCTTATATCTTGTTGCATTCCTCGGATCCAAAATATAGGTTGAACTCCACTAAAAGTTTAACTTGAATATGTGCATATGTTTGTATTACATATTCGTGTATGCACACATTTAGGGGGAGTTCACTCTATGTTTTGCGGTTTCATTAGTATTAATCCATATTCTTGTATCCACCATATATTGGGGATCTCTACTTTAAAACATATCCTTTGAGTATATAAAACTTGTGTAGTTTATATATACTCGTATGTCTTTATATTCAATTATTTGCAATTGTGATGGTTGTCATCAATTACCAAAAAGGGAAAGATTGAAGTATCTTGTCCCACCATTATGAGTTAATGGTATGTTGTGGTAATTAATGACAATCATATTGTGGAACTAACATTTTTCATGAGTTGGATGAATAGGTTATGTTCCATAAGGTTGGAGACTATAGATGGCATCATGAGTTGATTGTTATCAAGTCAAGATTCGGGATAAAGGAAATCATCGTGTGTTCATGATATTCAAGACAAGATCCCGAAGTGAAGAATGTCTTCATATGTTGATGATTATCAAGTCAAGGTTCAAGAAAAGGATGCATCATGTATTGATGCATATCAAGATCTTGAAGAAAAGAAAATCATCATGTGTTGATGATGTTCAAGAAGAGGAGATGATCATGAGTTGATCATCAAATCAAGAGAAGATTCATCATGTGTTGATGGAAGGCATGTGAAGAGTGCATCATAGGTTGATGCATATTCAAGTCAGGAACTTGAAGTGAATGAAATCATCGTGTGTTGATGATATTCGAGTCAAGAGCATGGAGTAGAGGATGCATCATGTGTTAATGCACATCAAGATCTCGAAGAGGTGATGATCATGAGTTGATCATCAAATCAAGAATAGATCCATCATTTATTGATGGAGGTCAAGTAAGGGATGCATCATGTGTTGATGCATATCAAGACAATGACCCGGACTTAAAGTAAAGATGTGCATCATCAATCTTTAAGAGAATGTTCGAGGCAAATGTATGACTAGTTAGGGCTAAGGATGTGTTCCTAGTCTTTTATCGGTCTTAGTGTTTGGTTGGAGACCGGATTGCTAGTATAGGTTGCCGTACTATTAAGAGGGGTCTTGACTAGTAGTTTGAGTTATTCATGTTTTGATAGCTCGTCTTGCTTGCTCTAACTCTCGTTAGCATGTTGCCAATATTTGCGAATGTGTTTTGCAAATAGTCGAGGCTCATGCATAATCCTTATAGCATATGACTTTAGTTTGCGAATGTGTTTTGAAAATGGTTTAAGTCCATGTACCTTATTCCTTGTGGCATGATTCTATAAGTTGGCAAATGTGTTTTGCAACTTGTTGAGAATCATACCGTTAACCCTTGTTTGCATCGTGCATCAATTGGCAAATGCATTTTGCGAATTGAGTTTGAGCTTCTGGAAAACTGTTTTGAAAATCGGTATGACCGCAAGTGATAAGTGGTATTACCGCTAGTCAGTAATACTGAAATTTACATGGCGGTATGTATTTTTTCAGAGAGCTTGTTTTGGATGTTTTTCTTGAAACCTCAAATCCGGTATGACCGCAGTGTACAAGCGGTATTACCGTAAGTTGGTAATACCGAAATAAGTGGTGGTATGTTTTTAACAGAGAACATATTTTTGGGAGTTTTTCTTGAAACTTGAAAACGGTATGACCACAAGAGAGAAGCGGTATTACCGCAGGTTAGGTGAACATTCGGACGGTTCGAATGTGTGGTCCGAACATGTGGTCCGATCAGGTGAACTTGTCGGGTTGGACCAAGTGGCCTGGTTGGACCCGAGAGCATGTGTTCAAGTGTTTTTTATTCTCTTTGAGAATTGGAACGACCACATTTCTTGAGCGATATTACTGATGTGCGGTAATACCGAGTTTTATTTGGCGGTACGTTATTTCCAGAGAAGGTGTTTTTCTGTGTTTCTCGAACCTCTGGAAATCTGTAGTGCCGCATCTAAGAAACGGTACTACCGGAGAGCGGTATTACCGAATTCTAGTTGGCGGTAATACCACACCTTTTTTCTGTAATAGCTAGTTCAGTGCATTAAATGCGACTGTTCCGACCGTTATTCCTAAAATCGGTAATACCGGGTTTGTAGGGCGGTATTACCGCAAATCCTATTTTTTTTCAGGAAGTTGGTTCCAACGGCTAGTTTTTCTTATGTGGGTATAAATACCCCTTGTGGCCGGTTGGAGACTATGTTGCTGTTGGTGGCTGTGCTATTCCCATTCCCTTGAGCAAATAGCAAGCCCTCTATTCTCTTTTGTGCATGTGTTGCACTTAGTGAGTCTTGAGAGGTAAATCCTAGTGCATGCGTTGCATTAGGTAGTGGATTGTGCATCCACTTGAGCTTAGACACTTGATTCGTTTAAGTGAGTGTCTTTGACTTGTTACTCTTGGTGTTTGCCGATATCTAGACGGCTTGGAGAAGTTATGTCGGTGATCTTCTCAAAGAAGGTTGTGAGAAGGCCCGAGCGTTTGTGAGTGGTTTGGTGCTCGCCATCTCCGAAGTGGAGGAAGAGCAACCCTGAGTGGATCGAGGTGTTGGTTCGTATTGGAGCCGGTCCAAGTGGTTGGACTTACCTTGGAGGTGTTTGGCTTAATTCATGGAGCCGGTCCAATTCGTTTAGCCTTACCTCAACGTGGATTAGGGGAGACCGGCAAGTCTCCGAACACCACGGTAAAACATCACTGTGTCGTTGTACTTTGTTCTCTAGTGATTTACTTTGTGCAATTTACATTCATAGAATTAAATTGCTTACTTGTATTTGTATGATTGCTATAATTATCAATAGTATTTGATTATTGGTGCACTTCATCAAAACTAGTTGATTTAGGTTTTAATTGGGTAAAACCGAATTGATTTACAATTCCGCATAAAACTCGGTTTTAACCAAAAGATTTTAAAACCGCTTGTTCACCCCCCTCTAGTTGGTCTCCTCAATCTTACAAGTGATATCAGAGCTTGATCTCTCATTTTATTAGGTTTCACCGCTTAGAGAGTAAAGGATGGCGACTAGTAATATAGTGCACCTTGGTGAGACATCTCTATTAGATGGCATGAATTATGATATTTAGAAAATCCACATGTCTTATTATTTTAAGAACATGAGCCCTTAAATTTGGCAGATTGTAGATGTGGGCTTTTCTCCTTCAAAGGATTCTCTTGCTTCATCTATTGAGGAAGAGAAATGCGCACATCTCGACGCTCAATCAACTAACGCCTTGTTTAGTGCTTTGAGTATAGAGATATTCGATGCCATATGCAATCTCAAGAACATTCATGAGATGTAGACCTATCTTCAAGATAATTATGAAAGGTCCACCTTAACCAATGATAATTGCATAGAAGAATGGATGTCAAGAGAAGAACGCTCAATCTCTAGCTCTGACAACGATGAGATTTCAACTCCATCTACATCACCTCAATGCTTTATGGCTAAGGGTAATAAAGAGGTAAATAATGATGAACCCTCATACGATGAGTTGATGGATATGCTTGAGGAGCTTAATGAGTATTTAGTAAAGGAGAAATCAAGATTCAAAGTTTTGAAGAAAGAGTATATGTCTCACTTCAAAATAATTATGATGTTCTAAAAGATGAACATGAAACTCTCATCCTAAATGAGCTCAATAAGTTCAAAGTGGATATAGGCATAACATGTGATTTATTAGATGATATGTCACGTGTAGTTGCTAACCCTTGTATTTCATTTAAGGTTAGCATATCCACCTCTTGTAATGATTTGCTTGATATGCCTTGTTGCTCAAAAATAGATACTTCTATTTCCTCTATGCTTGTTGAGACTAACATTATAGAGAAAAACAAAGAGCTCAAAGCCCAAGTCACAAAATTAAAAAATAACTTGGAAAGAAGTTTCAAAGGCAAGACCACTCTCGATGAGATATTGAGAAAGCAAATATGCTTGTAAGATAAGAGTGGAATTGGCTTCACTCCCAAGAAAAGAGAGAACAGCAAGACAATGCACAATGCAAGACACATGAAGAAATATGTCAAGTGCTTTAATGCAATGAGAAGGGCAACAAAACCTCGGTGTGCCCAAATAAAATGAATGTCAAGTCAAGACATTCAAAGAAGAGGCGAACCGACAAGGAGCAAGTAAAGAAGACAAAAAGGGGAAGTAAGAGCCCAACTTGCTACAATTGCCGGGAAAAGAGATATTTTAGTAAGGATTGTCCTAAAGGTATCTATCCTAAGCCTATTATCTATAATGATCATTATTTGCTTAGGAAGGATAAAAATGGCAATGTGTTTGCTAGAATTGTTAGTTCACCAAAGCTTATTGCTAGGGCCATTTGGGTGCCTAAATCTCATGTGACTAACATTCATGGACCCAACGAAGTATTGGGTAAAAAAATGCGCTTAAATGCTTAATAGGTACTTGGAGAGACATTGGAGGCTTGGCTTATTCATATAAAGGTAGATTCCATCATATATCAAAATTGGATCCAAGCTTAAGAATGATCACTTCATATCATAAACCAATGCTATGTCGGTAACAAGTACTTACATTGAAGTATCTAACCCATTTACCTTGTGTAGGTTGCATTCCTTGAAAATCCTTTCAAAAGGGTGTTCTTACTCTTGTTCATAATATTCTTTAGTACAATCTTGAGCAAGATGGTAAGTGGCACATTGAGGCGGAGTGCTAAGTCATATTTATGTATATCACATCCCTAAGTGTGCCCAAATAAATTAAGTGCTAGTAATGATTTTCAAAATTGAGCCTTTTAGCCAAAAGTCAAAAATTTTATAACTATTAGTAATCCTTTGAAAAACTAGTTGCAAAATATACACAAATGCTATTCAAAGGTTTACCAAAGGTTTTGGCTCAAGAAAAACCTATTTTAAGTGAAAAAGAGTTTCTAGCCAAAATCCAAAATAATAGTATCTTGTTTTTAACATAAACTAGATTTTTGTGTAAAATCTATTCTAAAAGACATTTGAAAATAGTCCCAAAAGAAATATCCTAGAGTTGGCTATTCTAAATTTTTTTGGTATTCAAAAGATTTCCAAAAGACCAACATAGCAAAAGTTGTTTGATTTCAAAACTCATCCAAAATACTATTTTGACCTAAGTGGTCACCTTCTAGCACTTAAGTGAGTTTTGCCAATTGAGCCAAAATTATTAACATATATGGCTCATAAGGGTATTTCAAACTCATGCATGCAAATGGATGCTAAAAACGCCCTCATATGCTCTTTTGGCAATCTTGAAGAAATTTATTGAAAATGAGCTTGTTTTGAAAAATGAAAGTATAATATGTTAAAAACTATCTTCAAAAGAGTTTTAACTTTGGCATATAGTTGGAAATGCTCTAAAAGTAGTTTATGTTTATTTGTGAAAATTTTGGAGCAAATTACAACATGATATCTAACTTCTCAAAATTTCAATCTTCGGCGTGCATTCTGTTGCACCCCGGTACGACCACATCTCCTAAGCGATACGATCGGTTCCTAGTGGTCTGACCACATCTTTGCTGCCGGTCTAACCGGACTTTAGAGACTTGGTTGATTTGTCCAAAGTGTTGACTTTCAATTCCCTCAGCCATTCTCTTTGATTCCCGAAGTCAAGTTGATCTTTGTTATCTTTGCTACCTACCCTCAAGTACCTTCTTGACTCCATATGGAAAAGTGGCTATGCTTATCTTTTGAAAGGAGTTTCCGTTTCGTATGGAAAAGTGGCTTTGTTTTCTTTGACTTGTCACCTGTCAAGGGCGACAGCAAAGTCTAAATAGTTTGTTTTACTCGACTTGTCGCGTGAGGCAAAGAGCACTGTGCGGTTAGAATCACTTGCCTCTCAAGGTATACAAAACACTACTACAAAACAAGCAATAGTAGACGCCTCATCACAGATGGTTAAAATGGAACCGCGTGTTGGGGCCGTCAAGCGGCAAGGCATTTGCCGTGCCGACCTATCACGCATGCTTTAGCTTACAAACCGTGCAGGAAAGTCATTATCACGAGCGGTTTATGAATAGAATCGTCAGGATAATTCCTGACGATTTCTAATGAGAACTGCCTCAGCGATAATCAGACTAATCACGAGCGGTTCTCATTAGGAACCATCGTGAATTATCCTGAGCGGTTCCTAATGAGAACCGCTGCAGGATTAGTCTGATTATCACGATGATTCTTATTAAGAATCGCTCAGGATAATTACACGCGGTTCTTAATGAGAATTGTGCGTGAAAATCGATTATCACGCATGCTTCTAATTAGAAACCGCTCGTGATATCCTAACATTAGATAAATTGCGCCGACACATCCTCTTCGCCGCGACTACCGCTGCTCATGCTTGCCGCTCTGGAGGCCCGACACAACTCGCCAGACTGCTGCTGGAGGCCCGACACAACCTTCGCCAGATCGCTGCTCTGCTTGCTCTGGAGCAACCTCGCTCTGCCGCAACCTGCCCGCCTGCCAAACCCTAACCTTGGCTCGCTTAGATCTGCTCCTCCTCATGCGCCACTTCCCTGCCCTAGCTCCTCCAACCTGCGGCTCCTCCCCCGTTGTGCCAGCTTAGAGAGGAGAAGGTTGGACCCCCTGCCCCTAGTGCCTCCTCCAGCCCGCTACCTTATCCCCCATTGTGCCACCTGCACCTTGCATTGGTCCGTCTAAGGAGGAGCTCTAGTCGACAGATGATGGCCGCTATGGTCTCCGGTAGATCGGAGGGCCTACAACGGATGACATTGCCAACAAAAAGCTTGTCCGCAGCTTGTGCCAGGTTGCGACCAGAGAGGTGCGAGTAAAGAAGCACAAGGTAAGCCAATACAGCTGGCACGAGAGGGGAAGGCATTTGGAGTTTGTGGAGAAAAGGGATCAATGAGGTTGTGTGAAATCCATTGTAGAAGGTGATATATATTTATAGAACAAGTACTAAAGCCGGAGCGAGAGATGAAGGGATATTTGGGAGCTGTAGCGACGTTGGAAAATGAAGAGACGAAGCCGTGTGATCATGAGACGAAGAGACACACGCGGGAAAATGAAGAGACTTGTTGATTTGTCGGTAGATGTCAGGTTATCACAGACGGTTCTATAATAGAACCGTCAGGATAAAATCCTGAGCGGTTCTCTTCTGGCTATGCGTGATATGTTCCATATCATGCAGCGGTTACTGTTAAAGCACCGTCTGTGATATGGAACGTAGCACAGACGGTTTGTAAACAGAACCGTCTGTGATTTCTTATCACAGACGGTTCTTTAATAGAACCGTCTGTGATAGCCTTTTTATATGGAGGGAACCGCTAGGGTTTTGCTCTTACTCATCACTTCCTCTCCCGCTGATAGCCTTTTTATATGGAGGGAACCGCTAGGGTTTTGCTCTTACTCATCACTTCCTCTCCCGCGCCCCTTAGGCTCTCGCGCGCTCGTTCATCTCCTTTAGGGCTCGCCTGTTCACTCCCCTTAATCCCCGGCCGACACCGCCGCCTACGACCTCAGCGCCGCCGCCCCCTCTAGCGGCCTCACTACTCCCGCGCCCCTTAGGCTCTCGCGCGCTCGTTCGACACCGCCGTCCTCGACGCGCGGCCTCCTCCGACTCTAGCCCGACGAGCGACCGCCTCCCTGCTCTGACTCCAGCCTGACGAGCAGCCGCCTCCCTCCTCCGGTGCAGCCCATCTCCTCCTCTTCCACTACACATCGCCATCCTCCTCTCCGGCCTGTCACCAGCTCCCTCCTCGCGCCAGCTCCAGCGCCTCCTCCGGTACTCCCTCGCGCCTCCTCTGGTATACCACTCTACTCGCTCTATCCCGCTCCCTCCCTTGCTCTGTGATGGGTTCTGTTGATGCTCTGTGATGATAGTCAAAATTTGAAATCAAATAGATAATTAGAAACAGACTTGAGCTTAATCATATTGCTTTATATGGTCAGTTATAATTAGTAGCCTTTATACTTTCATTTTTCGATTATAAATTTGAATTAAGATTACACTTGTATGTTCGTGATCCGATTGATCTTCTCGTGAGATATTTGCATTTCTATTCTAAATATATCAATTAGGCTTATTGTTGATATAAATTTGTGAATTATCTTGAAGGCATATGATCAGATGTTCTATTTACAGAATGCTTTATGTGCTGTTTTTGTGATTTAATTTCACTAAGATAGTTAAATTGTAATCTGTTGACTGAAAGTTTAACTGCTACTCTAAGATAACTTGACATATGAGAAAGTTGTAGTTTGAGCTCAAGATCTATTTTGTAATTATCAAAATTGATTGGTGAAGAGATTTTGACAGAGGACTGAGATTGCAAAGACTATGTCTTATGCAATTAGTCAACTGAGAGCAATTGAGCAATCTTATTTGCTTAGCTTCTTGCTATTTTTAGTTGTTCTCATAATGAATATGTTGAGCATTAAACCTTTGCTTAGCATTTCTTCGTCGATCCTGACACACTTGAGTGTACCTTTGCTTCATGCCAATCCTCCACGGCATGAAACAAATGGTACACTCCAGTGTGTCGGGCTCGATGAAGTAGGCTCGGGCAAAGATGGGCTCGGGTTCTATCTGTGCAAAAGATTCGTATCACTAGTTTCTATCTATATAAAGATCACAAGAGATTGTTATACATGTGATTGTTATGTCAATCGAGTTAAGCTTGGATAGAGCTCAAAATCTGAATGATTTACATTTGATTATGTTAATTTGGTCCTCCCTCGTGCCTTGTCTGTTGATCTCCTTGGTGGTTTTGAGTACCATCAACATGTGTGAGTATTTCAACATATCGTAATCGCCTCTTTGTATATACATACATACATACATACATACATACATACATACATACATACATACATACATACATATATATATATACATACATATATATATATATATATATATGTGTGTGTGTGTGTGTGTGTGTGTGTGTGTGTGTGTGTGATGTGCTAGTTGAAATATGTGATCTGTGATTGGTGGGTTCTTTGATCTCGCTTTCGGTGATGAATTGTCATAGAAAATGAAATTGAATGTGAATTGGTATACAGATTAAGCATTGAGTTGTAGATTGTCTAGTGATTCCTATAACTTTGAGTAATTTATTTCAACTCGTTATACCTGCTGTTCTGCACTCTATCATTCGTTCTTCTTGTCGTTTCTATATCTTTTCAATTGCCTTCTTTACATTATCTCGTGTATTTAGTTGATCTCTACTCTTGTGGTCCAGATAGGTTAAGTTGAGTAAATTTGCTTGAATCGGTTGATTTGAATAGCAAGTTGTAAATTGAACTCAAGGCCTAATCTATAAATTGTCATATTCAATTGATGATTACATTGGACATAAGTGCTGTGATGGCCAAGGTTAAACATTGTGCAACTAGCTTTCTGAGAGCAATAATCATACAATCAAATCTTAGCTTTATGCTGATTTTAAGTGTACACTTATTGTGTTTGATGTCCATATTTTTCCTTTTAAATGACTTATTGATTTTCTTAGTCTTATGACTATTGTGTCATTTAATTGGTTAGGGAACTATGCTCTATTCATAATTATCTATGTTAGAAATAATTATGCAATTTTGCTAATATGTTTAGCATTTCAATCAAGTCAGCGAGATGGCAGAGGCACCATCTTCGCCACCACCGACGCCAGAGATGATGTGAGGCGCCGTCTTATTGCCTAATCCATCGATTTATAATGATACGGAAGCGAGATGGTAGAAGAGAATCGAAAATGCCTGTGGGCCGACTGGTCATCACGGTGGTCAGTGACTTTGGGGTCCCTCTGAGACCCAAGACATTAGCGACAAAATTCCAGACCATCTGCGGGATACTTGCAAGGCAACGGGTCCCCATCACCACACCAAGGTGGAAGAATCTGACGAAAGAAGCGAGAGGTGCGCTGTGGACAGAACTTTCAAGCAAGTTCACTATCCCAGAAGCAGACATGGCACACGTGGAACGGACGGCGATGCTCATGATTGATAAATCATGGAGGACCTTTAAGAGCATTCTTGTCACGAAGTACGTGAACACGGGTCAGACGCCCTTCGCGAAGTATGGATTCTTGACGCGGGAAACATGGGACGCCTTTGTGGCTATGAAGACGACAGCCGAATTTAAGGAGGAAAGTGCGGCGCACAAAGCTCTCCTGACACGAAACACTCACCCGCACAGACTCGGCACCGCTGGGTACGCAGGTAAATACGAGGAATGGGCGACGGAGGAGGAGAACGCGTTTTCTGATGTCACAGACCCGCGTTCCCTAGCCTGGTTAAAAGCGAGGGCAAAAGTTTCTTCTTCGGCCAGCATCTCTTTCACAAATCCGGTAGACCCGGAAGTGTCCGAACGTGTGGTAAATATGCTGAACTACCTAGTTGTTAATAAGTCCATAACTTCATAGTGTCTATAATAACATGATGACCTCTTGCAGCGTGAATTGTCCGCCCAAACTTCCCAAGGCTCCTTCCAAGCGAGCAGGAGAAGGATATACTATCTACGGCCCCGGAAACAAGGAGCACCCGGTCGCACGTGAGGCCTTGGGGTTAACGTGCCTTGGAGTCATGGATTCGCAGACGACTCTCATGCGACGATAGGAGTAGGAAGAGATCCAAGGTCGAGCGCGAGGACCGGTTGGTATAGATGATTACTGAAAAATTTGAAGGAAAGCTAGCATCATTGCAGGATCAAATGAATCAACTTCGAGCTACCGCAAGCCGCCTCGTTAATTTGGGGAGCCACCCTCCGACATCGAGTAGCGTCACGTCCACGCATAATTCTGAACATGACGACGTCCAATTACCGATAGACGACATCAAGGTAATGTATATCTATGGCATGCACCAAAGATAGACCTATAGGACGCCTTAGCTAATTGCGTATTATTTTGTATGAGTCGACGCCCTGCAAGCTCCAAGTGAGGATAGTTGGGTCCATTTCTATTGAGGCTGGGCGGGGGATGGTGCATCCAAAGCAGGAAGGGGCAGTGCAGCACGGTGTCCAGGTGGCGCAGGGTTACGCCAAGGTGGAGGTGGACATGGTACATGAACATTTCATGGCCGTCCCGCTGGAGATTCACCCGAACGAAGAGATCACATCACTAGGGGATGCCGTGCACACTTTTATCCAGTGACCCAAGAAGGACATCGTCCTGGACCCATTAGTGCCGTGATCTCAACACGACCATTCCTCTCCAACGGGACCCTCGATGACTCCACCTCATATTTCGCCTCAGAAGGCCACCTTATTAGTTCCCGTGGAGAATACGCCAAAGGAACAACAAAAGCATGCCGCCATATCGGGTCCCGAGTCATCTCACAGGAAGACGCTGCCAATCCTTAAGGCCAAATCGAAATTGACGAACGTTAAGGCGCCTCCCAAGTCCGGGATATCCGGGAACTACATCATCGGAAAACCGTTCGGCTCGACCACGATACGCGCTACCGATATGCTTGTCGCTTTGCATGCCCGGTACTTGGAGAAGACCCAAAAGAAGGGTGCGACATCGAATCACCGTCGATCTGAGCATAAGCATTTCTTCAATAGGCCGGGCAACTTCGTCGTGGGCTTCAACGACTTATATGACCTATTCAACCTCGTTGGCCTCAACGCCTCGCTTCTACGATGTTGGACATTGAAGTGCATACAATCAAGTTCTACATTCACGTAATACCAATAAATATCACAACTCACTGCTCATGTATAGATATATGATGGAAAATGTCCAGGAATGGAAAGAACTGGTGGGTTTCCTCGACCCACATGTGGTATCGTTGCAAACCATCCAAGCAGACTCGTCCTTCGTCGAGAAATACATAACGAAGTCATTGCTTCGTCAGAAGAACATGAAGTACATAGTGGTGCCCTACAACGAGGGGTAAGTGTCACTACTTGCTCTACAAATTTCATTTGTACTTTATACGGCACAACGAACTTAGGTTTAATGACTATAGCGACATACATAGTAAGGTACCATCGATCCTCTTAGTCATTATACCAAAGAGGAACCATGTGATATACCTTGATTCCCTACTCATGACAAGCACAATTTCACGATTCGAGAGAGGAATATTCGAGAGGTATGCTCATTTCCTCCATACATAACTCTATTGTAGTCTTCATTCGTTTGAAATGGCCGAGGATAACTTTTTGGAATCATGTAGGTTGTTCATCGATTATGTTGCTAACAAAGGAATATACGATGGAAAGAGCACCGAACTAACACACATGATGAATTTTTCGGTACACACTACAACACGATAATCCTATATCATACTTCACAATAACGCATCTCAAACTGACCATACCTATATATGTAATTCTAATTTTGCAGTGCCGCCAGCAAAAAGATGATGAGTTATGTGCAATCTATGTTTGCTATCATATGTAGCTAATCCTTAGAGCTAGGAAGAAGGATCCCGATGTTTGTTAATCTCGAAATAATTATTTCCTAATTATAAATTTAAATATATATAGCTTACCACTTTACTCTTGCTAGCGACATGCCTTGGATATACAATTATATGGACTCGTTGCGAAAGAGATCAAGGACATTCGAGGGAAGCTCTACACCTTTATCATATCAGATATCATTAAGGACACCGGAGAATTTCACTCCATCGCTGACCCAGAGCATCACCCCGCCGACACCTCTCAACCACCTGCAAACAATTGACTCAATTGTAATCCATTTGTAACTATAGCGACAATACTTGAACAAATGCGATCTTTTGTAATTTATTTTGAGTAATGATCAGTTTGAGTTTGTCAACAATTGATTATTTGTGATGTCTCTGTTTTTCTGCATGCTTGTTTTCAGAGGGCATGGCTAGCAATTTCTGAGGCTAGCCAAAAATCAGCAAAAATGTAGTTAGGATATTGAACTATCACAGACGGTTTTTGCGTTAAAACCGTCTGTGAAGGCATAGTATCACAGACGGTTCTATCTAGAAACCATCTGTGATACGCAGAATATCATAGACGGATCTATCCACGAACTGTCTGTGATACGTAGAATATCACATACGGTTCTATCTACGAACCGTCATATCACGAGCGGTTCGTAGATAGAACTGCTCGTGATATTCGCGTATCACGCATTTGCGGTTCGTGATAGAACCGCTCGTGATATTCTCGCATATCACATTTCTAGATAGAACCGCTCGTGATACTATACCTTCACGAGCGGTTTTAACGCAAAAACCGCTCTGTGATAGTCCGTATCACGCAGCGGTTTTGAACCGCTTAGATAACCGCCGTTATCACAGACGAACAAATACAGACGGTTGGAAACCGCTCGTGATGACTGCTCCAACCGCTGCGTGATGGCATGATCCGTAGTAGTGCACAATAGGGAATCACGTCTTTTAGAAACAAACTAGGTCGGAAAACGCACTTCACTGCGTTGGTAGAGCCGATCTTGATAGTATTCTAAAACCGTTGAATATTTTTTGGGGATGGTACGATGATTTGGCATGTGAGAATCTGTAATCTCTAAACATATGCGGGCATAGATCTAGCAGGTTATTCAGCGAGTAATTGTTGTAAAGTAGAACATGGAACATGTTAGTAAACTGTGTCTAAAAGAATATCATCTTAATTCTGTCATAGGTCAAAATAATCCTGATAGCTTTGTTGGCAAGGTGATTTTGGTCAAAAGCCTAATGACTGGTGCTGAAATTGAAAACTTCATATTTTTTTATTTGGGCATGAACCATAAAATCAGAATATCCCTTGTATTCTATTTGTATTGAGTTACCTAAGTTTTTTTATGGGAAAAAGTAATAGTTTTTTGTTTCTTTTCACAGCAGGTGGCAAATGTATGATGTAAGCATCCCCCCTTCGTGGATATGGATTATTAGGCTGAAATTGCGTGCTACGCTGCGTCACTGCTTGCAGCGTGTTTGTAGAGTTTGAACTATACACAAAGAATTAAGTCGAAACCTCATGCATCTAGAAGAATACTACAGAAGTAACCATGAAAGCTAGAGTACCAAGTAAAAAACTACTTCAACCAGGTTAGTCTGACTGACCATCATGTCTTGTAAGAAGTCCTAGGGTGTTAGTAACCAGCAAAATACCTTACTTGTTCAGTGGTGTACAGATGAAAAGGAGGAAAGTAACTTTGCAATTTTATTTGGATAATTGGATTTGCTGGGTTGGGCTGGGATAGAAGAACCCCGGCTACCCCTTGCCCAACATTTTGGATTTCCTGGGCTTGGAAGCCCATCATCTGCACACCTACGCTTGTAGAGACAACTAAATCTGTTCTGAACGGGGATGGGAGAATCCGTAGGATTATGCCGAAAGATTTTCCGTTTAGGTCCGTAGTACCATTTTTGCCCTGTTAGGGTGTTGCTAGTAGAACAAGATGGCAGGATGTGCGGTTTACCGATTTGCGGCGGTAAAAGGTTGGATTAATAATTATGAGGTCGAATTCCCTCATCCGTGGTTGCAGATGCGGAGGGGTTGGGTTGCATCCTTGCCCTCTAAGAAACATTGCACTGGTCTCTCCTTTTCAGACCGAGGAAAAAACCCCTGCACGCGTCTTCGATTTGATCACCGTAGCGCTTGTATTAATTTTCGCCGAAGGAAAAACTATAGTAAAATATTTGATCAACATATTCTTGGGAGCAGCGAAAAAGAACGAATACATTTTGGATCATTTTTTAATAGTCTTTGTATGTCAGAATCACATAATGATATATCCTCAATTGATTGTTGTGATTTATTACTGGAGATATCATGTCACTAAATTATTTGAGACTAATCCAGGGTTCATCTGGTGTGTACAAAATAAATTTCAATAATACTCTGAGCCTTCTTCTCTAACTTTCTAGACGTTTTGAAGAAACTGCTTTTGCTATTATCTTGCTGTCCGCCTCCATATATTCTTCTCTATGTCTTTCGGTTAAAGGCGACTGTCGAGTATCATTTAAGGTTGTAACAGTCTAGTTTTATCACCATGCTTACAGCTTAGACAATGCATTTCATTTTTTTAGCATCTGAAAGTGTTTTTCCCACTTCAAGTCAATGGAGAACTGATTTTCCTATGCTTAGCGAACAAAAGTCTGGTTGCTGTTGAGCTAAGCTGGTATTTAAGTATGGTTAAACTAATAGACCTATCTTAATAATACAGTTCATCCATGTTTTTCTTTCTGAAACCTTTACTGTCATGCATAAACACTTTATTTCATTGCTTCCACTTTTTACATTACCTTCCATAAAGGTGTTTTCTTCTCATTTCCTACCTAGTCTGATTACTTTCGCTGTGTGGTTTATCCATTTCTCACCCTCGCAAGTTTCTTCTTTTTATAATCTGTCAGATTGAGTTGAAAACAACGCCTGCTGACTTCCGCTTCCCGACAACGAACCAAAGCAGGCATTGTTTTACCCGCTACATCGAGTACCACATCGAGTACCACAGGTAATTTAGATGTTTATTTAGCTGTGTGTATATTTAGTTGGTACAGAGACCAAGAGTTATTGTTACTTTTATTTCTAAAAAAATAAAAATAAGATAATGTGTAACAATGAGCTCTTAACAATTTGTTAGCATTTTGTGAGTACAACTTTATGCAAAAAAAAACATGTCTAACTTTTCTTACTAATGAACTTTCACAGAGAACAGGTGTTTGAATGCTAAAGGGGACGATGCTGGTGACTAAGAAATTTGCCAAATACTGCAGATCTCTTTGCCTTGGAGAATGGGCGAGTACTTGTGCTGCCAGTTGGCATTGTTAGCTGTGCCATCGAGAATGCACCATCTCTAATGTTGTGTTTTAGCCGGTTCAAATGAGGAGCGAGAAGGTATTGAATCGATTCAATACATTAGATGGGTCGATTCCAACAAAAAATTACATGGAACCGAATTCTACTTAGGAATCGATTCAAAACATTAAACAACTCATATGAGCATTAAACAACTACATAGAAGAGAGTGCGTTTGAGAGAAGATATTATTATTTTGTGGTTTTTTAATGTAACGTGGGTCCCAATTATTAGTAGGAATCGGTTCAATACATTAGAGAAAAACAAGCTCAGTTCCTAGAATACTTATGTGGCATAACTTTGAATCGACATCGATTTAATACACTAAAGATGCTCTAAGCCACCTCCATTGTTTTCAAGTGCAAAACATGTCAATAAGAAAATTCAAATGTTGTGAGTCAGAAGGTGTAGATAACGTGAATGACTAGGTCAGGTAAAACTTAACTGTGTAGTAATTATTGCCAACACAAAACTTGGAAGCTATATAAATTTGTAAAAATAGTTTTCCTCCTGTTGATCTACAAATAGTTGAGTTAGCACTTAACAGGATGCTTCAGTGGATGTATTAATTGTTAAGAGTAGTGTTGGTTGTATATTCTCTCTCTCTCTCTCTTAGCTCATGTGGCCCATGTAGCCTATGAGGTCCATCATGTATCTTCTCTATATATACTATCTCATTAATGAATAAGATGCATACATGTGAATAGCAAAACCCTAGCCTCTATATTTTCTAACATGGTATCAAAGCTTCTCCAACCCTAATCCTATTTCCATAAGAAAACCCAATTATCTACTGTGTGCTGTCTTTGCCGCCGTGGGCCGGCAGGCTCTTGCCC
This sequence comes from Phyllostachys edulis, assembly GCA_036346405.1. Classification (NCBI taxonomy): domain Eukaryota; kingdom Viridiplantae; phylum Streptophyta; class Magnoliopsida; order Poales; family Poaceae; genus Phyllostachys; species Phyllostachys edulis. Next base: position 72,554,205 of record CM070548.1, on the reverse strand, counting down.
AGGCCACCGCCTCGTAGCCTCTGCCTCAGGCCGGATTGAGCTCGAAGCCGTTGGTAGCCGCACTGAACCTTCCTCGTCGTGCCTGATCGAGCTCGACGCCCGTGCCTTATCTTCCTTGTCGCCGTGTCTCCATGCTGGATCTTCCTCGTCGCGTTGGATCCAGATCGAGCTTGAAGCTCGACACCCGCGCCTCATCTTCGTCTCGATCTGCGCCGGATCGAGTTTGCAGCTCGACGCCCGCTCCTACTCGGGCCTTGATTTGTGCTGGATCTTCCTAGCTCGACGCCCGCGCCTCATCTTCATCTCGATCAACGCCGGATCGAGCTCGAAGCTCGATGCCCGCTCCTGCTCGGACCTTGCTCTATGCCGAGCTAAGATCTGAGCCCGCTCCTGCTTGCTATGCGACTACGCCGAGCCATCGCCTAGAGGTGGTCCTGAGTCGTAGCCTGGAGGTGGAGCCATCGCCAAGACCTTGCTCTGCACTGTACTCTCTCCAGCTTGCTTTGTGCCAAGACCTTGCTCTACACCGAGCCATCACCTGGAGGTGGTACTCTCTCCAGCTTGCTCTGCGTGAAGACCTTGCTCTACGCCGAGTCATCGCTTGGAGGTGGTACTCTCTCCGATATTGCTTGCCTCTGCTCCAGATTGATGCTATTGTGCTGCTTCTCGGTATTATTGTTGTTGGCCTGCTACTGTTAGCTTGTGCTGTGGATTATGATCTCTTTGTATTGCTACTGCTAAGGTTGTTGTCTGGTGTTAGTGTACTAGATCATATCATGGCTCTTGATGGCATTCTTGGTCCTAGACCTATTTGAGGTGATGATGCTATTGCTTGCTCTATTCTTGCTAATGCTATGGAGTCTTGTGCAACTCAGTTTGGTCAGATTCAGACTTAGATGAGAAATCTTCAGGCCCAGTTGTGTCGACTGCAAGCATCTTCCAGTGCATCCGCCGGCTTGACTGCACCATTATGTCCTGTGTCGGGTGCTTCACTACTGAGGATATTGGATTTAGGGGCTTCTTTCCATGTGACATCTGATGCAACTCAGCTCATATCATGTCGTCCTGCTGCACAAGGTATCAAGATTCAAGGAGCTGATGGAACGCCATGCACAGTCAGTCATCAAGGGACTCTTTCCACTTCTCACTTCACAGATTCAGATGTCTCACTTGTCTCCATGCTCTCCATGAATCTCATCTCTATCGGGCAGCTCACAGATATGGACTGTTTTGTTGGGTTCGATGATAGCTCCTGTTTTGTGCAAGATTGTTGAACAAGAGTTGTTATTGGTACATGTCATCGTTAGAGAGGTTTTGCAGGGCTCTATGGTCATGATCATCTGAATCTTCCTTTATCCTCCATTTCTGGTACTACTCCTGCCTTATTCCTTCACCCTCTGTTGTTTGTTCATCTACCCCTTGTCCTTCTGCATCTACTTCTATTAGCCAATCTTTTCCTCAATGGCATCATCGCTTGGGGCACTTGTATGGCTCATGCCTCTCTATCTGGATTCATCAAGGTGTTCTTGGTCCTGCTTCTATTGACACAAATTTTCAGTGCAAGGGTTGTAGACTTAGCAAGCAAGTACAAAGTCCGTATCCTTCCAGCATTTCTCGCTCTGATCGTCGCTTTGATTTGGTCCATTCCGATGTTTGGGGTCCCTCCCCTTTTGCTTCGAAGGGTGGTCACAGTTACTATGTCATCTTCATTGATGATCATACTCGATACACTTGGATCTACTTCATGAAATATCGTTCGCGGTTGATTTCTATCTATCAATCTTTTGCTTAGATGGTTCGTACTCAATTTTCTTCTACCATCCGTGTTTTTCGTTCTGACTCTGGAGGAGAGTGAGTATCGTTCATCAACTTTTCGTTAGTTTCTTTCTTCTAAGGGTACACTTCATTAGCTCTCGTGTCCTGGTGCTCATGCTCAGAATGGTGTTGCTGAGCGCAAGCACCGTCACATCATTGAGACTACTTGTACTCTTCTTATTTCCTCCTTTGTTCCCTCTCACTTCTTGGGGGAAGCAGTATCTACGGCAGTCTATCTTATCAACCGTCAGCCCTCTTCCAAGCTTCAGGGCAAGTGTCCTGGTGAGGTCCTGTCTAGAGCATCTGCTCGCTATGCTCATCTTCGTGTTTTTGGTTGTGTCTGTTATGTCCTTTTTAGCACATCGTGAGTGCACAAAGTTGAGCCGTCAGTTAGTTGAGTGTTTTTTTCTAGGTTATAGTCTGAGCATAAGGGCTATCGTTGCTATGATCCCTCAGCACGTCGCATTCGCATCTCTCGTGATGCGACTTTTGATGAGGGTCGACCTTTCTTTTACCATCCTTCTACACACCCCACTTCTTCCATAGATTACACTTGTTTTTTTGTGTCTACCTCCCATTCCTTTACCAGACTTGCCTTCTCCAGATACACATCCTCCACCAGTTTCACCTTCTAGTGTGCCTCTTCCACCAGCTCTACCAGTTTCTCCACTAGCTCTACCAGTTTGTGATACTTCCACTTTCCCTTTCACTATAGTCGTCGACAGAGAGTTCCTTCTGATCCCTAGTCCTCCTCTCCTCCATTTGACCCTCCGGCTAGTACCACCGACTCTGACGATCACTCTACTACATCACGATATGCCCTACGTGATCGTTCTTCTATTCAGACAGAGAGATGGGGTTTTTCTTGTGCAGGTGTAGTAGCTGAGCCGAGTACCTATTAGGAGCCTGCTAGTGTACCTGAGTAGCAGTTGGCTACGACAGAGGAGCTCATAGCATTAGAGTGTACAGGCGCTTGGGATCTTGTTCTCCTACCATCTGGAGCTATTCCTATCACTTGCAAGTAGGTGTACAATGTAAAGAACAAGTCAGATGGGTCAGTAGAGCGATACAAGGCTCGTCTTGTTGCAAGAGGTTTTTAGTAGGCTTATGGTCGAGATTATGATAAGACTTTTGCTCCAGTTGCTCATATGACCACAGTTCGTACTCTTATTGCAGTTGCAGCGGTATGCACATGGACTATATCTCAGATGGATGTCAAGAATGCTTTTCTTCATAGTGATCTACATGAGGAAGTTTGTATGCAGCCACCTCCCAGTGTTGAGGCCCCTACATACTATGTTTGTCGCTTTAGGCGTGCTCTATATGGTCTCAAGTAGGCTCCTCGTGCTTGATTCGAGCGTATCAATTCTATGATTCGAGCTGCTGGTTTCACTCCGAGTGAGCATGATCATGCCTTGTTTATTCACACTTCTCAGCAGGGTCGTACTTTGCTTTTGCTGTATGTAGATGATATGCTGATCACAGGAGATGACATGGACTATGTGGATTTTGTTAAGAAGAAATTGAGTGAACAATTTATGATACCTGATTTTGGACCATTGAGCTATTTTATAGGGATTAGGGTTCATTCTGATGGTGATGGCTACTACCTCTCTCAGCATCGCTACGTTTAGGATCTGATTGCTCGCTCTGGGCTAACTGATACTCGTACTGCCGCCATACCCATGGAGCTTCACTTGAAGCTTCAAACTACAGATGGTGTACCCCGGACAGATCCTTCCCGCTATCGTCATCTCATTGGGAGCCTTGTCTATCTCACTGTCACCAGGCCAAACATTGCTCATGCTGTTCGTATGCTCAGCCAGTTTGTCAGTGCTCCCACATCAGTCCATTATGGTCATGTTCTTCGTGTGTTGAAATACTCTGTTCTATGCCAGTTCGAGTCAGCTCCAGCTCCAGGCTTACTCTGACTCCACTTGGGCGAGTGATCGTGCTGATCGTCAATCTATCACTGGCTACTGTATCTCTCTTGATACTTCACTTATTGCTTGGAAGTCCAAGAAGCAGACTGTGGTATCACGCTCTAGTGCAGAAGCCGAGCTTCGAGCTCTTGCCGCTACCACCTCAGAGATCATTTGGCTTCGATGGCTCTTGATTGATCTAGTTGTCCATTGTGACAATCCTATACCTCTTTTTTTGTGACAATACATGCCATTCAAATTGCTAGTGATCCATTCAAGCATGAGCTGACAAAGCACATTGGTGTTGATGCATCCTTCACACGATCTCATTATCATCAGTCGACCATCGCCCTCAAGTATGTTCCCTTAGAGCTTCAAGTTGCAGATTTCTTCACTAAAGCTCAGACTCGAGGACATCATCGACTTCATCTACTCAAACTCTGCATCAGATCCTCCTGATCCACCTTGAGTTTGAAGAGGGGGAGGGGGGGGTTAATAGTAGTGTTGGTTGCATATTCTCTCAATCTCTTAGTCCATGTGGCCCATGTAGCCCATGAGGTCCATGTATCTTCTCTATATACACTCTCCCATTAATGAATAAGATGCGTAGTTATGAATAGCAAAACCCTAGCCTCCACATTTTCTAACATTAATATGCTCTTCATGGTTGATCAAACTACTTCAAGATCCTTGTTTTGCCTTAATTTTATGCCGCTTAAAGCCTTAAATCTCATTCAACAAATAGTTTGCTAGTGTACAGTAGCTTAGTTAGTTGTCTGCATTCAGTGGCCTTGCCCAGTATGTCTGTCTTCAACTTGAATTTTGTTAATCATCACCATCTCTTCATGATAATATTATTCTTTCTCGGTAATTGTGTCTTGCACCTTTAGGACTCAATGGGTGGGTACCAACATGGATGTGTTTGCACATGCAAACAGTGGCATGAGCATGCACATATCAAGGAGGCGTTTATAGTTTACGCATTTAACCTATCTTACTTAATTGTCGACCCAGTCCTTCCTCTTGTTCTGTTCTTCCCCAGTTAAAGATGCACATAAGAACTATGGCCTGTGTGCCCAGCTTGTGAAGGATCCCATTTTGAGGGTCCCTGTACCTTGGAGACTGAAAAGTCCAAAACATCCTTACTTTAGAATTGGAGGGCTATTTTTCCCCTAGCAAAATTAGTTCTTAACTTCTTACTACTCCCTAAAGAGCAACAACCATGCGATTGGAATCCATGAAGATTTATGGAGAACATATTTTGTTCATTAGTGCTGTAAAGCCCCCAGAAAATAATTCAATGACATGTCTTTGTCCAATACAAGTAATATTGTCTCAAGAAGATGAAGTGTCTTGCCTATTAAATATTTATGCATGGCTACGCTAACATGCTTGTTTCATAGGATTTTTTTTGCTGGCTACCTCTTGCATATGTTAATGAGGACTTCAAAATTGACTCAACCATTAGGGACTTCACTGGAATTGTGTACAAACCACCCCCCCTATACACTTATCAGGCGCAACATCCTAAAGTAATAGTGTGAAATAAAGCTTTCTGGAGCTATTTAATTTTACTTTGTCATTCTAAAATGAACTTCTTATTTGTCTGCCTTCATCTCTACATGCCATCTTTGTTTTCTTGATTTTTTAAAAGCTGTATATTTAATCAAGAAGAAACGTGCTAATTCTGCACAAATTGCAGTGCCGATTCTGCTTGCAAATATGATTGTGAATGCAGGTATTCTTCTTACTCTGTTGCTGAATTTCAAAGTCTGCCTCGCAAATGTTTCATTGTGTTCTAACTAAAGATGTAACTGTTGTTGACTCGTATTGGGGAACTCATTACCAGTGACGGAGTCGTGCACGCAAACTAGTAGAACCTTCGGAAGACAGTCCTAGAACTGGCAAAGCAGCAATGCAAAGGGAAACTGTAGCGCATACGGCAATTTAGTTGTAATACGGTAGACTTCGAAAATACATACCGAGTTTGTTTCCGATTAAAAGATTGTATACGAATCAGTAGTTGGCTAGCCTTTAAATATCAGTAGTGATTCTGTAAACAGAAGCAAGTAAGAATTAATCTATTATCTTCCAGTTGCTATCTCGCATCCTCTGAGCTTCTCTGTTCCTTGCCCCTGCTATCCTGCTACGTTCACGACAGCACCTTCTCGTCGAGTCCGACATCCACGTCCAGCACCGAATCACCCATATAACCTACGCGTGTAAGATCGAGGGGGCCGACTAGAGGAGGGGGGTGAATAGGCGGTTTTTAAAATAATTTGGTTAAAACCGAGTTTTATGCGGAATTATAAATCAATTCGGTTTTGCTCAATTAAAATCTAAATCAATTAGTCTTAACTAAGTGCACCAACAATATAAGACTATTGATAATGATAGCAATCAAACAATGACATGTAAGCAATTTAATTCTAGGAATGTAAATTGCACAAAGTAAATCACAAGAGAACAAACCACAATGACACAAGGACATTTTACCGTGGTATTCGGAGACTTACCGGTCTCCCCTAATCCACGTTGAGGTAAGCCTAAACTAATTGGACCGTCTTCACGAATTAAGCCAAACACCTCAATTCCACTAGTGGTACCTCTTTCCCGCTCTGGGTAGGTGAGCTCCAACCTTCACAACTTGCCGGGTCTTCTCACAAGCTTCTTGAGAAGATCACCTGTCCACGACGCCTCCACGCCATCTAGGTGTCGGCAAACACCAAGAGTAACAAACCAAGCCCCTTGCTTGACTCTCACCACATGCAACGAATGCATAAGCTCAAGTGGATACGAAATCCACCTCTAGATGCAATATATGCAACTAGAGACCTCTCTCCTTGCTCACAAGGTGCAACACATGCACAATTGATAGGAGAACCTCACACTAACTCAAGTGAGTGAAATGGGATGTCAAAGATTGTCTCTCAACTGGCCAAGGTAGGTATTTATAGTTCACACACAAAAACTAGTCGTTGGGAGTAGAAATCCCCAAAAATCAAGATTTACGGTAGTACCACCGTACAAACTCCGGTACTACCGTTTTCTACTGTTCATCAGTCGTACGGGTGCATTAACGGCTCAAAAACTAGCCGTTAAAGTTTTTAGTGCGGTAGTACCGCAGTACAAAGGGCGGTACTACCGTTCTGCGGTAGTATCTCTCTTCTCGGTCGATATTACCGCAGTCTAATTTCAACACAGATGACACTCGATAAAAATATCATAACTTTTGACTCCGATGTCGGAATTGAGTGATCTTAGACTCTATGAAAAGATTATTCAGAGGTCTACACAACCCACCTATTTGATTTATCTCAAACATATTTGATCAAATCAAAAAACACAACTCTAAAGAGCTACTACCATGTTCTAAGTCCAAAGAAATAGCAATAAGCAATCTTAGACCATGCCAAGGGAAAATGCATGAATCCTAACAATTTGCAAAACACATTTGCAAACATAGATCATGCCACAAGGAGTAGGCACATGGACTTCAACCATTTGCAAAGTATAGTCACATGCTACAAGGATTAAATGCGTAAGCCCAACTATTTGTAAATAATAGCAACATGCCACGGAGAGCTAGAGCAAATGAGATTGAGCTATCAACACATGATGAGACTCAAGCTACTAGACAAGACCTCTCTTAATAGTACGACAAACCTATACCAGTAATCCGATCTTCCAACCAAACACTAAGACCGGTAAAAGATTAGGAACATATCCTTAGTCCTAGCTAGTCATACCTTTACCTTAAGCATCTTCTTGAAGCTTGATGACACACATCTTCACTTCAAGTCCGGGTCATTGTCTGGATATGCATCAACCCATGATGCATCCTTCACTTGACCTCCATCAATACATGATGGGTCTCCTCTTGACTTGATGATCAACTCATAGTCATCTCCTCTTCGAGATCTTGATATGCATCAACATATGATACATTCTCTTCTTGAACCTTGACTTGATGATGATCAACTCATGATGCTATCCAGAGTCTTCATCACCCTGGAACATAACCTATTCATCCAACTCATGGAAAATGTTAGTCCCACAATGATTAACATCATCTATCAAGATATACCTGCAATAAATGCTTCTAAACAAGCCATTACAGAAAGGTGCGGTACACCGCCAAAGAATATGTGGTAGTTCCGCTCTCCTGTAGTTCCGTTCACATAGGGCGGTACTACCGTTCCCCTTAGAGGTCCAAAACTGGCCCTATCTAGAGATAACGTACTGCCAACTAAATTCAGAACTTCCGGTCTGCGGTAGTTCCGCTCAGGATTTTCGGTCATACCGCTACACGATAGTTCCGCCAAATGAACTCTGGTACTATCGTACATCGGTAGTACCGCTTACCAAATGCGTTCGTACCTATTTCCACTGAAATTCTTTCAGAAGCTTTTCGAAATGCAATGCATGACTCCTTTATCTCTAGCCATGCCGATCTTTTATCATCTTTGTATTTCCTTTTCATGTCATCATTCAAACTCTAGGACTAAGCCTTGAAAACATCTGAGCACACACATTAGTCCCACAACATGATTGTCATTAATTACCACGACATACCATTTACTCATAATGGTGGATCAAGGTACTCCAATCTTTTCGTCTTTGGTAATTGATGACAACCATCACAATTGCAAATAATTGAATGCAAGATCATATGAGTATATATGAACTACACAGTTTTGTATACTCATTTGATATATTTCAAAGTAAAGATTCTTAATATATGTGGATAAAGAAATATGGATCAATACTAACAAAACCATAAAACATAGAATGAACTCTCGCTAAATGCGTGCATACACGAATGTGTAATAAAAACATATGCACATATTCAAGTTAGACTTTTAGTGGAGTTCAACCTATATTTTGGATCCGAGGAATGCAACAAGAGATGAGAATATGATGTTGAGTGCATACCTCCATGATTTTCACCTTTTCATCCAAATAAGACTATACAATAGATATATCAATAGAAGTGTTAGTCTCACATATAGATTTGTTATTAATCACCAAAATACTCCATTAACTCATAATGGCGGGTCTAGATTCTTCAACGTAGCCGAAGCAAGATACATCATTTGGTATCAGAGTCGACCATCATGTCTTCCCGTGCGGAGAAGAACGTCGAACCGTCAGAGTTGATGGCAGCTATCACCGAGTTGAAGCTGGAACTGAGCAAGCAAATACAGGAGAGTTTCTCGTCCCTGGAAGCTCAGGTGATTGCTCTGGAGGAGCGACCATCCAACATGGGCAAACGCATCAAAAGGCTAGAAGATCAAACAGGGTACGCAGGTATTCTGGGAGCTTTCAGCAACACCTGGGAACAACATCTTCTGAAGCTAAAGTAGAACCTTGGAACGTATCAACGATGGAGACAATCCCTTCGGCACCTTTGCAGACTGGAGTGTTTCCAAAAGGCTCGACCTTTCCAAATTTTGGTTCGACGCCGTTTGCTAGGACCCTACCAACTGTTCCAGCACCCTTACCGTTCCTACCCCCAAAAATTTCCATAACAACGAGCGGCCGTTCCACAGGTGCCAACAGCAGTGCATCATCCTGCAGACACGACAGGGGTTCCACGATACCACAAGCTTGAGTTTCCAACATACGATGGCAAAGAAGATCCCCTCGGGTGGATAAACTATTGTGATAAGTTCTTCTAGGGTCAACGTACCGATGAAAGATACAAAGTGTGGCTTGCGGCATATCACATGATCGGTGTAGCGCAGCAATGGTACATCCAATTGGAACGTGACGAAGGAACACCGACTTGGCCCTGTTTCAAGGAGCGCTGCCACCTTCGATTCGGACCACCCATCCGTTCCAATCCTCTGGGAGAAATCGCAAAGCTACAGATGACGAGTACAGTGGCTGATTACCAGGAGAAATTTTTGGTGTTGCTTTACAGGGCCGGGCCGTTATCCAGCGAGCAACAAGTGCAGTTATTCACGTCTAAATTGACATATATCTTGCGCATTGATGTGGAATTACAAAATTTATCCGACTTGCAGGTTGCCATGAGCTTCGCAATAGCATATGAACAAAGGGCAGTGCTTGCCGCTGCGCCAAACCAGCGAGGATGGTCACACACTACTCACCTGGCCAAAGGAACAACTTCAACTAGTCAAGGGACTCCAATTTTAGTACCTCCTGCTGGTGGAGGTAGGGGACCATCCAGTACTGGTGGAAGGCAATTCAAACGGCTAACTGCAGCCGAGGTGGCCGAACATTGTGAAAAGGGTTTATGTTTCAATTGTGATGAAAAGTTCATCAGAGGCCATCGCTGCGTGTACTGCTTGGAGGTGGTACAGGATGAGGACGAGGTAGTCGCAGAGGAACCCAGCGACAAGGAGGATCCGCATGTATCACTGCACGCTCTCACTGGAATTTGCGTTGGCTAAACTATGCAAGTGCGAGTTCAAGTCGGAGACATAGAATTACTCGCCCTGATTGATTCTGGATCAACACACAACTTCATGCAGGATAAGGTGGTTGATCGGTTGGGACTTATGGTGCATTCTCGACGCGATTTGCATGTTCTGGTGGCTAGCAGGGAACACACCTCTAGTAAAGGGGTGATCCGTGGACTCCCGATTGTGATCAGTAAGGAGAAGTTCTACGTCGATTTTTATGATCTCCAGTTGGATGGGTTTGATATGGTCCTTGGCATACAATGGCTTAGGGGTCTCGGGCCAATTATATGGTATTTTGATTTACTAGCCATGTCGTTTGGCACAATGATCATCAAGTCTTTTGGCACGGGCTGCCGGGAAAACGGCCGAGGATGTAAGTTCGGAGCATCGCAGGACAGGATTTAATGGCGACATTGTTCACTGAATTTGGGGATCTTTTTGCTGAGCCGACAGGACTGCCACCCTCTTGCCCCTGTGATCATTGGATTCATCTCTTATCGGGTACGCCTCCGGTGGTAGTCAGACCATACCACTATCCGATGTTGCAAAAGGAGGAATTAGAAAGACAATGCCAAGCAATGCTAACACAAGGGATCATCCGCCGTAGCACATCAGCGTACTCATCACCGGTTCTATTGGTGAAGAAGCATGATGGGTCATGACGGTTTTGTGTCGACTATCGGGCGCTCAACTCGAAGATTGTCAAAGATAAGTTCCTAATTTCGGTTATTGATGAACTTCTTGATGAGTTAAAAGGTGCTCATTTTTTCTCTAAATTAGATCTTCATTCCGGCTATCATCAAGTCCGTATGCATTTGGAGGACATGGACAAAACAGCTTTTCAAACTCACAAAGGTCTATTTGAGTTTCTTGTTATGCCATTCGGATTGACAAATGCTCCAGCCACCTTTCAAGCGTTGATGAATGCGGTTCTACGATTATATGTCCGCAAATTCGTACTTGTATTTTTTGACAATATCTTGATATACAGTAGGACATGGTCAGAACATCTCAAACATGTACGCACAGTTCTTCGTTTATTACATGCAAATCAGCTATATCTTAAGCAGTCCAAATGTTCTTTCGGCAAGGACTCCATATGATACTTGGGTCACGTGATCTCAGCTGAGGGTGTGGCCATGGACACTAGCAAAGTGCAAGCAGTAATGGGTATCATTGCAGCTCCTCTTACTCGTCTTTTGAAGAAACAAGCATTCTCTTGGTCCAACGAGGCGTCCCAAGCTTTTGATGACCTCAAACATGCTCTCGTTATTGGCCCAGTTTTACAACTGGCAGATTTTACGCAACCTTTCATGGTGGACTGTGATGCGTTCAGCACGGGTTTTGGGGCAGTGTTGCATCAAGGAGAATGACCAATTGCTTTCTTTAGTCGATCAGTTGCTCAACGACATGCCAAGTTAGCAGCATATGAAAGAGAGCTCATTGGTTTGGTCAAAGCAGTCCGGCATTGGAGGCCTTATCTTTAGGGTCGACAATTTGTCATCAGGACCGATCATTACAGTTTGAAATTTCTTTTGGACCAACGCCTATCTACAATTTCGCAACACCAATGGGTAAGCAAACTATTTGGGTTTGATTTCATTGTGGAATATCGGTCAGGCAGGCAAAGCCGGGTGGCTGATGTGTTATCACAAAGAGAAGAAGAGACAATCGCTTTGTCAGCACTCTCGGGTCCTCATTTTCACTTCATGGATGCTATTCGTCGGGAGCTACATGATGACACTGAGTTGATTGCGTTACGTCAACAAATTACGACTGATACGTATCAACGTGTAGTTGATGCGTAATGTGGCCTAATCTTTCACGGTACTTGTATTGCAATCTTGATCGAAGCAAAACCCTAGCTTTCCTCCTTGGTTCAGCAAAAAGGAAGAACAAGTATATCTCCAAAGCAAGTAATACTTGGTTGATGTTGAATCAATCCGAAGAGAAAAACAAAATCAAACCCGAAGAACAACACCAAACTGTGAGCAATTGGGGATGCCACGAATTGATGAGATGATCCACAAGGAATCACAGATCTTGGAAGGAAAGCCACCCTCCAATATTCACGCAATCACAAAACCCTAGATGGGAATTTCCAAAACGCATGTATTCATTTTGCGCCACACAAACATGTGACTTTTCTGTATTTTCTTCAACTCTAACTTGTCCACCTACATGGTGCGGCCATGGAGGGTTTATATAGCCTCCCACACAAGCACAAGGTTCGGATGAACAGTAAACCAGACTGCTACAGTAATCTGAGACAGGTACCGGTCACGCGAACAATAATCTGAGTCGGTTACTGTTCATGTGAATAGTCCCTAACAAAAAAAACTCCTAAAATAGATATTTAAACTACTCTAATTGCTGAAAATAGATTAAACTATCCTATTACAAGTAATTTCAAAATTAACTTCTTTTAAAGAACGATCCGAATTGGAATTGCTCCAATCCAAATCCATTTAGGATTCTTGGATTGAAAATGCATTGAATTCGGATCCTTTGTCTTTTAGATTCCCTTGCAAACTTTCCAACATGCAAAGCTCTCAGCCCTTGTGCCTTCCCATGTCCGCTCAAGCTGCCCCTTCAGCCTACCTCCCTCTCTTTACTCTTGGCCGAACCTTGTTCTTGTTTCTTTCTCCATTGATGCATAATAGGCTCAACTTGAGGTTTAGCACACACTTGCAACTTAGGGGTGTTGACCACCGTAGTAGATGCACCTAGGGCCTCATCAACGACAGAGGGGTTGGGACTTCCATGGGTGATTATAGATGGATTGGTCACCAAGGCAGGTCGTATATACGTTCTTGTTTCCTCTGTGTTAGTCCATAAAATCCTTGAGGCTATCCAAAGTATGGGACATGAGGGCCAACAGAAAACACTTCACTGTCTTCGAGCAGATTTTTGCATAACCGGTGATCGAAAATTGGTTGCCGATTGGGTACGCAGTTGTGCAATTTGTCAGATAAATAAAACTGAGCATTTACATCCAGCAGGACTACTTCAACCTTTGGAGGTTTCCGGGCAAATTTGGGCAGATATTTCCATGGATTTTATTGAAGGCCTTCCAAAAATTGGTGGATAATCGGTGATTTTATCTGTCGTCGATCAGTTTTCAAAGTATGCTCACTTCATCACATTGTCCCATCCTTATATGGCCAGCTCAGTTGCTCATAAGTTCTTTACGAAAATAGTGAAACTGCATGGATTGCCATCATCCATTGTTAGTGATCGCGACCCTGCTTTTACAAGCAAGTTTTGGAAAGAGCTTTTCAGCTTTTCAGGAGTCGAACTCAGTTCCAGTTCTGCTTTTCATCCACAAACCGATGGTCCAACCGAAGTGATCAATCGAATCATTGTCATGTACCTTCGATGTTTAGTGGGTGATCGACCGCGCGATTGGATCAAATGGTGTCGGGTCCCCAGGTAAGCCATCCCGAGACCCTCTATGCATTCTGAGCTAGTCCCAGGATCAACAGCTAGCTTGCACAGTTTCAACATCGATGTAATCAAAACCATACAACAAACTATAGAAGAAGCAGACAAATCAATATTAATAGAAGCAAAAGACCTTATGGTCAAGGTTTTTACAGAGCTGTCATGTAGGGCTTACAACAAAAGAGAGCTCGCAGTAGAAGACAAAACACTCGTGGAAGCCATTCGACATGCCCACAAGCAATCGAGTGGAGGATGTCTCCTAGCCCGCAAGGTCTTCGAAGAACTCCTCTTCATAGAGCTCGGAGCTCCTTGGGTCCTCTTCAGCGACTGATCAACCAGAGGGCATAAAGCCATGAGTACTTTGAATGTACTTAGCAAGTCGTAGGAAAAAGTATGCAAATAGTATTCATGCCAAGCTTGACAAGGATAACTTTATAGTTACTTTGCAGAAAGTAGAATTGACTGAGTAGATTGCAAAGCACAAGTTGAAAGATTAATACAAAAGTAATCAAGTTTCTTTGAAACGACTCGTGAACACCCAGTTCACTTCCCAGACCACTTGTGAATGCCCTGTTCACTTCCCAGACCACGCGGAACCAACCACGACCACACTTTTGAGAAAGTCTACCACTTGCGCAAAATCACCAGGGTTGTCCATAACCGGGGACATGGCTATTCAAATAGTTTTACACTCTGCAGAGGTGTATAGCTTTACCCACAAGACACTACCTCTCTAGTTGGTTGGGCACCCGTCGATGCCCCTGCTCACTACCTTAGGTAAGCAGTCTAGAACATGTGACAAGGCCTTTACAAAGTTCTGTTTTGACCCGGTTTTGCTCACTAAGGTTTCGCCTTCCTGGCCCCCTCTTGCGCCATTCTCAACCAAAACAGAACCGACTCAAAGCATTGCTAATTAGTTGGCCAGGTCCACCCCATAATGAACTTGTGGTTGCACAGTATGGCTCAGATCAATGGCTTGCAAGGTTAAGTCCTTAGTGATTACTTAGCCGAGACATCCATATCCCAATGTGCTTTCTACACCCCCTTTACTACACGATCACTCGCTCGAGTATAAATTATTTTGGGTTCACCCTGGCCAAATGACCACCCTAGCTATGGCACAACATCTTTTAACAATAGTGGTGCGCCACAATTCCATATATCATTAAGTCAAATTCATCATTATTGAATCATGTGATCGAGAGACATCGTATAACTAAAGCATGTCTAAGCAATATATGCACCCATGTTGGTATCTCAAAGATGTCCAACTAAGATTACCCAACCTATGGTGTCCAAGGGTACATGTCAACATGTCAATCACAAGTATTCAAGGAGTCATACTCTCGAGTAGGCATTTAACTATTTCCCAAACCATTTTTTATACAATTAGCCACGCACGTTGGTATAAAACAATGTAATTTTTGCAAACTGGGTACGACATGATCAAAGGTTTATGACTTGCCTTCGTTGAAGAGTTGGAATGCTTCGGTCGAGGTCGTCAGGTCCATGAATTCTTCAGAGCAGCTAGATTCTACACGTGCGAAAGGAGCCAAATAAATAAAACAAATCCACAAAAACTCCAACGAAAGCACCAAATTAGAGCCAAAAGAAAAGACACTGAAATAGATGAATTAGGAACGGGCTCTCGGGAGGAGGTCCAACTGAGAGGGTGGTCGAGGGAGGTCCTGAGGAAGTCAAGGGAGGTCTTGAGGAGGTCAAGGGAGGTATTGAAGTCCAACGAAGGGTACGACTACTCAACGTGGTCGTAAGAGGGATACACTACGCAATGAGGTCACGAGAGCAAAAGGAGAATAGGGCACGGAGATACTCACTAGGAGAGAGAGAGAGAGAGAAAGAGAGAGAGAGAGAGATCGGAGAAGACAGGAGGAAGACGACGAATGGCACGGGCGCTCCGGTGAATCCTTCGGCTGCGAGGTGGTCAAAGACGGCGCAGGCTCCAGCGGGCAGTGGCAAAATTCAAGCACGGTGAAACTGGGCGAGAGCAAAAGTGTTGGGTGTGAAAAAAGGAGATGAGAGAGGGCTGCTCAAGCTTTTATAGCCAGGGGAGACAGGGAGAGTCGCTGAGAGACTCAGAAGTGCACGCGATCAAGGGTAGGTGGAGGAGGAGATGGGGGTAGGTAGGGGAGGATACAAGAGGGGGAACGGGAGCTGCAGAAGCGACAACATTTAATACGACACCATGACATTTAATGCGCGAAGACTTTTGCGTCAGCAGTGACGCGACGGGAGGAAGAAGAAGGTGAGCATGGCTGACAGGTGGGGCTAGTCAAAACTCAGGAGGGTGGTCCAACCAAAGGGGAGGTCATGACCAGAGGGGAGGTCGTGACCAAAGGGGAGGTCGTGACCAGAGGGGTGGTCGTGACCAAAGGTGAGGTTGTGACCGGTCTCTAGGACCACCCGGAGGTCTCCTAGGACCACCCAGGAGCTCTGGACTAAGGGGGAGGTTCAAACGAGAGGGAGGTCTGGACGAACAGAGAAAGGGGATGTTGAACACCCAAGAACTCCAACAACTCAAAACAAACCAAATTTGAATTAATTGAAGTTTGATTTAGTCATTTTAAACACTTTTAATTCTAAAATCTCAAGTTAAACTTTAGAACTTCAACAAACCAAATGGTTATTTTTATTTTTTTAAAAAACTCAGAAAAACGAGGACGTTACAAACCTACATCCCTTAAAGGAATCTCAACCCTAGATTGGTGACTAGAGAATAGGTCGAAACTTCGGTCTTGAGTCTTCTTCATGCTCCCAGGTGGCTTCCTCTTCAGTGTAATTGCTCCACTGAACTTTGCAAAAATGGAGGATCTTGCTTCTTGTCACTCGCTCGGACACTTCCAAAATCTTGATGGGTTGCTCCTTGTAGGTGAGATCTTGCTACAGGTCAACGGCTTTTACGGGCATCTGCTCCTCTGGCATACGCAGACACTTCCTCAATTGAGACACATGGAAGAATCATGCACATCTGACAACTGGGGCGGGAACTCCAATTTGTAAGCAACTTCCCCCCTTTTGACTAGAATTGGAAAGGGTCTGATGTATCGAGGTGCAAGCTTCCCACTTACTCTGAAGCGACGCATTCCTTTGAGAGGTGAAACCTTTAGATGCACATGATCTCCTGGTGCGAAAGATAAATCTCGGCGACGGTTATCCGCATAACTTTTCTGCCTAGACTGAGCCGTTCTCAGCTTCTCTCTGATTGACTTAACTTGATCTTCGGCCTTTTTCAGAATATTTGGTCCAAGGACTTGTCCTTCGCCTGAGTCTGTCTAATATAATAGTGTTCGACACTTTCTTCTGTAAAGAGCTTCGAACGGGGACATCTGCAGACTTGATTGATAACTGTTGTTGTAAGAAAATTCTGCATAAGGTAACATTTGATCCCAGCTGGTCTGGTTCTCCAGGGCGCAGGCTCTTAGCATATCTTCTAAGATTTGATTTACTCTTTCTGTTTGCCCATCTGTCTGAGGGTGGTAGGCTGTACTGAGATCCTCGATTCGACACGATCTTCTTTGGTACTCTATGCTGACATACTATCTTAGCCATATAGAACTCTGCAAGTCTGTCTCCTGAGTAGGTGGTCTTAACCAGGATGAAGTGTGCAACTTTTGTCAGGCGATCTATAATTACCCAGATAGAATCATATCCAGCTTGGGTTCTTGGCACACAGGTGATAAAATCCATGCCAATTTCTTCCCACTTCCATTCAGGTATACTCAAAGGTTGTAAGAGTCCGGCAGGTCTCTGATGCTTGGCTTTAGCTCGCTGGCAAATGTCACATTGTGCTACATACTTAGTGATCTCACGCTTCATGCTAGGCCACCAGTACAATTCCTTGAGATCTTGATACATCTTAGTGCTTCCGGGGTGAATGGAGTACAAGGTTTTGTGAGCTTCTTTGAGTATCAACTGCTTGGGCTCTCCCTGGTCTAGTACACAAATACGCTTATCGAACCAGATGGTTCCTTGTTCATCTTCCGAAAATCTTAGGGATTTACCCTTCTTCATGTTTCTTTTGATCTCCATGACATCTGCATCTTCTCCTTGGGCTTTCTGAACCTGATCTTGGAGAGTTAGTTGCACTTCCAGAGCAGCTAAGTAACCTTCTTTAACCAATTCAAGCTTGAGCTTCTGAAATTCTTCGTGCAGGGCTGGCTGGCTTTCTTTGATCATTAGAGTGTCGCAGTAGACCTTTCTACTGAAAGCATCGGCTACCACATTAGCCTTTCCTGGATGGTAATGGATTTCCACATTGTAATCTTTGATCAACTCCAACCATCTTCTTTGCCTCATATTAAGATCAGCTTGAGTGAAAATGTACTTCAAACTTTTATGGTCAGTGTAGACTTCACAGCGATTACGGATGAGGTAATGGTGCAATATCTTCAAAGCATGCACTACGACAGCCAATTCTAAGTCATGAGTGGGGGTAATTGGCTTCATGAGGCTTTAACTAACGGGAAACATAAGCTACTACTTTCCTTTCTTGCATCAGGACACAACTGAGATCTTGACGTGAGACATCACAGAAGATCTCAAAGTCCTTTCGAACATCTGGCAAGATCAACACTAGAGCGGTGGTCAAATGCTTCTTTAACTCTTGAAAACTCTGCTCACATGCTGGCGTCTAAGCATACTTCTTTTCCTTCTCCAACAACTGAGTGAGAGGCCTTCCTATTTTGGAGAATCTTTCTATAAATCTGCGGTAGTAACCTGCCATTCCCAGGAAACTTCTGATCTGAGGCACTGACTTGGGTGACTCCTAGTTGAGCACATCCTTGACTTTGCTAGGATTGACGGTGACTCCTTCTGCAGACAAGACGTGTCCCAAAAAGGTGACTTTCTTATCCAAAACTCACACTTGTCGAATTTAGCATAGAGTTGATGATCTCTAAGCTTGTTCAGGACTAAGCGAAGGTGCTCTCCATGCTCTTCTTCACTTTTAGAGTATACCAGAATATCATCAATAAAGACTATGACGAACTTATCCAAATACTCCATGAATACTTGATTCATCAAGTTCATAAAGTAAGTCGGGGCATTGGTCAATCCAAAAGACATGACCGTGTACTCATACAGTCCATATCGGGTTGAGAAAGCTGTCTTGGGGATATCCTCTTGGCGAATCTTTAATTGATGGTATCCCGACCTCAAATCTATCTTGGAGAACACTCCGGCTCCCTTCAGCTGGTCGAACATATCATCAATCCTAGGCAGAGGGTACTTATTCTTGATGGTGGCCTCGTTGAGTGAGCGATAATCCACACACATCCGCTGGGTACTATCCTTCTTTGCAACAAAGATCACTGGGGCTTCCCAAGGATGGTAGGGTCTCTTGGAAATTGGTGCAGTTCTAGGAACTAGGTTGATGACGAACTCTAAATCTCTGTCTGGTGGCATTCCAGGTAACTCACCCAGAAAGACATCTGGAAACTCACTGACCACCGGCACATCTTCTAAAGATACGGCCTTAACACTACAGACTATTGCTCCTTCATGCTTTTTCGAGGAGGCTTCAAATTTTACTTTAATCCCAACTAGACTGACCAAGGTGATGTTTCTTCCACCACAATCCAAAATTGCTTGGTGATCAGTAAGCCAATCCATTCCCAAAATCACATCTAAGGACTTGGTGTCGATGATGATCACGTTGGCTAGAAATTCTACCCCTTCTATGATCATCTTAACTTGTGGGCAACCCTGGTTCGTACTTAACTCCGAACCGGGGGATTGAACCAACAAGGCAATTTTAAGAGGTGAAACCTTCAACTAATGCTTTGCAGCAAAAATCCAAGAAACAAACGAATGCGAAGCTCCAGGATCAAACAAAACAGTAGTAAGTGCTGAATTTACTAAGAACTTACCAAGCACGACGTCCGGGGCTGTCTGGGCTTCCTCCACGGTGACATGGTTCACATGACCTCTCCCAAAAGGCTGGGGGGTCTTGGTTGGTGCAGTTGGAGGCTGAGGGGCCCCACGTCCTGCTCCTGGCATGTAGGTCCTGGTCGGAGTAGCGCCCAAGTTTAACCTGACAGGTGATGGACCTTACTTCAAGGGATAATTGATGGTGTAATGTCCCAATTGCTGACAGTTGAAACAGGTGATTCCTGTGGCAGGATTGTTGCTTCTTGACTACTGGTTGTTGTTGTTTGGGTCAAAAAACTCAGATAATCGGGCGAGTCTTCATTGCAGAGGTCCCGAAGCAGGGAGGAGCAAAGCGGGCAGGGGGTTGTGCATTTGTTCTGGATCTCTGCGGATGACCTTGATGGGTACCATGGTGTATCGCCTTCCTTTTATGAAATTCTGCAAGCTCGCAACGAGACTCTTCTATAAGCATAGCTTTGTTCACTAGATGCTGGAAATTTGTAGAGTCGTTGCCAACGACTCGAACCTTCAAGCTAGAGTGGAGTCCTCGCTTAAAATGCTTCTGACATGCATCGTCCGTGGCAACGTTCTCTTGAGCATAACACGAGAGTTGAGTGAACTTATTGAGGTATTCACTCATTGACATGTTTCCTTGGCGCAGCTCACGGAACTCGTTCTTCTTCATTTCTATCTTTCCATCGGGAATATGGGAGTGGCAGAAGGCTTCAGAAAACTCAGCCCAACTGATGTTCTGGTGGTCTTCATGGGTGGCGCAGTAGTTCTCCCACCATTCCGCGGTGGTGCCATCAAGTTGGTGTGTAGCATACAGAACTTTTTCACGGTCGTCACATCGGGTGATGACAAGCTTCTTTTCAGTTGAGCGCAGCCAGTCATCTGCGTCCAATGGCTCGGAGGAGCTGGAGAACGTAGGTGGATGGGTCCTCATGAATTCTACCAGTCTTGACTGGGGGATAATTGGTGGTGGCGGTGGTGGCATGGCAGCTGCTTGGTTGTTTTGGTTCAGCATTACGAGAAGAGCGGTAGCGGTCTGATTTTGTTGAGTCATCATCTGATTCATGTTCTGTATCATTGCAATCATCAGCTGCGTTTGGGCTGTCATGAACTGTCCCAAACCCTGATATGTGGTTGCAGCTGAAGGAGCTGGTGGTGGCTGTGTGAAGGGATCCACTGGCTCATCTTGACTTGCCGAATTGCGGATCTGGACCATCTACACGAATCTTCCCAGGCTTAATAGATGAGGAGAAGAAAGCACGATAGATAAGAGGAAAAAGCACAATAGACGAGAGAGCAAGGGAGAAAGACAGAGGCAACTAACGGGGGGGGGGGGGTGAAACCCAACGAGCAAATAGCCGGAGGACTATTAAGAGGCAACAAAACTCAAACAGAAGATCCTAATTACTGGACTAAATGATACTGGAACTAAGAAGGGCAGCTTTGCTACAACACTTCTAATCTAACTTATCTGGAAGGTCGATTTTAAGCGAAGCTCAATCCTATTGAGATTACCGGGATGAGAGGGATCAATTTAAATTTTGAACACAAAGTTTCAGAAGAGATAAGGTGTAAGAATCTAAGAATGAGGTGAGAAGAGATTAGATAAAGATGAGAACAGAATAGAATAAGATGAGAGAAGAATAACTACTTATGTTACTCTGTTGGTTTGATTTATAAAATAAATTTTGAAACTCTTGACTAAAGCGACCATGCTAACTAAGGTTACGTCCTACAGTCAATATGGATCTGATACCACCACTATCGGGTCCCCGGGTAAGCCATCCCGAGACCTTCTGTGCATTCTGAGCTTGTCCTAGGATCAGCAGCTAGCTCGCACAGTTTCAACATCGATGTAATCACAACCATACAACAAACTATAGAAGAAGCAGACAAATTAATATTAATAGAAGCAGAAGACCTTATGGTCAAGGTTTTTTACAGAGCTGCCACGCAGGGCTTACAACAAAAGAGAGCTCGCAGCAGAAGACAAAACACTCGTAGAAGCCATTCGACATGTCCACAAGCAATCGAGTGGATGACGTCTCCTAGCCTGCAAGGTCTTCGGAGAACTCCTCTTTATAGAGCTCGGAGCTCCCTGGGTCCTCTTCAGCGACTGATCAACCAGAGGGCATAAAACCGTGAGTACTTTGAATGTACTCAGCAAGTCATAGGAAAATATATGCAAATAATATTCATGCCAGGCTTGACAAGGATAGCTTTATGGTTACTTTGCAGAAAGAAAAATTGACTGGAAATACAGTAAGTAGACTGCAAAGCACAAGTTGAAAGCTAATACATAAGTAATCAAGTTTCTTTGAAACGACTCGTGAACACCCAGTTCACTTCACAGACCACGCAGAACCAACCACGATCACACTTTTGAGAAAGTCTACCCCTTGCACGAAATCATCAGGCTTGTCCATAACCGGAGACACGGCTATTCGAATAGTTTTACACTCTGCAGAGGTGTACAGCTTTACGCACAAGACATGACCTCTCTAGTTGGTTGGGCACCCGTCGATGCCCCTGCTCACTACCTTAGGTAAGCAGTCTAGAGTACGTGACAAGGCCTTTACAAAGCTCTATTTTGACCCGGTTCCGCTCGCTAAGGTTTCGCCTTCCTGGCCCCCTCTTGCGCCATTCTCAACCAAAACAGAACCGACTCAAAGCATTGCTAATTAGTTGGCCAGGTCCACCCTATAATGAACTGAACTTGTGGTTGCACGGTATGGCCTAGATCAATGGCTTGCAAGGTTAAGTCCTTAGTGGCTACTCAGGCGAGACATTCGCATCCCAATGTGCTTCCTGCACTCCCTTTACTGCACGATCACTCGCCCGAGTATAAATTATTTTGGGCTCACCACAGCCAAATTACCACCCTAGCCATGGCACAACATCTTTTAACAACAATGTCCGCGCCACAATTCCATATATCATTAAGTCAAATTCATCATCATTGAATCATGTGATCGAGAGACATTGTATAACTAAAGCATGTCTAAACAATATACGCACCCATGTTGGTATCTTAAAGATGTCCAACTAAGATTACCCAACCTATGGTGTCCAAGGGTACATGTCAACATGTCAATCACAAGTATTCAAGAAGTCATACTGTCGAGTAGGAATTTAGCTATTTCCCAAACCATTTTTATACAATTAGCCATGCATGTTGGTATAAAACAATGTATTTTTTGCAAACTGGGTACGACATGATCAAAGGTCTACGACTTGCCTTCGTTGAAGAGTTGGAATGCTTTGGTCGAGGTCATTGGGTCCACGAATTCTTCAGAGCAGCCGAATTCTACACGTGCGAAAGGAGCCAAATAAATAAAACAAATCCACAAAAACTCCAACAAAAGTACCAAACTAGAGCCAAAGGAAAGACATTGAAATAGATGAATTAGGAACGGGCTCTCGGGAGGAGGTCCAACTGAAAGGGTGGTCGAGGGAGGTGCTGAGGAACTCAAGGGAGGTCCTAAGGAGGAGGTCCTGAGGAGGTCAAGGGAGGCCCTGAGGTCTAACGAAAGGTACGACTACTCAACATGGTCGTAAGAGGGATACACTACGCAACGAGGTTGCGAGAGCAAAAGGAGAACAGGGCACGGAGATATTCACTAGGACACACACACACACACACACACACACACAGAGAGAGAGAGAGAGAGAGAGAGAGAGAGAGAGAGAGAGCGGAGAAGACAGGAGGAAGACGGCGATCGGCATGGGCACTCCAGTGAATCCTTCGGCAATGAGGTGGTCGAAGACGGCGCAGGCTCCAGTGGGCGGTGGCGAAATTCAAGCACGGTGAAACTGGATGAGAGCAAGAGAGTTGGGTGAGGAAAAAGGAGATGAAAGAGGGCTGCTCAAGCTTTTATAGCCAGGGGAGATGAGGAGAGTCACTGAGAGACGAGGAAGCGCACGCGATCAGGGGTAGGTGGGGGAGGAGATGGGGGCAAGTAGGGGAGGAGACAAGAGAGGGAACGAGTGCTGCAGAAGCGATAGCATTTAATGCGACACAACGATATTTAATGTGCGAAGACTTTTGCGTCAGCAGTGACGCGATGGGAGGAAGAAGAAGGTGAGTAGGGCTGACAGGTGGGGCTAGTCAAAACTAGGGAGGGTGGTCCAACCAAAGGGGAGGTCGTGACCAGACCGGTGGTTGTGACCAGAGGGGAGGTTGTGACCAGAGGGGAGGTCATGAC
Organism: Phyllostachys edulis; assembly: GCA_036346405.1. Taxonomy (NCBI): domain Eukaryota; kingdom Viridiplantae; phylum Streptophyta; class Magnoliopsida; order Poales; family Poaceae; genus Phyllostachys; species Phyllostachys edulis. The sequence continues at coordinate 72,530,490 of CM070548.1, read as the reverse complement.
CAGAGGGGTGGTCGTAACCAAAGGGGAGGTCGTGACCGGTTTTCAGGACCACCCGGAGGTCTCCCAGGACCACCCAGGAGGTCTGGACTGAGGGGGAGGTCCAAACGAGAGGGAGGTCTAGACGAACAGAGAAAGGGGATGTTAAACACCTGAGAACTCCTGCAACTCAAAAGAAACCAAATTTGAATTAATTGAATTTTGATTTAGTCATTTTAAACACTTTTAATTCCAAAATCTCAAGTTAAGCTTTAGAACTTCAACAAAACCAAATGGTTATTTTTATTTTGAAAATTTTCAAAAACTCAAAAAAATGGGGACGTTACAAATGGTTACCAAGGGTCGAGTATTGTTATAATACAAGTTTTCAGCGCACTATCTAAACTAGCCCTTTTCGCATGGTGTATGGAAGATAGCCTCTGACAATGAAATCATATGAGCCTGGACTGGCCAAGGTAGAAGCCGTCGACCAATCTTTGATAGATCGGGATGAATTCTCGATCAAAATTCAGGAGCGTTTACGACTTGCCCAACAAACCATGAAGGATCAACATGACATCCATCATCAGGATCTGGAGTTTCAAGTTAATGACTGGGTTTGGTTGCGTTTACAAAACCGACAAGCAATTTCTCTTGCTGCCCGAAAATATTCAAAGATTGCTCTGCGATATTATGGCCCGTTTCAGATTATCGAACACATTGGTAAGGTAGCGTATCGATTGAAACTTCCGGCAGGTTCTCGCATTCATGATGTGTTTCATGCTGGGCTGTTGAAACGTTTCCATGGTGATCATCCAACAGAGATTCCAGTATTACCTCCTATTATGCATGGCAGAGTGGTTCCAATTCCGGAAACAATTCTACAAACCCGTCGCCGAAGGGATAGGTGGGAATTACTTGTGTAGTGGCAAGGTTTGGTTGCAGTCGAGGCAACATGGGAGTACGTAGATCAATTTAAACTATTGTATCCGGAGTTCCAGCTCGAGGACGAGCTGTTTGTCGAGGGGGGGGGGGAGGGTGAGAAATGTTGTGGACTCGTATTCGGGAGCTCATTACCAGCGACAGAGTCATGCACGCAAACTAACGGAAGCTTTGGAAGATATCCGAACCAAAGAAAGCAACAATTCAAAGGAAATCAGAGACATACTGGCGGACTTGGAAATACATGCCGAGTCTGTTTCCTATTAGAAGATTGTATACGAATCGGTAGTTGGCTAGCCTTTAAATATCAATAGCTATTCTGTAAACAAAAGCAAGTAAGAATTAATCTATTATCTTCCAGTTGCTATCTCGCATCCTCTGGAGTTCTCTATTCCTTGCCCCTGTTATCCTGCTACGTTCACGACGACACCTTCTCGTCGAGCCCGACGTCCATGTCCAGCACCGAATCACCCGTATAACCTATGCAGCCGAAGCAAGATACATCAGTAACCAAACATACTATTCTAGCAAAAGAGCAATGATAAGTATGGGTTTTCTCTTGTGAGAATGTTTTGATGCTCAACTATTGTATTGCCGATTTTAACTACGATAAAATGCCTTTTTTTTCTTCTGAATTACATTTACATTATTTAGGTATAAAGCTTATCATTTGCTATAATTTTCATATAAATCCATATTTCTATCACTTTAAATCAAATTTCTCAACTATATAGTTTGGTACTTTATGTTATGATGGCATTATTAACATACTCCCTCCAGTCACAAAAGAATATCGTTTTGGAGTATGTGCAGTCAAACTTCTAAACTTTGGCTATCGATATCTTTTTCAACATTTGGATTGAACACATGAATATGACATGTATATATTTGTCTTGGAAAGAACTTTCATATTATTATAATTTTATTGGGTTTTATAAATATATTATAATAGAAATTAGTGATCAAAGTCATATTTTGGGAACCGTGTCGATGTCGAATACGGCATTATTTCGTGTCTGGAGGGAGTAGAAATGTTCGGTGTCTTTAAAACAGAGCAGTTTGGAGCATATTCGGTTTCTTATGTCAAGGGCCTTTCTGCAGCAACACCTTATTAGATGTGGAAATGGTCAAACAAATTATTAATTATTTTAAAATTCTCTGACTTTGATAAGTTCAAACATTTGATTATCTATTTTTCTACAAATGCTGTTTTCCACACCATCTTCTACTTTAGCAAATGGAGTGGCATAGCAGCTTTGCTTGTTTTTTATTTGAACAGTACTGCTGGACTGCTGGTACATGTGCATATTACAAATATTTGCTGAATAAGTTAGCTTGATTGCGCACTGAAAGTTCTGTACAATGAAGAAATTTAGTCTAGCAACCATACTTTTATTTACTTTCCTCCCACATTGAAATTTGGCTGCGATTTTATCAGGGGTCTTTCCATGAGTTGTTCCAAGAATTGCCACTGCTCACATCTGTGTACCAACAAGCCATTCCGCAAGGATAAGAAAATTAAAATTGTCAAGGTAATTCTCTCTTTGCAAATGATGTTCCTAATTGTTTTTTAAAGTTCAGTTACCAATTTATTCGCTCCTACTTGTCTAATTCTTTCAGCACATAAATGAAGTTGAATATTTTTGTTTTAATTATTTGTCAAATTCCTCTTGTTTTGCCCTTCAAGAGTTTGTGCGTTATCAAAGAGTTGTACTAACGTAAAACAACTAATTTAAGGGTTGTATGAATTTAAGTGTTAGCTAAACATGGGCGTGTTAGACATCTGAGTAATACTTACAAAAGCACCTGACATAATTGTTAACACTGCAATATATACGCTCTTAGCCCCTCTACTTTCCTCGATGGCTGCCAATGTACCCAAACCCACAAATCCCCTTTCTTTTATTGTTGGATGCAAAATGACATGTGGGAATGATATATTGATATGTGCTGTGTTTTGTCTAAGAATTAGTTGTTGTGGTTGTTAGATTTTGGGAGAGAAGAGAGGAAAGGTGGCTGAATAGTTAGTTGTATTGTAAGAGTCTAAGAGACAATATATAGTATACAAGAGAGAAACTTAGATTAGACTATAATTACATAACTATCATTAACACTTACATAACTATTACACTTCTACCACACAAATTACACTACTACCCTTAACACCCCCACTCAAACTCAATGCATATTCAATATCATTGAGTTTGAAGAGGACAACACTTAAATAAAAGATAAATTAAAAGTCCAAGCTTTAAGATGTCGTCGAAGCAGCATGCAACTCTTAAAACCGACAGGAGTTAAAAGATATGTCAAATCAAACTGACGAAGAGAGAGATAGAGACAAAGATGACGGGCCAGATGTGCCTGATCCGCCCGCCCAATAAAAAAGAGAGGGTATACCGTGTACGTGTCTTAAAGCCGCGTTAGACTGGACGTATCGTTCACTTCTTGAACTTGAAATAGATGCTATCCCTACCAAATCAACAATAAAACCAACGCAAACCAATCGACCGTTTGTACGAAAGTAGCAACCAGAGGCCCAGGTTTGATCTGTATGATGATACGTATAGCTAGTTAGCTACCATTCATGACCCTAACAACTAAAACCTTTGGATCGCGAAAAGTAATTGCTAACGTTTTGTTATCTCGGTACCAGCAGCAACCAGTAGCCATGCAGAGTGCCTATCTCAATCGAATCAGATTCCCATGGAATTCGAACGAGCGGCCACGAGGCGATGAAGTGTTTGTGCTTGCTCCCAACGACCACCAGTCACCACCAGCCATGGCTGAGCTTCCAATTCCAAGACGTCAGGTACATGATAAAGTACTTTGACAAAGCTAGCTATCCATCCATGTGTTCTTTTCATATTGAGAGATTTGAGAACAAGCCTATACCAATCAGTCAAAAGACTCAACCACCCAGCACAATAGGCTTGGTGAAACGAGCATCTTCGGATGAAAATATTGACATCATGATGTAACTCCCTCTACCACTCAACCCCAACAACTAACACGGAGAAGGGCCAAGAATAATACTTAATAAGACTTACGTATATTCATAAATCATACGTTCTTGCCATCAACTATCCAAAAAATTGCTCATTATGGCAGACAAAGCTCACCATCTAGAACATTTTAATCAGAGTATCCATGCGCTCACTGTGGCAGACATAGCTGGCCACCTAGAGCGATTTATTCAAAATACGCATGACCTGTAACACAATAATAATCTGGCTGGCTGCTTCACAAGGTAAACCAAACGAAAGGGCTCTAAAACAGAATAGAGCCTCCAATTTCTTCTTCTCTTCTATCTTCAGTAAGCACACCATCATCAGAAGCACCTCATCTTCTTACCCTCTTTCTCAATGTTCTCCTCCACAGCATCCTCTTCCCAGGAAAAAAGTGTATCAATTTTACCTTCCTTCGAGCCATCCTCCACATAGTCACCAACCAAGCAATGCAGGACAGATCGTGGCGACCCAGAGGCGACTTCGCCGGTAGCAGTGAAGCTCTGGTAAATGAGCAAGCCCCTGGAAGGCAGCTCCTGCTCAACCATGTTGCTGCATGCATAGGCCCCAACATCCAGTTCCTTCCCCCACGTCCCAGCATGGCCGCGCCCACCAGATATAGTCACAGCGACAGAGAAATCGGACGGGCCAAAGCAACTCAGCACCCTCTCTACCAGGTCACCGTAGGCAATGGAGGCAGGGTTGAAGCCCATGATCTCATAACTGGCATAGCTGAAGCCATCCTCGGGTGTCACATGAATGGTCGAGAAAGCAGGGTCACGGATGGCATTCATGGAGTAGCCACAGGGCTCGAAATCAAAGTCACAGATTTCCATCTCGGGGATTATGTCAGAGATACCCGAGAGCTTGGTCATCTCCTCAGCGCACGATGTGTGGCCATCAGCAGAGGTCTTGAAGAAGACGGATGCTTTCTTCTTGTCCAGCCCAGTCATGCACATCTCAAGAGTGACCACAGGCTTCTCAGGGTGCTGGGTGGCATAGTAGACGTGCCACTTCTGCCCAGGCTTTGCAGGATCACCCATCACATAGGCATTGCCACCAGACTTGAGGCTGCCAAAGTAGCGGTTCAGGAAGGCAACCTCCTCAGAGAAGTTCTTGTGCGGAGAGTGCTGTGCTTCAGGGAATATGAATGTCCCACGGGAGTACTTCACAGCAGCAAGCGGTAGCGACAGATCCTCGGCAAGCTCAAGAATCCTTGGAATGGCGAGCAGGAGCTTGGTAGTCCCACAGGTCTTGATCACAATCTTGTATGGATACACGAAGAGGCTCGACTCAGACAGGACATACGAGTCAAAGTCCTTGTTGGAGAGCTCAGACACGATGGTGCACCTCGCAAGAGCAAGAACAGAGTCAATCTGGGCACGCGAGAGAACGCGCAATCCCCTGCCGTCGGGGTCAGCAAAGACGGGAGCCTCGGAGAAGGTGATCTCGAGGCGCTTCTCGTACCCCTCGAACCCGATCGCAGAGACCTGGGGAGGGTCAGCAACTGACAGGCCGGCCATTGTTTCGGAACGTGATGCCAAGTGGTGGAGGGAGGAAGACTTGTGATCTTGCCGGTCACCGGAAAGCAGCTAGCCAGAGAGATTTTGGGAAAGCTCAAAATGGAAATGCGAAGGGAAATCTAAGCTACAAGGACGGGGCAGCCGAGAGGGATATCAGGATGGCTTCCTCGCGCACTGCAAGAGACGTAACAATTGACAATGTGAGCAGTCAAATCATCAACAAGAATCGCAAAGACAAAAAGGAGATCAATTGATCCGATACACACGTTGGAGTAGGCAGCGTTGAACTTCTTGATGCCGCCGGCAGGTCGGAGCTCCTCAATGCTGTAGCCGAGGGGAGCTTCGTACATCAGGGAGGAATGACTACTGCTAGACTTCTTTTTGCCACCCTTGGACTCCATTAGTACATCAAATTCTGCACTGCAGAGAACAACCAAAGCCCTGATGAGAAACCGACGAGCTATGCAACAGATTGTTGGATCAAAATCTTCGTCTTCTGAAGATTTATTCATGTTTCATCACCCACATAAACTGGAGGAATATTTCACCAACTCTATTGGATTAGTTGCTCTAATATTAGACTTAGTTGAAGACTATTCCAATTGGGATTGGGAGCATAACAAAAGTGATGAAATTATAAGTTAAACGGATAAAAAAAAACAAGATATCAAGCACTATGGTACGAAGGGGCCTATTGAGGCAAAATGTACCACAAATTTATGAACAGCATCATAAAGTAACATAGATAAATTAGGAGTTTCGAACTCCCTTGCATAATTTAGAAGGTTGGACAAATTACAGATATTCTGTTCGATTTTTTTGGCATGAATTCTTGGTAAAATTTAGTCCCCCTCTATTACGACAACCAGAATGAAACATAATTCCCATCATCGATTTCTCCAGCAGGTATAGAAACCACTATCATCGAAGATAAGATCGCACAAAAATTATATAGAGCACCAAGAGCCGATCGGGAGAGAGAGATATTACAATTCCACCGTGGAATCCTATGAACTCGCAACCCCGGGCGCACGCGACGAATCTGCTCCTCGTCACAGATCTCGAACGAGGAAAAAAAATCTCTCCCTCCGAAAAAGCAGGGCTTCTTGGGTTCTCACACCGAGGAGATGGGGATGGAATCGAATTTCTAAACAACGAAACGATGAGAGGCTCCGAGATGGGAAGGGATGGACGGACTTGGCGACCAATTTATCGCGCCCTTATCGCATCCGGGTCGTGCGAGGGTGGAATCGGTCCACTGGACCATACAGTCTCCGGGGCCCACCTCGGGGCCAGATTCTCCCCGGTAGGGTACAGGGATACGGTGGACCGCGTCCACGGAGCGTTTTTGTTTATCAGGTCCGCTGTTTGTTGCCGATCTCCCCGTGCTGGCGCGTGCGTGGGGATGACAGGTGGGACCCACGAGGCGCGGCCGGCTCGGTACCTCGTAGTTTGCAAAGTGTTGGGAGGTCTGGAACCTCGCACTCACCGGATGCGTGGACTTGGCCGTAGCTCTCCGGTCACCACGTGTGTGGTGTGGTGTTTCGCTTGCGTCGTACGACGATTAAGAGCATCTCCAATAGTATCATGTAAACCATTAGTTAGTACTTTCATATCAGTAAAATCTTAGGTGGAAGAGAGAGAAGAATGAGAGAGAAGGAAGCCGTCTCTTCCTCAAACAACCATCTCTACACACGAATAAGACAAAACAACTAGTGTATGTGAGACAGGGGTAAAGGAGTGGGAATATTATAAGTTCGGCACGAAAGTTAGAGACAGCTTATTGGAGGTGTTATCTCTAAATATATCTTTGAGTGACATGAAGTTGATATAACAAAATTAGAAACAGTACTATTAGAGATGCCCTAAGGCGTGTGCTAAACGACGGGCCTATCCTTATCTTTTGGAAGGAGTTTCCGTTTCGTATGGAAAAGTGGCTTTGTTTTCTTTGACTTGTCACCAGTCGAGGACGACACCAAAGTCTAAATAGTTTGTTATATTCGACTTGTCGCGTGAGGCAAAGAGCACTGTGCGGCTATAATCACTTGCTTCTCAAAGTATACAAAAGTAACAAAACACAATGGGGAATCACGTCTTTTAGAAATGAACTAGGCCGGAAAACACGCTTCGCTGCGTTGGTAGAGCTGATCTTGATAATATTCTAAAACCGTCGAATATTTTTTGGTGATGGTACAATGATTTAGCATGTGAGAATCTGTAATCTCTAACATATGTGGGTGTAGATGTAGCAAGTTATTCAGTTAGTAATTGTTGTAAAGTAGAACATGGAACATGTTAGTAAACTGTGTCTAAAGGAATATCATCTTAATTCTTTCATAAGCCAGAATAATCCTGATAGCTTTGTTGGCAAGGTGATTTTGGTCAAAAGACTAAAGACCGGTGCTGAAACTAAAAACTTCTTATTTTTTTATTTAGGCATGAACGATAGAATCAGGATACCCCTTGTATTCTATTTGTATTGAGTTACCTAAGTTTTTTTTTATGGGAAAAAGGAATAGCTTTTTGTTTTTTTCACAGTAGATGGCAAATGTATGATGTAAGCCTCCCCCCTTCGTGGATATGGATCATTAGGGTGAAATCGCACGCTACGCTGCGCCGCTGCTTGCAGCGTGTTTGTAGAGTTTGAACTATACACAAAGAATTAAGTCGAAACCGCTTGCATTCAGGGGAATACTACAGAAGTAACAAGGAAAGCTAGAGTACCAAGTATAAAACTACTTCAACAATGTTAGTCTGACTGGCCATCATGTCTTGTAAGAAGTCTTGGGGTATTAGTAACCTGCAAAATACCTTGCTTGTTCAGTGGTGTACAGATGGAAAGGAGGAAAGTAACTTTACAATTTTATTTTTCTAAGAGTAGGTGAAGTGGAAAACTGGAAATGCAAATGTTTTACCCTGAAAATGTTCATGATTGGATACAATATGACCCATTAGAATCGCTCTTGTTGTGAAAGGATAGCTGCAGACCAGCAGGGAATTGAGTAGAATAATACAATCGAAGTAATAAATTAAAAGGAAACTAAAGAAAAGTAAGTAGAATAAGGGTATACAAGTATTCAATTAGACTGAGAACAAAGAAAAACAAAGAAAGGTCATCCTAAATATGGGCTAAGAGTAAATTAAAACATTTGATCAGATATTATTAGCCATCAATCCGTTAGTGTTTGAACCATTGATGAGGACACAACCCTCTGGACATGACCGATACTCCACATACCAAGCAAGAGTTCAAACTGGACACGTTCTGGAATCCAATTCGGCCTCTAGGACCTCTCCAAGGGAGGTCCAAGAGGATCTCCACACTCCAAGGAAGGTCCAAGAAGACTGACACGTTCTGGAATCCAATTCAGCCTCTAGCTCCTCAAAGACCTCTCCAAGGGAGGTTCAAGAGGATCCCCACACTCCAATGAAGGTCCAAAAAGACCGACACGTTCTAGAATCCAATTCAGCCTCTAGCTCCTCCAGGACCTCTCCAAGGGAGGTCCAAGAGGATCTCCACACTCCAAGGAAGGTCTCCTAGGACCACCCTCCAGACCTCCTCTAGGACCTCCCACTAGGACCTCTTCCAGGACCTCCTCGCCAGGACCTCCTCCAGGACCACTTCCCTCCAGGAACTTCCCAAGGGCTTCCTCAAGACCACTCCAGGACCAATCCTACGAGTGCACCTGACATGAATAGTATTGGTCGTAGATAAGTTATAGTATATATCTTTTGGGTAGAGTCGGTTGTAATCTTTTCATAACTATATTAGGAAAGAATCTTTGTGTGATACGGGAGTTAGAGATAGAATCGACATTAGGTCGTGTGTGTACCAATATAAGGCTAGGCATCGCCCATCTAGTTCGGTGGGTTTTGTTGATTGAAGTTTAGCTTTGCTACTTTATACTTTGTCCTCTTGCTCAGCTAGATCAACAGCGACATTGTTCTTCGGAACCCCACTTATCAATACATTCAATTCCTATTCGCAATTTCAGATTGCTTATTTATCTTGTTCTTACGTGCTTCTTTGGTGTATGCAGGAAATGATCTTCGTGATCAGGTCATCCGGGTATTCGTGCACGGTTGATAACGACTTGTCGAGCAATTCAGCGATTGCTTGGTTTCGAGCCTTGCGAGTTCATAGCCAGGATCGTGAGAGTTGAGCGACTACTACTGAACTTACCTTCTCATCGAAAGATCGAGCCAAAACAGGACCTTCGTGGTTTATCAAGTGGTATCAGAGCTACAGTTCATCGGAGAGAGTTTCTAGTTTTCTAGTAGTAGATTTGTTTTTCATACCTAGAGTCCAGAAAATTGCCCAAAATTTTTTGCATCTATCATCCATACCGAGCCCCTTTGAGCCATTGCAATTTTTTTCTTTTTAGTTTGTGTTGTTGAATTTTCGTTGCATTGTCAAGTCATTGTGCTGGTTTCCTATCTAGATTGGTCTAGTTTAGAGTCTCTTGCAAGTCGTCTAGTTACGTTTCTTCCTCCTGCGCAGACCACCAAGATCACCACCACTCTCGCCATCTTCTTCGCGCGATATCCGCCTCGTTATTTTCTACTCCACAAATTGCTACTGCCTCGTCCGTGTTTTTTTTTCTCGCTCATGTACATAGTCCTTCTCGCGTACGTTTCCCTTATTTCCGTTGCACCAAGCATCCTTTGTGTGCCTGACTCCATCGTCTTGTCATGCGAGTATTGTCTTTGTAAGCCCTCAATTAAATTGCTGAGTTTCCTTGCTAGTGTTAGCACCCGAGAGCATCAAAATACATAAATAGTGCTACACAAGTTCCAAGGAATTGTTGTCTTCTCGTGCATCTTTTATAAATTAGTTTTCCGTGTGGTCTCGGGCAGGAAAAAAAAAAAAAAAATGAGAAGAGGCCTCACGGTTGACTTTTTAGAGGAGGATATTTCAGTTTTCGGTAAAATTTTTGTGCTATCCCAGCAATCGAAAAATTTCATATTTTTGGTTCCAGTAGCTTTCTGAGGTAAAAAAAAGAGAAGAAAAAAAGAAAAGAAAGAGAAGAAAAAAAAAGGAAAGAGAAATATCAGAGTTTCCTCCTTTCTTGACTTATTTCCTTGTTCAGATTGGCATAGTCATCCATTGCGCTCTTGCCTTGATAGTTCTTGTGCTAGCCTTTCCGTTGTTGCTCTTAGTCGTTCTTGTGAGTTGCTCTAGCTAGGCTTGGTTTAGACTGGGACCAACATTGGTAACTAGTACTTTGAACTACTTTTTAACTTTGCATACTAATTTGAACAATTGCTACTCCTTCACTACATACTAGCCTTCCGAGCTCCACTTCCTTCTAACTTAGCAGGTACTGTTCCTCGCAATCGTTGGGCTAATCGCAAGTGAGAGTGTCACGAACCAGCCACCAGTTGTACCACTTCCTTGCTGCATTGGTAAGAGCTTGTAAGAACTTTGTATAAGCTTCAGTGTGAGCGACTGTTGAGCCTCCAGAACCTAGTAGTTGACAGGGACATATACACTGTGATTTGTTCTTTATTTTCTACTAACTATAGCAGGTTCACGGGATGATTACGAGATCGATCCACGTCTTCTTCAAGCCATTGAACGGGAGTGCAAGAAAGTCCGCGGGAAAGATGCAAGCTTGAGCCAAGTTTCTCCACCACAGAAGGTATATGATCGTGATAGTGTTGGAAATATGCCCTAGAGGCAATCATAGAGATGATTATATTTCATTATGTTCGTTATATTGGATAATATGTTATCTTGTTCCTAGAATAATGTTGTTAATATTGATTATCAAGTATGTGACTTGGTTGTGAAACTCTATATTTCTGCGATGATTATTCTTAAACGTTCTCTGGTTGGAAACATATGAGGACACATATGAATAGACTAGCATATGTATTGGTTGATGACTATGTTTCACGAGTCATAGATATGGAGATATCAAACCAATAATATGGACACATGTTAGAGAACATGATGTTGGATTAGACCCACCTTGAGGCACTATTGAGATTGTTATGATTCTATGTGTCGTTAGTTGGTCTCAAGCAATGATGATGTATAATCCTTAGACCTGAGATTAGCATGGTTTCCTACATGTGTAATAGCACTCTTAGGGGTTGCCAAACGCTACACCGTGAATCGGGTAGTTATAAAGGTAGCTTTGGGTATCTTTGTGAAACATGGAGAGGAATGTGACTGGTCGGATATGGGATTTGCCCCTCCTAACATAACAGGAGAGATGTCTCTGGGCCCCTCGTTGTGATCGGATAAAGAAAGTGCATGGCCGTGCCACTAGTAGTCGAAGTGTTCGACCACGTAAAGTTATCTAACACTCGATCGAGAAAGAATTGAACAGTCCATGGATGACACAACATCTCACCGAGTTTAACCAGACATCGTGAGGCAAAAGGAGTATACACGAGTAGGTCACTCGATTCGATCGATTCTGGTCGTCGTATGGAGATCTGAGCTAGTCGTGGACCGGTCGAACGTAATCCAGAGTGGTCGTAACACAGTCGTGAGGAGTTCTGAATCGTCGTGACCACATCTGAACCGGTCATATAGAGATAGGACACAGTCGTAAGTGATGAGGACGATCGTAGATCATATTGCATTAAGGTTCGCTCGATATATTTTGTGTGTATTCGGAATCGCTATGTTACGCTAGGAGCCGCTACGACTAGTGATCGGAAGGGTTTCCAGTCACAACCGATTACGCATGAACCTCTGGGTCACACACTCAGCGGGTTGGAACAAACCAAGATGCGAATACGATTAAATGGCGTGTTGGATAGGATCCGCCACGAGCACTATACAAGGAGATGCATGAGGTCATTGGGAGGTGCAGCGTGAAAAACACCACGAAACCCTAGCCGCCATCTTCCCGAGAGTTCTGCGTGCGACTTGGTGCTAGCACACCGGCGTATGGTTGCTCCCCGCCTGGGCGTGTGGATCTGAGAGGCGCCGCTACGATTGTTGCGCTTAGGGCGATCCGCGATCTTCACGAGGAACTGCAGAGGTTCTTTGGAGAAGACGATCGACTCGCGAGGACGCCGGACGATCGACTCGACCATCGCATCGACTTGTTGGGCGTTGACGATCGACTCGACCACTATATCGGCAGCGCTCGTTAGACCAGTTGCTCCAACCGTTTTTATTTTGCTCTGCGTCGGTGGTAACGATCTATGATCATATACTTGCTTGGCTTCCTGGTTTGCGTGGTAGAAATTTTTGTTTGTAGCTATCGTAGCCTACCCGCGACCCAACAGATAGTACGTCCAGTAAAACTAATATCACTTTGCCATCCTTTGCTGGTAAATTTGATCCTGATGCCTATGTTGACTGGGAGATAGCGTTAGACAAAGAATTTGAATATTATGAATGGTCTGATAGGCAAAAAATTAGAGCTGCCACTAGTGTTTTTGTTGAAGATGCAATACTTTGGTGGAAGTATTTACGTAGACATGGCAGAGTGCCTCAAACTTGGTATGCATTAAAGAAACTTTTGAGAGATGAATTTGTTTCTAAATATCATGCTGTTTATTTGTTAGCTAGATTACAACGTTTCAAACAAGGTCGTAGAACTGTAAGGAAATACTATCATGAATTCAAATCTCATTTGTTGCGTTGTGGCTTAGAGGAACATGCTGAAGCTACAGAAAATAGATTCTTAAGTGGGCTTAATCAACCAATTCACGGCCTTCTTGTTCACAAAGAATTTGGTTCTCTCCCTCATTTGTTTATACTTGCCTGTAAGGTTGAAAGTCAGATTGAGAAGAATTTGAGAATGCTTGATGATAGGAAATATGAGAACAAACCTGTGTTTGTGTCCTTTCCTGTGACTAACAACTTGCAGGAAGTTGAGAACCATAACGAAAAGGAGAATGAGCTGATTGAGCCACCGACTCCATTGGTCGAGAAGGAAGATGAGGAGATGGATGCACCTACATCATCTGAGGAGAGCCAAAAAGGTAAAGATCATGGTGCTATCATCACTCAAGGTGAGTATGTTTGTAATGAACTACAATTGTCCACTGTTCATGCTATTTTAGAGCAAAAATTAGTGAAAAATAATTCTGATATGCACATGTTTCAAGTAGAGAATTTAGACTGCATTGACTTGAGTGCACCATGTGATAAAATAATTGAATTGGCTGTTGTTTTGAGTGTTTCCTATGATGAGTTAATCACATGTAATGATCATGTGGAATTGGTTAGACATAAAGAAGCTTTGACTAGAATTTCTCCTGCTGATTATTTATGTTACATTATGTTGGATTCACCTATGAAAGTGTCACATGCTATAGAGAAAGTTTCTACAATCGCATGTTCGAAATCCTTGTCTAGTGTCTACACCCCTAGGTATAAGTTTAATTTGATTGGAGATTATGGTGTAGACAATCAATTTCGTGTTTATCGAATATGCATAACTTGTGATCATATGGAAGAATTGAAGCTTGCTGTTTTGGACAACCATTCTTGGGTGCTGAATCTTATTCAATATGAGAGTAAAATAAAATTTAGTATTCATCCCATGCCTATGTGTTCACATTTTATTGCACCATCTAGTATGGACAATCTGAATAAAGATGTTGACTTATGGAAGAACTTACAAATCTTTTCACCCTTGCTAGATGAATTTGCTATTACTCAATTGAAATTTGATTATATGAATGACTTGTGCTCTTTGAATTCAATTATTGTGCTGCCCATTCATAGATCAATTAATAACTCTACTATATACTTCACTTATACTTGCAATTTGAGTTGCAAACTGAATGCTATGAGAAAATATACCTTTGCTAGTGTGATGCATGCCCAATCACCTTTATTTTCCAAAGCTTTCTCTATTTCTTTGCCACCTGCTATTGCTAACATTTTGCAAAAAGATGAGAATGCGTGGCTACAAGTTTTAAAGCTTCTATTGCCGTTGGAGGGTGAGCGTGAGTCGATGACAACTCAAATGCAAGAAGGGGAGGATGATGAGGACATCAACTCTCTGGATACGACCGCTACTCCACATACCAAGCAAGAGTTCAAGCTGGACACGTTCTGGAATCCAATTCGGCCTCCAGCTCCTCTAGGACCTCTCCAAGGGAGGTCCAAGAGGATCCCCACACTCCAAGGAAGGTCTAAGAAGACCGACATGTTCTGGAATCTAATTCAGCCTCCAGCACCTCCAAGACCTCTCCAAGGGAGGTCCAAGAGGATCTCCACACTCAAAGGAAGGTCTTCCCAGGACCACCCGGGATGTCTTCCAGGACCACCCGGAGGTCTTCCCAAGACCACCCGGGAAGTCTTCCCAGGACCTCCCTCCAGGACCTCCTCTAGGTTCTCCTCGCGAGGACCTCCTCTAGGACCTCCCTCCAGGACCTCCTCGCTAGGACCTCCCCCACGACCTCCTCGCTAGGACCTCCTCCAAGACCACTTCCCTCTAGGACCTCCCCAGGGGCTTCCTCAAGACCACTCCAGGACCTGTCCTACGAGTGCACCTGACATGAATAGTATTGGTCGTAGATAAGTTATAGTATATATCTTTTGGATGTAGACGGTTGTAATATTTCCATTACTGTATTAGGAAAGAATCTTTGTGTGATACGGGAGTTAAAGATAGAATCGACATTAGGTTGTTTGTGTGTTGGTCGCACTTTTAGGTGCCAATATAAGGCCAGGCATCGCCCATCTAGTTCGGCGGATTTTGTTGATTGAAGTTTAGTTTTGCTACTTTATACTTTGTCCTCTTGCACAGCTAGATCAACAGCGATATTGTTCTTCAGAACCCCACTTATCAATACATTCAATTTTTATTCACAATTTCAGATTGCTTATTTATCTTGTTCTTGCGTGCTACTTCGGTGTATGCAGGAATTGATCTTCATGATCAGGTCATCCGGGTATTCGTACACAGTTGATAACGACTTGTCGAGCAGTTCAGCGATTGCGTGGTTTCGAGCCTTGCGAGTTCGTAGCCAGGATCGTGAGAGTTGAGCGACTACTACCGAACTTACCTTCTCATCGAAAGATCGGGCCAAAACAGGACCTTCGTGGTTCATCAACCATGACATGAAAAAACAAGGGAACAATTAGAACCAAATGTTACTTGTTTTCCCCTATGTTGAACAACATAGATTTGTGCTTTAGTGTTAACAGTAGAGCTAGAAGCTCAACAATTGGATGCGGCATAAATATTGACAGCTGCTCCTTAAGAAGAGCTATAGTCATATAACAATTCAAAAGAGATGAACAAAACCACTTAGAACCTTCACATGATTACTAACCAGCAATAGACAGTTGCTCCTGAAGCTGTGTCTACCACCTAAAAAAACTCCAACTAAGCTAAGCACTATACAGGGACATGCTTACCTCAGGTTTTCCGAATGATAATATGCGAACTACTGATGACTTCCCCACATTGGGTGATCCAGCAAGATAGAGTGTTGGTACATGTGGATCAACAACTAGCATAGAACGCAAAGTCTGTAATAGCTCAATGATTAATCAGAAGTGCTTAAGTGTGAGGCACCAAAACATATTTAGATCACCTATGAAGAATTGGAAGCTGAACACGGAACATGCTGGAGTCTACAAAACTATGAGATTTTCACAGGAAAAATGGTTAGATGAACAAAGAATGGAACAAAGACTAAAGAAATGTACACATGACAATTTCCAGTACATCAAGTGCCAATGAAAGAGTCTGTGCCATTTAGAAATTGTCAATCTATAAGATGACGGGGATAGGCAAATACAAACCAAAGGCTTGCAAATGATCAACGAACAGAGAAGTTTTTTGAGCACGTATGAACTGATGACTGTCGGGACCCCGGATATGCAACTCTGGGACCCTCTGTGTATTCTAAAATAGCCCCATGATTAGTAGCTAGCTCACACAGTTGCAACATCGATGCAATCATATCCATACAACAAGATAGCTAATGAAGCAGACAAATTAATATTACTTAGTAGTAAATGACCTTATGGTCAAGTTTTACAGAGTAAACTTGTAGCGGAGAATAAATGTACTCGTGGTAGCCATCCGACATGCCCACAGGCAATCGAGTGGAGAACACATCCTAGTTCGCATAGTCTTCAAAGTATTCCTCATCATAAATCTTTGCATTTCCTGGTTCTTCCTCTGCGACTGGTCAACAATGGCGCAAAGCCGTGAGTACTTCAAAGTACTCAGCAAGTCATAGGGAAATGTATGAAAATAGTATTCATACAAGGCTTGACAAGGATAACTTTGTGGCTATTTTGCAGAAAGAAGTATTGACAATAAATACAGTAATTAGATTGAAAAGCATAATTTAAAAAGATTAATACATAAGTAAACAAGTTTCTTTGAAACAACTAGTGAACATACTGTTCACTTCCCAACCATCAACCAACATCCAGATCGCTTCCCAACCAAACCATACCAATATTTTATGAAAATCTACCCCCTTGTGTGAAATCATCAAGCATTGTCCACAACTAGGGACACGACTATTCGAATAGTTTTTAACACTCTGCAGAGGTTGTACAGCTTGACCCACAAGAGATAATCAGTTTGTACTGTCCATCTGACACACTTCCGAAGGTGTGCGACTAAACGATTATCACAAGGCTTTTACAAAGCTCTGTCTTGACTCGGTTCTGTTTGCTAAGGATTCGCCATCATGGCCCCCTCTTGTGCCACTTAACAACCCAAACAAAACCGACTCAAATCATTGCTAATTATTTGGCCAGGTCCACCCCATAAATAGACTTGTGGTGGTACGGTATGGCCCAGATCAATGGCGCACAAAGTTAAGTCCTTAGTGACTACTCAGGCCAGGCAACCACATCCCAAAATTCTCCTCCTTTACTGCACGATCATTCGCCTGAGTATGAAATCATTTTAGGTTCAACACGACCAAATGGCAACCCTTGCCATGGCACAACCACTTTTAATAATAGTGGCCGCGTCACAATTCCATATTTCCTTTAGTCAAATTTAATCATTCTTTGAATATGTGATCATGAATCCCAATGTATAACTATAGCATGGCTAAGCATAAACGATACCCAAGTTGGTAGCACAATAATGTCCAACTAATAATTAACCATACTATGGTGTCCAAGGATTTATATCATTCAAGGGTACATGTCATTCACAAGTTATCAATTAAGGAGGCATAATGGCAATTAGGTAATTAACTATTCCCGAAACCATTTTTATACAACTAGCCATGCATGTTTGTATCAAACAATATAATTTTATAAATTAGGTACGACATGATCAAAGGTCTACGACTTGCCTTCGTTGAAGGTTTGGAGTGCTTCGGCAGGCGGTTCTAGGAATTCTTCGGAAACATCGGAATCTACACGCGCGAAAAGAACAAAATAAATACAACAAATCTAAATAAAATCTAAAAATTACCAAATTAGTAGCGATAGGAAGAGGCTAAATTTAGATGAATTTAGAACCAAGAATCGACGGAATCGGATTTCGTATGAAGGAGAACGAATATCTGGAAGTTTGCCTTCACATGAAATACAGAAAATCAGCAGACATAAACAGTGCAGGCTCGGGCAAAAATGATGGCGCCGGTGAGGGAAAGGGAGGGGCAGCCGGCAAACTAGCAAAATAGAATCCCAGGAGCGAGACGGACCCAATGGTGGTGGTGGCATCGTCGGCGGAGGTTCGGCGCGGCGGCGGTGCACAAAAAGGCAAATGTGGGGATAGTGGCGCCGGTGAACCAGCGATGCTTCTGAGAAAAGGAAGGGAGCACGACGTAGAACATCGCGAGAAAATTTTATAAAATACTTTGGAACTTGAATAGATCAAATAAAATAGTTTTGAGTTTTTTTGAAGTTTATTTTAACCAAGTATAATGTTTTTCCTTCATAAAATTAATTTAAGCTTTAAATTAAACCGATAAAATAAAAATGAATATTTTAATTTTTAAAGCTTCAAAATAGACCACCAATTTAAATTAAATAATATAAATTAAAATTTAAAACAAATAAAATAATTTTTTGGAAGGCAGAAAATAAATAAAAGCAGAACCGAGTTGCAAGAAACAACACTAACTTGAATAAAATCAATAAAATAATTTTAGAATTTAATTAAAGTTTTATTTAATCATTTAAATGTTTTTCACTTTGGAATTTAATTTAAGCTTTTAAAGAACTCTGAAATACGGGCAAGCTGAAAAGAAATAAAAAGAACTCCACAGAAAAACAACCGGGTCTTGGAAAAAGGAATTCCAAGAAAAGTTAGAAAATCAAATAAAATAATTTTTATTTAATTGAAGTTTGATTTACACACATTAAATTGTTTTAAATTTATGAAAATTCAAATTAAGCTTTAACAACTTAGGAAAAATTCAAATGTTTATTTTTATTTTGAAAATTTCAAAAACTCCTGAAAATTAGGATGTTACAATGGCCAAATACAAAGGCAACACCCATGTCATGGAAAAAGATTATAGACTAAGCAAGATGTCGTTGTTGCTCATTCAAAGCATGTTCTACAATATTATGCTAGATTCCAAGAACCAGTAAGAACAAACAAAAATTGAAATATATATATATCTATCTGCAATCTCTAATACAAACATCAAAACATTGTATCACTCTCACTACAAAATTAAATAAATATACCTGTCAGTTTTGGAATTTTGACAGTAGTTGATGGCGTCCTAAAAAAGAAGTGTAATTAGATTGGGTGCTCATTAGGCTTCTCTGACATAACCAAACATATGTACCCTTTGTACACCTCCACCCCCTCACATAGTAAGAGCAATCGACATATGGCTCAAGAAATAATGCGAGCTGAAACTGACAACAGACTGAGGGTGGATATAAACAATCAAGATTTCGATTATCTTGAAATGCAGTTAAATGATAATGGCTCTATGCCTATCAACAATTCGGTAAGCCAAACTATAGGAAAATGACACTGACGAGGATTAAAACCTCTATGTATTAATTTAATACATAAAAGACCATACATCTTCATGGTCGTAACCCCTAAGGCTAACGACCTCACTGGTCATGAGGATTCCATAGGTTACACGATGGGTACCTTGGTCGGACAAGGCTTTGTGCCTAGGCTCCGACCAGATAGCTGCTCGGAAAAACTATGAACTGGCATTTCTTACCGTATGATGAATGGAACACGTGTTATATGTTTCAAACCGTGTGATGATATAATTCTAAGACACTGACAATTAACTGCCCTACGGTTAAGCATCTCACAGACCAGTTCCGACCAGTCGTAACGTTTCACCAAGGACGCCTTCTCTAGGAGTAACTACCACCTCTTCAGAAGTTATTTAAGGGTGGAGCGCAGAAGACAAAGGAACGGGGAACAACAACAATAGAACACGAGACGACAAACACAGAAGCCTAAGCAGTGGAATTAGAAGCAAGGCATTCAGTCTTAGACTCATATTCTAAGCCTGATTACTTAGTTTAACATTCCTCACATTCAGTGTATTTAGGGGTAGTCCCTAGTCAGGTCTTGTAAATACAGTTCATATCAATAAAGAGCGGCCCCCATTCTATCCCAAGATACTTCACATCATTTTTCTCTTTTATTTCATAAGATCGACGACTCGATCGTCGACAGCTGGCGCCGTCCATGGGGAAAAAGACGCAAGTTTCTTGAAGAAAACTGTCCGCTCATCAAATCCTCACTCATTCCCCGTAATCGCTGATGCGACTATGCCCAGGGTTTGGAATGAGGAGAATTGGTTCGACTTGGTGGACTACGCCGACCTCGACTTGGAAAGATGCATCCATGCCATGGAAGAAAATGGCATGTCGTCCTCATCTTCCTCCTCCCCTGGCTCACACGTCGCCAACGTTAGTGAGGTCGATCGGATGGACGAGGATGCGCCACCACAACTAGTGGCGTAGCCAGAGGAACCAGCCATTCCGATCAGCTCGGAATGTCAGGGGACCTCCTCAAGCCTGGTCTTTCCGGCCGTGAAGCAGTGACGAAATTTCAAAGACCACAATCAGAGAATCTCTATACTCTCGATGAGATTATGGTGAAAGATACTCACCTACTGACTTCGGCAATTCGAGCGAACCGACACCGGTGGCGGTGTCAATGAAATCTCCAGTGGTCGTAGGCCAAGTGGGGATAATCTGACTCGATATCTGATCGGCGGTTCGTCGGATCGGTGAAGACCTCGGAAGTGCTCATCACCGACCGCTTCTCCGTCGTGGAAACTTGCGTGAAGTCTTGAAAAGCTCTCCATTAGTTACGATGGAAGCTCAGCGGAAGATCAATCTTTGGAGGCACAAGGTCAATCGATCGAGATGCAAATCAAGATGCCTGCGGTCCTACACTCTACCACGCCATCACGTGTTGTTAGAAATGATCCGGGCCATTAGGCACCAACCACGGAGGCAACGGAGCTGGTCGACGTCAATCGCTTAACTACTTTGGCATTGCCCCACCAAGAGTAACTGATAGGACAGAACAAATCCAAAGGTCGGGGGAAGGTTCAGATCTGCGTACACCTCGACCGGTATGAACCCCTAAGACCTTGATAGCTCAGACAAAACTTGCGGCGCATTCAAGATATGTTAAATAATTACGATCCTACTTTAGTAGAAACTCCGAGCTTTGTACACTTCGTGGGCCAAGTATCCAAAATTCTCCAACAGACTATACAGCATGCGAAGCGTCATGGGAACAAGGGTTTCAGGGAGTCAAACTATGACTTCGTCCCAACGTTCCTCCCTCAGTAGGGGGCAACATGGTCATGCTAGGGAACAATCGATACCAAGATCTCCTCGACGATTCCGACCAAGGAATCACGAGGGACGAAAGCTATTCCAAGTAGCCACTCCCTCATCACGTCGAGAAGAACCACCGCTTGGACCTGACGATTCCGACATCGTCTGAATCAAGTAGGCAGTCGAAGGCATCATATCAATGTCCACGACCGGATCGGCATCTGGGAGTTCGGTGTTCCAATATTAGGAACGGGTCTCCAACCGATTACAATCCGGCACCTTCGAGAAGCGCCATGAATCAATCACGGGTTGTCGAGCCTTCTCTGCGGGCTCCAAAGCGTGCGTTAGCCTAACTTAGGTTCGGCCGCCAACTTGACAAGTTCAGCGGGACTCAAAACCCTTGAATTTCTCCAAATATATACCACCACCATCGAGGCTGCTGGTGGCGATGAAATGTGATGGCCAACTATCTACCCACCGCTCGAAGGGTGCGCGGTCGTGGTTATTAAACCTACGGTCGGATCAATCTATACTTAGGAGCAACTCTGTGATCTTTTAATTGCAAACTTCTAGAATGCGTCGATGCATACGGAAAGGAGGATGATCTCCACCGAATCCGGCAGGGCTCTGATGAGACTTTACGTTAATACATCAAGAGGTTCAGCCAGGTTCGCAATTCTATATCTGAGGTCGCAGAGTCATCTGTTATTCAGGCTTTTAAAACAGGTCTGAGGAATCGACGGTTTACAGATGACATAGCAATGAACCCTCCAAGAACAACCGTTGAGCTTTTTGACATGGCTGACAAGTATGCCACCGCTAGCAAGCAATCGAGTGGTGTGAAGCCATTGATCGGAAAGACAAGATTCCCCAGCCTGGCCTGGACAAACTAGAGAAAAAGAATAAGAAGTCTCTCAAGAAGAAAAAGAACCGCAGACCCGACGACAACGAAGTCCTAGCGATTCCTGAAAAGTTCACGAAGAGTAAGAAGGACTACACCGGTCGAAATAAAACAAAAGCTCCGACCGAAGGATTCCAAAAGAACAAGAAGTGGTGTCCACTTCACCAGTAGGCAGGGCATGATCTACGCACCTGTCGAGTCTGGCAAAAGAAATTGGAGGATTATTATGCAGGTAAATGATCATTTCCCGCAATACAGGAACCCGAAGAAACGAGTTCCAAAGAGGACAAGGATGGCGATGAAGAGATGGAGTACCAGGATCCCCAACACATGGTCAACATGATCTTTGGATGATCTTCTTCATACGAGTCGAAGCGTCATCTGAAGGCCATGGAGCGGGAGGTCAACCTCGTCGAATATCCGACTATCATCAAACCATCAAAGTGGTCGGACACAGTAATCTCCTTGAAAGAAGAAGACGCCCCATCCTTCGACTCGACCGGTAGGTTCCTATTGTTGTTGAACCAAGCTGTTAATAATTGTAGGGTTAATCGAGTCTTAATAGATGGAGGTAGCTCTTTGAATATATTATTTACGGGAGCTTTAGAAGAAATGCAGGTCCCCATGTCAAAGGTGAAACCAGTGAAATATGCTTTTCATGGCATAGTTCCTAGCTCCACCGCTAAACCGATAGGACAAGTTTCCCTACCGGTTACGTTTGGAAGGCCTGATAACTTCCGAACAGAAAAGATTCTGTTCGATGTGGTAAACTTTAAATCCGCATACAACGAAATCCTTAGTCGACCAGCCTTAGCAAAATTGTTGGTAGCCACGCATTATGGTTATCAAAGTTTGAAAATGCCGGGACTAAAGGGAGTCATCACAATTCGAGGAGATCAGAAAATGGCTTATGTGTGTGATCGGAAATCCTTTGAACTGGTCGATGAACTTCCGACCAGAGAGACTAATCCATCTACCATGCAGGTCAAGCACTCGAGGCCGAAGATGACACCCAAGCCTTCCGACCAGATAAGGTAGTACCACTCGACAAAGGCGCTTCTCTGGACAGCGCCAAGTCGCCACCTGGATCAAAAAACACTGACTCATCTACCCGCAAGATTCTGGTCGGGGCAAGACTCGACCCCAAATAGGAAGAGTCGCTCGTCTCCTTCCTCCGAGAAAATCAGGACGTGTTCGCCTGGCAAGCGTCCGATATTCCTGGAGTCCCCCGGGAGGTGATCGAGCATAGGCTAGCTCTCCAGCCTGACAAAAAACCGATCAAGCAGAAGCTGCGTCGTTTTGCACCTGATTGAAAGGAAGCAATCCAGTCAGAGATTGACAAACTCCTCGAGGCTGGGTTTATTCGTGAAGTCGACCACCCTCAATGGCTCGCCAATCCTATGATGGTTCGAAAGAATAATGGGAAATGGCGAATGCGTATCGACTTCTGAGATCTTAATAAAGCATGTCAGAAGGATGATTTTTCCCTTCCGCATTGACCAACTTGTAGATTCCACTTACGGGTGTGAGTTACTCGGTTTTTAAATGCGTATTCGAGGTACCATCAGATTAATATGTGTAAAAAGATGAAGAAAACTTCCTTCATCACCCTATGTGGCACTTCTTGCTATGTTAAGATGTCATTTGGTCTAAAAAAGCGGTGCAACTTTTCAAAGGTTGATGCAAAAACCTTTAGTCCACAAATAGGTTAGGAATCTAGAAGCCTCGTTGATGATCCGGTCGTAAAGAGCACCAGCGCTAGCGATCACGTTCTGACTTACAAGAAACTTTCAACAACGAGAATACATAACCTCAAGTTGAATCGGAAAAATGTGTGTTGGAGTTTACTGCTGAAAAAGCGCTCGGTTTCCTAGTCTCGTGAGAGGTATTGAAGCAAATCCGGTAAAATAACGCCCCACCACCACGAAGAAGGAGGTCCAAAACTAACGGTATATAGCAGCTAAGTCATTCATAGCAAGGTTAGGGCAAAAGGATTACCTTTCTTTAAGCTTCTTGAAACATGGAAGTTTCGAGTGGACTAAAGAGGCAAACGATGCCTTTGAAGAACTTAAAAGTACCTTCTGAAACCCCGATTTTAGTCTCTCAGAGATAGGAAACATTGCTAATTTACGTGGCGGCAACACCACGGGCGAGTTAGCGGTGTACTGGTCGTAGAAAGGAATAACATCCAACGACCTGTTTATTATGTAAGCGAAGTCTTATATGGACCAAAGGAAAGATACCCATAGGTGCAAAAGTTGCTCTATGGTCTCCTTATGTCTTCAAGGAAGCTAAGGCTCTACTTTCAGGTCCACAAAGTGGTCGTACCAACCGGGTATCCCCTTGGTCAAGTCCTTGGAAACAGGGAATCATCAGGACGAATAGCAAAATGGGCGGTTGAGCTAGGGGCGTTCGACCTCCATTTCATCTCACGAACAACAATCAAGTCCTAGGCAATAACAGAATTCATTGCCAAATGGACAAACCCTAAACCCACTCAAGGGGCCGAGTATGAACACCACGATGAGTGGACAATGTATTTTGATGGCTCCTTGATGCTAAAAGGCTCGGGGGCTGGAGTTGTCTTGATATCCCCTACTGGCGAACACATCAAGTACGCCATCTAGTTAAATTTTCTGTCACAAACAACATGGCGAGAATATGAAGGTTCTTGGCGGGACTCGGCGACCCGTTCACTCGGGATTCATGATTACTAGTGAAAGGTGATTCTCAACTAGTAGCGAATCAAGTAGGGAAAGAGTATCAATGCTCGAGTACCAAGATGTCATCTTATCTGGCGGAATGCGGAAACTCGAAAAGCACTTCTTCGGTTTCGGATCCGGCATATTCCTAGAAAGGAAAACTTTCTAGCGGACCGATTAACACGGATGGCCTCCATGAGGACAACCGTCCCTTTGGAGTTTTTCTCGAGCAACTCGATTAGCCCTCGGTGGTTGAGCCTTCCGAGATCATGCATGATTCCTTACGGTCGTACATACCGATCGTGAGAACATGGATGCTCCGCAGTCGTTGACGGTTGGTATTTCACGATCAAGGTAGAGGCGGATGACATCGATCTACAATTATCTTGACATGACATAATTCGAGAAGATGATGTAGAGGTGATCATATAGCACGAAAAGCCAAATCATACACTCTTATTGAGCGTACCTTGTATAAGCGAGGATCTCACAGAGTGTTGATGAGATGCATATCTCAGCCGGATGGCATTAAGTTGATAACAAGAAATCCATGAAGGAGTGCATGGAGCACATCATTCCTCTGAGAACAACGGTCCAGAAAGCCTTGAGCAAGGATACTACTAGCCAATCGCCCTTCATGATGCAAAAGAGCTGCGTGACGAAGTCGCGTACAATGTCGGTTTCATAGCCGACAAGTACATCGGTAGGCAAAGCTTTACAAACAATTCCTCTTTCTTGGCCTTTTGCAACCTAGGAATTTGGATATTCGGGACCTTTCCCAAGAGCACCGGGGCTTGAATTCCTTTTCGTCATGATTGACACGTTTACAAAATGGATTGAAGCCGAGCACATTGTTAAAACTACTGGCGAGGCCGCTAAGAGATTTCTAACAAAAATATGATCACACGATTTGGTGTACCTAGTCGTATAATCACAGACAACGGTGCCCAGTTCTCAAGCGGTCAATTCCAAGAATTCTGCGACGAACTTGGTATCAAGGTTCATTTTGCTTCAGTTACTCATCCATAGAGTAATGGAGCAGTTGAGTGAGCCAATGGTATCATCATGTAGGGGATCAAACGCTGAGTATTCGACCAGTTAATCAAACGGTCAGGAGCTTGGGTTCAAGAACTTCCGTCTATATTATGGGCCGTTCGAACCACGACTAGTTGGGCGACCGGTGAAACACCATTTTTCTTGGTTTATAGTGCTGAAGCCATGCTTCCTCCAGAACTAAAACTTGGCTCTGCTCGAACTGATTGTTTCAACGAAAGCAATCAGAATGAATGACGACTCGATGATATCAATCTCCTTGAAGAACGAAGAAACCAAGCCCTGGTACGATCAGCAGTATATTAACAAGCCATGCGAAGGTACCATAGTCGTAAGGTGCAACCTCGTAGCCTTGCTGTAAGTGATCTGGTTCTCAGAAAAATTCAGAATCAGGCAAATTGCAACAAACTTTCTCCCAAGTGGGAAGGTCCTTACACTGTGGTCAAAGTTACCCGACTAGGTTCTGTACGACTAGCCATGTCGGACGGGCAAGTTTTGTCAAATTCTTGGAACATTGATCAATTGTGTAAGTTCTATGTCTAATTCTTTTTTACATTATTTCAATTCTTTTCATTTCATTAATGCATTCATTCATTTCTTTTCGACGAGTGATATGGTTTATATATCTATACATATATTCTGGTCACCTATTGTTGTTGTTTAAGATGGTCGGAGAAGACAATTTTTCTCTCAGATATCCTTTACCGGGATCTCTGTTACTCTTTGGCGACATCGTGTCATCTGTTGTATAGGTCCTAGTCGTGATCATTCCATGAATGATTCCATCTTGCGACCATCTGAGTAAGCAGAGCATAATACAAAAACTTCATGTAGTGCTTTATACTATTAAGATTATGAAGACTATATTTCTTCATTTCAAAAATCTGTTCTACTCTCGTTTATTCTTGGTGGGGATATGAAAAACCTCCTAGTCGAAGTCTCTCCTTTTTCACGCGTGGTCACGCCCGCTAGAAGGAGCTTCCTAGCGGCGGTTCTTTTCTTCGATCCTTCTTTGCCGGTCGGACTTGAGGCGAAACACGTTTTGCGAAATGTTTTCTATATCTTCTATTCTTAGGTGTATTTTCCGACCAGTTTTGGGTCGTATATATAAATATGATCACTTATCGTTTTTGCATGCATTCTTGCATTTCTACTTTTGTCAATACAACAAATCTTTTTTTCGACCATAAACAATTTTGTTTGGTATTTCGATTATGACAAACAAAAGATCTATAACTAGTCGAAATCATACACTGGTTCCGACCAAAATGATTTACTAGTATTGTTACGATCAGTTTTGTCTTGTGATCAGTATAAACCCTCAAAACAATGGTTTCGACTTTTTATTTCTCCTTCTTGGCTAACTGTTTGTTTAGTAAAGCTCTTCTACTACAAAGTAGTCAGGGACTAGGGAGTATACGAGAATTTCAAATAAAGTCAACGGGATAAAAAGATGATTGTTGATGACACAAAGGTAAGTTTTATTTACAATTCTTATATTACAATGTCCTACTCTTGAATATCTCCAGACTAATTACTGCTTCATGGAGATCCGACCTCCATCTCCTCTACAATTTTGTCTCCAAGTGGCCTAAGTTCTTCCATAAGGTTGGTCGCCTCATCAGGCAGGCAGTTGAAATCATCCTCAACGGCTTGGAGATTAATAGAGGGGTCGGAAGCCTTCAGTTTTGCCAGCGCAAAACTAACTCCAGTAGCAACGCCTTCTTTCATAGTCTGGGTATAATTCTCTCAAGTAGTTTTGAACAAACCACTGAGATCTCCTAGAAGTTGGCCAATGTAGTTCATTTTCTTTATTGGATCTCTTAAATTAGGCATGCTTGATCCTGATCCCATATCAAAGATCATCTTGTTCAAAGCATGAATCTTTTCATCAAGATTCTTCACAAGAGCTGCCTCCTTTCCCTACTCAAATTCCAGAGCCTTTTCGGTTCTGTTCAGCGCTTTCGTTTGCTCTACACGAGTAAAACAAGTAGTAAAGCACAACATGATTAGAGGGAGATAATAAGTCAAGTCTATGACCTATTACCTTCAATTCTCTTGTTCAGTGTCTCATTCCTGGTCGATGCCTCTGCAATCGACCGGTCCTTAGCTTGATTTTCTTCTTCAAGCAGAGTTATTCTGGCTTTATCGGCCACGATTTCTTCTTTTATTTTCTCCAAATCTATCGAATACGATAAGGGAGAATAATTAGAGAAGGACAAAGTATTGAAGAAAGAAAAAGGTTAAGTGGAAAGTTCTTACTTTCCAATTCGGAGTGTTTTTGCTCTAAATCTTTAATCCGCTGGGTTAGTCCTCCGACCACAGCAAATTTCTCGACCAGATGCTACGCAAATAGCATTTCCTCTTTAAGTTCCCTATATAAAATTTTAAGAGAGACTATGAAACTGGTCGTAGATACTTACCCGGATTGCCAAATCATTATAACCGCCAAATATTGAATTAGGATGCATTTTGATTTGATGATCCGATATTTTTCCTCATCCCTCGTCAAGCTCCTTATCCTCGATAAATCGGGGGTGAAAAGAGAACTTGTCAGGTTGAGAAGGATTACCAACATTGGTCGGAACCTGTTGAGGGCCTTTAGGGGCATCTACCTCTACAGAAGGAGTTATAACCACCAATGGATCCAACTCGATCGTTGGCTTTGACACCTGCTCGGGGGCTTCTTCGACCACTTTATCCTCAGGAACTCGTCTGGGAAGTGTTACAGTCGGGACCTCCGTGTGCACGGTCCTCAGGAAGGATCCGGTCGGAAGCAACCGGAACACCAAAAGACCTATACAAAACAAAGAAGGGGAGTTCAAAACACCAAATCATCAAGAAACTATTAAAGGTATGCACACATACGACCTCTTTCATTTGTACATACTTAGTTAATTTCCTGGATTTGACTTTGAAACACGGTAGAGTAAATTCTGTACCGCCAGCTTTCCTTTTCTTCTCAACCAAATTCGCCGGTTCCGAACTGGCAGGGTTGATTAAACTACTCACATCCTCTAACAAGATAACGGAAGCAATGTCCTCGATCAGTTCATCAAGGATTGCATTCTTGACCATCAGGTCGGAGGGAGTAGTTTCATCAACATCCAAATCAGTTGTTTCAGTAACAATTGTAAGGTCATGAATGACCAGCCTAGAGTCTACGGCCTCCGCAGTTACGCTCTGCGGGCCTTCAGCCTTCTCCACCTAAATCAAAAAACGAATTTGATTGGGTGATGAAATCTTTTATCTAAAGTACATATAAAAACACTCTATTACCTCGGGAGATTCATCTTCTTCCAGTGCATCCGGGCACGAGTCGGTCGGAACCACGGTGGGATGTTTATCCTCACCAGTTTGTGTGATTGGCAATCTGACCGACTACAAAAATAGAGCATGATAAAAAATCTAATCGGAGAATATGTATACATGATAAAACAAAATTTTGATTGTCTACCTTAAGCCTTGCCAGTTTTTCTTCGGCAGAAACTATTGCCAAGATCTCGGGAATGTAGCCTTTTCACCAGGCTCCCCAGCGCAGATCAGCCTGATCCGCTCTCTGACTTCCTTAGGAGAAAGGGCTTTACAAGAAAAGAAAATAATGGTAGATTTTAAGGCATTACGATAATCAAATAAAATATACTGGTCGGAGCTTTTCTCAAAGACTTACCACCTCCTGAGATAGCTTCATCGCGACCAATGGACCAAAGTAGGGAATGAGTCAGGAGCTTGGAGGGCTAATCGGCGCTTGGTGAAATCCTCACCACATGTCGAAGTCAAGCCCTTGACTCGCAGGTCGTAGATGGCATCCACCCATCTTCCGACCACCCCTGCCTTCTCCACGATCTTCCT
Organism: Phyllostachys edulis; assembly: GCA_036346405.1. Classification (NCBI taxonomy): domain Eukaryota; kingdom Viridiplantae; phylum Streptophyta; class Magnoliopsida; order Poales; family Poaceae; genus Phyllostachys; species Phyllostachys edulis. The sequence continues at coordinate 72,500,833 of CM070548.1, read as the reverse complement.
CCACTTGGGATTTTCATTTGCTCTAATTCCGGTGAAGTAGAGGCCATCGTCTCTCGTAACCATCATGTAGAACCAGTTCTTCTTCCATGACGACCACGAGGATTTCGAGTACATGTGGATGTACTCGTCGGTCTTCCCATCGTGAAGACACAATGTACATTCTCTGAGAGTCGCCGTGGATCTCCCCATCACCATTCGGTAGAAATACCTGAAGAGCCTCAAATTCGGTGGCACTTCCAGGTATGCCTCACACAAATAAGTGAAAATACTGATATTGGCGATGGAATTCGGAGCCAAATTTACCAGTTACACCCCGTAATACTCAAGAACGCGGAGGAGGAATTTGTGTACCGGCAACCTCAGCCTACATTCGATGTAGGCGAGGAAAACAGGGATTTTCCCATCTTCGCAACTCGGAAAGTGCTCTCCGATCGTCGATCTCCATTTGATCAGATTCTTGTTTGGGAGCATCCCGATTTTCTCCAACGCCTCAAGCTTTTTCTTGCTCAATTCCGAAGGCAACCACTTCGTGATTTGCTCCGACATGATGAAAATCCTCAAGGATGAGTAGTGGTCGTAGGAGGCTTTGTGGTCGAAAGAACAAGAAAGAGGTCTAAAGGATTTTTCTTGGCAATAAGCTGAAGGGGATCAAAAGGGGATTTGGAAGCATAAAAATTCTAAAAGCCCAGCGATGGGGATTTTATAGCTTCAGATCTTTAAATTACGATCGGAAGTTTCCCATAAAAGTCCAATGGGCAAAAGCTTCTTTTTTGTTCAATGGACAGAAAAACTCTTCGGTTCCCAAGGCAAGTTCTCAACTTTAAAGTGAATACAAACTATCTCGTATATCATGAGATTAAATGGGGGTCTGCCCGATACGACTTCATCGGAAGAAGGTATACGCACGACCTGTTCATTTAAAGTTCGGGGGCTAGCTGACGAGGATTAAAACCTCTATGTATTAATTTAATGCATAGAAGACCATATGTCTTCATGGTCATAACCCCTAAGGTTAACGACCTCACTGGTCGTGAGGATTCCAGAGGTTACACGATGGGTATCCTGGTCGGACAAGGCTTTGTGCCTAGGCTCCGACCAGATAGCTGCTCGGGAAAGCTATGAACTGTTATTTCTTACCGTATGATGAATGGAACACGTGTTATATGTTTCAAACCGTGCGATGATATAATCCTAAGATACTGACAATTAACTGCTCTACGGTTAAGCATCTCACAGACAACCGCAAAGTAGTTGGCACATTGTTAACTGCCTTACCGTTCCGACCAGTCGTAACGTTTCACCATGGACGCCTTCTCCAGGAGTAATTACCACCTCTTCGGAAGTTATTTAAGGGTGGAGCGCAGAAGACAAAGGAACGGGGAACAACAACAACAGAACACGAGACGACAAACACAGAAGCCTAAGCAGTGGAATTAGAAGCAAGGCATTCAGTCTTAGACTCACATTCTAAGCCTGATTACTTAGTTTAACATTCCTCACATTCAGTGTATTTAGGGGTAGTCCCTAGTCAGGTCTTGTAAATCTAGTTCATATCAATAAAGAGCGGCCTCCATTCTATCCCAAGATACTTCACGTCATTTTCCTCTTTTATTTCGTAAGATCGACGACTCGATCATCGACAGACACCATGCTAACACAATATAGTGTATATTATGTACCTTTTTTTGTTTTCCTGAAATAACAACACCAAATATAAAAGAATGATTCACAAAAAAACTGTGTATGTATATGCATAGAACCTAATCCATACGACGATCAACAACTAAATGGGAATTTATAACATCCTGCAATAGGTTTGCATAGTATGTAATCACGTCTTAGCAACATGGATTAGCTAGAGCTACATCTTATCAGTAGCACAGATAATGCAGATATACAAATTCCAAAAACAGCTTTGCTAGAGCAGGTTCTCAAAGAATTTCTTAATACATATGAAGTAATTGCCAGAAGAGTTCCATATGGTAGGTAATCACAAAGGCATATCAAGTTTGCGATACATGTAAAATTCCCATGGAAATGTAGGTTTCTGAGTATGCAAACAGGAAATAGAGTTTAACAGTGCAAATAACTGAAAAATGCAGATTTCAGTAAGACAATAGAAACATGCAGATTTCAGTAAGATAATAAAAGCAAGCTTAAAGCATGAAACCAAAATAGAGATAGAAGAGGGAAGTGGGGGGGCCAAGCACCAACGGCCGCGCAGCAGACCGAGCTGCAACCGGGCTGAACCAGGGGGGCGATGCCAGCAGCGCACCAGCAGCAGGGGGCGAGCGGCGGCAGCACCATGCGGGGAAGCCCGAGTCGGAGCCGCACTAGAACACTACTGTAGCAGACTTATGTTGGTGTGCACGTAGTACCCCTCTGTGGTAATGCGGACAGTCTGGATCCAGCTAATTAGCATCACTCCCTTCCAAGTTGGGCTCGGAGTCCAGCGTTGCACGGCACAACGACCTACAACCCTGTAGAGGTGGAGCACGCGGCGCACGACCAGAGGCTGGCCGCGCCTCTGGCACGCGGCAGACATAGTACGGACGAGCCGAGGAAACGGTACGCGACTGGGCTGGGTATCAAAACATAGCGTGAGCCGCGCATGGGCCTGCAACCCCGCACGGCCGCCCCCAAGCGGCGGGGTAGGCCGTGGCGCACCGGAACGCTCGCGGCGCAGCCGACCTCACACGGGTGGATCCGCAGCGCTGCACCTAGCCATCGTGAGTCGAAACCAAAATTCCGATTACACTGATACATCTTACTCGGTCAGGCCATCAAATAGCGGATTGCCCGGACCAGCTCTGTCAGACCAGCACAACTGTATCTGTAGCCTACTACAACAACTACTACACATTTGGATAATTGGATTTGCTGGGTTGGGCTGGGCCAGAAGAGCCCCGGTTACACCTTGCCCAACATTTCGGCTATCCTGGGCTGGGAAGCCCAGCATCTACACACCTACGCTACTTTAGTTACAAGCCTTAAGCCATCGGGGTTGACCAAGGGTCCACGCCAACTCCTCCACCGCCACCGTCGCGACCTCCTCCGCTCCACCGCGCGACGTCGGCTGGCAATCCTCCTCCTCTCCCTGAGTTGGCCGATCGGTGCGTACGCGATCCTTCTGGAGTCTTCTATTACCTCCGACCGTGGCTTCCCGCAATCGCCATTTGGTCGCCGCCAGCGCTTGTATTAATTTTCGCCGAAGGAAAAACTATAGTAAAATATTTGATCAACATATTCTTGGGAGCAGCGAAAAAGAACGAATATATTTTGGATCATCTTTTAATAGTCTTTGTATGTCAGAATCACATAATGATATATCCTCGATTGATTGTTGTGATTTATTACTGGAGATATCGTGTCACTAAATTATTTGAGACTAATCCAGGGTTCATCTGGTGTGTACAAAATAAATTTCAATAATACTCTGTGCCTTCTTCTCTAACTTTCTAGACGTTTTGAAGAAACTGCTTTTGCTATTATCTTGCTGTCCGCCTCCATATATTCTTCTCTATGTCTTTCGGTTAAAGGTGACTGTCGAGTATCATTTAAGGTTGTAACAGTCTAGTTTTATCACCATGCTTACTGCTTAGACAATGCATTTCATTTTTTAGCATCTGCAAGTGTTTTTCCCACTTCAAGTCAATGGAGAACTGATTTTCCTATGCTTAGCGAACAAAAGTCTGGTTGCTGTTGAGCTAAGCTGGTATTTAAGTATGGTTAAACTAATAGACCTATCTTAATAATACAGTTCATCCATGTTTTTCTTTCTGAAACCTTTACTGTCATGTATAAACACTTTATTTCATTGCTTCCACTTTTTACATTACCTTCCATAAAGGTGTTTTCTTCTCATTTCCTACCTAGTCTGATTACTTTCGCTGTGTTGTTTGTCCATTTCTCACCCTCGCAAGTTTCTTCTTTTTATAATCTGTCAGATTGAGTTGAAAACAGCACCTGCTGACTTCCGCTTCCCGACAACGAACTAAACCAGGGGCATTGTTTTACCCGCTATATCGAGTACCACAGGTATAATGTGTAACAATGAGCTCTTAACAATTTGTTAGCATTTTGTGAGTACAACTTTATGCAAAAAAAAAACATGTCCAACTTTTCTTACTAATGAACTTTCACAGATATCAGGTGTTTGAATGCCAAAGGGGACGATGCTGGTGACTGAGAAATTTGCCAAATACTGCAGATCTCTTTGCCCTGGAGAATGGGCGAGTACTTGTGCTGCCAGTTGGCATTGTTAACTGTGCCCTCGAGAATGCAGACGACTAACTAAGCCACCTCCATTGTTTTCAAGTTCAAACACAAGACTTGGTAGCTATAGAAATTTGTAAAAATAGTTTTCCTCCTGTTGATCTACAAATTGTTGAGTTAGCACTTAGCAGGATGCTTTAGTGGATGTATTAATTGTTAAGAGTAGTGTTGGTTGTATATTCTTTCTTTCTCTCTCTCTTAGCTTGTGTGGCCCATGTAGCCCATAAGATCCATGTATCTTCTTTATATATACCCTCTCATTAATGAATAAGATGCATAATTGTGAATAGCAAAACCCTAGTCGCTATATTTTCTAACATGGTATCAAAGCTTCTCCAACCCTAATCCTATTTCCATAAGAAAATCCCATTATCTATTGTGTGTTATCTCCGCCGTCATGGGCCGGCAGGCTCTTGCCCGGGCCACCGCCTCGTAGCCTCTGCCTCACGCCGGATCAAGCTCGAAGCTATTGGTAGCCGCACCGAATCTTCCTCGTCGTGCAAGATCGAGCTCGACGCCCGCGCCTCATCTTCCTCATTGTCGTGTCCCTGTGCTGGATCTTCCTCGTCGCACCAGATTCGGATCAAGCTCGAAGCTCGACGCCCGCGCCTCATCTTCGTCTTGATCTGCGCCAGATCGATTTCGTAGCTCGACGCCCGCTCCTGCTCGGGCCTTGATTTGTGCCGGATCTTCCTAGCTCGATGCCCATGCCTCATCTTCATCTTGATCTACGCTGGATCTAACTCGAAGCTCGACTCCCGCTCCTGCTCGGACCTTGCTCTACATCGAGCCAAGATCTGAGCCCACTCCTGCTTGCTCTACGACTGCGCCGAGCCATCGCCTGGAGGTGGTCCCGATTTATTGCCTGGAGGTGGAGCCATCGCCAAGACCTTGCTCTGTGTTTTACTCTTTCCAGCTTGCTCTGTGCCAAGACCTTGCTCGGCGCCAAGCCATCGCTTGGAGGTGGTACTCTCTCCAGCTTGCTCTGTGCCAAGACCTTGCTCTGTGCCGAGCCATTGTCTGGAGGTGGTACTCTCTCCAGCTTGCTCTGCGCGTTGGTACTCTCTCCGGTATTGCTTGCCTTTGCTCCATATTGATGCTATTATGCTGCTTCTCAGTATTATTGTTGTTGTCTTGCTACTGTTAACTTGTGCTGTGGATTATGATCTCTTGCTATTGCTACTGCTGAGGTTGTTGTCCAGTGTTAGTGTACTAGATCATATCATGGCTCTTGATGGCATTCTTGGTCCTAGACCTATTCGAGGTGATGATGCTATTGCTTGCTCTATTCCTATTAATGTTGTATAGTGTTGTGCAACTCAGTTTGGTCAGATTCAGACTTAGATGAGAAATCGTCAGGCCCAGTTGTGTCAACTGCAAGCATCTTCCAGTGCGTCCACCAGATTGACTGCACCATCATGTCCTGTGTCAGGTGCTTCACTCCCATGGATATTGGATTCATGGGCTTCTTTCCATGTGACATCTGATGCAACTCAGCTCATATCATGTCGTCTTGCTGTGCAAGGTATCAAGATTCAGACAGCTAATGAAACGCCATGCACGATCACTCATCAAGGGACTCTTTTCACTTCTCACTTCATAGATTCAGATGTCTCACTTGTCCCCACGCTCTCCATGAATCTCATCTCTGTCGGGCAACTCACAGATATGGACTATTTTGTTGAGTTTGACGATAGCTCCTGTTTTGTGCAAGATCGTTGAACAAGAGTTGTCATTGGTACAAGTCATCGTTAGAGAGGTTCTACATGGCTCTATGTTCTTGATCGTCTGAGTCTTCCTTTATCCTCCATTTCTGGTACTGCTCCTGTCCTTATTCCTTCACCCTCTTTTGTTGGTTCATCTACCCCTTGTCCTTCTGCATCTACTTCTATTTGCCAATCTTTCCCTCAATGGCATCATCGCTTGAGGCACTTTTGTGGCTCACGTCTCTCTATCTTGATTCATTACGGTGTTCTTGGTCCTGTTTCCATTGACACAAATTTTCAGTGCAAGGGTTGTAGACTTGACAAGTAAGTACAACTCCCATATCCTTCCAGCATTTTTCGCTTTGATCGTCACTTTGATTTGGTTCATTCGGATGTTTGGGGCCCCTCTCCTTTTGCTTCGAAGGGTGGTCACAGTTACTATGTCATCTTCATTGATGATCATACTCGATACACTTGGATCTACTTCATGAAACACCATTCGTAGTTGATTTCTATCTATCAATCTTTTGCTCAGATGGTTCATACTCAATTCTCTTCTACCATTCGTGTTTTTCGTTCTGACTCTGGAGGAGAGTGAGTATCTTTCATCAGCTTTTTGTCAGTTTCTTTCTTCTGATGATACACTTCATCAGCTCTCGTGTCCTAGTGCTCATGCTCAGAATGGTGTTGCTGAGCGCAAGCACCGTCACATCATTGAGACTGCTCGTACTCTTCTTATTTACTCATTTGTTCCCTCTCACTTCTGGGGGGAAGCAGTCTCTACGATAGTCTATCTTATCAACTGTCAGCCCTCTTCCAAGCTTCAGGGCAAGTATCCTGGAGAGGACCTGTGCAGAGCACCTGTTCGCTATGCTCATCTTCGTGTTTTTGGTTGTGTCTGTTATGTCCTTTTTAGCACCTTGTGAGCGCGCAAAGCTGAGCCGTTAGTCAGTTGAGTGTGTTTTTCTGGGTTATAGTCTTGAGCATAAGGGCTATTGTTGCTATGATCCCTCAACACGTCGCATTCGCATCTCTCGTGATGTGACTTTTGATGAGAGTCGACCTTTCTTTTATCATCCTTCTACACACCCTACTTCTTCCACAGATTCCACTTCTTTTTTGTATCTACCTCCCATTCCTTCACCAGACTTGTCTTGTAATATCCCGATCATCCATTAGTGAGTACAATATTATTTAGAGAGGGAAATTAAAAGAAAATTAAAAGAGGGGGGTGCCCCTTCCCCAAAACCCTAGTACCCATGCTACAGTACCGTCGCCGCATTGTAGCACGTGGGTACTATAGTAGCATGTTGGACCGAAAAGACGACTAGAGGGGGGGGGTGAATAGGAGCACGCTCACTTTTTCTCCTAGATCGGATTCAACACGTTTTTCACTCCAATAACTATGAAAGCTATGAAGATCAATATACAAGCATAGTGGAAGACTTGTGTTGAATCCAATCAAAACCCCGAAGAGAAAAGGCCAAAATCACCAAAAACTAGAAACCAAAATAGATGGGCGGTCAGACCTCTCAAATTGGCGGGTCGACTTTTTTGCCTAGCGGTCAGACCTCTCAAATGGGCGGTCTGACCTCCAGCACAGTGAACAGTGAAATCAGTCCGAAAACCAAAACTCAAATCGATCTAACTTTTGATCCGTAAGGCCAAACCTTACCAAATTTGAGACACACCTTCTCTAAGATATTGTGAACCTATTCCAATCAAGTATCGCGTAGATCCATGCCAAAGTTCCTATCTTTTTTAGTTTGAACGAAGGGTGCTTAAAAATCGAGTCAAAATCGAAATATGATCTAAAGACTTGCTCGTGGGTGATTGATGATCAAGATGATCCTAGATGGGTTCCCACATGTCACAGCAAGTTAGATCAAGGCAAGAAACCAAGCAAAAACTCGCGGATCAAAGAAAGACTCAAAATCACCAAATAGAGAGAAGGAAAGCAAATAGACTCATCTTGAGGAATCTTTCCTTAGATTGATTTTGATATGGTATTGGTTTACAGCCACTCCATCAAGGAGGACAAAGACTCAATACATGAGCACGAAATCAAATCGAACTCTCTAGAACCCTACCTCCAACTATCCTCTCCCTAAGCACATAAGCAAACTAGGGTTTCAAAACAATGAAAGGGTTGAAGGGGGTGCAGCCACCTCCCTCCTCTATTTATAGTGGAGGCTTAGACCTTCTAGAAAAGTAAACCCTAATGGGCCCCCGTTAAGCCCACACACAAACGGGTCACACACGCACGTATTTTAAAGCGTCATCTTCATCTCCTCTTGACCTAATCCGCTTCTCCACGCACCGTCTTGCGCTGCGGGTTGGCAAAAGGTTATCAAGGTGGTATTTGGTAAAATTACCAAAATACCCCTTCTCGATCTTTTTGCAAAGACCGAGTCCCATCTTTGTGAAGCACTTCCATGCTTCGTCATGTGTGGGTTGATCCAACGGCTCTCATCATGTCGGCAAGTCTCTCCCATCCGGCTCCCACTGAAACCACCATGGCACTTGCACCGACCCCCGTGCCGCTTGATTCAACTCGTCGCACCGAACTGCCCGTTCGGTCACCTTTGTCCCTCTTGCGCCATGCTTGACTCCATTGACCTCACCCGACATCCCCGATCATTCTGGATCTCAGCTCTCCAAGTTTAGTCCCGATCATCCTCACCGTTGACCGTCATTGACTTCCAAGCAACCTGCACAACAATAGACAAAGAAATCGATTCCGGGAACAAATTCTTCACAACTTGACCCATGTTAGTCAAAACATGCATCATGCGACACATATGCACTGAAACCCATGAACTTGACCTAACCCAAACCTCATCGCCACTTTTGGCCAATGAACAGCACAAAATCGGTCAGACCGCCATTCAATGGCCGGTCTAACCGCTGGCTGGTCTGACCGCCATTTACAAGCCGGTCGACCGATTGGGCCGGTTCTGCCGCACCCAACGTCGGTCGACCAAGACTCGACTGACGACATTCAAACTTAGACGAAAATACGTGTTTCGACAAACCGTTAACGAAATTGCCAATTGTAACATTATCCAAAGATCATGAGCATATCTCCATGATATCCACACAGCCCCCTTCCCTGCTACTCTGCCAAGGGGAGGAGAAGAGGAGAAAGGAAGGAAAGGAAGGAAGAAGCAGAGGAAGAGAGGAAGAGGAAGAGGTAGAAGAAGGGGGATCTTCGCGAGGACTTCAGCGAGGTCCAGCATAGAATTCGTGGGTAAATTCGTGTTCCCCATTAGTTATTGCAATTCTTTTATATGTGATTTGTCGTCGAAAGTCAGATTAGTACCCTGCTATTGTAGATCGGTATTTCTGCAGTTCCGATTATTCGTAAGTTTGAATTAGTTCCGTGTGAAATCAGAGATTAGGATCTCCTAGAGTTATGTGGGTAATTGCGATAGCTTTCTGGAAAGTCTTGGATTGCAATTTTTGGATCGATAGATATTTAGTTATGATTTTTGCAATCCGAGTGCCTGTTCAGTCCCTGGGGTTCGGGCAGCGAACATGGTTTTGCATATTAAGATTTATAAACAGACGAATATGGACTTTGGGTCTCCATGGCTTAGATATATAACTTAATAATGATTCCAAAGAGCCCAAGTTCATATTTTTTGGACATGTAGAACGAAAGTTATGGAATTTTGAATTATTCGTTACAATTCTGCCCCTCTGTTGGGGACAGTCGGGAAAGATTGCTCTGTTAGCAAGTTTTTTGCACAATAGAAAAACTATAATAAATTTATTATGGACGCTAGTTCTCTGTAGATTCCAAAATGACTTAGATCATTGTGTTTGGTTGTACCAATTAACAGATATGTAATTTCTAAGTCGATAGTACCGAAGATGACAAAACTGTTTTCGGAGTTAAAAACAAGGGTTCAGATGGATTAATCTGAACTTCTGGTCACCTAATAATTTGTGGGTATGTGTGTGTAGATTCTAGAAAATTTGAGTTCATGATTTTTGGAGCTTTGAATCAAAAGTTATGGTTGTCCTGTTGTGGCTGTCTGTTTTGGACTGATTGGGACTTGCCAACGTAATGGTATTATTTCGGGTCGCGAATAGGAGCGAATGGGTTCATTTAGTTTTATTGATATGCAATGTGCAATTGAATGGTTTTCTTAGTATGCTTTACGAATGCCAGGTGGTGGTGAGAACCCGAGGGTAGAGTCCTCTTTTCGTCGTCATCCGTCTCGCGGTTGAGGCAAGTGCAAGCAGTGTAGAGTATTTGTGGTGCTATATTCATGATAATTGCTATGGTTTAATTGTATGAAATTTTATCTATGATTTTGTTGCTGAATATTATTATCTCATGATGGATTGAGAATATTAAGTTCATTTGCATCATGGCATTCATTTCTTTGAGTCTTGGACTACGTGGTAGCCAAGGATTGATTCTCTTGAGGTACCCGTCATGTGATGGACGAGCATGGGTCCCCACACTCGTGGAGTGTGGGCTTGAGGTCTCTGTGCCCGAGGGCACAGGCTTGAGTATGCATCGACGGATGCACTACTCCGCATTATCGGTAATTGCAAAGAAGGAAGAAAGTTGCATTCTTGGCATTTGCATTCTTAGATTTTGTTATATTCCATACATGTGTAGGTTTTTTATTATTTCACTATTGTACTTTGCTGAGTCATAGACCTACGCTTGTTGTTGATGTTTTTTTATTAGATGCTTCTCGAGGAAGTGACATGCATGGGAAGTGTTAGATTTGGTGCACTTCACTCATAATCACCTTTGACAAATAAATATAGTTCTTTTATTTAAATATAAGTGATCCTGCTATTACTTCTGTTATAAGACCGTGCTCATCCTTCGTGATGATTGGGTTACTTGTAATCGGAATAGCCAAGTTTTTCTCGTGGACGGTACTATTTATGATTTAAGATTTCAGATCTTGATTTATCAAACTCTTGCATGATAGAATATTTCGAGTGACTTGTTTAGAACAACATCCAAGTAAAACTCTGAAGAATCATGGTGAACCTTTTATAGACGGTAATGAACTCTTCTCCTTATGTTTAATTAATCATATGGATCGGTTCTTGCTGAGTTGAACTAGGTTTGTGCCTAGAATCTTGTTACTTAATATTTATTGTTTAATGCTAGCTTGTTAGAAGTTGAAAGCTTACTAAATTATAATGGTGAATAGAAATAATGTGGTTTGTTAGGTTAGTATAGTAGCAACCTAGGCTCAATGTTGAGCTGTGGTGTTACATGCCTTCTCCAGATACACATTCTCCACCAGCTTCACCTTCTAGTGTGCCTCCTCCACCAGCTCCACCAGTTTCTCCACCAGCTCCACTAGTTTCTGACACTCCCACTTTTCCCTTTCACTATAGTCGTCGACAGGGAGTTCCTTCTGATCCTCAGTCCTCCTCTCCTCCACTTGACCCTCCTGCCAGTACCACCGACTCTGATGATCGCTCTACTACATCACGATATGCCCTACGTGATCGTTCTTCTATTCAGATAGAGAGATGGGGTTTTTGTCGTGCAGGTGTAGTAACTAAGCGAGTACCTATCAGGATGCTACTAGTGTACCTGAGTAGCAGTTTGCTATGACAGAGGAGCTTACATCATTAGAGTGTACATGCACTTGGGATCTTGTTCCCCTACCATCTGGAGCTGTTCCTGTCACTTGTAAGTGGGTGTACAAAGTAAAGAACAAGTTAGATGGGTCAATAGAGCGATACAAGGCTCGTCTTGTTGCAAGAGGTTTTCAATAGGCTTATGGTCAAGATTATGTTGAGACTTTTGCTCTAGTTGCTCATATGACCACAATTTGTACTCTTATTGTAGTTGCAGCGGTACGCTCATGGACTATATCTCAGATGGATGTTAAGAATGCTTTTCTTCATGGTGATCTACATGAGGAGGTCTATATGTAGCCACCTCCCGGTGCTGAGGCCCCTACAAGCTATGTTTGTTGCCTTAGACGTGCTCCATATGGTCTCAAGCAGGCTCCTCGTGCTTGATTCAAGCATTTCAGTTTTGTGATTCGAGCTGCTGGTTTCACTCCGAGTGAGCATGACCCTACCTTATTTATTCACACTTCTCAGCGGGGTCTATAACATCCCAAATTTTGGTCTTTTCAAAATTTTATTTCAAAATAATTAATTCAAAGATTTGGATTTTAATTTGGAGTTCCTGCTATTTCAAAGAGCCTTTTTGAAGCTTTAAAAATAAATTGAATCATTTGCAATTTATTGGATTAATTTAAAGCTTAATTTGAATTTTTAGAAAAAGAAAAACATTTTAAATGATTAAAATAAACTTCAATTAAATCCAATTTTTTTTATTAAATCTATTTAGGTTCCAAGGTTTTTCTGATATTTTTCTAGAAGTTTTGGACTCTATTTGCTATTTGATTTATTGCTTGAATTGTAATTCGAAAAAAAAAATCCAATTTCCCGGTCGGTCACCCATCCCTAGTCTACTCTCCAATCAACATGCTTAACGTGCGAAGCCTCCATACATGCACTGCCAGCGTTGCATTTTTCTTTCTTTTGTTTATATCTTCTCCTTCTATCTTAATATCCTTTATTCTCTCTCTCCTTTCATCTTCTTCCTCCCGACGGTTAGTTTCTCTCGGTTCATTCTCTTTAACCGTGAAATAAGGCATGGCCGCCCACACCAACCGAGCTCCATGGCCGACCTCGTCGGCTCCGGTCACCACCAACGGCCACCCGTCGCTGCGCCGCCCCTTGCCCGGCCACCCGTGCCGCCTCTCCTCCCCTCCTCTTCCCTCCCTGCTGGGCCAACCAAGCTCCACTGCCATTAATGGCTACCACCACCATTCTTCTCATTTCTTCTCATTCAAAGCATTAAACTTGATTCCGTTTGAAGCACTAAGACCGCATTAACCTCAACTGCGTTCTCAAACCACCAATTCTTGCCTCCTCCACTCCTTGCATTCATTGCTACCGTTTCTTCATTTTCACCATTAAATTGAAGCTTAATTTTCCTAGCAATTGAAGCATCACCTTCACACTATAAAAGGACTACCACGTTCCCTTCACCAAGGAAGACCCTGTGCTGTCCTCCCCTCATTGGTTCTGTCACTAGAACGCCGCCATCCCCGTGTGCCGCCGACGGCCGTGCGCTCCGAACACCGCTGCCGCCGTCTCGCTCCGTCTCTGGCACCGCCATCACCACCATTGGATAGAGGACCTCGCCGGGGTTCCATTTTGCCCATTCACCAGCCACCCCGTCGTTTGCTTCGCCGGCGCCATTGCATTGCACTGAACATGTATGGTCGGATGAACAGTACTCCGTGAACAGTGCTATTTTTTGTTTTTCATCATTTCATGCTATATCAAACTTCCAAACACTCGTTCTCTTTCATACGAATTCCAAATCCATCGATTCTTTCTCCTAAATTCATCTAAATTCATTCTCTAATTTCTAGTATTTATTTTATAATTTTTGGTTTTTATTTAATTTCTGCTATTTATTTAGTCCGTTTCGCGCGTGTAGAGTCCGACGTTACCGACGCTAGTTTGGATCAACTGGACGTGGCAACCGCAACCTACGTTGAAGGCGAGTCTCTTTTGACCATTTTGTACCTATGATTATGCATTGCTATTTACATAAAATGATGAATTTAAATTGTAGGTTGTTAGTTAAAACCTAAAGATTGTTAATGTCTTCCTTGATATTGGTTATCCGTTACATTTGTAACCCTAGCATAGAAATTCCGTAATATTGATTGCAACTTTGCGGAATAGTTTTGTAACGGTAGAATTGCTTAGACATGCTTTACAGCTTTACTTAACCTTTAGGGGAGAAAAATCATTATTACCTTCTATGCTTTGTTTGAAAAATGTATGACATTAGGTAATGTCAGTATTTGGAAAATAAAATAAAAATGGTGAAAATATGTTTTAGACTTGGGTGGATGGTAAGATCAGGCGGGTGCAGCTAGAGCACGAGATCTTGTATTGTGTTAAGTTTCGCCCAAGTCATATTAAGGACCGACGCTTGTGATTATCCAAACTGAGCAAAACCACGCAACCACATGTCCCAAATGGGAAGGACCTAGCCAAATAATTTACTTTGTTCTAGCATTACGCCCGCAGGCTATAGATGGTAGGTGTTACTTGGGTTGTACAGACGATGGTAATTGATGTCCATGTCTGTCAGAGCTTGTGTCGAGCGATGGTAATAGATGTCCATGTCTGGGCAGGTTATCCCCCCACAACGGTGAGGTCTGAGTCGTTGGTAAATGACGTCCAGACTTAGGATTAAGCTCATCGGGCGGGCTAATGTTAGGATAAAGTATTGTAAAAGCCTTGTGATAATCGTTTAGTCGCACACCTTCGGAAGTGTGTCAGACGAACATTACAAACTGATTATCTCATGTGGGTCAAGCTGTACAACCTCTGCGGAGTGTTAAAAACTATTCGAATAGCCGTGCCCACGGTCAAGGGCGGGCAAGGTGCGTTTTCACATGGTAGATTTTGGTTTTGATTTCAAAAGAGTAAATTTTGGGAACTGAGAGCAGTTGGAACTCTCGGGTAGTTTCTGGCAGCTAGAGCCAGTTGGGCAGCTAGAGCCCTATCCTTTAAACCTTGGCGGCTAGAGCCTTGATGTTAGTGGTTGGTAGCTAGAACCTCCACTAGTGATACAATTCATTTATTTATTGAAACTACTTCTTGTCAAATGTGCTTTATGATAATTGCTTAAACTTAAAATATTGCTTTGTGTAAATGAACCATATAAGCCTAATTGTTGAAGCTATGCATATGCATCTTTCCCAAGACTCGCGAGTACTTTATGTACTCACATGCTACACTCATAATTAAATCTTAAAATCCTTCAACGACACGGAGGAGGACTACGACTACTTCGTATGTGGCTTTGATGAAGGACACCCGGAGTACTAGGTTGCGCTCCCCAGTCGAATGTCGGTGGGCAATTTGATGGGCCATCACTCGGAGTTTAACTTTTGTTGTTTCCGCTGCTGTAAGACTCAAGGTCTTTTGACCTCTTTTGTAATAAGTGGTCATAAGGCTGGTACTCAGTTATTTATTAATGTTATTTCGTGATTCAAACTTGTTATCAATGATGTTTCTACTGTGTGCACTAGCTAATGACAATGGGACCGGTGCAGAAATACACAAAGGGTTCGGATGCAGAAATCTGGTCCCGACAGGGTCGTACTTTGCTTCTGCTGTGTGTAGATGATATGCTGGTCACAAGGGATGACATGGACTACGTGGCTTTTGTCAAGAAGAAATTGAGTGAATAATTTATGATGTTCGATTTGGGACCATTGAGCTATTTTCTAGGGATTAGGGTTCATTCTGATGGTGATGGCTACCACCTCTCTCAGCATCACCACATTCAAGATCTGATTGCTCGCTCTGGGCTGATTGATACTCGTACTGCTGTCACACCCATGGAGCTTCACCTGCAGCTTCAACCTACAGACGGTGTACCCCTGACAGATCCTTCCCGCTATCATCACCTCATTGGGAGTCTTGTCTATCTCACTGTCACCAGGCTAGACATTGCTCATGCTATTCATGTGCTCACACTACTACAAAAAGGCTAATACTGGACGCCTCATCACAGACGGTTGACCAAAACCGTCTGTATTACATGCAATCATAGAAAGTTTAGGTTTAGAGACTGTCTATGTTACTGGTTGTGCTAAAAACCGTTTGTGAATAGGTAATACCACAGACGGTTCATGATAAAAACCGTCTGTGAAGTATCACAGGCGGTTCTTAACAATAACCGTCTGTGATATTTTAAAATATCACAGACGGTTTTCAACAAACAACCGTCTGTGATACTTCACAGACGGTTCTTAACATGAACCGTCTATCATAATATTGCTATAGTTATCAGCGAGTTTAAGTAAATGCTTTGTTGAGTTTCTTTGTCACCATAAATCCATCGATCGTCTCTTCGTCGCCATAAATCGCCGATCGTCTCTTCGTTGCCTCAATGCCGCTTTGTCTCCCCCATGTGTCTCTTCGTCTCACGCACCGAATTTATTCCTTGTTTTGTAAAAAGGATCATCCGCCATAGAAGATAATCCCCACATATAACTCTACAATTTATATACTTCTAAAGCAGAAATGGCTCCCTCTTCTGTTTCCTTGTCGTCGGCATTGATGGCCTTCCTGGCCATGCTGTACAAGCACCTCTCCGGCTATACATTGGCGAATGTCGCGGAAGGACACTGTAATTTCAACAGTGTCCTCACTCCTCTGCTCGAGAATTTGCCGGAGCAGGTGACGGACACCTTCCGCCGTCTTGACATCCTCCTCGGCCGCATCTTCCGGGTGATCTCCCATTTCCGACGAGTGTATTGTGTCATCGACGTGGTCCTCCACAACAATGTTGCACATCTCCAGGAGGCTTACCATCACTTGGACTACTTAATCGAGGCGGCGAGCAACCGAATCGACCATGCCGAGACCCCTCAAGCAAGGGAAGAGAGCCTATGGGCTCAATTCTTCTTGATTCAACAGTCCGAGGGTCTTTGGGAGACACTCGAACTAGCGCGTCAGCGGGTGGACGTATTTTGGGCTTCGTTTGTTGATCATCATGAACCATCCGATGCCGACGTCGTCGACTAAGAAGTTTTGAAGATGGAGATAGCAGCCTACCTCTACCACTAGAAAACTTTGTTTATTTAGGTTTCTAAAAAACTTCGTTTATTTAGGTTTCTACTTTTTGGCCATATGTAAATTCCAAAATGAAAAAAAACCTAGTTTGGAGGTGAAGTTACTATATTATAGTTGAACTATATATCACATATGGTTTAGTGGAACAAATATCCGTCTCCAAGTTTTCAGCAGTATTTAAATGACAAAATTGACAAATAAACATGTAATTTCTTCATGTCATGTAAAGTACACATGATAATTAATATGCTCGAAACATAGAACTTGAGAACAACCATATCACAGACAGTTCCACAATGGAACCGTCAGTGATTAGTCTCTTTATTAGTAGGAGTCTGCTAGGGTTTGCGCCCTAACTCGTTACTACCCAACGCCCTTACTCTCGTCCATAAAACCCATGGGCCTCGATCATAGAAATGACTCGATCCTGTACATCAACGTGCACCATCCAAACATCCATTTCACCTAAGTCCAAATCAACTTTCCTTTTATTTAACAAGTTAAATTATTTCATAAATTCCTATGGTATAGACATACCATAGTATCCTTTTAAATCATAGTTGAACTTTTGGTCAAATTCCCCAAATTAAATATTTTTGAGCTAAACTTTGACTAAGCATGGAGTTTTGCAACATATTCTAGTTCACACTAATGTACCAACTAGCCTTTACTATCGTGTCAAGGGGTGGTTAAATCATTATTCAAGTTTGGATGTACGAAGGAATTAGGAATAACTATAAAGTTAAAACATGAATTTAAATACGCATGCAATAATAGCATAAAATAGAATTTAAATAATTTGAAATATTGGGATTTAATATGATCAAATATGTAACTTGCCTTGCTTAAATGCTTGAGGATCTACTTCTTCGCAAAATTCGGTTTCCCCAAAGTCGTCGAAATCTACACGTGAAGATGAAGCAAATTCAAATGAACATTAAATAATTTTAGTGTAGATAGCTAGGTCTTGAATTTATATGAATTTCAAATTTTTAATCGCTTGAATCCGAGTTCGAACAGAGGAGAACGTGCTCTGGGAAGTTTGGAAATACATGAAATGATAAAAAGAGATTTTTTTCTCCAGATTTTCGGATTTATTTTCTAAAAGAAAAAGGGCTGAGCAATTGACAGGTGGGCCCCGCGACCATGGACTGGATCCACAGCCGCACGGAGTCCACAGTGGACCCGGCTCATGGCACAGGGCCGTGCCACGCGAGCTGGACCACGCGGGAAGCCACGCAAGCAGAGGCGGCTGAGGTGGCCTCGACGTGGCGGCCACGTCGGTGCGGTGAACAATGGCGGCTCAGGCGCGTAGGCTCGCTAGCGCTACGCTCTGCGACGAGCCCAGTGGGTGGTACGAATACGACGAGGAGCTCACGTAGATTATAGTGCACACCATCGCAGCGAGAAAGCGAGGAATAATGGCCGGCGGCGAGGGACAGAGGCGACTGCGAAGGTAGGGCTCCGGTGGTGCTAGAGCTCCGATGGCTCTCGCACGGAGTAGGGATCGACCGTGCGAAGCTGTCGATGGGGATGGAGGCGGCGAAGGAGCTTCCACGGCGACGCAATCACCGGCGACGAGGGCTTCGACCAAAGCTCTTAGAGCTCAAAATCCCGACGATTGAGGACGAGAGAGAGGGAGGGGGATAGGGGAACAGAGAGAGGAGGAGGAGGGGCTCTGGGTGCTCCCCTTTATAGCCACTGAGGAGGAGGAGAGATGTGGTTCAATGATCAAGGCACATGGGCGAGCTCCGAGTGCAGGGCATGGCGCGGGCGCTTGGAGTGACAGGGCAGGTGGGGAGGAGAAAATAGGGGGAGCGAGGGCGGCGGGAATCTCGGCATTCAATGCGCGATGACGAGGGCAGCAGGGATGAGCGGAGGCAACGGGGCGGGGGAGGCATTGCGGACGTGGGCGCAGCATGGGGCGGCAACGGAAAGAAAGCAGGGAGGAAGAAGCACAGGGGAGGCCGACAGGTGGGGCCCACCTATCCGTGACAGAGGGAGAGGAGGGCGCAGAGAGGGAGGCGGGCTGGCTGGGCTGAGCGTAAGCTGGCTGGGGAGGAGGGAAATGGGACGGGAGCTGAGGCTTTCGGCTCAAAATGAATTTCAGAATTTCAATTAGTTTTTGATTTAGAGAAAATACAAAAACTAAAAAGGCTTTTTAGAAAATAGTAATTGAAGTCCAAAAAATCAAGAAAAATACACAAAAATTACTTGAATTATTTGGATCTTAATAAAATTATTTATAACTTAACTGTAGCTTTTAATTTTGTAATTAAATTATTTTTAGCTTTAGGGAAAATAGGAAAACCCCTTTTAAATTCTAGAAAATCCAAGAAATCACTTAAAATATTCTTTTTGACTTTAACTCCAAATAAAACCCAAGAATTTAAAATAAACCAAATTTTAAATTAATTAAAGTTTGATTAACTCATATTAATTTTTTTATTTTCTAAAATTTCAAGTTTAAGCTTTATTAATCCAATAAAATTGAATTTTAAATTTTAAATTTAAATTTTTCAAAAAGCCTAAAAAATTGAGATGTTACAATCCTACGCCCCTTAAGGGAATATCGACCTGGAGATTCAGACTTGGTCAGTAAAAAGGTGGGGATACTCTGCTTTTAGATCTTCTTTTCGTTCCCATGTGGCTTCTTTTTCTGAGTGGTTACTCCATTGGACTTTGCATGAACGGATGATCTTGCTTCTGGCAACACGCTGTGCAACATCAGGAATCTTGATTGGCTGCTCCACATAGGTGAGATCTTCTTGAAGATCGATGCTCTCAAGTGGTGTTTGCTTTGTTGGAACTCGAAGACACCTCTTTAGTTGCGATATGTGGAAGACGTTATGAACCGTACATAAAGATGCCAGTAGCTCTAATTGATTGGTGACTCTGCCTCTTCTTCCCAAAATCTTGTATGGTCCAATAAATCTTGGTGCGAGCTTTCCTTTGGTCTGAAATCTTCTTACTCCTATCAGTGGAGTTACTTCGAGATAGACAAAATCTCTTGTTTCAAAGAATAATTCTCTGCGACGATTGTCAGCATAACTCTTCTGTCGGGATTGAGCCACTCTCAATCATTCTCTTATCATTCTTACTTTACTTTCAACATCCTTAATTAATTCAGGTCCAAAGAACTGGTGTTCTCCGACTTGATCCCAAAGGGGAGGGGTTCTACACTGTCTACCGTACAACGCTTCAAATGGAGACATTTGTATACTGGCTTGATAGCTGTTGTTGTACGAGAATTCTGCATACGGAAGATTCTGATCCCAACTCTTCCCATAATCTATAGCACAGGCTCGAAGCATGTCTTCCAAAATCTAATTTACTCGTTCCGTTTGTCCATCTGTCTAGGGATGGTATGCTATACTGAAGTTGAGTCTTGTCCCCAATACTTCATGCAAGCTTTTCCAAAATCTAGATGTGAATTGTGAACCTCTATCAGACACTATCTTTTTGGGTATTCCATGTAAACAGATGATCCTAGCCATATATAACTCTGCCAATTTACTACTTTGATAAGTGGTCTTGATAGGAATGAAGTGTGCCACTTTAGTCAAACGGTTGATCACAACCCAGATGGAATCATATCCTAATTGGGTCCTAGGCAATCCGGGGATAAAGTCCATGCCGATTTGTTCCCACTTCCACTCGGGAATTGATAAAGGCTGCAACAATCCAGCTGGCATTTGATGTTCTGCTTTGACTCTTTGGCATACATCACATTGTGCAACAAATTCAGCAATCTCTTGCTTCATACTGACCCACCAATACTTTTCCTTCAGATCCTGGCACATCTTGGTACTTTTCGGATGAATGGAGTAAGGTGATTCATGAGCTTCCTTCATAATCAACTATTTTGTCTCCAGATGATTACGTACACAGATGCGGTTACCGAACCAAACGGTACCTTGCTCATCCTCGAAAAATCCTAGGGCTTTGCCTCTTCTCATGTTCTTCTTGATTTCTTTGATATATTCATCTTCTTTCTGATTTTCTCTGATTTGACTCTAAACAGTTGGTTGAACTTCTAAAGTGTTTACACAACCATGGTTAACAATCTCCAAATTCAAATACCTCAACTCTTCATACAATCTTGGTGTAACATCCCAAAGTTTTGTTACCAAAATAAAAATAAATAAAATTGTCGTTTTATTGGATTTCCTAAAATTTGAAAGAGTTTCATTGCTTTTCTTGAATTTCTGAAGTTTTAAAAGCCAAAAATAAAATTTATTGAAGTATTTGAATTTTTATTTGATTTAGCTGAAAAATAAAATTTTAATTAATTTCTAGAATTTTTTGGAATTTTAAAAGCTTTTCCCTAATTATTTTAAAGCCAAACAAATTATGTGCAAAAACTATTACCAACTATAAGTTGGAAGTATTTTATTTAAGACCAAAATGCCTGAGAGAATTTCTGTGAATTTTCTCATAATGTTTGAATTTTATTTACTATTTTCTAAAGCCTTTTTGAATTACCAGATTTATTTAAATTGCTAAAACCTTTAAAATCCTCAATCAGTGCTTGGGCTGAAACCACCTCAGCCCAATTCTATTCTCCACGCGCGCATGGCCCGCTCGGCCCAATCCTCCCGCGCGCTCCCCTTCAGATCTTGTCAACCGTTGGATCAACACTGGACGGCCAAATTTGATGCTGTTCGGAGCGGTCCGAACGTTCTAAGCGTTGTGGACCGTCCGATTTCAAACGAACAGCCCAATTAAGCTTTCGTTCGGACGGTCCGAACGTTCCAACCAATGAGGACCGCCTGATCTAAATTGGATGGTCAGATCTTGTTTACCGATTGGAGCGGTCCGAACGTTCTCATCGTTGTGGACTGTTCGATCAAAATCGAATGGCCCGAATATTCCCCGTTACTTTCTTTTCCTTTCTCTCTTCGACTGCCATGTGGGGCCCACTCGACCTCGTCGTCCCCTTCCTCCTTTCTTCCTCCTCGCGCCACCGCCATTGTCGCCCTCACTTGAGTTCTTAATCTCGCCCGTTACTTCCCCTTTTCGCTCGCATTCAAGCGCTTTCACTCCCACGCACCACGCCGCCTTCATTCCTTCTGTTTCCCCTTTTTCCCCCCCAACCGTTTCGCCTGACTTGGTAATGGTCGCTGTGAACCTCGCACGTGCGATCTACTCACTCTGTCCTCCTCCGCCCCGATAAAAGGGAGCACGAGATAGCCCTCTTCCTCCTCATTCCATCCCCCTCACTCACCCTCCCTCTCATCGTCTCTAGCCACCAGATTTGCTTGTTGAAGCTTCTCCACCGCAAGCGCTTCTTCCTCTCATTCCGTCACCGCCGTTGACGCTCCGGCCAATTCGTCTACGCCAATGTGATCGTCGTCACACGTCCGAGCTGACGCGCGCATCATTTTCGCCGGAACACCCCCCGAACGTCGCCGTCGCCACAAGTCTGACACCGCCACCGCATATCTCCTCGCCGCCGACGAGTCCTTCGTACCCTTGCGCCACCACGGTGAGCATCGTGACCCCCACGCCCTCCTGCATATGTTGATACCCTCACCGCCGGCAGCCATGCCGCCGTTCACCGGATCATTGGATTCCGTGCACCACCACCCGCCGGCGTGACGTGGCACTGCCCCGTCACTGCCACGTCACTGCCACACGATGCCACGTAGACGCCACATCGCCCTCTCGCTGACGCGGCTCGCACGCGTGTCATAGCCACGTGGCCTTTTCACTATGCCACGGGCCCCACACGTCAGCGGCTCCATTGCTTTTTCTGAATTAAAATAAATCCAGAAATTCTGAAAAATCCTATAATTCACCATTTCATGTGATTTCCAAACTTCCAGGGGTTCGTTCTCCTTCATACGAACTCCGATTTCGACGATTCAAAATTCTAAATTCATATAAATTCAATATCTAGCTAACTAAACCAAAATTATTTAATTTGGAGTTCATTTGAATCTTCATTTGAATTTGGCTTATTTTCACGTATAGATTTCGACGACTTCGGAGAGTCAGATTTCGACGTCGTTTGAGAACATATAAGAGGATTGATTTTGACTGTATGATCATCGTGGTTGTACACATAGACAACCTGGAGAGTACTTGTGAGTACTAGGTGACCTGTTAAGGAAAACAACATTGTCTAATCAAGCGAGGCAAATTACATTTTTTATCATATTTGAACCCATTATTTCAAATTATTTAAATTCTGTTTTAAATTATTATTGCATGCTTATTTCTATTCAGTGTAATTTAAATTCCTGTTTTAAGCTTTATAGTTATTACCAATTCCAATATATAGCCCTTTATTGTCAAGACAGACAGTATGAAGAATCTTTCTGACTATGATGCATTCAAGAGTTAGAAATTGAAAAGACTAGATTATAAGAATACATTATTGTTGGAGGAGATACCTTATTGTTGAATTATAGCAATACATGATTGATGGAAGTTGAATTCTAGGAATGCATGAATCGGGATATTGATTATAGGATGATATAATTGTTGATTGTTGGATTATTAGGGTTGAATAATTGTTGGGTATTGGATTGTAGAAGTAGTTGTTGGATGTTGAATTATAGGATTATATAATTATTGGAGATTGGATTCTAGAATTACATGATCATTATGGTGGAATTATAGAAATAAATAATTATTGGATATCGATTTTAGAAGTAGATAATTGTTGATGATAGATAGATACTATAGTCAAATCTTGAATTATTAATGTTGGATTATAGAAATAGATTGTGGTTGGATATCAGGTTATCGGAAAATTTGATTATAGGATTACATAGCTATTGGATTGATGTTGATTTAATAGAAATAGTTTATTAAGGAATAATGGATTGATATCAGATTATAGAATTAGAGTATAGTTGAATGTTGGATTGATTGAAGTTGGATCATAGAAAATAGACTTATATGGTGTAGATTGGACTAATTGATATTGGAGTATAGGATTTTACAATTGCTGGAGATTGGATTATCACAATACTGATGGTTTACATACTGATCTCGTACTTGACAAGTCTTGAACATTAATCCCTCATACGTTGTCACCCTAGATAAAACTCTGGTTAATACAATAGTATTAACAAGATCCTCTTGATTGAAGAAAAACTTTATGCTTAGTCAAAGTTTAGACCAAAAATTGTTTAATTTGGGGAATTTAGCTAAGGATTCAATTTTGTTTAAAAATAAGCCATGGTATTGTTTTACCATGGACATTCTTGTAAATGATTTTGAAAACAAAAATAAAGGTGGTTTAAATTTGGGCAAAATGGATGACAGGTTGGTGCAAGTTAATGCACATGATTGAATCTTTTCATTGATCAAGTCCAGGGTTTTGGTATGTTGCCCAAGTTGATTAAGGACCAGCTTGAGAGCAGCTTTTGCTAAACTCCACCGTACTACCACATGTCCTGTGTGGGCAGGACTAGGCGTAATAATTTGTAATACTCTACTGTTATTTGTGCCATGTTGATGTGTGGGTGTTGGATAGATAGTATTCCCACTTGGCGCAAGAGGGGGCTTCCGGAGGATGGACAATCCAATGGAAGTGAAACCTTAGTGGGCATAAATACTTTAGGGTAGAGCATTGTAACGGTCTTGTGATAATCTCTTAGTCGCACACCTTCGGAAGTGTGTCAGACGGACATTACAAGTTGATTATCTCTTGTGGGTAAAGTTGCACAACCTCTGCAGAGTGTAAAACTATTCGAATAGCCGTGTCTACGGTCATGGACATGTTTAGCATTTGCCACTCAAAGTTAGACTTTGATTTTATTTTGAAAAGACTTTATCAAATGGTTTATGCAAATGGAAATTTGGGCAGGAAGCCATGTGATAGGAGGGTATCCTTCACCATTCTTGTGTGAATGTTATTTGACTATAAAACTGAGAATTTATAAAATGATTTTTAGTTATAGAGTAACCGCTTTGAAACTTAGTACAAGTATTTAAAGAAAACATTGCTTTATGCAAATTCAACCAATAAGCCTTCCTTTGTTATATCCTTGCATGCATTATAATCTGTTATTGGGTGTAGCTTGCGAGCATGGAAGTTGTGCTCATCCTTACTTGATGCAAATAAATTTCAGAGAAGAAGGACTTCGCTACCGGTGTGGATCTCGACAACTAGGCCGCTACCCCAGTCGATTGCCTGTGGCAGATCAGCTAGACTCTACTACTTCTTCGTCTTCCACCGTGTTTATTTATTGTTGGCTTGTAAGCCTTTCTTGTAATAAACTCTATTGATTATTAATAAAGTTGTGTGATTTATGGATGTTACCATATCTGTTTACTGTGCGAACTAGCTACTGATCATGGGACTAGTTCAGAAATGCATAGAGGATTTGGGGTGTTACTCCCGGGTCCGACAGAAGTGGTATCAGAGCCATATCGACTGTAGGTTGTGACCTTGTTAGAATGGCCATTAGTTGAAAAAGTTCAAAACCTATTTTACATAAACAAGAAAAATAATTTGTTCTCTCCTCATCTTGGTCATCTATCTATAGCTTCTTGTTTCTTACCTATTTCTCTCTTCATCATTTTATAATGTTAAAAAGATCCTCTTTCCCTTGAAAAATTTCTATAGATGGTCAACACAATTATTAACCCTTCCGTTCAAGATCGCAAGGCATGAAGCTATTAAGAGAGCATTGTTATCAAAGACCATGAATCGAAGATCGCGATGTCAGCCCAACCATATAGCTTAAGTTTGCCAAGACTCATTCTGTGTATTGAGTCGTTTCACCAGATTAAGAATCTCGATCGATAGAACGTCGTATAAAGCTATTAAAGTTTTTCTGGAAAGCTTTTTGAGTTCGTTCTTTTGTTTGGGAGTGTTGTTTCGCTCTATCCCCTCGGTTCTTCTTTGTTTCTTCACTATCCTTTGTCTCCTTCCCTAAACCTCTGGAATAACCGACATATGGTGAACACCCGTCGCTCTGGAAGTGGAACCAACCAAGACAACAATGATGTCCCTGGAAATGTCAGTGCCGAAGGCAACCAACAACTAACAGCAGTAACACTTCAGAATTTGAATCAGTTTTTCATCACCCAGACTCAACTAATGCAGCAGATAATGCAATAGATGAACAACAACAACAATATTCCTGCAGCTACTACTCCTACAACTCATGAACAGTGCTCCTGCGATGAGTTACCGAGGAACAAGCCACCAGAAGTATCACATAATGACGACGTGAGCCATCCATGGAAGTTACCATCCATGGAAGTATGTTACCTGTAATAGATGTGGAGAATCAGGACACTTCACCTACGGATGCCCGGAAAAGGGAAAGCCAAAACAACATATCTATTGTGTTAACTGCAATAACATTGGACATTGTTTCATTGAGCGTTCCAAGAGGAAGGTAATCCAATATAAAATATGCAACTACTATGGCAAGAAAGGGCACCTTGTCAAACAATGCCCCTTATCAGCATTCGTGGCACCACAAGCAACCTCAGCACTGGAGTGTAGACCAGAAGAACCTCGGACAACACACAAAGCAGCAAGGGTATCTCAACCCATCATAAGAAGCCAAGTGAACCAAACCAGTACAGAAAAAGCTCAAGGATCAGATAAAGAGAATTCCGGCCAAGTAAAAAACAAGACGTTAAAACAAAAGGACAATCTTCATAAAAGGAAGATGGTCGATCAAAAGCAATATGGGCCAAGAAACTCCAAGGTTCGTGTGACTCAACCCCAACCCAACCAAGCACCAATGACGATTGCACTCATGATTCCAAGATCAACATCACTTCCATTGACGCAGTTATCCCATGACAAGAATGTTGGCCAATCTCAGCAGAACAAAATATCAAGGGAAGGAATGCAATGTTTCAAGTGTCAGGAAAAGGGACATTTTGCCAATAAATGCCCACAAAGACATTCAGCACTCACTTCAGACAGCATTCCAGAAGCTACTTTGATCGCAACAATAACACCAGAAGCATGTGGTAAAAACAACAGAAGATACATGTCATAGTTGCCGAAATACAGAAGTTTAGGCTTGCCAATGCCTCAAGAAACAACCATGAACCAGCCGGCCAACTTGTTGCTCCCCAATACCTCTGTTGGAGGCCAATCACAGAAAAAATCATCTTATGTTGCAGGCATCACGTATTTCCACTGCCGAGAGATAGGGCATTATGCCAATAAATGTCTAAAGAAGTAGCAGGCAGCGAATCCAGCTAACTCTGATTTTACTATGACTTCAGAGAGTAAGGAAAATTCCAAGCCATGGTAAAATCAGAGAGTAAGAAAAATTCCAAGCCATGGTAAAATCCAAGTCACGGACGGTTCTTAATACAAACCGTCTATGATGAGATACTTATCACAGACGGTTCGTATTAAGAACCGTCTGTGAAGTATCACAGACGGTTCTTATGAATAACCGTCTGTGATATGTCGTCATATCACAGACGGTTCGTATTAAGAACCGTCTGTGAATTATCACAGATGGTTCTATTTACAAACCGTCTGTGATATGCCATCATATCACAGAGGGTTCGTATTAAGAACCGTCTGTGAATTATCACATGCTGTTCTATTTACAAACTATCTGTGATAATTACGTATCGCAGACGGTTCCAAAGGAACCGTCTGTGATAAGTACAACACAGACGGTTCCAAAGGAACCGTCTATGATGAGGCGTCTAGTATGATCTGTTTTGTAGTAGTGATATTTGATCTATTGGATGATCTTTTGCAATTGCATTGTGAATTCTTGGTGGTATGTTGGATGGTTGATCATCTTCCTTATTGTCCTCTTCGTCAATTTGAATTTGATTTGTAGTGGAAGAGGTAGGAGGTTCAACTTGAGTGGAAGGTGACGGATCATCTTTAGGCTTGATGTCGCCTATTTGCATGTTTTTCATGGCTTTTCTTAAGGCTTCATCACCTACATCATCCAAATTCTCATGCTCTTCTTGAGAGCCATTAGTTTCATCAAATTGTACATCATGTCTTTTTTCAACTAAACTGGAGTTTTTGTTAAATACACGATAAGCTTTGCTATTTGAAGAATAACCAAGCAAGAAACCAACGTCGCAACGACTTGCAAATTTTGAAAGACGAACACTCTTTTTCAAAATATAACATTTGCAACCAAATACACGAAAGTAAGAGATGTTCGGTTTTCTTCCAACAAGAAGCTCATAAGAAGTCTTTTTCAAAAGATGATGCAAATAAAGACGATTTATGGCATAATAAGAGGTGTTAATTGCTTCCGCCCAAAAACTATCGGAAGTATTATATTCAACAAGCATTATCCTAGCCATCTCAATTAATGTTCGATTTTTCCTTTCTACAACTCCATTTTGCTCCGGAGTGTAGGTTGTGGAAAGTTCGTGCTTTATTTCAAGTTCATCACAAAAGTCTTCAACTTTAGTATTTTTGAACTCAGAACCATTATCACTACGGATTTTCTTAATTTTGAAATGAAATTCATTTTGAGCCCTTTTTGCAAAACTTTTGAAAATGCCGGAGGTTACGGCATTGTCATCTAGGAAGAATACTCATATGTATCTAGAGTAATCATCCACAATGACTAAACAATAGCTATTACCCCCGATACTCTTATAGGTTGTTGGTCCAAACAAATCCATATGTAAGAGTTCCAATGGTCTAAAAGTTGACATGATACTCTTAGAAGGATGAGAATTAGCGACTTGTTTACCGGCTTGACAAGCACTACAAAGGCTATTTTTCTCAAACTTCACATCTTTCAAGCCAACAACTAAATCATGTTTGAAAAGCTTTTTAAGTTGAATCATTCCAACATAAGCTAGCCTTCTATGCTAAAGCCAACCCAATGAGGTTTTTGCAATTAAACAAGTTTTTAAGCATGATTCATTTGAAGTAAAATCAACCAAGTAGAGATTTCCGAATCTAAAACCTTTGAAAATTAAAGAATTATCCTTTTCATTTGAAATTGTAACACCTTCATTAGAGAATGGGTAAATTAAGCCAAGATCACATATTTGGGCAACGGATAGCAAATTGAAATTTAGTGATTCAACTAAAAATACATTTGAAATAGAAAGGTCATTTGAGATAGCGATTTTACCCAATCCTATTACCTTTCCTTTGCTATTATCGCCAAATGTGATCTTGTCAATTCCTTTACCATTCTCGAATGTGTTGAATATTTTTCTATCACCGGTCATGTGTTGAGTGCATCTACTATCAAGCACCCAATGTTTTCCACCAATCTTGTAGTTCACCTACAAAATAAGAATTTAGTTCTTTTAGGTACCCAAATTTATTTGAGTCCTTGGAGATTAGTGACCAAGGATTTTGGCACCCAAATAGCATTCTTTTTAGCGCCTAGAATTGAAGTGCCAACAAATCTTGCAATTACTTTACCATCCTTAGTTTTTCTAAGCATATAACATGAATCATATAAACCTAGGGATGGGGTCTTACCAATAGGACAAGTTTGTTGCAAATGTCCTATTTCCCGGCATTTATGGCAATACTTACCATTTTGCTTAACACACCGTGTGGGCTTGTTTACCAGTTTCTTATCCTTCTTTGGCACATACCCAAGTCCTTCTTTGTTGAATGAGCACCTTTGCTCACTCAAGAGCTTGTCAAGGGTGGCCTTACCTTTGAAGCACTGTTCTAAGCTTTTACTTAGCTTAGTCACTTGCTCCGTTAGCTCATTGTTTTCAACAACAAGATTTACATCATGAGACTACATGGCATAGCAAGTAGATCATTACATGAAGTAGATGCACTAGTTCGAGCAATTTCTATACTAGGCATTTCATCAAGAATATCACATGTAATTCCTACACTAGTGCAAGACTTGCTTGAATTTTCTTGGATAAGAAAGTCATGAGCTTCCTTTAGCTCCTCATAAGAGTCTTTTAGAGATATATGCTCTCTCTTTAGGACTTTATATTTTGACATTTCTTTTCCAAGATATTCATTCAAGTCTTCAAGCATATCCATTAATTCATCATATGATGGTTCATCATCACTAATGGATTTTACCTTATGTCCTTTTGCCATGAGGCAAGTAGAAGTGGAGAATAGCGATGGAGCCTCCTTCATGGCGATGCCGATAAGTCCCTTCTTCTTGGG
Source organism: Phyllostachys edulis (assembly GCA_036346405.1). Taxonomy (NCBI): domain Eukaryota; kingdom Viridiplantae; phylum Streptophyta; class Magnoliopsida; order Poales; family Poaceae; genus Phyllostachys; species Phyllostachys edulis. The sequence continues at coordinate 72,471,085 of CM070548.1, read as the reverse complement.
AGACTCATCTTGATCGGAGTCGGAGTCGATGGACTCTTCATCGGAGTCCCATTCTCCAATGTGAGCTTCATTCTTGCCATCCTTATGAAGCTTCTTGAAAAACTTCTTCTTGCCATCAAACTCCTTCTTCTTGAATGACTTGCCCTTGACATCCTTCTTTGCGGGGCAATGAGATGCAATGTGCCCCTTCTCTTCGTAATTATAGCACCGGATGTTGCTATAACGTTTGTTGTCATTTGAGGATTGCCATTTTTTACTCTTGTCAAAGTTGAAATTTCTATGTGGGCGTCTTCTCATGAATTTCTTCATTCTCCTCACAAGAAAAGCAAACTCTTCTTCGGAGTCTTCTCCTTCATCTTCATCATCACTTGATTCCGCTTTGGCCTTAAACGCAGTAATCTTCTTCTTTGAGGAGGATGACTCCAAGAGCTCTTCCTTGTCTTTCTTGTACAACTCATTTGTTATGAGATAGCCCAATAGTCCCGTTGGCGTCATTCTTGGCAACTTGGGAGAGTTGATGAATAACGTCACCAACGTCTCATACTTGTTCGGTAGAGCCCTAAGCATCTTGCACACAACATCAACATCAAGAAGGTTAGAGCCAAGACCTTCGAGTTCATTCACAATGTTGTTTAGTCTTGAATATATCTCGGTGATGCTTTCATCAGGCAACATTATGAATGTCTCATATTTGATCCAAAGCCTATGCAATTTGGCTTCTTTGACCGTGGATGTTCCCTCATGGATTTCCGAGAGAGTGGTCCAAATATCATGAGTGGTTTTCAAATTGCTCAATCTATTGAACTCATTCGTGTTCAAAGCACCAAAGAGAGCATTCATAGCTTGAGCATTACGTCCCTCTAGTTCCGTGGGAAATAGTGGATTAAGAGGCATAACGTAACCCTCATTTACAATTTTACATATGCTTGGACTCATGGCCTTTAAATAAATTGACATTCTAATTTTTCAATAAGCATTATTTGAGCCTTCAAAGAAAGGAGCCTTTCCTATAGCAATTCCCTCATTAGCCATCCTTTTCTCTCTTAGACGGTTAAGCCAAAATCAATGAGAGACCAAGCTCTGATACCACTTGTAGGATCAAGGATAACCGACCAGAGGGGGGGGGTGAATAGGAGGTTTTAAAACTTTTTGACTAATTAACAAATTAAGTCAATTATGAACTAAGTCTAAACTAGATACAATTCTAGCTAAGCAATTCAACACAAGATAAATGTTAAAATTGTAAATGCGACAATAGTTAAGACAAGAAATAACCACAATTGAGACAATGGAGTTTTTCTCGTGGTATCGAAGACTTGCCGGTCTTCACTAGTCCACGTTGAGGAAGATTGAACTAATCAAGCCGGCTCCACGAATTAAGCCTTCCTCGATCACTAGTGATTGTTCTTCCTCTGCTCCGGAGATAGTGAACACCAAACCACTCACAATCTTAGCGCCGGGCCTCTTCACAATCTTCTTAAAGAGATCACTGTGCTAATACCGCCAAGCCGTCTAGGTGTTTGGCAAAACACCAAGAGTAATGAATCGATGATCCTCGCTTGACGGCACTCAAGTGCAATAGATCAATCTAGAATGAATGCACTTCAATTTGGGCTCAACTACCTCACAATGAATGCACAAGTGTATTGTAGGAGTTGAGAGGATGCTCAAGGCTCAAAGGATAGTAAATATGGTCTAGCTCACTGTCCTTGAGCAGGTAGAGGGGTATTTATACCCTCCACAAACAAATACGACCGTGGGAGGGGGGGTTGAAACTCCAACTTTCAGCAAAATAAGGTAGTACCGCCATGTAATGGCCGGTACTACTGCACCTCACCTAACGGCACAGAATAGCTACAACAGTCGCATTAACTGCTCTAACATAGCCGTTGGAAAATTCAGCACGGTACTACCGCCAACCATCTGCGGTAGTTCCGCTTGCTGGTACTACCAGAAAATGAAAGCGGTACTACCGTTTCACGAAGGTCCCAAAAAGGGTGCCTATTGGAAAAAAACGTACCATAGCATTTTCGATCACATCGGGGTGCAGTAGTTCCGCTGAACAAGTGCAGTCATACCGCACTGCGGTAGTACCGCCAATAAACCTCCAGAACTACCGCTCTCAGAGTTTGCAACCAACCCAAAAAGGTGTCACTCTGGAATTTACATACCGTCAACTAATTTTTGGTACAACCGGGTTGCGATAGTACCACACCACTATCCCGATAATACCGCTGAGCGGTAGTACCACCGACTTAACGTCAGTACTACCGATTATCCTGACAATGCAAAGTTGGCTTTCAAATTAAATTCTAAGTGCATGCATGATCCTATATTGATTCAAATGGTACAAGAACATGTTATCAAGCTACTAGTCAAGATCCCTCTTAATAGTACGATAATTAACCTAAAATCCGGTCTTCCATCATTTTTCTCCTAAGACTAGTAAACAAAAAAAGGATTCTAGCCTACTTGTACCTTGTCTTTGAACCATGTTGTTCTTTAGCATGCATCTCCAAGTTGTCTTAATCACCATTGAGACTTAACTTTGTAAATACTCAATAAACATGTTAATCCCATATTCATATATTGTCATTAATTACCAAAACATTTTTTGGGGCCTAGATGCTTTCACCGGTGCTCCCCAAGGTGATGAACTTGGCTGAATGTAACCCTTGTCCTGTAATTCTTTGATCTGTTTCTTCAATTCTGCTAACTCTTTCGCAGACATTCTGTAGGGTCTCTTCAAAATTGGAGCAATCCCTGGGACTAAGTCAATTAGGAACATGATGTCCCTATCTGGTGGCATACCGAATACTTCCTCTGGAAATACGTCCGGGTATTCTTTTACCACTGGAATATCTTCTAACTTCAGTTCCTTCAGACTGGTCAAGATAGGACTTTCTCTAACAGACGTCTCGGGTCTGAACTCTACTTCAATTCCTTGTTCATTAGTGAGGGTGATATACCTATTGGCACAGTCTATCTAGCCTTGATTCTTGGCTAGTCAATCCATTTCGAGAATCACATCCAATCCTTTTGAGTGCAGGGCCATTAAGTTTGCCAAGAAAGGTACTCCTGATATTTCCAAGGTAAGGTTTGGTTATAGGGAACTAGTCCTCATTTCCGAGCCTGGAGAATGGATTAACATAGGGTTAACTAAAGGAGAGATAGATTACCCATATTTTCCCACAAACTTATTTGAAACAAAAGAATGCGAAGCTCCTGAATCAAATAAAACTGACGCTGGTACTGAATTGACAAGAAGCGTACCAAGGACCATATCTGGTGCAGTCTGAGCTTCTTCCGCTGTGACGTGATTCACATGTCCTTTCATGTACTGAACTGATGGTTTTACAAATGGAGGGCTGCCAGGTGCCAGAACTCCCTGATTTCGTTAGGTTGGGGTTGCTGGTTGCTGCTTTTTTGGGTACTTATTGGCATAATGCCTTACTTCATTGCAGTAGAAATAGGTAACTCCTGCAGTGGAGGTAGTGGGTGCTTTCTTCTGAAACTGGCCTCCGGGAGAAGTGTTACTGGCAGGATTGATTGGTACTGAGTAGCACAGTGCCTTGGATGAGGAAGATCGAATCTCCCTTCTTTGGGTGACTAAAATTTGAGTGGTGCGGGGTTTGGGAAAACCCCCAGAGTTGAACTTCTGGTTTACCATCCTCATTTTGCGGGTTTTCATCTCTAGGTGCTTGCCTTCCTAGCGGATAGCCTTGTTCACCAACTGTTGGAAGTTAGTGTAGTCTTGAGTAATGAGGTGGACGGAGAGATCATCATTGAGCCCTTCCAAGAAATGTTTTTGCTTGGCTTCATCAGTTGCAACATCTTCAGGTGCATATTGAGCTAACTGATTGAACTTGCGTAAGTACTCATTGACGGGGCGGTTGCCTTGGCGCAAGGAGTGGGATTCTTTATTTTCAGGGTCACCATGCCTGATGGGATGTGTGCATGGTGGAAAGCCAACATAAACTCGTCCCAAGAGATTGTCTGAGCATCAGCGTGAGACTGGGTGAAATTGTCCCACCATTCTGATACTGGTCCATTTAGCTGGTGAGAGACGAACAGAACACTCTCACGATTCATGCACTGGACCATATCCAGTTTCTTACCGATTGCCCTAAGCCAATAATCAGCTTCCATTGGCTCGGTGCTGCTAGAAAAAATTGGAGGACGCATCCTCATGAACTCTGATATGTTGGCCCTTGGAGGAGGTGGAGCGTAAGCTTAAGGTTGAGTTGCTGCTGTTGCTTGCAAGTTCTGCATGTTGTTGATCGATTATGCGAGTAGATTAATCAGTTGGGTTTGGTTGGCCATCATTTGGTGCCAATCGGGTCCTTCAGCTAAATCTTCAAAGGCTTAGGAAAGAGAGGAGGAACTAAGGGGGATAGAGCGAAACCAACAACCCAAACAAGACGACCAACTCAAAAAGACTTTCCAAATAACTTTAATAGCTTTATACAACGTTCTACTTGATGCCCACTATCGTCGGTGATGGCGACACTCCTTTGACAACTTCATGTCTTGAGGTCTTGAACACAATGGTTAATAATCATGAGACCGTCTATAAAAAATTTCAGGGGAAATTAAGAGGATACATTTAACATTGTAAAATGGTGAAGAAAGCATTAGGTAAGAAAGAATTGCTAACCAGGATGAGGAGATAACAAATTATTTTTCTTGTTATATAAAATAAGTTTTGAAGTCTTTCTACTAACGGTCATTTTAACTAAGTCACGACCTACAGTCGAGATGGCTCTGATACCACTTCTTGTCGAACCCGAGAGCGAAGGATCCCGGGTTCTCTGTGCTTTATACACTAGTCCAGAAACAGTTAGTGTACACAGTCAACAAAAGTGGATAGCATAACCATAAAACGTCATTTATTGACAATAATTAAAGTATGTTACAAAAGGGGCATAAAGCCAATAAGCAAAATACAGCGGAAACAAAAGCAGTAAAAGTAGACCACACGATTCGCCACAGGCAATCATCTAGGGGTGTAGCCTAGTCGTCTAAGTTCTCATTATCCTCGTAGAACTCTTCTCCTGATCAACAATTTATTAAGCAAGGTGAGTATAAATGAATGTACTCCATAAGTTACATCCAATTAATAGAATTATAATGCATTTAGAAATTTAGATGAATTTAGAAATTTGAATCGCTCGAATCGAAGTTCGAACGGAGGAGAACGAAAGTTTGGAAATACATGAAATGATTAAAAAAAAGGATTTTTTTTCCGGATTTTTGGATTTATTTGCTAAAAGAAAAATGGCTAAGCCACTGACAGGTGGGCCCCGCGGCCATGGACTGGGTCCATAGCCGCACGGAGTCCACGGTTGACTCGGCTTGTGGCACAGGGCCATGCCACGCGGGCAGCCACGCAAGCGGAGGCGGCTGAGGTGGCCTCGACGTGGCGGCCACGTCGGCGCGGTGAACGCGAGCGGTGAGCCCAGTGGGTGGTACCAATACAACGAGGAGCTCGCGTAGATTCTAGTGCGCACCGTCGCGGCGAGAAAGCAAGGAAGAATGGCCAGTGGCGAAGGTAGGGCTCCGGCAGCGCTAGAGCTCCGGTGGCTTTCGGAGGGAGTGGATGCGAGCTCGGAGTAGGGCTCGACAGTGTGAAGTCGTTGATGGGGATGGAGGCGGCAGAGGAGCTTCCACGACGGCGCATTCACCAGCGGTGAGGGCTTTGGCCGAAGCTCTTGGAGCTCAAAATCCCGACGATTGAGGGCGAGAGAGAGGGAGGGGGAAGGGGGAACAGAGAGAGGAGGAGGAGGGGCTCCGGGTGCTCCCTTTTATAGCTGCTGAGGAGGAGGAGAGAGGCGGTTCAACGGTCAAGGCACATGGGCGAGCTCCGGGCGCAGGGCATGGTGCTAGCGCTCGGAGTGATGGGGGCAGGTGGGGAGGAGAAAATAGGGGGAGCAGGGGCGGCGAGAATCCCAGCATTCAATGCGCGACAACGAGGGCGACAGGGATGAGCAGAGGCGATGGGATGGGAGAGGCGTTGCTAACGTGGGCGTGGCATGGGGCGACAACGGAAAGAAAGTGGGGAGGAAGAAGCACAGGGGATGCCGACAGGTGGGGCCCATCTGTCGGTGAGAGAAGGAGAGGAGGGCACGGAGAGGGAGGCGGGTTGGCTGAGCTACGCAAAAGCGGGCCGAGGAGGAGGGAAATGGGCCGGGAGCTGAGGCTTTCGGCCCAAAATGAATTTTAGAATTTCAATTAGTTTTTTATTAACAGAAAATACAAAAACAAAAAAGGCTTTTCAGAAAATAGTAATTAAAGTCCAAAATTTTAAGAAAAATACACAAAAATTACTTGAATTATTTGGATATTAATAAAATTATTTATAACTTAACTTTAGCTTTTAATTTTGTAATTAAATTATTTTTGGCTTTCGGGAAAATAGGAAAACCCTTTTTAAATTCCAGAAAATCCAAGAAATCACTTAAAATATTCTTTTTGATTTTAACTCCAAATAAAACTCAAGAATTTCAAATAAACCAAATTTTGAATTAATTGAAGTTTGATTAACTCATATTAAATTGTTTCATTTTCTAAAATCTCAAGTTTAAGCTTTATTAATCCAATAAAATTGAATTTTAAATTTTAATTTGAAATTTTTCAAAAAGCCTTGAAAATCGGGACATTACAGGTATCACGCTCTAGTGCAGAAGCTGAGCTTCGAGCTCTTGCCGCTACCACCTCAGAGATCATTAGGCTTCGATGGCTCTTGATTGATATAGTTGTCCATTGTGACAATCATATACCTCTTTTTTGTGACAATACAAGTGTCATTCAGATTGCTAGTGATCCATTCAAGCATGAGCTGACAAAACACATTGGTGTTGATGCAACCTTCACACGATCTCATTATCATCAGTCGACCATCGCCCTCAAGTATGTTCCCTCAGAGCTTCAAGTTGCAGATTTCTTCACTAAAGCTCAGACTCGAGAACATCATCGATTTCATCTACTCTAACTCAATGCATTAGATCCTCCTGATCCACCTTGAGTTTGAAGAGGGGAAGGGGGGGGTTAAGAGTACTATTGGTTGTATATTCTCTCCATCTCTTAGCCCATGTAGCCCATGAGGTCCATGTATCTTCTCTATATATACTCTCCCATTAATGAATAAGATGCGTAGTTGTGAATAGCAAAACCCTAGCGTCCATATTTTCTAACATTAATATGCTCTTCATGGTTGATCAAACTACTTTAAGATCCTTGTTTTGCCTCAATTTAATGCTACTTAAAGTCTTAAGGAAAAAAGTTCGGTTTACTCCCTCGAACTATCAGAAAAGTCTGGGTTTCCCCCTGAACTACAAAACCGGTTATTTAACCCCCCCAAACTTGTCAAATCCGGTCATTTAACACCCCATAGCAGTTTGGAGTGGTGGTTTTGCTAACGTGGCCAAATTCGGCCAACTCAACGTATGACGTGGCGCACCGGGCCCGTTTTCTCCTCCTCCCCCCCTCTTTGACTCGTAGGCCCCTCCTGTCAGCAGCTTCTTCCTTTGCTTCTTCCTCCTGGCTTCTTGTGCGGCGGCAACGGCGGCGGGGACCTCCGGATCCACGAAGAGCAGCTGGAGGAGAGGGCGGTGCCACGGGGAGACCTTCAGGAGGAAGCGACGCTGGGGGGAGGAGCGCTTCTCCCTTTGCTTCTTCCTCTCAGCTTCTTGTGCGACGGCAACGGCGGCGGGGACCTCCGGATCCACGACGAGAAACTAGAGGAGAGGGCGGCGCCATGGGGAGACCTTGAGGAGGAAGCAACGCCGGGGGGAGGAGCCGAAGGAGGCGCAGGTGGCGGCGGGTGCGGTGTAGGAGCCCGGAGGAGAGGGCGGCGCCGTGGGGAGACCCTGGGGAGGAAGCGACGCCAGGGGGAGGAGCCGGAGGCGGCGCAAGTGGCGGCGGGCGCGGCGTAGGAGCCCGGAGGAGAGGGTGGCGTCGTGGGGAGACCCTAGGGAGGAAGCGACTCTAGGGGAGGAGCCGGCGGTGGAGGAGGACCCTAGCCACCTCGAACCGCCCGCCTCCGCCTCCGCCAGGCCCATCGGGTCCTGCGACTCACGGCCGGCGCCGACCAGGTCCTTGGTGTAGAGCGCCGACTGGCCCACCAGTGCCACCGCGTGCACGTACTGGCCGTCTCCCCCCTCCGTGGCCTCGCCCTGCTCCTCGTGTAGGTACATTCTCTCGATGACGCTCTGCTGCGTCCCGTCCGGCCCGACACCCTCCGTCCACTTCCACGCCAGCTGCCACCAGCCGCCGATGCCCATCGTGCTCTTCGTCCCACCCATCCCTCCTATTATGAGTGGGAGCTACTACGCCATGTGGAGAGTATGGCACAAGGATGCAAAGATGTCCAAGATTATTATGATGAGCTGAGTCATGTAATGCGCTGTGCCAATATCACTAGTGCATCTCAAGAAAAGAAATACTTCAGAAGAGGCTTGAATTTTCAGATCGTTGCTGCACTTCAAGATAAATATTTTGGTAGTCTGCAAGATCTTATGAAATATGCTATGAAGGTGGAAAAGAGACTTAAAAGCATGCACGCATATCAATTAAATCTGCGCCGACTCTTTAGTTCTCATCAATCCACTGGTTTGTCACTTAAGAAGATAGACAAGCATGAGAATTCTTCTTCGGCCAAGGAGACGAGTAGTGCTGCCCTGTCACAACCCGCAGTACATGAGGAGATCGTGGTTGATGGCAATTGCGCCATGGCTGGCCCACGATTAATGGAAGATAAGATGCTTCGAAACCCATGTGAGGATGAGAGCCACATAGCCAAATTGAGTGAGAGTGTTGAAAATTGTGAGCTGTGTGATTCCACCATATGTGAGGTTGAGAGCATCCAATTTGAGAGTGTGAGGGATACACCAAAAGAAATGAGTGAAGTAGATGAAACTAAAAGTGAGGTTATTACTGAAATTAACGATTTACTGTCTGCTTCTAGTGTTGTTTCTCACATTGTGCAGGTTGATATTAAAGAAGAGGAGTTGAAGTTTCAACAACCAACACCGTTGGAAGTAAAAGACGAGGAGATAACCACGGTTGGGGATGGAGTGCTTGCTACCCCGTGGTTTCATCATGAAGATTTGATACATACAACATCTAAAACAATTGAGGAGGACGTTAAAGGTAACAATAATGGTGTTGAATTGAATACTCATCAACAAGAGGTAAGTAAGAGTGAGAACTCTAGTGTTCCTTTGAATATTCTACATGCTGAATTTAATGCGCTTAATTTACGTAATGTGGAATTGATTACTCATGATGAAGTTCTTACTAGAATATACCCTGATGATTCTTTGTGCTATATCATGTTCAATGAACCCATAGAGCTATCTAGTGTGATTGAGAGAGTTTCTAAAATTGCATATTCAAAATCACTAGCTAGTACCTACACCTCCACTTATAAATTTAATTTGATTGGAGATTATAGTGTAGACAACAAGTTTCATGTTTATCGAATATGCATTACCCGTGATAAGCGTGCTGAATTAAAATTGCTTGTTTTGGACAAACCATCTTTTGGACAATATCATGATCACTTAGAGGTGAGTATAAATAGGAGTGCCTACTATTTAGGAAGATTTATAAAGCCTACTTGGTCATCTTTTGTTGAACAATCATTTATAAGAAATGAGAGTAGCGTAAGTGAAGCATGGAAGGCACGAACCATTTTCTCGTCTCCATTACATAAAACTGATGTTGTAAAGTCGAAATATGATTATACGAGCCACTTGTATATCTTAGAAAATGATTTTGGTCTGTCCATAAATAATTTGCATACATGCTTACAAAAGTCGAAGACGACTTCTTTTCATGGGTGGGGGAATAATGTGGATAAAAGGAGTGTTGAGATGAATACATCACATCTATCTAATGGCTATTGTTGTACTATTCATGACTTGCAAAACAAAAGGGATGGTAAAACGGATGATAAATACATATACCATATATATACGTTGTTCTCTTTGTCTAGTACATTTTCAGGTTATCAAAAGTCGAGGACGGCTTTTCTTGAAGAAGGGAAGGATGATAAAGATACAGACACACTTAGTACTTTTCAGTTAAATATATTATTTGACTGGAAAGAATTATTGAGCCGCATTAAATATTACCAGGTGAACTCTAATTTAATTCAGTCTTTAATTATCATACTTAGAGACACAGAGCTACTACTATTTTATTTAATTATATGCAATCGTATATATGATCTGTACAAGCCTAAAGTGAAGATGCGCTTCGAAGGCTCTGAAGGAATACATATATCATTTCGTATATTCGGGGTTCAGCCGCGGAAGGAGCAATCGGATTCATCTTGTGCACTCGAACCATCAGAGTCGAGGACGACTCCTTTTCAAGAGGGGAAGGATGATGAGGACATCCCAGTTGGACCGATTACACGAGCACGAGCTAAAAAGATTAATTAACAGGTGAACTCGCTCCTAGTTGATTTTAGTTTTTATTTACATGAGAATTAGTTACTATCTAATACTAGTACTCTAATTATTCTCAGGTTCATGCGTCCAGACAGAAATAATCTTGTTGTCCTTCAGTCATCACATTTCAGCAGCGAGGAGCAACCCTTGTCAATTGCTAGCAGAGAGAAATCAAGTCATATATTTTGGCGCGGAGACCGAGGTCAAAGGGAGGTGGTTAGAGGCTGTGAACCATGACAAAGCTAGATGTGTGTGTCGTGACACAAGAATTAATAAAATACAATGAGGTGCTGCATGAAGGAAGCCATACGTGGAAGTGCATGCATGTGTGTCAAGACAGAGAAATAAAGAAAGCTAATGTTGTGCATGCATACGGGAGGAAGGCTCATGAAGAAAGCTAGCAAAGCTACATGCAACATGCATGCATCTCGGCTGGAAAGGACAAGATTGCGTGGGCCTATTTGCAACCGAACTAAACTCTGTTTCGGCCTTAAGCCCTATGTGTTTCGGCCTTATGCCCTACGTGCGCTAGGTGTCATGACTATAAAGCCAAGGGTGCGCCGCATGTAAAAGGAAAAACGACGAATATTTTCAGATTTTCAATATACTCTTGATTCTAGGGTTTGAGCAATATTGCCCCCACTAGAATAGGGAGTTCCAATCTGTTATGCCGTTCCGTCGTTCTTGTGAATCCTTGTGTTTTGCAGGAGTAGCGACACGTCTACTTTGTGTAATCGGGTAGACGGGATCACGAGCGTGTGGTTGGGCGAATTCTTTTGTCGCAGTTCTTTGTTTTGCGATGGTTGGCGCCATCGGTTCGTCAGGTTGCATGGATCCAAAGTTATCATCGATCCTACGTCGTGAAGATCGGGCATCCCCCGCATCAGGATGTGTTTGCACATGCAAACTATTGAGTTGCATGCATCAACCAATTCACCCAAAAGCTTAAGCTAATGAGGAAATGCGGACAATTCACCTATACTTCAACACTCCCCCTCACGTGTAAGCTTCCTCAGCTCTAAGACGTGGGATAGAAGTGAGCTACAATTATTATTATTATTTAATTGCGCCAACCGGGTCTTGAAGTCAAGACCTCTTGGCCCTGATATCATATTGAGTTGCATGCATCAACCAATTCACCCAAAAACTTAAGCTAATGAGGAAAGATGGACAATCCACCTATACTTCAACACAAATAGTGCCATGAGAATGCACATATCAAGGAGGCGTTTACAGTTTATGCATTTAACTTGTCTTAATTGTCGACCCGGTCCTTCCTCTTGTTCTGTTCTTCCCTAGTTAAAGATGCACATAAGAACTATGGCCTGTGTACCCAACTTGTGAAGGATCCCATTTTGACAGTCCCTGTCCTTGGTGCTGAACAGTTTACATTGTCTTGGTAAACAATGGTGCTTGTTATGCTCTTTAGGAGTCTAAATTTGTTTCTTGAATCAAGGATACAATAGTTGTGCGAATGATGAAGCAGGGGTTAGTAGCTGTTGGTGGAGTTCATGGTAGCATTACATATTTTGTTCCCTGATGAATCATAATAGGAGAACGATGGAAATATTTATGCCAGTCAAACCCGTGCTTTATCCAAACTTGGATCAAGAAGGAGAGTACGCTTGAATCTTGACACCTGAAGTACCTAAATTTCTAAAATTATTCATCGCCAACATACTTAAGAATTTTGCTACTGGCCAGTCTTAAACATTGGGGAGGGGGCTATGTTTGCTTTCATTTCAGAAACTAACATGATATCATTTTACGACCTATTTACCCATAGGTCATGCTGAAGAAATGTTTATTTTTGTTTACTTCTGGAATCTCATTTAAATATTATTAACACGTTAAATATAAGAAACCTTTCAACATCCTTAGAAAATTATATTGGCTTCGACCAAGTGTTTACATCATGAAATTTTGAAGCGTTAAAGCTTACCTGTTACATTTTAACTCATGGAAATCATAACGGTTAAGCTATTCATGCATGCCTTTGATAATCTATTGTATTTCTGATGTTAATTAGAGGCAATATATCTGTTTTCTCAATTTGATATCATCCTTTGTTTGCTTGTTTAATCGGGTTGAGAAATGGAATGAGTGAGGAGAACGAGGCGTTTCGGGACCCTCTAAATCTACACTGCCTTAAGCTTCCCCTTTGACTAGTCAACTCTTTGATCAGCTGTGTTGAAGATAATTGATTAGTATAACAACTTCTGTTGTATCTTCCTCTACTTAACTTCTTATCCTGTTTTCGGTTGTAACTATCTGTAGCATTTTTCGGGACGTCTGGTCAGCGCCTGCGTGCGCATGTATTTGTTATATATACTGATGCAATGAGATTCTAATTACTTGTGAATCCTTACACCAAAATCCAATATATCTCCCAAAAATATTTTACATGGTATCAAAGTTGTGGTCATCTTGATCTCGGTATGTCGTCTAGCATACACCGAGACTGCTTCGACTCCCACCATGAGCAATGCTTCAGCATCAACCTTCGTCGGCGTTCTTGCGACTCCTTTTGGTCACCTAATCAATGTGAAGTTGAGTTGCGAAAATTATCTTCTCTAGAAAGCGTAGTTTCTTCCATACCTGCGCAGCCAACAACTTCTTGGGGTATGTGGATGGGTCTATTGCCATTCCGGCTAAGACCATCTCATAGACCACCACTAATGGAGTAGCTGTTGTACCCAATCTAGAATACGTACAATGGTTGCAGAAAGATCATATGGTTCTTTGTACCATCTTGGTGTCCCTGTTAGAAGATGTTCTTGCTCAAGTTATGCTCCTCTCCACAGCCCGTGAGGTGTGGGAAGCCCTGCATCGCATGTTCTCGTCCAGCGGTTCAAGAGCAAGGATCATGCAACTTCGACATCAGCTTGCTTCTTTGCAGAAGAAGGACATGAGCGCAGTGGAGTACTTCAACAAAGTCAAGACCCTAGCCGACACCTTGTCCACCCTTGGTCAACCCCTCAGTGATGATGAGATTGCAACATATCTCTTCACTGGGCTGGACAGCGATTATGACCCATTAGTCACCTCTTTGACTACACGGGTTGAGCCACTTACACTCAATGAAGTCTATGCACATTTCATGAGTTTTGAGATGCGCCATGAACAAAACAATGCTACTTTTCAAGGCCAAGGAATTGTGATGAACCAGCAGCCTTCTGTCAACTCGGCATCCAGAGGCAATCGGGGTGGATACGACAGGGGCCATGGAGGTTACAGCGGTCGTGGTAGCCGCACAGCCAACACAGGCTTTAACCGTGGTGGCGCACATCAGCAGCAAGGTGCACATCATCAGCAGCATTCTGGAGGAAGACCCACATGCCAGATCTGTGGTAAACTTGGCCATGTTGCCATAAAATGTTACAATCGGTATAACCATGCCTATCAAGCCGAAGATAGTCAAGTGCCTGTTGGTGGATCTGCTCAAGCATACACAATTGACACAAACTGGTACACTGACACCGGAGCCACCAATCACATCACAAGTGATCTTGACAGGCTCACCATGAAGGAAAAATATTGTGGCAAAGATCAGGTACAAGCTACTAATGGTACAGTATGCACATCTCACACATTGGTCACTCTAAGTTTCACACCCTGCAATGTTCACTTGATCTAAACAATGTTCTTTATGTTCCTACAGCATCTAAGCATCTCCTCTCTGTTCACAAACTCTCACGTGATAATGATGTTTTCTTTGAATTTCATCCTGATTTCTTTCTTGTCAAGGATCGATCAACGAAGACTGTTCTTCTTCGAGGACGGTGTGAAGGTGGATTGTACCCCATGCTACCCAGCTACACCACACCCTCTTCTAGATTCATCCTCTCCAGTGCCAAACTGACGCAAGACAGATGGCACTACCATTTGGGGCATCCTTTATCCTCCATTGTCCAGCATGTTCTTCAACAAAATAATCTACCATGTCTTAGTGATCCCAATAAAATAGTAGTTTCTGATGGTTGTCAACTTGGCAAAAGTCGTCAACTACCTTATTCTTCCTCTAGTCATGTCCCCACTTTTCCCTTACAGCTTGTGCACTCAGATGTTTGGGGGCCGACACCAATTTCAGTTGGCGGCTTCAAATATTATGTTAGTTTTATCGATGATTTTAGCAAGTTCACATGGATTTACCTTTTGAAAAATAGAACTGAAGTCTTTTCAGTTTTCTTGTAATTTCAGTCTCATGTGGAACGTCTTTTCTAAATAAGAAAATTCTTAGAGTGCAATCCGATTGGGGAGGAGAATATCGTAAGCTGCACACTTTCTTTAACCATATTGGAATAACACAGTGTCTCCTGTCTACATGCGCATCAGCAAAATGGATCTACAGAACGTAAACATCGACACACTGTTGAGATTGGTCTCTCTTTACTTGCTCATGCCTCCATGCCCATCAAGTTCTGGGATGAAGCATTCATAACGACCAGCTACCTCATCAATCGTCTTCCTAGTAAATTAATTGATCTTGATACTCCTGTTTATCGTCTTCTCAAGATCAAGTTGCTGATGTGCTCACTAAACCTTTGCCAGTGCACCGATTCACTAGACTCAGTCGCAATCTCAATCTGACAGGTTGTGATTGAGGCAGGGTTTTGAAGATAATTGATTAGTATAACAACTTTTGTTTTATCTTCCTCTGCTTATCTTCTTATCCTGTTTTCAGTTGTAACTATCTATAGCATTTTCCAGGACGTCCTGTCAGCACTTGCATTGGCATGTATTTGTTATATACACTGATGCACCCCTCTTAATTCTCCATAAATTGAACAGTACCCATGCACAGTCAGTCACACATGCAGTCATGCTATTCCTCTGGCCAGGCGCATGCTTCAGAGCTTCAAGTTGCAGAATTCTTCACTAAAGCTCAGACTCGAGAACATCATCGACTTCATCTACTCTAACTCAGTGCATCATATCCTCCTGATCCACCTTGAGTTTGAAGAGGGGAAGGGGGGTTAAGAGTAGTGTTGTTTGTATATTCTCTCCATCTCTTGGCCCATGTAGCCCATGAGGTCCATGTATCTTCTCTATATATACTCTCCTATTAATGAATAAGATGCGTAGTTGTGAATAGCAAAACCCTAGCCTCCATATTTTCTACATTAATATGCTCTTCATGGTTGATCAAACTACTTCAAGATCCTTGTTTTGCCTCAATTTTATGTTGCTTAAAGCCTTAAATCTCATTCAACAAATAGTTTGCGAGTGTCCAGTAGCCTAGTTAGTTGTCTGCATTCAGTGGCCTTGCCCAGTATGCCTGTCTTCAACCTGAATTTTGTTAATCATCACCATCTCTTCGTGATAATATTATTCTTTCTCGGTAACTGTGTCCTGCACCTTTAGGACTCAATGGGTGGGTACCAACATGGATGTGTTTGCACATGCAAACTATTGAGTTGCATGCATCAACCAATTCACCCAAAAGCTTAAGCTAATGAGGAAATACGAACAATTCACCTATACTTCAACACTCCCCCTCACGTGTAGGCTCCCTCAGGTCTAAGACGTGGAATGGAAGTGAGCTACAATTATTATTATTTAATTACGCCAACCGAGTCTTGAAATCAAGACCTCTTGGCTTTGATACCATATTGAGTTGCATGCATCAACCAATTCACCCAAAAGCTTAAGCTAATGAGGAAAGACAGACAATTCACCTATACTTCAACACAAACAGTGGCATGAGCATGCACATATCAAGGAGGCGTTTACAGTTTACACATTTAACCTATCTTACTTAATTGCCGACCCGGTCCTTCCTCTTGTTCTGTTCTTCCCCAGTTAAAGATGCACATAAGAACTATGGCCTATGTACCCAGCTTGTGAAGGACCCCATTTTGAGGGTCCCTGTCCTTGGTGCTGAATAGTTTACATTGTCTTGGTAAACAATGGTGCTTGTTGTGCTCTTTAGGAGTCTAAATTTGTTTCTTGAATCAAGGATACAATAGTTGTGCGAATGATGAAGCAGGGGTTAGTAGCTGTTGGTGGAGTTCATGGTAGCATTACATATTTTGTTCTCTGATGAATCATAATGGGAGAACGATGGAAATATTTATGCCAGTCAAACCCGTGCTTTATCTCCAAACTTGGTTCAGGAAGGAGAGTACGCTTGAATCTTGACACCTGAAGTACCTAGATTTCTAAAATTATTCATCAAAAACATACTTAAGAATTTTGCTACTGGCCAGTCTTAAACATTGGGGGGGGGGGATATGTTTGCTTTCATTTCAGAAACTAATATGATATCATTTTACGACGTATTTACCCATAGGTCATGCTGAAGAAATGTTTATTTTTGTTTACTTCTGGAATCTCATTTAAATATTATTAACACGTTAAATATAAGAAGCCTTTCAACATCCTTAGAAAATTATATTGGCTTCGACCAAGTGTTTGCATCATGAAATTTTGAAGCGTTAAAGTTTACCTGTTACATTTTAACCCCTGGAAATCATAACAGTTAAGCTATTCATGCATGCCTTTGATAATCTATTGTATTTCTGATGTTAACTAGAGGCAATATATCTGTTTTCTCAATTTGATATCATCACTATTTGACTGTTTGCTGAATCAGGTTGAGAAATGGAATGAGCTGAGGGAGAACGAGACGTTTCCAGGACCCCTCTAAATCTACGCTGCCTTAAGCTTCCCCTTTGACTAGTCAACTCTTTGATCAGCTGTGTTGAACATAATTGATTAGTATAACAACTTCTATTGTATCTTCCTCTGCTTATCTTCTTATCTTGTTTTCGGTTGTAACTATCTATAGCATTTTTCGGGATGTCCGGTCAGCGCCTGCATGCGCATGTATTTGTTATATGTACTGATGCAATGAGATTATAATTACTTGCGAATTCTTACACCAAAATCCAATCTATCTCCCAAACAACTTTTACATGGTATCAGAGTCGTGGTCATCTTGATCTCGGTATGTTGTCTAGCAACACCGAGACTGCTTCGACTTCCACCATGAGCAATGCTTCAACATCAACCTTCGCCAGCGTTCTTGCGACGACTTCTTTTGGTCACCCGATCAATGTGAAGTTGAGTCGCAAAAATTATCTTCTCTAGAAAGCGCAGTTTCTTCCATACCTACGTAGCCAACAAATTCTTGGGTATGTGGATGGGTCTATTGCCATTCCGGCTAAGACCATCTCATAGACCACCACTAATGGAGCAGCTGTTGTACCCAATCCAGAATACGTACAATGGTTGCAGAAAGATCAGATGGTTCTTAGTACCATCTTGTCGTCCCTGTCAGAAGATGTTCTTGCTCAAGTTATGCTCCTCTCCATAGCTCGTGAGGTGTGGGAAGCCCTGCATCGCATGTTCTCGTCTAGCGGTTTAATAGCAAGGATCATGTAACTTCGACGTCAGCTTGCTTCTTTGCAGAAGAAGGACATGAGTGCAGTCAAGTACTTCAACAAAATCAAGACCTTAGCCGACACCTTGGCCACCCTTGGTCAACCCCTCAGTGATGATGAGATTGCAACATATCTCTTCACTAGGTTGGATAGCGATTATGACCCATTAGTCACCTCTCTGACTACACAGGTTAAGCCACTTACACTCAATGAAGTCTATGCACATTTCATGAGTTTTGAGATGCGCCATGAACAAAACAATGCTACTTTTCATGGCCAAGGAATTGTAATGAACCAGCAGCCTTCTGTCAACTCGGCATCCCGAGGCAATTGGGGAGGACGCAGCAGGGGCCGTGGAGGTTACGACGGTCGTGGTAGCCGCACAACCAACACAGGCTTTAACCATGGTGGCGCACATCAGCATCAAGGTGCACATCATCAGCAGCATTCTGGAGGAAGACCCACATGCCAGATCTGTGGTAAACTTGGCCATGTTGCCATAAAATGTTACAATCGGTACAACCATTCCTATCAAGTCGAAGATAGTCAAGTGCCTGCTGGTGGATCGACTCAAGCTTACACAATTGACACAAACTGGTACAACGACACCGGAGCCACCGATCACATCACAAGCGATCTTGACAGGCTCACCATGAAGGAAAAATACTTTGGCAAAGATCAGGTATAGGCTGCTAATGGTACTGGTATGCACATCTCACACATTGGTCACTCTAAGTTTCACACCCTGCAACGTTCACTTGACCTAAACAATGTTCTTTATGTTCCTACAACATCTAATCATCTCCTCTCTGTTCACAAACTCTCACGTGATAATGATGTTTTCTTTGAATTTCATCCTGATTTTTTTCTTGTCAAGGATCGATCAACGAAGACTGTTCTTCTTCGAGGATGGTGTGAAGGTGGACTGTACCCTATGCTACCCAACCACACCACATCCTCTTCTAGATTCATCCTCTCCAACGTCAAACTGACGCAAGACAGATGGCACTGTCGTTTGGGTCATCCTTCATCCTCCATTGTTCAGTATGTTCTTCAACAGAATAATCTACCATGTCTTAGTGATCCCAATAAAACAGTAGTTTGTGATGGTTGTCAACTTGGCAAAAGTCATCAACTACCTTATTCTTCCTCTAGTCATGTCTAGACTTTTCCCTTGCAACTTGTGCACTCAGATGTTTGGGGGCTGGCACCAATTTCAGTTGGAGGCTTCAAATATTTTGTTAGTTTTATCGATGATTTTAGCAAGTTCACATGGATTTACCTTTTGAAAAATAGAACTGAAGTCTTTTCAGTTTTCTTGCAATTTTAGTCTCATGTGGAATGTCTGCTAAATAAGAAAAATCTTAGAGTGCAATCCGATTGGGGAGGAGAATATCGTAAGCTCCACACTTTCTTTAACCATATTGGAATAACACATAGTGTCTCCTGTCCACATGTGCATCAGCAAAATGGATCTGCAGAACGTAAACATTGACACACTGTTGAGATTGGTCTCTCTTTACTTGCTCATGCCTCCATGCCCATCAAGCTCTGGGATGAAGCATTCATAACGACCAACTACCTCATCAATCGTCTTCCTAGTAAAGTAATTGATCTTGATACTCCTGTTTATCGTCTTCTCAAGATCAAGTTGTTGATGTGCTCACTAAACCTTTGCCAATGCACCGATTCACTAGACTTAGTCGCAATCTCAATCTGACCGGTTGTGATTGAGGGAGAGTGTTGAAGATAATTGATTAGTATAACAACTTCTGTCGTATCTTCCTCTGCTTATCTTCTTATCATGTTTTCGGTTGTAACTATCTGTAGCATTTTCCGGGACGCCCGGTCAGCGCCTACGTGCGCATGTATTTGTTATATATACTGATGCAATGAGATTCTAATTACTTGCGAAGCCTTACACCAAAATCCAATCTATCTCCCAAACAACTTTTACAAGCTGCACTGTTCCATTCTGGCTTGAGTTTATCATTCTTTTGTCCTGTGTTCTTCAAACAGTCATTGCGAAACTGTTAGTGATGCGTTCCTTTATGTTGGTCTAATAACTGGCTACAGTTACTTCACACGCTGTCTTTTTTTATATTACCGAATTGAACTTGCATTCATTGGCACATTACTAAATTGAACTTGCATTCATTCGCATATTACTGAATTGAACTGGTGTTATTTCATGCGTGCAACTGTTTCATCCTGTACTATACTTTTTTTGTCACAATATGCTATAATTGTAGTAATTGTTGGGAATCAGGGTAGGACAATGATTACATACTCGTCCATGAATGTTGATGTCCTTTCTCGTGGTGAGATTTTAAAACAGAACTTTTACGTGCTGTCTTGCTGAAGTCTAAATTTTTGGGAAGAATCATCGATCTCCATTATATAAAGTTTGTGGCCCTCTTTGGGAGAAGCAGATTCCAAGGGAAATTTAGGGATGATCACTCATTGATTTTACAGGTTCTTTTTGGGATCTTGATCTCTGTAAATGATCACCTCGTGTTTTTGTTGGATCTTGATCGGTGTAAATGATTTTGCTTTATGCGCATGATCTCAAATGTACAGAAGCAACAGTGTGCAGAAAGTTAGAGAATCATATCTTCAATTTTACCCCATAGTTTTCCAAGTAATCTTTTCACCGATGCCGGCTCATGTTGGTATCTTGTTTTATATTACAATATACAACTGTCCTGTTTGGTTCAACTGTGCCTTATTATTTGTTGGATGGATACAGTAAAGTTAATTCCTTTTGAAAGAGAATTTTCCCTTTGTCAAAGAGCAAACAACAGGACGCTCAGAAAACCTATTTTGACCAAGGAATTCTTGCCAGGTAAATTCCCTGTTTCCTTGCATTTACTGGCCACATGCCACTCCGATTGTTGGAAATCCAATGCAACATACTGTTCATTACTGGGGAACTGCGTAAGATATCGATCGACCCTGTTAGTGTGAAACCTCCAGATTTTCTCCTAGTACTACTCGTCGATCGACCCTGTTACTGTGAGTAATGCACCTTTTGAGTGTTCGGCCACAGTCCCTCCTGCTACGCATGCATGGCGCAGGGGCCATTCAATTCTCGTAGGCTCCGTGCTGGATCGGATGACCAGTGCGGCGCATAGCAGCCTTTGTGCTTGTTGTGGGCTTGTGGCTGCTGCCGTGCTGCACTGTGGAGCCGCTAGGAAATTCCCTGCCTGCGTGGGCCGGCCGGCGGGGCCACCAGGCCATGACCGCACCACGCACGAACGGCGCAAACCTTGCGTTTACGTGTCGTCCATATGCGGGCATCAAGCATCTGGCGTACGACCGCCGCGCCCGCCCGCCCGGCACACGGCACCGCGCCGTCGCATTCGGGGCGTGAATTATTGGCGAAACCAGCCGGCCGCGAGGACGCGCGTACGCACGCAGCCGGGCCGCGGAAGCGATGGCGCCCCTGTTCCCCCGTTAAAATGTGACCTCACTAAGGGCCGCGGGCCGGCTGGCTAGCAAGCGCCTCGGTCGGTCGCCACTCGTACTGTTGGTGAGCATTATCTCGCTTTCAAGTCGCTGCCTGGCCCCTGCCGCGCCGTCGGTCGGTTCGTCTCGTTCTGAACGAACGCTTAAAACTCCGGCATGACTTACGCGTGCGCACGCGCTCACCGTGCTTAGGCTTTATTAGGACACCTCCAATAGTTAGAAGACAATCTTATCTCTAACATATGCGATATTATCTTTAGAGACAATATCTCCAATAGATAGTGGAACATCTGCAAAATTTTAAAATTTCAAAATCAATTTGAGTTTTGGTTTTGAATTTCGTTTTCGTTCAAATCTCAGCAAAATTCATCAAAAATCACCAAAATCTCGCTTTCTTTTCTTCCCTCCCACTTTCCCCTCCCCGGAAGCGGCTTCGTCCAAACCGCCACCACCCCGTTCCCTCGCCGTCACCGCCTCCAACGCCGCCACCGTCATCCGCCACCTCCCGTGCCACCTCGCCCCCCACCCCCCCTCTTCAATGCGTCCCACGCCCCCAAGTCGCCAGCGCCGCACCACTCCCGTCCCATCCTTGCGCCGCTCAGCCCAAATCGGTGAGAACATCGCCAACGCGCCGCCTCCAAGACGCCCATGCTCCACCTTACCCTGTCACCCATGCCGTTGCCCACGCCACGCCCTGCTCCCACCGCCTCCCTGTTGCCGCCGCCCTACTGGCGCCACCGCCTCCTCCTGCCTATAAAAGGCCGTCCGGGGCAGCCTTCCTCTTCATCCCCACCTCCACCCTCCCCTAACCCCTCTCCTACCAGCTCCGGCCCGATTTGAGCTCCCGCCGCCACCCCTTCTCCCCATGGCCGCCACCGCCCAAAACCAAGAAACCAGCCCCCAAATCCAACCCCCACGCAAAAACCCTAAGGTAAGAACCTACCTGGGTGGAGCCTCCCTTGCGCCGCCTTCCCTCCGCCTTGGCCATGCCGTCGTTCTTGGCCACCACCGACGCCACCGATTCCATGCCATGTCGCCTCACTGCCCGTCTTGTGCCTAGTGAAAAAAGCGCTATGGTCAAGGCCAGCCCTAAAGCCTTAAGGCAGCATGTTTGGGCCACGAAAAGTTAGGCCAAATGGGCTTGACCCGATGCCGTAGTAACCAACACTGTTCATAAGCATCTTACTGTTCATTCTTAATTCGGCCCAAACACTGTTCCTAGCACAGTAAAAATAGTTACTGTTCCAAAATTCAGAAAAATGCACAGTAAACCCTAACTACTGTTCATTTCAGCTAAACACAATACCTTCAATTACTTTACACTGATCCATTGTCATGTATGAATAGTAAAATAGCACTATTCATCATATGACCCTATTTTCGCCCGAAACCCTAATTTGACATTATATGTCATTTTTGACCATTTCAAGTCCGTGAGTTCATTTCTCAGCTCTGTTCAGCTACACCAAGCTCCAAATAAATCTTTCCACCTTCCTATAGATTTCTTTAATCCTTTACAATATTTTTGTTGTACTTGGATCCGAATCTCGAACTCCATCCAGTCCAAATAAATACCAGATAAATCCCCACCATCCCACACCATCTTTCTTTAAGTTTCTTTTCTAGTTTTATTTACTTGCTTGTTGTTCCCAGCTCATTCCTTCTCGAGCTAGTTTTTACTTAGTTGTTTTTATTGTTTTGCTTCTCGTTAGGTCACGATTTGGACAACCAGACTCCAGAAGACGCCGGACAAGACCAGTATCTACAGGACATAGTGCAAGAAGGCAAGTCGCATTCCTTGATCATTTTGAACCCATATTCCATATATTTATTATTACTTTTATTATTGTATTTGTGTCAATTACTTTAATTATTGAAATAATACTTTTGAATGCCATGATAATTAGATAAATCCTATAACCCCACATATAAACCCACCCAGCACTTGTAGGCCATATTCACCTTGACAAGTTCACATAAAATATTATCTATATAAGTAGCTTTGTCACACAAATGTGTTTATCAATCAAAAGAGAGTATTGGCGGTGCGCCAATGGTTTTGGTGGTGAGTTGAGGGTTGTGTCCTGGAAGTTGGATAACCCAATAGACTTGTGGAAAAGTGAGTCATCAGTAAGATCTCGAGGTGGACATCCACAAGTTGGTGTTGGACCATTGCCTCACTGGATGACAGGTAAGGACAAGAACCTTGTGCCAAGTGATCAACATAGAAAACCATTCAACCACATGTGTGGTCATTACTCCCTGGCTTACTACACTGCCTTTCCGATTGAATATCTACAGGGGTAGGCGCCGTCAGCATTGGGTCAATAGATCCGCCATTGGCCGGTGGTTCCCCGAGGCTGTATGACCCAATAACCTACCGGGTAGAGGCTAGAAAGGTTGAGTAGTGAAAAGGCTTTGTTATCTCAGCTCAGTCACACGCTTACGTGTTGCGTGTATATAGCT
The DNA here is from genome assembly GCA_036346405.1 of Phyllostachys edulis. Taxonomy (NCBI): domain Eukaryota; kingdom Viridiplantae; phylum Streptophyta; class Magnoliopsida; order Poales; family Poaceae; genus Phyllostachys; species Phyllostachys edulis. The sequence goes on along the minus strand of CM070548.1, from coordinate 72,447,309 downwards.
TGACAGTATGAGGTTGAGATATCATGTGGGTAAAGTTAGGCACTCTGCGAGTGTATAAAAGGTATTGAATCTGTAGTGCTTCCGATTAATGAAGCTGTGTTAATGGGTGATTCCAGTACATGAAGCATAAGTAGAGTTTTGGAGATGGTAAGTTGGTAATTGTGGTTTGTTAAGAAACCCCTGATGTTATTATTTATTATCGTTTTACTGTTTTAAATGTAAACCGTTTTAAACTGCAAATTGCATCCACATATACCTGTTAAGGTAAACCCTAACCATCCATTGAAATCCTTGCATGTAATTATTTAACTTTTCCATGTGGCTTGTTGAGTACGGTAGTTGTACTCATTCTTGCATAATCTGCAAACAATCTACAGAATAAATCAGGGAAAATGCAGAGGATCTAGTTAAACAGGATTTTGGTGGACCCACGGATGGCAGCGACTACTGTTATTAGGTCTCAGCTGCGCTCAAGCGTGCCTGTGGTTTGAAGTTCTTTTGTCTTTTATTGTATTAACTTTGGGCTTGGATGCCCGTGTCAGAGTCAAAACTGGCTGTTAAGCCTTATCCTTATGTAATAAAATGTTGGTTTTGTTGTAATCGAAAGCTTGTTTGAGACACTGCTTACTTCGCAACTGCACATCTTGGACGGTTATGGTGAGTTTAACGTCCCCACAATTTGGGAGCGTTACAGATAGTATCTAGTATACTCTCCAATATTTATATTTTATAATTTTCCTTTGAAACGAGTCTACATGTCAACTAAAGTAAATTAATGTATCATGTTTTATTTCATGTGCACGACAGTCTCTTCAGAAAGAGACGACATGTGCTATCTCTCTTTCCCTTTCTTCTTCACATAGGATTTTATTGACATATCCTTAGGACTCTGCGCGAACACCGATACGTAGGTAGGTTCGTACGAGCATGGATCGATGCGTGATGGTTGTCTCTGATCAAATCGTGGTATTGGTGCGTACGTCGCCAATTCATCAATGTACATGTCCTACCTGGGAACGGTAAATGCGTATTATTATGGTAGTGCTGTATCGATCGATCTGCGCGTCTGAGTTTTAGGACCACGCGTGTCGCTCGCAAAGACCCAAAGGTTTCAGTATACGTAAATGCACCCGGACAGGGAGCGCGTTCCGGCCGTGTAAATTTTCTGTTTTGAACGACTGTGCCACTCTCTAGCTAGCTTTTTTCGCCACAGCAATAGTAGAGAACAGTACAGTGAGCTTTTTTTGCTCACTCTCATAAGACTCATCGTGTCTGGTGGTCTGTCTCACAATTTCGCCGCAGAAATAGTAGAGAACACCACACACACTATATATATATAGAGAGAGAGAACAGTACATGGTCTTCTGTTTTCCGAAGACCACACACACAGCAGGTAGTTTTGCTTGTCTAAGCGTGATAGCATCAACAAACAGCAGGTGCTACTAAGCTAGCACTTCTGGGCTAGCTTTGCTAGCTAGCTTACATGGTCTTCTCTTTCCTTTCTGCATCAAACAGAGAGCAGTGCTGCAGTGCAAAAGCATACAGAACTCACAAACACCACAGATATCATACAATGCATAACACAAAATACATATAAGAAACTAACTTCCGTTACATAGAATAGTAAAGCTGCATCACAAGGTAGCTGAAAGAGTTACAAGCTCAAGAGGGATAGACGGAGGCACAGAAGGTGGGAGGATTGATAGGTGCGAAATGACAAGAAACGTTCGTAAGGGTTTAGAAAACATATTGTAGAAGAGTGTCTACGGATGAAAAGTCTTGCAAGGTCAAGAAGACATATGCTTACCAATTAATCCGAAGACACAAAAGAAGAATATGTGATCGTGGAAAGATATCGAAGAATTAATGAAAAAAAGATGGCTGAAGAAGCTCGGCAAGGATAGGGCCATCACATAACAGCGCAGCACTTGCTGGGAGGCTTCAGCCTCCTCCTCCTGACCCAAAGGTGCCGCCCCATGGAGGCAAGCGAGGAAGGACCAGCCAAGAAGCTTGGGTGGGCAAGGAGGAAGCGGCAATGGTTGCTTGGGTTAAGCATTGGTGGCCAGAGGAAAAAACATGGGTGTGGCGAGAACTGTGGAGAAGGGAAGAGGGCGATGCCTTCTTTATATAGCGCAAAAAGGCAGGTGCCCGAGAGTCATAAACGGGGAGGCAAAAAGGAAGAAGCAGGTGTCCAGTAAAATAATGCTAACTATGGCGGTTCTGTTGTTTCCCCCCCTTTAGCCTTTAATTTGGTTGGCTTCTCCAGGAGAAAAATGCATGTTTCACTGGCTTTCCAACAACTATTCTTTTGGAACATTGCATGATATATAGAGGCTAAGGGAATATTTTTCGGAATTGCCACCAAACTTATGATAGTTTTTTTTAATGAAAAAACTGTCATTTTTCTATTTGTTAGATGTGTTATAAGATTCATGTTGAATACCATAAATATCTGACTTTGCCCATGATATTATTTAATTCTGTTGAACAGGAAATTATCTCAAATTTTACAGTGCTATACGAGAGATATATCCTGACATTCAAATGATTTCGGTCTGTGACGGCTCATCTGGGCCACTTGACCATCCTGCTAATTTGTATGATTTCCATGTAAATTACTTACTGCCTAATTTATTTGTACCATTTCTACCTGTTTAGCTTATGTCTCATTGTTTCTCAGATTGTCACCAAAGTTTTATGTATTCATTTTCTGGAGAGAATTTTAAGAATAACGGGTTCACCACATTGTCGTATTTTGTTGGTATATAATTTTATTTTTTGTCTTTGTTTTTGCTCAACCTCTCAAAGTACATGTGAAGAACATAACGGGTTCACCACATTGCCATATTATGTATATACATATATACAACTATATATGTACATATATATAGGTATATATATGTATATGTGTGTGTGTGTGTGTGTATATTCTTTTTTTCTGCGCAACCTCTCAAACTACATGTGAGATTTTGAATTATGTGATGGAAATATGAGTTGTTAAGACTTTCAAGAATAATTACAGTGACCAAGAACCAAAATTACATAAATAAATTATTGTAATTTATGTATAATGGAGTTGTAATTTTTTTTTTGTGTTTGTTTTTGCTCAACCTCTCAAAGTACATGTGATATTTTGAATCATGAGATGGAAATATGAGTTATTAAGACTTTCAAGAATATTTACAGTGACCAAGAACCAAAATTACATAAATAATTTACTGTAATTTATGTATAATAGAGTTGCAAATGAACTTTCAAAATCGGCCAGTTTTATACAAAGAAAACTATCACATGCTGTGTAGACAGACTCAATATTTTTTAGTTAATTAAGTTGTGGTAGAAACTTGTGTTAGAATTGGGCACATAAGTATAAAGGTGCATTCATTTCTGAAATTCCAAAACATGCATGTCTAGTCTCATATTGACTAGCTAAGTGGTGGGAGAGCAATTTATAAGGTAGAGTCATTGCCGTCCATTGAAACATGTGAGACATGGGGTGACATGAGGAGGACGCACGCACGCGCATATATTCGTGTGACAATCGCGTGACTTATGACTTGCTTTTGCTAACCGTGTATTTCTCTCTGTCCTTTTAAAGTGGCTGAAATAATGTGGTCAAGGCCATATACCAGTGTGGTCGAAACACTATAGTCGAAATAAAGTGGTCAAAACACAGTGGTAGAAATAACATGGTTGAAGTCATAGACCAGTGCGGTCGAAACACTGTGGTTGAAACACAGTAGTCGAAATAATGTGATCGAAACACTGTGGTCAAAATAAAGTGATCGAAACATAGTGATCGAAAAATAGTAGTCGGATCCATAAACTAGTATAGTCGTAATACACTGGTCGAAGCTGTAGACTAGTGTGTAATCAGAATCTGATAAACACTACTTAATTACCATTAATTGGTTTTGAATTAGCAGTTATCAGTGGTTTAATATGTACTTTACTATGTAGTTACTAGAGAGTAATTGTCTCGACCTTTAAAAAGATCTGGAGACGTTAAGACCTAAGAAGATTGATTAACTTACATTTTATTCTTCCTCTCTATTCTACTGTGCTGGAGAATTGTGTTGTCGAACCAAGCCGTCCTTTCTCCTCGGCGTGCACCAGGAAGGAGGGTGAGCGGGTATCTCTGAACCATTGCCGCGGAGTTCACCTGCACGGGGCGGCAATAAGGTTTCTGGGCAGCGTATCTGCGCGACCGCTCGCTTCACTACTTCATCTACATTTTGCCTTTGCTTCAAGTCTGCTACGCTTCATTCTTCATTAAACTTTGTCAAAGTTGATTGTGCGACCAAACATTACATTATAATACTATTATTGTGTATATTTAGAAGTGAAATGAGTTGTTTGTTGTTAGTATTGCTTTATTCATCTCTAGTTTTATATGATCTTTGCCTCGTAATAAAATCTGAAATTAAAATATTGTTCACATTTCCAAAAACTTGATCAGCTTGATGCATGGAGAAATGGAAAAGCTACCTCAATAATCCCCCACCCCTACCCCTGGAGTTGCTATTAATAGAACAGCACTGCAAAAATATATACAGTTTGAATGAAAACTTTTAAGTTTTCAGTACTCTTAACATGCGACGGCAATTTATGTAACATTAATAGTTTTGCAGCATAATTTACTGACATCCAATGTACTGCTGCACAAGGAAGTAGTCATCTATAAGACTACCCAGACTAGAAAAAACATATATTTTCCAGCATTACATTTTTTTATATAAATCTTGTGGTCAAATTGCAAGCTGGTACAATTGGAAAGCCAACATTTGGTCTTCCAAGTTTCAGCTAGACTGCTAGAGAAGGAACAAAACATCAATTGCATGGATGCATGCCATTGACATGCAAGGAGCTAGCTTGTCCTTCCCACATGGATTGGATGTAGAAGCATAAAGTGGAACAGAAAGGCCTGATAGGATGAAGCAGTGCCCATTTATGAGCACGGCAACAAAGAGTTTCGAAACGGGCCGCAGAGCGCGCCATGCATAATGCAGTGCCCCTGCGCGCGGCAGGACGACGAAAAACACAGCGGCAGCGGCTGGCATGCGCCCGGCCAGAGGAATAGCATGACTGCATGTGTGACTGACTGTGCATGGGTACTGTTCGATTTATGGAGAATTAAGAGGGGTGCATCAGTGTGAGGGAGGCAACCATTTTCAATTTTGGGGTCCTGCGTGCATGCATGGTTTTCATTGACTGCATGCTAGGTTTCAAATCGCCCATCTGCTAGCGAGTGTGCTACTAGATTTTTTTGCGCGTGCTTGTTTGAAGCTCTTGGTTGGTACCGAGGAGTTATTTGAAGTGATGTAGCTAGTGTGGTTATTTTTTTTATCAAAACTTTTGGGTCACTTGTGAGTGGGCCCGAACAATGTTGCCATACATGCCATCGAAACCGCATGCAAACAGTAGTTGAGGAGTTGGTCATGCCCAACTTGGATGGAACTCGATCAGGGGACCGCTCGTTAGCCATAGCTGTAGGCAGGTCGTATGCATCTGCTCGTACGCACAGTCAGTCCGGGGCCTAATGAGGTACCCTCAATAGTCTGTGAAAGCTTATCATCGTATGCATAAACAGCTAGCACTGATCATTAATATAACTTACAATCTTATAACAGTGGAAGATGCAGGGAATGGACTGATAGTACAGTAATGTGTATACGTGCGTATGTGATATGACGGAGACCAGTGGATCAAAGTTCAGGTCTCATGCATATATGTATGATTTGTTTCAGTTCTGCTGCGCTCCACCACGGCGGCATATATATAAAGTGACGGAGCTTAAGCAAAATTGTACGTGGGGCCAAAGATCAAAGGCAAGATACATACTGCTTGGGTGGCTGATACATACTGCTTGGGTGGCTGCTCCCCGTGCCGCCGTCACGTGTGACCACGCCTGCGTTAGTGCGTTGCGCCTGGCAGCTCGTCGACTCGTCAGTCGTCACGGCGTCGCGTGCAGCCGGCCGCCGCCTAGGCGCCTCCGGACCGGCCTCGTCGCAAGGGGCAAGGGCTGAAGCAGTGAAGCCTCAAGCCTGAAGGCCAAAGGTCAAGCCATCAACTAGCTTTCCTTTCCTACTGCAGTAGTGCTTAATGCTTTGATGCTGTCCATGAGGTGATGAGGCCATGTGGGCCAAGGGTACTGTGTCCACGGCCCACATTCCAGCGCCCTGCCCCAGTACCCCTCATACTGCATAGCTGGTGTTAAATTTTTTTTTTTCCGTAAATCGCTGGGGGCAACAGCCGACGTTCGCCGAGCTTAAGCTCCGTCCCTGTATATACATGCTTCTACTTGTGCACTCGCTGGGGGACAACAGCCAACGTTCGCCGAGCTTAAGCTCCGTCCCTGTATATACATGCTTCTACTTGTGCACTTGGACACGCACCTACTGCATGTGAAAGAAGAGGAATAAAGGATGAAGGGAAAAAGAAAAGAATTGTTTGCTGCTGCTGTGACTTGTGACTCTTCAGGGTTTGATGTGTTACAGCACCTTGTAAGGTACTGCAGTCATACGCATGGTCTCCCATCAGGAGGAGGATGTGAGAGACATGGTACTAGCTAGTGGCTAGTACTAGTGTATGACATCTCTTCTCTCCAAACTCACGCAACACAGAGAGTGAGAGAGAGAGAGAGATCTTTGTGATCTTGTACATGTCAGTGTGGTGATGGGAAAGAACTAAAGAAGGCCCCCAAGTTTGGGGAAGAGGGGTAGATGTGAGGGCGGGTTGCCTGCATTTTGACTTGCACCTTTTTGGCAACATAGGGTTTACAAAAGTTACAGCAGCACAAGCACAAACAGCAAGCTGCAAGTAAATGCGAGCAGCTGCGATGAGAGCCCTTGGCTATGATGAGAGCACTGAGCCACCTCTTCAATGCCCCTGTAACTGCCTCCCCCTCTTTGCATTTACAGACACACACATACTCATACTACAGTCTCTGTGTGTGTGTGTGTGTCATTGCAAGTTGTAACCGATTAACTCTCATTGTCTCTGCCTGCTGCGGTCTTGGACTTTGAGAGCTGAGGCTTCCTGTTCACTGCATGGGGACCTAGTGATGCTCTTTCGCAGTCATGTTGCGCGCATAAGATAGGACAGCAGCCTAGCCTAGGAGTTACTATACACTTATACTGAAGCTTTGTGTGATCAAGATGCATGGTGCATGAGAACTTGCTAATGTAGAGTCAATGCTAGCTGACTACTGCCAAAAGTATTTGTTTCGATTGAACTACTAGCTTTTCTGATACTACTTGCTTTGCTTGTACTCCATCTAACCAAGCTTTATATATCGACCACATCTTTTTGTACACTCCACAATGGTGAAGCTAGCTAAACTCCACTTGACGCCAAGACCTGTTTGGTTTTTTTATGCAATGAAGGTCGATGGAGATGGTAGACGATAATAAGTGCTAAGTTAGACTGTTTACATTACCACTCCAACTCGTTTTGCAGTCAATTAATTACTCCATACACTTCATCGGCCAGGCTAGCTAGCTAGCTAGGCTGGGCTCCAGGTCATGAGCTTATAGCTCATTTGAAGAAGAGCCTGGTAAGATCGGCGTGGAAAAAATTCCTCGTTATGGGGCAACCATTTTATAGTAAATTTTGCAAAACCTCAAGTTTTGAGGTAAAGGTAATGCAAAACCCTAGGTTTTACAACAAATTTTCAAGGAACCTAGGTTTTGGGGCAAAAGTTTCAAGAAATCTCGGGTAAACCACTTGATTGTCCATTTTTCTCCAAGATTTGTGTAGGATACTGGTACTTAATAAAAAACATGGTATTTTCGAGTATATACACATATAGGTGGGCCCCACAATACAACCTTATATGCCCCTCTATCATCTCTCACTCTCACCCTCCTTCGGCGTGAGGCCCGCAGCGGCGACACCGGTGACCAGTTACACAGCGGCGCGGTCGGGCGTACTGTGAGGCCTACCAATGTGTGTATATACTCAAAAGTACCATGTATTGGATGATCCAAGTAGTGTACATGGTGTTTTTTGAAACATTTTGCCCTAAAACCTGGGGTTTCTTTAAAAAAACTAAAACCTGGGGTTTTATGTTACCTTTGCGTCAAAACACAAGGTTTCCTAGAATTTACTCATAATTTTAATTTTTTTAGGGGAAACTAACTACGTACTACTATATAAACATGTATAAATTATTAAATGTGAAAAATGGAAGTAATTTATTTTGCTCGAGCACCGATCGACCAGAAACAATGAACATTGACCTCTCGATATCTTTCAGATGGAAGCAGTACTTCTGCACGACATTGAGAACATTGCTACTGTTTGCACCGAAGTGCTATATATAGCTTCACAGTAGTACTCCTATATGTACATAGGTTAAGCCAGAGGATGCTGCCTAAGCCAGAGGATGCTGCCGTTTGAGATTCTAATGCAGTTAGTACCAGCACAGTATCCACCAAGTGCTAGTAGCTGAACGTACTAATGAGAATCTAATGCAGTAACTGTGGAGGAGACGTGCAACTGGCGTGTGGCACGTAGTTCCGTCCGGCAGGGCAGTTGCGGTGCATGATCTGAGAGCTCAACACAGAGACCGACCTGCGCATGTACGTACGTCCTAATCTATCCCAGCTACGGGCTTTTGGTACGGAAAAGACCAGCTACATAGGCCATATATAGGCGCTGTTTCGTAGCCACGGGCAGGCCAAACGTAATCATGATGACCAAAGCCCCTGCATCTGCATGAGAGAATCCCTGCAAAGAGCTAGCTAGTAGCATTTCCCTCCGTCTCACTGACAAATGGGTCGATATATATTGAGATGGACGTTGCTCAGATCCTTCCTCTCCTCTCACATCGCCGCTGGTGCCATGCACGCACGCACTCAGCTCGCGAGGAGAGCTCGCCTTTCGGCTTCCATGCAGAAAAGCTATCCGGCACCGGCCATGCATCGCCAAGAGGTGACAACACGCGCGTGCTATCGCGCTGATGGATGGATTCGATCGATGCTTCATTGCGTATTTGCATGCATGCACGCACGCATGGACTGATGGATCGGCTGATCCTATCGGCGCGTGGCTACCAAGGAGGATTCTGCACTTCGAAGGGCAAAGGCTAAAAGGAAGGCTAGTATGTGCTAGCTAGCCTGCTAGGCTCCTACTCTGCTTTTCCAAGCGAGCGGAGCACGTACTGCGTAGCGACACATCCATCCAACGCGGCTACGCCTTCCGAGAGGGTAGGTACATGTACACGGACAGACATGCTTCAAGCGTACCGAACATGGAGATCTTCTTCCCAGATCCGGCAGGTAATTACTTCGGCTTTCGGCCCGATCGGCGGGGAGGCCGGCCGGCCATTGGCGCTGTCGGTGGCACGGGCGCACGGCACTGGAAGATGCGGGGCCTGCCCGTTGGATCTCCGGACCGCGCGCGTTGGTTGGCTGGGGCGTACCGTACCGTAGCGCAGCATACCTGAGTACCTGACGGTGGCCCGTGGGTGCAAGGCGGTGATGGGTTGGCTTGGCTGGCTGGCACAAGGCTTTCGGCCCAGCGCGGCCTCGAGTTGATGCCGTCGAGGGGCTCGCGCAGGCGCGGTAGGATGGGACGGGAGCCACAGTGAAAACGGGGCGGATCTTAGGGGGTGAAAGTGGGTCAGTTTGAACTGGCCCGTCTAGCCCGTGGATTAAGAAAGGGTTAAGGGATCAATCCTTTCGATTGTGCTACCATGACCCATATGATCTACTGGATCATATGGGTCGACTCATACAGCGTAAGCAATAGCCTCTTTAGGGGTGGATCATATGAGTCGACTCATACAGCATAAGCAATAGCCTCTTTCGGGAAACTTTAGCATATCTCTTACAGCCTAGCTTTCTCGACACTGGTGTAGCCTCTTTTGGGAAGCTTTAGCATATCTCTTAAAGCTAGATATAAGTCAGGCATCATGCAAAATGCATAAGCAATAGCTTTCATACAGCAAGATTTCCTGATATGAGCATTACATGATTACACCAATCAAGAGATGTCTTGCAAAATGCATAAGCAATAGCTAGAGCTTCATTAACCATCTTTTGCAACAAAAAGGTTCATGTCCTGATATCTGCATGCAACCAAAAGGTCTTCAACCGGGGAATCAATCAAGATATGCTCAACTAAAAGTAATGGGATCGCCATGACGCCAAGTTGCTCTCATCTTATACTCTTACAAATACGTGCTACTACCACAGTTATACCAGGTGCAGGAAGAAGTCCAAATGACAAAATCACACCAAGCCTAAATGCTTTGCGGAGCTACTACCACAGTTATACCAGGTGCAGGGAGAACATTCAAGTAGTTCTACCCGTTCTGCATATGGAAAAGGTGACAGCATGAGCACCAAAAGGATGATGGAGAAGGAAAACGGAAGTGCTAACAATTTTCATACCAGGATGGATCAGCAATTAGTACAAGATAAATATGGAACAATTGAAGGGCAGGCAGAGATTAAAGAGGTGAAAGCTAATCATCACAAGGGTGTCAAAGATCACGATGTAAAGAAAAGAAAGGCTAAAGACAAAAATAAAGAGGAACAGGATAAAAATGTATTGTCAGCTTAAAAACCCTTGGTGCGGAAAGCTTTTAGTTTTGTGTGATGAGAGGAACAGGATAAAACATATAACACCTTGTGTCCAAAATAGCACCTTGTTAAAGAAACTCCTATGAAGCTAATATATTATGGTAGCATGCTTCCACACACGAAAACAGAGCGCATGTGTTGTCAGCTTAAAAAGATTAGACTCTTACAAAAAATAATCAAGTTAGCTATCGTTTTGCACTGCAGCAACAAAAAAAAAATTCAGAACAACACACGACTTAGACTCTTACAAATAGAAGGTATCCGATCCAATAGGTTATAGTTGAAGATCGCCTTCCTCAATGAAGTCGTAAATCGAATCTATCCTAAGTTGACAGGTAACTATGGTTCAAAAAGAAAGAAGAATCATATAACATTCAGTAAACTGAATTATTCAATAAGTTCTTTTATCCATGAGTCAGTCATCCATTCAATAAATACTTGGGTGCACTAGTCTAGAAATCATGCAAGAAATGTAGAATTGAATCAACAAAGTACGACCAATTATCTATTCTAAGCAGAAACCCATGTTTATATAGAACAACCATTGTTCAAATAATAGATTGTTTAAGATGCTTGTTCTTCCTCTTCTTGTCTGCATTTTAGTAGATTGTTTAAGATGGAAAGAGACTGCTAGTATCCTGAAAATAAATCTATTTATGTACCAATCATCCATGCAGTCAACACTTACACAGGGAATCCTATGCTCACTATAGAGGCACATGCTACATAGTACAAAACACTTCACAATTAACAACAAGCAGCATGTAATGTCATTTTAGTTTTATTGATTGTGCAATGTAACAGAACTTATGGCATCTCATAACTCAACTAGAACTACTAACTACATGATCCATGGTAACACCCAGGGGCAGAGGTCATACGTTACAATGACATATCAAGTGTTTGTGTGTATTCAGGCAAGTGAAAGACATATTAAGTGTTTGTGTGTATTCAGGCAAGTGAAAGATGGTAGGGGTAGCGCATCTTTACAACCACCTGATTTGCTAGGCACTGTCCAGGAACCAAAAGTTGCATGCTTATTAAACAAGTTAAAGCATCGACACCTATGCTAATTTATTTGAGAAGACATGCAACCACTGATGAGAGGCGTCCCTGGTAGTAGTTTGCAACAGCAACTGGATGCTCCCATGGATCTGAACCACCACCTAATTCAGCTTATCCCCTAAACCGATGATCCAAATTAGCAGCGCCTATGTTGGACCGAAAAGGCGACTAGAGGGGGGGAATAGGAACACACTCACTTTTTCACTTTGAATGGATTCAACACCAATTTCACTTCAGTAGCTATGGAAGCTATGTAGATCAATCTACAAGTACAGCGAAAGACTTATATTGAATCCAAACCAAAATCTCCAAAGCAAAAGACCAACACAGGGCTCAAACCCTAGAGGGGCGGTCTGACCGGCGTTGATTGCGCGGTCAGACCGACGGGCGGTCTGACCAGCGACAAAAGAACGGCCGACCGGTTCATCGACCGTGGTCCGAGAGCGGTCGACCGCGCGACACTGAAACGATGAAGAAACGGCCGTGTTTAAAACATAAATCGATCTAACTTTTGATTCACACGGCCAAACTCCACGAAACTTGAACCACACCTTCTAAAAGATATTAGGAACCTATTCCAATCAAGGATCGCAGAGATCCATGCCAAAGTTCCTATCTTTTTCAGTTCGAACGAAGTGTGCTCTAAAACCGAGCCAAATACGAAATATGATCTAAAGACTTGCTCGTGGGTGATTGATGATCAAGATGATCCTAGATAGGTTTCTACATGTCACAGCAAGTTAGATCACAGCAATAAACCAAGTAAAAACTCGTGGATCAAAGAAAGACCCCAAATCACCAAATAGAGAGAAAGAAAACAAATAGACTCATCTTTGAGAGAACGTTCTTTGGATTGATTTGATATGGTATTGGTTTATAGCCACTCTATCAAGGAGGACAAAGACTCAATACATGAGCACGAAATCAAATCCAACTCTCTAGAACCCTAACCTCCAACTATCTTCTTCCTAACCACAAAAGCAAAACTAGTGTTTTCAATAATGAAAGGGTTGAAGGGGGTGCAGCCACCTCCCTCCTCTATTTATAGTGGAGGCTTAGACCTTCTAGAAGCATTAACCCTAATGGGCTCCCGTCAAGGCCCACACACAAACGGGTCACACACGCACGTATTTTAAAGCACCGTCTTCATCTCCTCTTGACCTAATCCGCTTCATCATGCGTCCTCTTGTGCCGCGGGTTAGCAAAAGATCACCAATGCGGTATTTGGTAAAATTACCAAAATACCCCTTCTCGATCTTTTTGCAAAGACCAAGTCCCATCTTCGTGAAGCACTTTCATGCTTCACCACGTGTAGGTTGATCCAACGACTCTCATCATGTTGGCAAGTCTCTCCCATCTGGTTCCCACCGAAACCACCATGGCACTTGCACCGACCCCCGCGCCGCTTGATCCAACCCGTCGCACCGAACTGCCTGTTCGGTCACCTTTGTCCCTTTTGTGCCATGCTTGACTCCATTGACCTCACCCGGCATCCCCGATCGTTTTGGACCTCAGCTCTCCAAGCTTAGTCCCGATCATCCTCGCCGTTGACCGTCATTGACCTCCAAGCAACCTGCACAACAATATACAAAGAAATCGATTCTGGGAACAAGTTCTTCACAACTTGACCCACGTTAGTCAAAACATGCATCATGCAACACATATGCCATGAAACCCATGAACTTGACCTAACCCAACACTCATCGCCACCGATTGGGCGATAATCAGCAAGAAATCGATCAGACCGCCATTGAATGGCCGGTCTAACCGCTGGCCGGTCTGACTGCCATTTACAAGCCAATCTGACCTCTGGCCGATCTGATCGCGCGCCCAACATCGGTTTGACCACACTCAACCTGACAGCATTCCAAACTTTGACGAAAACGCGTGTTTCGACAAACTGTTAACGACATTGCCAATTGTAACATCATCCTAAGATCGTGCACATATCCCCATGATATTCACAATCTCCCCCTTGATGAACACATTGGCAATTTCCCACAAATGTAAATTTTGATGTTTGAAAAGTAAAAACTTGACGTTTTCGCAGAAAGGCACAACTTGGTCCAAAAGCACAAGAAAGCAATGGAAATGACCAAGTTGACTTCAGAATAGCATCGGCAAGTGAGATAAGGCAAAAGAAAGCGAGAAAGCTCTATTTTCCAGAAAAGCGTCAAAATCTCACTTAAGGTCCATATGAAAGAACAATTGTTCGATATGACCTTTGATCATTGTGAGGATCAAGGATTGCAATTCAAGTTCAAAAGTAGGAATAAGATCATAAGAATGTAAATAAGAAACTCCCCTCACTATGATCCTCAGATTTTAGAAAATTTCAACTTCTCCAATTTTCTCCCCCTTTTCAACACTTTTATATCTTCTCCCCTTTATACATCTTTGGAATATCTTCTCCCCCTTTGATAATGGAGTCATTAAGGAATCACACCTTCCTCTCGTCCAGAGATAACAAATGCAGTATTGAGGAAAAAGCATAATAATCAGCATGCATGAAATGCAATGGAGTAACTTCATTTTTTGTATTTTTCAATTTTTGATTACAAGAAGCTTTGGAGATTACCCAAAAAAACAAGCTAGCATTTCTAATATTGCACAAGAACATATCAAGCCTGAAAGCGCTAGCAAGATCATGATAATACATATATATCAAAGCTAAGCTCGAAGGCTCAATATAAAGCAATGAATTTGATCAATTTAAACAAAACTTCAAATTTAGCAAGTTCATCAACAGAGATCCTAAAATGATACTGGCCATGTCAAAATGTCAATGTGAGATCAAAAAGCTAACAATGACCACATTAAGAGACAAACAGGTCTTGAAATGAATCATTTTGCTCAATTTTCGCAAACGCCCATTTTTTTCAACAGTTTTTCATTTGCTATGAATATTGAAGTTGACTAATGGTCTAACTTAGTGAAGAAGATCCTAGACTAGGAGCCATCCACAAACTCTTCCTAAGCTTCGACCAGAAGTTGATTAAAGGTATATCTTAGTGAAGAATATCCTGGACTAGGAGCTATCCACAAACTCTTCCTAAGCTTCTACTAGGGCGACAAATCTTGAGGTTCATGTCAGTTTTGACAAGCAGTCCCTATGAGATCATCTGGATCATCAAACTATCTCCAAGTTCATGTCTTTGACATGCAGTCTCGTGAGAGTAGTTTGGCACAATTTAAGCATAAGACAATCTTAAAATTGATTTTTCATTTTTCATTTTGCACAGGAGCAGTTTTAGATTCTCAGAAGCACAAGAAGCTCAAGAAATGATCAATTTTAGATTCAAGAGCTAACAAAGCAATTTTGACAGGGCCAATGTCACAAAAAGAGCACTAATTGCGCAACTGACTAAAACATCCACAAATTACAGTTTTTAGTTCAAGTTATTTTAGAGTTCTAGCTCATTCAGCAAAGACTTAGGTACACATGTGAAAGCATGATAATTCTAGCAAGTCAAAGAACTAGACATGGCATTGAGCAAAAATTGAAATACTAAAGCTCCAAGGGGTAATAAGCAAAGCTTCATCAATTTTAAAAGAAAAACAGAAAAGCTTATATTACAATGCATCTTTTTGGATTTTTCATATGAATGCAATATGTTACAATGAGATGCAAGAAAAGCTCAAAAAGCCTAAAAGATAAAAAAGAATCAAAAAGTTCAAAAGAAGATCAAGAAAAGATCAGATGAACAAGGTAAGATCAAAAAAGATCTAACTCCTCCTCAAACCAACCCATAGGGATAAATTACCTCTAACTCGCTTCTCAAGGTGGCAAACCTTATTGAGTCTAAAGGTTTGGTGAGGATATCGGCCAACTGAGCCTCGGACTCCACAAAATGCAGCATAATATCATCCTTCTCAACATGGTCTCTAAGAAAGTGATAGCGAATGTCTATGTGCTTAGTTCTAGAATGTTGCACTGGGTTTTTAGCAATGTTAATAGAAGAAGTGTTATCACAGAAAAGAGGAACACTAGCAAAGTTTAACCCAAAGTCCTTAAGAGTGGACACCATCCACAAAATCTGACTACAACAACTAGCAGCAGCTACATATTCAGCTTCAGCAGTGGATTGTGCAACAGAAGACTGCTTCCTAGATGACCAAGAGACAAGATACGTGCCTAAGAAATGACAAGTGCCAGAGGTACTCTTCCTATCTAGCCGACAGCTCGCAAAATCAGAATCAGAAAACCCCCGAATGGACAACGAAGAAGAGCAGGAATACCAAATGCCATACTGGAAGGTAGAGTATAAATACTTGAAGATGCGCTTAACGGCTTGGCGATGTGAAGTCCTCGGAGACGCCTGAAACCTCACACAGAGGTAGACCGCGAAGTGGATGTCCAGTCTTGAGGCCATTAGGTACAGAAGGGGGCCGATCATGCTGCGGTACTCGCGTTGATCTATGGCTTCTCCTTCCTCGTCTGGATCCAAAACAGTCGAAGTCGTCATGGGAGTGGCGATCGGCTTGCAGTCACCCATCTCGAAGCACTTGAGCAGATCCTTGGTGTACTTCGTCTGATGGATGAAGATGCCTTCCTTGCATTGCTTGATTTGAAGCCCAGAAAATAAATGAGCTCTCCCATCATACTCATCTCAAATTCCCTAGACATGGTCTCAGAAAAACTAGAAACAAGAGCATGAGAAGAGCCACCAAAGATAATATCATCCACGTAAATCTGAACAAGCAGAAAGTCATTGCCATGCCTAAGAATGAAAAGAGTCTTATCTACTTTTCCCATTTTAAAATCATTCTTAAGCAAGAAGGTCTTAAGTCTATTATACCAGGCTCTAGGGGTTTGCTTAAGACCATACAAGGTTTTGGATAGCTTAAAAACACGATCAGGGTACTTGGGATTCTCAAAGCCAGGGGGTTACCTAACATACACTTCCTCCTCTATAAAACCATTCAGAAAGGCACTCTTAACATCCATTTGATGCAACCTAAAACCTTTAGATGCAAAGAAATGCAAGCGAATCTTGAATGGCTTCTAGTCTAGCAACAGGGGCGAAGGTCTCATCAAAATCTAACCCCTCAACCTGGCTAAAACCCTGAGCTACCAATCTAGCCTTGTTTCTAACCACAGAACTATCCTCATTTTGTTTATTTTTGAACACCTAACGAGTTCCTATAACATTATGACCACTAGGAGGTTCTACAAGATTCCAGACTTTATTTCTTTCAAAATTCTATAACTCCTCATGCATGGCATTGACCCAGCTAGAATTAGATAAAGCATGTGATATATCGCGGGGTTCAAAAGAAGCTACAAATGCAGAGTGAGAGAAAAGACTCGGATCATGATACCTGGAGCGAGTGACTCGCTCATAAAGATTACCAATTATCTGATCCGGTGGGTGTTGCTTCTGAATGTGCAGTGGAGCGTCTGGAGGAGATAGCATCTCCTTAACCTCCGCAGGTACTGCTGATGAAGAAGATGCAGCAGGAGCCTCAATTAGAGGTGAAGCAGTCGTCACAAGTTCTGGAGCTTGGACAGGAATATCAGCAGCAAGTGAAGGAGCAATATAGAAATCATCATCATCTTCTTCAACAAAAATGCTCTCTATCACCTGTATGTTACCTGAAACATCGGATCTAGCTCCAGGGCTAGTCTCATCAAAAGTAACATTGCTTGTCTCCTGGACAATGTTAGTTTCAACATTAAAGATCCGAAAACCCCTCGAATGAGCAGGATAATCCAGAAATAAACCATCACAAGTCCTTGATTCAAATTTATCTAGGTTTCCTGTCTTAAGAAAGAAACACTTTGATCCAAAGACTTGAAAGTGAGAGATAGAGGGTTTTCTACCAAATCGAAGCTCATAAGAAGTCTTGCCCAAAGACGGTTTCAAGAAGACACGGTTTGAAATATGGCAAGCTGTAGCAATAGCTTCGGCCCAAAAACTCCTCAGTGTGCTATACTCATCTAGCATCATCATAGCCATCTCGACTAAGGTTCTGTTCTTTCTTTCCACAACGCCATTTTATTGAGGAACGTGTGGAGAAGAGAACTAATGCTCAATATCGCGCTCAACACAAAAAGAGGCAAAAGAAGCATTCTTGAACCCGTGCCATTGTCACTACGAATCGCTCTCAAGGCACCAAGAAGTTCAGAAGCCAAACAAAGAACAGGATCATCATAATGATCAAAAGCCTCATTCTTCGAAGCAAGAAAGAACACCCAAGAGTATCTCGAAAAATCATCGACTATGACAAGATTGTACCATTTGCCACCGACTGACCGAACCCTAGCAAGACCAACAGTATCCATGTGAAGCAACTGTCCTGGTCCGTCAGTCATGACCATAGTCAATAAAGGGTGTGAGGCGGCAACTTGCTTGCATGTCTACAGGGCACACATACAGCATCCTTGATGGCTTTGAGTTTAGGCAAACCTCTCACAAGATCAAGGCCGCTAACTCGCGTGAGATGATCAAAACCAATGTGCCCCAAACATCGGTGTCAAAGCCAGATATCAGAAGAAGATGCAATTAAACATTTGAGAGATCCAGCAAGAGATTCAGAAAAATCAGCTCCAAAGATTCTACTAACTTTAGAAATCCCAAAAACAAACTCACCGCCAGAATCAAGCACACGACATGTATTTTTCTTAAAACGAGTTTCGTAGCCATCATTAAGAAGCTACGAAACAGAAAGCAAGTTGTACCTTAGTTTGTCCACGAGCGACGTTCTTGAGAATGAACTTGTCGTTCACTCTGATCGATCCAGTTCCTTCGATCCGCCCTTGTGTATCATCTCCGAAGGTGATGAATTCATCACCCTTCGACCGCATGAAGGAAGTGAACCATCTTGAGTCTCCGGTCATGTGGCGTGAACAGCTGGAGTTGACGAGCCACATGTTCTTCCTCCTCCCGCGGCGATCCTGAAAATCAAGGCACAAAAAAACGATGTGTCTCAATACTGGGGTTAGTTAAAAGCGACTTGGGAACCCAGTATTGAGACACACGTCTGCGAGTAGTATGCAAAGCAGAAGTGCTATCCTTGATTTTACTTGAAATTTTGTTATGAGCAATGGTTACACAAAGATGTCCACTCTTCTTGCAATAGGTGCAATGGTATTTAGTACCACTGGAAGAAGCACCTTTTGACTCAAAAGAAGGTTGCACAAAACCTGCAGATTTAAAAATTATTTTTGTAGGTTGGGTTGTCAATTCAACTAAGCCTTTTTTCAAGACCTGAATGACATTAGACTTGGATTTGTCCTGGGAAGAGTTGTATCCTAACCCTTGCTTCTTATAAGGAGTCTTTGACGTGTCCAGAATCATGTTTAACTGTTTCTTACCTTTAGAGAATTTTTCTAGTGTATCCTTAAGGTAAGCATTTTCTTTTCCAAAGTTAACACATGAATCACAAGTCTTGGCCTTAATGGCTCTAGCATGTTTCTTCTTAAGAAAAGCAACTTCAATCTTATATGCTGCACATGAGGCATAAGGTGTAGACTCAATTGTGTCCTTAAGCTTGGCATATTTAGCTCTAACTGCTTCTAGAATATCTTTAACTTTATGTTCACGTTCTAAGCAGAAAGAGCAAAAGCTAGATTTAACATTACTAGAGGCATCCAACTTACTAGACTCTAAGCATTTTTCACAGGGAGCAAATTTAACCTCAATTAGCTCAGTCCTAGCATTTTCAAGTTGGTGCAAAGCAATATCATGAGCAGATTGCACTTTGGACAGTTCAGAATGTAAGGCATGACAGGATGAGCATTCATCATCATCAAAATTCTTAGCATTTGTAAGTTCTAATGTCAAATTATCTACTTGTGATTCTAAATCCTTGTTCCTAGCCATGGTAAACACTAAGGCATTATCCTGACTCATGAGTTGCTCAAACATGTCGTCGCATCTAGTAGAAAGAACATCATAGGAGAGAGGTACCTCATCATTGTCATTGATGTTGACGATGTCGGCCATGAAGCACAGGCCGATGAAGTCTGTCGGTGTTTTAGAACCGAACTTACGTAAAGATTGTTTGATTCGGGGGGTCTCCTAGAATGGAATCACGTAGAGAGATTGACACGGGGATTTTTATACAGGTTCAGGCCTTCTCCGGAGAGAATAACAACCCTACTCCTGTGTGTGTATGGTATTGAGTGTATTATGAACAATCAGGGGAAAAACTAAGACTATTACAGATAGGGTTTGTATTCCTGATGGCCCGATTGATCCTCCTTCCTTTCTCTGATTGCCGCCTTTTATAGTACGTGAAGGAGCGACAGTTACTCCAGATAAAGCGGTGCCTCATCACCTCCCGTGAATTCAAGACGTTGGTAATAATCACCGTGTATTAACTCCTCCACGCCGCTCAACAAACTATATACCGTAGATAATGGAGTATTACGTGCCATTACTCATGAGAATAACAACGATGATGATCGCTTGAATCCCTTAATCAATAAGACCCACTTGTCTCAGTAGGTTTATTTGATCATAAGGTGGTCGAGCTGACCTAGTCGTAGAAGAACTTACGACTATGAGGTAGTCGTAGTAAGACTTACGACTATTGGGGTAGTCGTAGCATAACTTACGACTATGGGGGTGGTCATAGCAGAACTTACGACCACCCATTAGGCTCTTCCCTCATAACATTAAGGGGTATACTCAGGGTCCACATGACGTCATATTTACTTATAATAAGAATTATAGATAAAAGATAAAATGAGGATTATTATATCCTCGTCATCTAACCCCCCAGCTTCAAGTGAAAGTAATTTACTTGGTAAATGAGTTATAGATGGTCTTACGACCACGAGAGGATCGTAGAAAGATAGTCGAAGGAAAAACTCTTCGATTGTATACTACTTTGACCAGAAATATGCTTGGTCAAGAAAATTACTTACGACTATCAAGTAGTCGTAAAAGCATTCCTACGATCACGAGGTGGTCGTAGTATAGTGATCGGAAGAAAGAACTTTCCGATTATCATTTCCTTTGGTTGAAAAGATCTAACCAAGGAAGTAATTTCGCTTGAGGTGTAAACGCAAACCTGATTTTCTCGAACGGACACACTGGGGAATCTCAAACGATGCCCGTTAGCCTGTTTGTTGAAGCGGTTCCCGAGACGGTGGCGACCCTTGGAATGTCACGCCTCCGGCTCAAAGCACGCGGTTATAAATACTCACCGGGGTAAAACCTAAGATCTTACCTTTCCCCAAATCATTCTCTCGCTCATCAAGTTCTTGTCTTCTCCGCCACCAACTCGATCGAAAATCTCCTCTTCCCGAGAAAATGGCCGGGAGAGTTTCCGAATGGGCCGAGTCGGAGATGGATACGGCGAAGATGCAAACCCTTGTCAATGCTGGGAAGATTCCAGAGAGAGTTCTTGTGGAGTGGTTCCCAAGATAAGCAAAGAATGGCCGGGGAGGAAGGACAAATCCCGCCTTCCAAAGTACAGAGTGTGGTCTTCGACACTGCTCACCCTTTCACATCGATACTCGAGCATTTTGGAGTGGAATTGGTGAACCTTGGTCCTAATTCCATCACCATGCCGAGCGATTTGTATATCTGTGAGGCGTGCACTGGAATTCCAAATGGATCTTGAGCTTTTTCAATATTTCTACGGAATGGCTCGACAAACTGGATAGCCGAAGTTGTGGTTTGAAGCTCCATGACGGAAGTCAAAGGAGTATATTCAGATGTTTACTCGGTCCTCATGGTGTTGTGGAGGAAGAGGTGGTTTTATCGAAAGTCACCTCCAAGACAGATCTTACTTTCAAGGAAGGTCACGAAAAGAAAGCTTCCCGATTCGACTCCCGAGGATATCAATCGAATTACCCCCTATATTCAAGCCATCAAGGATTTGAAAGCAGAAGGGTTGACTGGATGGCATGTGGTGAAGGATTTCATCACACGTCGAATTAGTCCTCTGAAGAAACGAGTGCCTCCTATGTGGAGGTACACGAGGCCAAAAGTCCCGACCAGGGACTACGAGGGAGGTAAGTAGTTTTTCGACTTAGCTCTTAGTTTGGTCTTCTTCAAAATTATCTAATTTAATATCTTTATCTGTTTTATACAAGCAGAGATTGACATTCGAGTCAAACTTATTTGTGAAAAGCCCCCGTCACCTAGTGTGGCGGTTCCTCAAATTCTTGCGGTTTTATCCGCAGAAGAAAAGGTTGAGCGCCTAAAGGTAATCAAAAGTTGATTTCATCCTTAGGAATTTATAGTCGTAGAAAGAACTTACGACTAGAGAAATGTTGTAGAAAAACTTACAACTTAGTAGTGACCGTAGAAAATCTTACGGTCGAGGAAAGGTCGTAGAAAAACTTACGACTTTATACTGGTCGTAGAAGGTCTTACGACTAGTTAGTTAATTCTTCTTTTTTCTGTTTTGCTTTACAGAAAGTAGGTATGGAAAATCGCCAGGACGACGAAGAAGCTGTACTGATGACCATTGGTGCAGGGGCGCTAGTGAACAAAGGCTCATCTCCTCCGATGAAAAAGCGTCGACTTTCAAGAGTCGTCGACAAGGGAGGATCAAGCTCAGGTTCCTTTATTTCGACAAGGTCCTCAGCAAAATCTGCAGCACACACGCTTGCAACAATAGCTGAGATTGAAATAGCTGAAATTGAGGAGGATGAAGAACCTCTTGTGCACAAGGCCCGTAAGGGCAAGGGCACGTCTTCAGCGGCAACCGAGACTGAAACGGCTGCAGCTGAAGAGACCGAGGAGGTTGAAGAACCTCCCAGGCGTAAAGTCCACAAGACCAAGGTACCTTTTATTACGACAAGAAAGCTTTCACGGTTTACGCCACTTCTAGATTTGTCAAGCAACTAGAAAAGGAGAACTGGAAGGAGTTTATGTCTTTTGTGAAGGACAACGCTGATCCAGCCAAGCCTACCGTTGAGGGTAGCGCTGCTCTTGGAGTGATCGAGACCGATCTCGGTCCTCCGGAAAGTCAGGAGATCATAGAGATGGTCCCTGTTCAAGACTCACGACCAGACGTAGTCATGACTGAACCTATTCCCCAACTTGAACTACGACCAGACGTGGTCGTAGAAAAGAAGTCAAAGAATTCTTCCATCGGGAAGATGGCTCCAAAGTTTCTGATTAAGTCCAGGACGCAGAGGTATGTGAAACAAGCTAAAGTGTAAGAATAGCATTTACCTTTTGCTTTCCACAATTTGACTTGCTATCCTTTTGTTGTTTTTAGCCCGACTCCTTCAGCCCCCGAGAATGCTTCCATTGAGAAGCCTATTGCTACCTCTCCAGCTGCTGGAGAGACAACAAGGGAAGTGGTCGATGGATCATCCTCAGCCCAGGTGGTAGAAGAAGTCGTGGCTCTCGCGGTTGTCACGATCACCGAAGTCGAGCTATGGCCAACGAGGCGTGCCATAGTTAATGAGGTGGCATCTACAACTACCGAGGTAACCACCATGACCACTGAGGTTGCAGCTACTACTACTGAGGTAGCGGATACACCTATTGAGGCAATGTTACGACAACCGAGATAGTCGCCATGACCACTAACGTGGTCGAGGGACCAAGCAGAGGAAGTCGCAGGCCTCGCCCAAGGTGGTGATGTGCCCGACCACCGTGCGGGGAAGGAAATCGCAGCACCTCCTTCCCGGTACCCAAAGAGAAACTACAATTTCAGAATCGGAAGATGAAGAATACTTCAATTTCGCTCGATTTCTTTGGCCCCGCTTCCATAGTGGGGTCTTCGCCTTTAGATTCGCCACCGAAGTCCCCATCCCAAAGACATTCCCAATAGAGGGAACACTTTTGATAATGAGCGCCTTTGAGAAGGTTTGGTGGGACCAAGTTGAGAGAGTGGACGAGTCAAGCACCCAGAGTCGGTTTACTCAATATTTGCTCGATCAACCATGGATGTAAGTATTTGATGATACTTATACATACAGTATAATCTTCTCTTATTTCTCACTGTCTTGTCTTTTGTAGAAAGCCATAGAGCAAATTGCCGTTGTCGGTGAATATCATCGACAACTTTTAGAGCTGCGACAGGAAAAAGAGGAACTCTGCAAACAAGCAGAGAGGTGGTAAGTTACTATTTTCATAGTCGTTTTCGACTTGACTACTTATATAGTGCTTACAGGGTTTGTCGTGGAAAAACTCACGACTATATACTAGTCGTAATAGACTTACGACCGGATGTTTAGTCGTAGGAGAACTTACGACTAGTCCCATAGTCGTAGAAGAACTTACGACTGGATCAATGGTTGTAGGAAAACTTACAACCGATTTAATAATGTTCATGTCCACTTTTAACCTTTACAGGTTAAACAGCGACGAAAAAACTCTGGCCGAGAAAGTAGAATTTCTCCCGAGGAAGCTTAAAGAAGCTAACTCTGCAACCGAAAGGGTACAGGAAAGGATAAACAGTAAGTGCTGAACTTAAGACTGCTTATGTTTTCGATTTTTGCTTGATCGCTACTTTTTTAGAAAAGAAGATGATATGAGAAAGCTCCGAATGAAGTCCAAAATAAAACTTTGGTCATTCAGAGATTTCTCGACGCCAGAGAGAAAGATGAAGAAATTACAAGACTAAAATCTCAAGATCGTAAGCAATTCTTTACTCGCATCTTTACGAGCTCTTTCCATATTCTCACTCTCATTTCTTTTCTAGAAATGGAACTCGAACTGGGAAGACTCGAAACTGAGCTCAGGGACAAAACCATGATTTACAATGAGACTGTCCGCATTGCCAAAGAAAATGCGGAGGAGGTTAGATCATGGGAGAAGAAGCATGCTGAGACTGTTACCTCCCATGATGAAGAAATCAAGAAGTTGGATTCTCGACTTGCAGGTAAGGAAATCTTTTACCTGTAATTATTTTTGTTTTCTTTTCCTCTAGAAGTTTATTTTTGTTTGACCAGTCTTATTCTTTTCAGAACAAGTGGTCGAAAACAAAAAGCTCATGAGGCTTCGACTGCACTCTAACAGAGATGGAGACAATGAAGATTAATCTTCAAAGCAACGTCACGCTCCTGAACAATGTACTTAGTGAGCTACATAGTGAGGGAAAGACTCCTCAAGATGATACGATAACCGCCACATAAGTACTATTGGGGATCAAGTCGGGACTTTGCAAGATCCGGTGACTACTCAAGGCCAACCAAGTGAATCGATAAAGGAAGCGGTCGAATCGCAGTAAGTTATGCATTAGCAAAACTTAAAGCTCATGACCCCAACCTTAATGTGCAACCACTGGTCGACTTCGATTGCTTCCGAAGCGTATGAAGACGCCTCGATGGAGGAGATGTAATCGGTTAGTTTGAAAGTTTCAGAGGAGATGCAATTGGGATCTCCCTCTTCAGAGTAGCTTGTAATAAACCTGTGAAAAACAAGCTTTTGTTGATGTAATATACGATCCATCTTGTTTCCTGCAAATTATTTTGTCGAGTAGTTAGTAACTCAAAAGATAATTAACGAATTTTAAAGACTAAAAATTGAAGTCAAATTAATGACTTTATCCTAGCCCCCACTATTTGCTTAGTTTGTTGAAACTAAGTAAATAGTCTTGTCTCTACAAATCATCTTGTCGAGTAGTTAGTAACTCAAAAGATAATTAACTAATTTAAAGACTAAGAATTGAAATCAAATTATCCTAGCCCCGACTATTTGCCGAGTTTGTTTAGACAAACTAAGTAAATAGTCTTTAGAAAGGGTTTCAAAATGAGAGGTTTGTTTAACTTGTAGTTTTTGGCCCCAATTGTCATGCAATCGGTCGAAAGAGTGGTAACAATTGACACTAGGAAGTTCCTTCTAGTGGGCGGTGACCACGTGCAAGAGAGGAGAGGCTTCGACTAGGTAATGTTAACATCTCCGACTAGATTAATTAAATCGAGAACAAAGAACTTGAGTTAAACAAACATCCAGAGAACTTCAAAAATTCGCTTGCCCTTCTTTGGAGGATTCAATAAGTCCGCCTCATTATCAAGAGTTGGAAACCGAACGATGCTAGGAAGTTCCTTCTAGTGGGGCGACCACGTGTAGAGAGGAGAGACTTCGACTAGATGTGTTTCTTCCTCCGACTTAGTTAAGACTTAATTGAATACACCAAAGGCAAATTAATAAATCTTAAAAAGTGCACTCTGCTTAGAATATTGTTCAAAAATGAAGTGAAGAAATAATCTAAGGTGAAAGGAGTTTGCCTTCAAAAAAAATTTCGACTAAATAAAACCCGAGTTCTTTGTGTTGGCAACAAAAGCGAGTAACGAGTTGACACTAGGAAGCTCCTTCTAGTGGGCAGGACCACATGCAGAGAGGAGAGGCTTCGACTAGGTGATGTTATCTGCCTTTCGACCAGTGTAAAGAAAATTGGGTGTTTGAAACATAGTCGAAATATTATGAAAGCACTACTCAAAAGTAAGACAATAGAGATAGAGAAAACATGAGTCTTTATTGTCCGAATGATTGGTTACACATAGAACTTGCGTAACTGGTCGATGTTCCAAGAATTCGAGAGAACCTGGCCGTCTTCCATTGCCAATCGTCATCGACCACGACGAGTAACTTCCGACCACTGTAAGGACCTTCCCACTTGGGAGAAAGTTTGTTCCGATTAGACTTGGATTGGCAAAGCCTCAATACTAAGTCACCTACAAAGAAGGTCATGAGGTTGACCTTACGATTGTAGTATCTTCGCAGGCTTGTTGGTAGACCGCCAAACTAATTAGGGCTGGTTTCTCCTTTCTTCAAGTAGATTAATATCATCTGCTCGAATTTGTTCCTGGTTGGAGTCTTTGAATGTTTCGACTCTTGTTGACCATATCTTTAGTTCCGGAGGAAGCATGGCTTCAGCACCGAAGACTAGAAAGAAAGGTGTTTCTCCTGTAGCCCGACTGGTAGTTGTACGAACTGCCTATAATACAGAGGGTAACTCTTGTACCCAAGCCCCCGAGCGTTTGACGAGCTGGTCGAAAACTCGAGTTTTAATTCCTCTCATTATTTGGCCGCTTGCACGCTCGACGCCCCATTACTCGGGATGGGCCATGTAGCATAACACAACTTGGTACCCAACTCGTCGCAAAAATTCCTGAAATTTTGCGCCGAAAATTGCTTACCATTATCTGTAATTATTCGACTCGGTACTCCAAATCGAGTAATTACGATATCATCATAAACCGCTTTTGCCGCTTCGTTGTTATCCCATCCACGTGTTCACTTCAATCCATTTTGTGAACGATCAATAGCCACAAAAGGAACTCAAACCTCCCGGAGCTTTGGGGAACGGTCCCGGATATCAAGACCCGAAAGTTGCAAAAGGCCAAGATAGAGGTATTGTTTGTAATGCCCGAAATGGTTGGTGTATTTGCTCGCTATGAAACTAGCATCGACACACTTTTTAACCAACTCTTTAGCATCGTATAGGGTCATTGGCAAGAAAACCTTGTCGAAAAGCCTTGCCGACCAACGCTCAGAGGAAGCATGATTTCCACAGATGCCACCATGTATGTCGTGAAGGAGTGTTAATCTTTCGCTTCATGAATGCATCGCATGAGCACCCCTTGAGTACCCTTTTATAGAGAACTCCTTCACCAAAGTATACATTTTGGCTTTTCGATAAGCGATCCGCCTCAAGATCGCCTTGGTCTGTAACCCTTCAAGATAATCATAGATGGGCACCATCCATGTATCCTCGCACTCTAGAGAGGCTGTCTCAATAGGAGGTGTCTCTGGCTCGTCGACCAGAGAAGGCTTCTGGAGTTGTTCCAAGAAGACTCATTTTGGTACTTCAGATCGGGAAGAAGCTATTCGAGCAAGCTGGTCTGCGAGGAAATTATCCTTTCGAGGGATGAATTGTGCCTCGAAACCTAAAAAATACTTTTCTAGCTTACGCACTTCCGATAAGTACCGAGACATTATCGGGTTAGAGCACTGGTACTCTTTGCCGACTTGATTCACGACTAGTTGAGAGTCTCCTCTCACGAGTAGTCGGCGAATCGAGAGCGCCACGCTCAGATACCACCTAGCAAACCTTCAGATTCTCGCCACATTATTAGTGGCACGAAAGTTTAATTGCATGGCATACTTTAAGGTCTCTCCGTTAGGAGATACCAGACCACCCCCAAATTTCGAGCCACTTAAAGTAAGCGACCGTCAAAGTACATCGCCCATCGGGTCGTGGGAATCAGATCGGGATCCCAGCAGTTCAGATTTGTCCATTCGGCGACAAAGTCCGCCAAGATCTGGATTTAATGGCCGTCGACACGAAATGGATGTCGAACTCCCCAAGTTCGACCGACCATTTTGCCATGCGCCCATTGCTTCCCTATTCGAGGATCGCCCCAAGAGAAACTCGGGACAAGACAAATAGTTTGTGCGCTGAAAATAATGCCGCAGCTTTCTCAAGACATGAGGAGGGTATATAGAAGCTTTTGGACCCGAGGGTAACGCCCTTAGGTCCGTGTAAAACTTTACTTACGTAGTAGACCGGTCGTTGTACATTTTCACGTTCTACGACCACTCTGCGCTTCTTCGCCTGTGGCGTGGCGCTAGGTAAACCAAGAGTGTTTCTTCCGCCTCGGAGAGACCGAATAGGAGCACTCAGTAAAGTACCTCTTGACATCCTCAAAGGCGCGCTTTGCTCTTCGACCACTCAAAACCTTTGTGTTTCCTTAGAAGTTTAAAGAAAGGTAGTCCTTTTCTCCCGATCGTGTGATGAAACGACTTAAAGCCGCCATGCACCCAAAGGAGTTTCGGACTTCTTTCCGTAGTTGAGGGCGATTTCTAAAATGGCTTTTATCTTTTGATTTGCTTCGATTCCTCGTGTTGATACTAGGAATCCAAGCAATTTCAAGAGATTCCAAATACACACTTCTCGTGATTAAGTTTTAAGCGATGTTTTTGAGATTGTCGAACGCTTCTTCTGTGTCAAGAATATGATTAAGTCTCTTGATGCTTTTGACAACTAGATCATCAACATAGGCTTCTAGATTTCGGTCTAATTGAGATGAAAAAGTTGCTCGTGATCAAGCGTTGAAAAGAAGCGCCGGTATTTTTTAGACCAAATGGCATTTTGACATAGCAAAATATACCAAATGGTGTAATAAATGCGGTCTTTTCTTCATCGCCTAGACACATATTGATCCGGTGGTATCCGAATATGCGCCTAAAAACTTAACATTTCACAACCTGCGAGAGAGTCAACCAACCGATCGACACGAGGTAAATGAAAATCGTCTTTTGGACAAGCTTTATTAAGATCAAGAAAGTCTACGACATACGCCATTTGCCGCTTGACTTTCTAACCATTACAGGTTAGCCAACCATTCGGGTGGTTGACCTCTTATAAAGCCCGCTTTGAGTAGCTTATCCAATTCGATTTAATAGCATCTCGCCGATCGGGGCAAATCTCCGCAATTTTTGTTTTACGGTATTTTGTCGCCGTAGCTAGCTCAGTGCTCGATCACCTCCCCAGGGACTCCGGCATGTCGGATGCTTGCCACGCTAATACATCTGCGTTAGCTCGGAGGAAGGTGATGAGGGCGCCTTCCTATTTGGGGTCGGAAGTATCCCGATGCGAAACGATCTTCGAGGGCTCCCCTGCGTCGAGAGGAACCTCTTTGACTTTGTCGTTCGGCTTTGGTGCAACTTTAGGCTTCGACTTGCTAGTCGAAGGCTGACTTTCTTCTCGAGTTGGTATTTGTCCTACCATTTCGAGGGATCGACGGTCGCAGGTATGTGCCATCTTCTTGTCACAATGGATTGTGATTACTCCTTTGGAACCTGGCATCTTAATACATTGATATCCATAATGAGTAGCCATTAGAATTTTGCCAAAGTTGGTCGTCCGAGTATGGCGTTATATGTCAGATCGAAATCGACCACATCAAAGGAGATTTTCTCTCGTCTGAAATTACTTGGTGAACCAAATGTTAAAGGAAAAGAAACTTGACCAATCGGTTTGGCCGAAGATCCCGGTACGATCCCATGGAAAGAGTATCGCACGGTCTTACTTTGGTCCCGGGTACTTGCATGTCATCCAGAGCACTCGTAAATAAAATATTTAACGAGCTTCCACCATCAACCAAAACTCGATTGACCCGACAATTGTTGATGGTGGGTTCGACCACGATTGGGTATCGACCTGGTCGAGTCGAAGGAATCGGGCAGTCACTCTTCTCGAAAGAGATAGTGACTTCCGACCACTTCGGTAATTTATTGACGAGAGGAGGATCTACGGAGTTTACCTCACGTTCAGCAGCCTTAAGCTGTTGCTTTGATTCATATGCCGATGATCCCCCGTAGATGTGTTCGATGGTGTGTTGCGGATCCTGGAACGGCATCTCCTCTTCGTCATCTGAAGATTTATGACCACTTGTTTGACCTATCTGTTCGAGAGTGGGAAGTGGTCATTTGCCGTTGTAGTAGTCTTCAAGCTTTCGTTGGAAGAACCAAAGATTCTATGAAGATCATGCCCTTCCTTTTTATGGAAAGGACACCACCTAGGCTTATCATTTTTCCGATCAGGGCGCTTACCTTTGCCTCTGTCGGAGTGCGGCTTGATGTGCGTGGTTCTTTATCATTCACAGCCCAATACCTCCTTGGAACCGCCGGTTTGGAGTTTTTACCCTTCGCCTTGTTCTTGGACTTTTTGCTTTTTATCCTTCTTCTTACCAATGTCGCTTTGGCTCTCGAGAGGTATTGTCTTCTCGATCTATTGTATTGTTCCACTCGATCACCTCGAAGCGTTGGCATATCGATCACCATCTCAAGAGTTCGAAGAATGTAGGTGGGTTTAAAGCAATGTCCTCTGTTATTCTCCTACTACGGACTCCCTGCTTGAATGCTCTGATGACAGATGAATCAGAAACTTCCGGAATTGAGTTACGAACCTGACTAAAGCGCTTGATGAATTGGCGCAAGGTCTCGTTGTCATTCTGTCTCATCCGGTGCAAGTCATCCTCCTTTCCAGGGCGATTGTAAGTGCCTTGGAAATTTGCCAATAGAAGGTCGCAGAGGTGTTGCCAAGAGTAAATCGACTCGAGTGGTTGATTCAGTAACCACGATCGAGCGGATCCTTCGAGCACAGTTGGAAGATAATTTGCCATTACATGCTCTCCTCCTCCTGCTGCTCGGACAGCCGTTGTGTAGATTTGAAGGAATTCGATGGGATTTTGGGAACCATCAAACTTCTCCATGTTCACTGGTCGAAAACGAGGTGGCCAGCGAACAGCTCGGAGATCAGGCAAGGATGCCCGACATCCAGTAATGACTTCTTGACGCCTCCTTTGCAGGAAAGAAGGGTTGATATCATCAGGTGGTCGTATCCGACGATACCCAGTAATAGGTTGACCGGACCTATGATAGATCTCAGTCTTACGAGGGGAATACTTCTCGTAGTTTATCTACTGCTGCAGATTCCCATGTCGGAATGGTGAGCGATCACCTCTCCGAGGGGTTTGCTGATCATCAGTCGTTCGAAAGACATTTCTCGAATAGGTGATCGATCGACTTACTGTTGCGTCAATTCCTCCGTGGTGATATGTTCGATCGACTGGTAGCCAAAGAAGTCGTATTGCTATGACTTCCTGAATGATGTCGGCGAGGCGCTTCCAGCCTTGCCATCGTGTTCCGAAGCCTTTGTGTGATCTCTTCAACGAAGAGGTCGTAGCCTGGTGCTCGAGCTAGCTCTTGAGTTGGATTCTCGAGCAAGTCATTGATATACTGAAGTTCTTGAGCTTCCTTCGATCGATATTGGATGCGCCCAGACAGATTCTTCTGGGCCTCAATTTTCTTCCGTCGAATAGCCTCAAGAGCTTCTATGTCGGACTCTTGAGACTGCCTCAATGAAGTGTGAGAATGTCGAGGATTTCCCTTGCGTTCATGAAGGTATTGGTCGTGTCCGTCAGTGGTGGCGTCCTTGCCAACGTCACGAGGGGGCGCAGTGTGTGATTTTCTGGAAGAGTCTCCATCTCGGTCTCTAGAAGAGTGATCTTGATCTGAGGGAAGGACGAAGACCTCCCGTTGATGATTCTCACTTGCGCTCGAGGCCTCTCCGCTTGAGGAGTCATCGAGAGACACCATCTGGCGACTTGGAGTAATCCTCCGTAGGGAAGTCTGGGTTATAACCGTCTCCGTCGGCAGGTGTGATCTGCGGAGAGAAGGTCGAATTTGTAGGAAAAGCATGCTTGCTCCCGCTCTCTCTGGCGTCATCCGGAGAGAGAGGATCACCAGATGCCGGTGAAGTCCCAGAATTGTGGCTTCCAAAGCTTGCCTCACCAAGTCGGACCGCCTTAGGGGGACTTGGACACTTCGAGGAAAAACTCTCGTCGTGTCGTGAGTCCACCTGGGTGCGGTCCTGGTCAGATTGACCCTTGTCCTTTGAGAGGGTAGATTCCTTTCTTGGACGTACTGTTGTAGGGGATAAGGATCCCTCCTCAACTCATTGGCGACATTGTCTCTGGATCTGGGAAGATCCCTGAGGCAAGAATGCCATAGGATGAGTCATCACTTGGTTCAGAATCGAATCCGGCATCCATGTCGACGTCACAGTGTCCGCCAAGTCGAATTAATTCTCCTCGCTCCATTCTCCGCCATGAGTGCATGAGATTTGGAAAACAGAGAGTATGTTGACAAGAGATTACCGGAAGATCCCCACGGTCGGCGCCAACCGCCGGTGTTTTAGAACCGAACTTACGAAAGATTGTTTGATTCGGGGTCTCCTAGAATGGAATCACGCAGAGATTGACACGGGATTTTTATACTGAGTTCAGCCTTCTCCGGAGAGAATAACAACCCTACTCCCGTGTGTGTATGGTATTGAGTGTATTATGAACAATCGGGGAAAAACTAAGACTATTACAGATAGGGTTTGTATTCCCGATGGCCGATTGATCCTCCTTCCTTTCTCTCGATTGCCGCTTTTATAGTACGTGAAGGAGCGGCAAGCATTCCAGATAAAGCGGCGCCTCATCACCTCCGTGAATTCAAGCGCTGGTAATAATCACCGTGTATTAACTCCTCCACATCGCTCAATGACTATATACCGAGATAATAGAGTATTACGTGCCATTACTCATAAGAATAACGGTATGATGATCGTTTGAATCCCTTAATCAATAAGACCCACTTGTCTCAGAGGTTTATTTGATCATAAGGTGGTCGTGATGACCTAGTCGTAGAAGAACTTACGACTATGAGGTAGTCGTAGTAAGACTTACGACTATTGGGGTAGTCGTAGCATAACTTACGACTATAGGGGTGGTCGTAGCAGAACTTACGACCACCCATTAGGCTCTTCCCTCATAACATTAAGGGGTATACTCAGGGTCCACATGACATCATATTTACTTATAATAAGAATTATAGATAAAAGATAAAATGAGGATTATTATATCCTCGTCAAAGTCCTTGGCCTTCGTTTCTTGTCTTGAGGGAGCTCCTCCTCCTTGTCCTCCTTGCTACCGGAGTCCACATCGCTCAAGGATTGCTCTCCAAAAGCGGCAAGGACCCAGTGAGCGGCCTTCATGAGCTTGGCAACATTGTACTTGGGCTTGTTCCCTTGAGGCTTCTTCCAAGCTGGCTTTTCCTCCTTGTGGTTGCTCTTACCTTTCAGTTTGGGGCAGTTTGCCCAGATATGATATAGCTCTCCACACTCATAGCACATCACAGGGCCACCTCTCTTCTGTTTCTAACATTGTTATATGCTCGTGTGACTTTTTTGACTAAAAGAGCTAAATCACCCTCAGGAAGACTCTCAAACTCTTCTCCTTGAACAGTAGATAAACACACAAGAGAAAAGCCAAAAGAAGACTCAGAAGAACCATCAGGAGTCCCTTTGAGAGGATCAGCCACCAAAACCATGTTATCCTTCTTAGGAAGACTACCTCTCTTGATCTCATGAGTTTTGAGCTTGCTATAAAGCAGCTCCAAAGTGAGACTAGAGAGATCGACGTTCTTCTCAATAACAGTAGCCTTTATCTTCCACTCCTTGGTGTTGATTGCAGCCAAGAGGTGGGTGGCATTCTCAGATTGAGAGTACTCAATGTCAACAGCTCTCATCTGATTGATCACCTTGTTGAAGCGAGTAAAAACGTCATCTATGCTCTCACCAGGACGCATCTCGAATTTGTTATACTCTTGCTTGTAGACTGTCTGGCGCACTTGCTTGATTTGAGACGATCCCTCATGGTAAGTTTCGAGGGTGTGCCAAATCTCATGTGCAGTCGCAAGGTTGTAAATCCTATCGTACTCTTGCCTACCAAGCCCAGCATATAGAAGGTTCTTTGCCTTGTTGTTGTTAGCCAAGAGGGCTGCTGAAGCCGGCGAAGCAACTTCGGGCAAAACGAGCAGGGCTCGAACAACCTCCCATATAGCTTGTCCTTCGCTCTCAACGAAGACTTGCAAGCGATTCTTCCAATAGGCATAGTCGAGCCTATCGAAGACATACGGCTTGGTCGAGTACTTATCCATCGCCAAGTTCAGTGACCGGTTAAAATCAAGATTGAACTAACCGGGCTCTGATACCACTTGTTGGACCGAAAAGGCGACTAGAGGGGGGTGAATAGGAGCACGCTCACTTTTTCACTTTGAATGGATTTAACACCAATTTTACTTCAGTAGCTATGGAAGCTATGAAGATCAATCTATAAGTACAGCGGAAGACTTGTATTGAATCCAAACCAAAATTCCCAAAGCAAAAGACCAGCACGGGGCTCAACCCCTAGAGGGCGGTCGACGGGCGTTGATTATTGGTCGACGACGGCCGGCCCGACCGACAAGAAGAACTGGCCTGACGGTCCGGCCGACCGTGGTCTCGAGAGCGGTCATTGGCTTGACACAAAATAGTGAAGAACAGCTCGTGTTCAAAACACAAATCGATCTAACTTTTGATTCACACGACCAAACTCCACGAAACTTGAACCACACCTTCTAAAAGATATTAGGAACCTATTCCAATTAAGGATCGCAGAGATCCACGCCAAAGTTCCTATCTTTTTCAGTTTGAACGAAGTGTGCTCCAAAACCGAGCCAAATACGAAATATGATCTAAATACTTGCTCGTGGGTGATTGATGATCAAGATGATCCTAGATAGGTTCCCACTTGTCACAACAAGTTAGATCACGGCAAGAAACCAAGCAAAAACTTGCAGATCAAAGAAAGACCCAAAATCACCAAATAGAGAGAAATAAAGCAAATAGACTCATCTTTGAGAGAACTTTCTTTGGATTGATTTGATATGGTATTGGTTTAAAGCCACTTCATCAAGAAGGACAAAGACTCAATACATGAGCACGAAATCAAATCTAACTCTCTAGAATCATAACATCCAACTATCTTCTCCCTAACTACAAAAGCAAAACTAAGGTTTTCTATAATGAAAGGGTTGAAGGGGGTGCAGCCACCTCCCTCCTCTATTTATAGTGGAGGCTTAGACCTTCTAGAAGCATTAACCCTAATGGGCTCCCGTTAAGGCCCACACACAAACGGGTCACACACGCACGTATTTTAAAGCGTCGTCTTAATCTCCTCTTGACCTAATCCGCTTCATCATGTGCCGTCTTGCGTCGTGGGTTGGCAAAAGGTCACTAAAGCGGTATTTGGTAAAATTACCAAAATACCCCTTCTCGATCTTTTTGCAAAGACCGAGTCCCATCTTCGTGAAGCACTTCTATGCTTCGCCACGTAGGTTGATCCAACGGCTCTCATCATGTCGGCAAGTCTCTCCATCCGCTCCCACCGAAACCACCATGGCACTTGCACCGACCCCGCCGCTTGATCCAACTCGTCGCACCGAACCGCCTGCTCGGTCACCTTTATCCATTTTGGCGCCATGCTTGACTCCATTGACCTCACCCAGTATCCTCGATCGTTTCGACCTCGACTCTCCAAGCTTAGTCCTGATTATCCTCGCCGTTGACCGTCATTGACCTCCAAGCAACCTGCACAACAAGAAACAAAGAAATCGATTCCGGAAACAAGTTGTTCACAACTTGACCCACGTTAGTCAAAACATGCATCATGCAACATATATGCCATGAAACCCATGAACTTGACCTAACCCAACACTTATCGCCACCGATTGGCTGATGATCAGCAAGAAATTGGTCAGACCGCCATTGAATGGCCGGTCTAACTGCTGGCCGGTCTGACCGCCATTTGCAAACCGGTCAGACCGCTAGCCGGTCTCGATCACATTAACGCCGTCCGACCGCACTCAACCCGACAAAGATTCCAAACTTCGATTTAAAACACGTGTTTCGATAAACCGTTAACGACATTACCAATTGTAACATCATCCTAAGATCGTGCACATATCCCCATGATATCCATAGCCTAACTACTACTAGCAGCTAAATTCCATTCAAGAACACAACCGAACAGAACGTACTGCTACTGAAGATGGTTCATTTCACCCAAAGATTGCCAGGAAAGGGTCGATTCTCGCTCTCGCACGAACTCAACGTTTCAAGAACCCAATCCCACCCCAGAAACCCAAGCTTTGTAGGATGAAAAATAGGGGGGAATTCTAAGCAAACTAGGGAGGGAATCTAGCAAGATGATGTGTCAAACAAGCGATGGAATAGATCGAAAATGATGAGCTCTGTATCTCTCACCTGCCTTCGATCTGCCTCGATGTTGCCGGTGTGAATTGCGCTACGAGTCTGCGACCACCTACCGCCCCACACCCACCAGATC
The DNA here is from genome assembly GCA_036346405.1 of Phyllostachys edulis. Taxonomy (NCBI): domain Eukaryota; kingdom Viridiplantae; phylum Streptophyta; class Magnoliopsida; order Poales; family Poaceae; genus Phyllostachys; species Phyllostachys edulis. The sequence goes on along the minus strand of CM070548.1, from coordinate 72,411,012 downwards.
GATCAGCGGCAAGGTGGAGGTGCGTCTGGAATCTGGAGGATCGAGGGGACTGGGGGAGGAGCCGAGGAGGCTTAGAGCTTAGGTTAGGATCAACCCGCTTGGATCCAACAGGGCATTAGGTTAGTGGGCTTTTGCTTCCAATCATATTTTGGATTGAACCTCTGGCCCATTTGGCCAAAATTTACGGTGCGAATCGATGGTCCATTGGACCAACCTGACCCATTCCCACCCCTAGCGGATAATATCTGCTTGACCCGACGTTGTATTTGGAAAAAGCCGTCCAGAGTTTTTTTTGTCCTGATCTGCATCTGATGCTATTTGTATCCGTATTAGGAAAATTTTGTGGAATATGTGTTAGGATATGAGAAGATTAATATCTGGTCTGTATCCGTATTTTCTAGCATATCCGATAAATAAACAAAATGGATATCCCATAAACATCAATATCCTTTAATATACTCTATGGTTTTCTTTTCATTAACTAATATATAATATGAATTTACATTTGATTATGTTTAAGTTGTTAAGTAGGACAAATAATTCTCTAATAGATAGTATTTTACACTTTCGTTGGTGAAGTCATATCTTTTCTTTGGAAAATTTTGTTTCATGCCACTACTTCAATTGCACTTTCGGTTTGTGTCATTGTTTTTTGGCTTATTCTTCTCATGCTGCTGCTTCGCAAAATTTGTTCGAAAATTGCCACTGCCACCACCCTCCGCTACCCTAGAGCTGTAACAGTGTCAAGTTTTCCACATTCGCCACCCCCTCCATCTTCCCCTCCCCTCCATCTTCCCCTCCATCTCTTATAGAACCAAGTCGAGCTGCCATGCCCTGTCTGCCTTGCGCCGCCACCCCAGCAAGCTCTGGTCGCCCCACCATGTGCATCACCACCGCCTCGGTGTCCGCATCCCCGCACCCACTTCCGCTCCCTTCCTTGGCAGTCGTAGCACTAGGATCGGTCCCGTCTTCCTCCCCTGCAATAGCTCTTCCGCCTGCAGCCGCCGCATGGCCTCCTCATTCCAATCGTCTCGGTGGGTTCTGCCAAAAACCGCGCTTGTCATGTTGTGTTCTCGGCCATCGTCTACAAAACCCCTCAATGAATGGAACCCTCCTCCTCGAGAGCACCGCGCACCACCTTCTTCCTAGGTTTCGGCATAACTCCGCCATTGTCATTGCCATTCTGGCTCAAGTGAGCTCCTCTCCAATTCCCTTTACCCAGAGCATCCCTGTGCTCCCCTCTATCTCCTCCCACCACTCATTCTTCCTTTCCTCCCCCAGGTCACTGCCTCCACATCAACCTCACTGTGCCGCCTCTGGTCTACATCGCCAGACCTCCCCGGTTACTCCCCGCCACCATTGACTGCACCAGTAAGCCACCCTCAGCCCCCTAGTGCTCATGCTCCCTCAAAATCCGCCCCTCTTCCCCTCATACATCGTCGCCACTCTCCTTCCTCCATCCTAGACACCATGCACCGCCACCCGACCGCCACTGAGTACATCGGGCCAAGACATCACCACCCATAGGGTCCCCTCCCTTCCCCGGTTCCATTTTAGCGCTCTCTGTCGTCGCCTGCGCTTGACATCATCGGCGTCAAGCCCCACCTTGGCCGCCATGGCTGCTCCCCTGTTTCTCATCTGCTATGTGCTCTCTCCCTCCCCTCCCTCTCTCTGTTTGTATACGACAAACTGAAGTAGGGGTCCACCTGTAAGTAGCTAGCCAGCAGTTAGTGTGGTGTAAATGTGGGCCCATAGGTAAGTTGGTTAGTGAATTAAAGGGCAGTAAAATCATTTAGTGTTGAAGGTTAATTAAAAGTAGTATGTCGCAAGCAGTCAAATTAAGCTAATTAGGAATTAAGTGAGTAAAGAGGAGGGAGAGAGTAAGAGAAGGATAGGGGCATGATGGGAAATTGATATGTTTCAGACGGAAAGACCAAGTCAAACGGTTTGACTTGACACCGTTACGGCTCTAGGGTATCGGAGGGTGATGGCAGTGGAAATTTTCGAAGAAATTTTGCGAAGCAGTGGCATGGGAAGAATTAGGCAAAAAAACAGTGGCACAAACCGAAAGTGCAATTGAAGCAATGGCATGATATGAAAAACTCCATTTTCTTTAAGTGTACACTATCCATCAAGTTATTTATGACCGATTTGAATTTGATCCGCATCCGCCTTGTGCCCGAATCATGAAACATCCGTATCCGTATCCAGGGTAAAAAATAGGCTAGAATATGGAAAGAGCAATATCTGTTCATATCCGACCTGTTTTCACCCTAGCGCCAGGGGAAAGAGGGTGTCGTGTGCGTTTAGCTGTGTAAGGCGAGGAGATAGTGAGGAGTAGGGCTGTTCACTTCTGCACCGAATCGTACCGGTCAACTTGGTTTGACCAGTATTCGGTTCGGTTTTCATAAATCTGTTTTTTCGGCAAAAGCCAACTAAAAACCAAACAAACCGGTGACCGCTCGCTGGATACTGGGGCCCGTTGTCCTATTGACGGCATGATGTTTGGTTGTTGGTCACAGACTACACACGCCGACCGTCACGTGCTAGTGCTACTTCCAGTTCCATCGAGTGATCATTGATCAGTGAAAACATTAAGCATGCAAGGCTGCTAGCTCTGGAGAACACAAATCATGGTTTTCTATGCCATGCATCACATACATTATTAAGCATGCATCAGTACATCCTGAACGTCTATGGAGTGTGGACCGTGGTGGACTAAGTAAGTCTAAATGTTAAGGTCGTAATGTCATTCACAAACCAAACAGTATTTACCGATACTGAATCATATTTTAAATAATACCATATTTACCGAATTAACAATACAGTATTGATCGTATACACCATATTTACTATATCTTACCTAATAAATATTAGGATTTACCCAGGTAGTTGGGATCCTTCTCTCTTGTTCGCACGCTCCCCTCATCAACTCCCTCATACGTGCCCACGACACCTCCCTGCTCTCCCCTCCGCCCACCTTTGCACCGCCGCCTTGTTCCTGCTCGTGCACCACAGCACCGTCGCGCCCAACAAGTTCACATTCCCCTTCCTCCTCAAAGCCTGCACCATGCTCCCGGGATCTCCTGTCGTCGGCCTCCAAGCTCACGCTGCCGCTCTCAAGTTCGGTTTCGCCAACGATCACTACGTCTCCAATACTCTCATACACATGTACTCCTGCTTTGGTGGTGGGTTCCTCGGTGACGCGCGGAACATGTTTATGTAGGATCGTAATGGCAATCAGAAGGGGGGTTGAATGATTGCAGAGATATGACCTCCAAATCCAATCTTCAACTTGTGCACTAAAGCTCCGGAACCTCACGTGAGTCTCCGTAAGAACTTTCTGATGAAGAGCTACCTCAAAGACAAAGAAGATCAACAAACCAAGAAACAAAGTTAAATGAATCTGAACTTTATATATCAAACTTGATTTGTGTCTACAAAGCGCTCATCAAGCACCCCTCAAAGCCCCAAATCGAAGGACCTCTCAACCGCAAAGAAAACAAAGAAGAAAGCTACGGTCAAAACACACCCAAAAGCCAAGAACTCCAAAGCTACGCCCAAAAAACTCTCTACCGCCTCTCCCCTCCTCTATTTATACCCTAGAGTCATATCTATGTCCAACACGACACCGACATGGTCTCTATCTCGAAACACGTCCAGATTTGGAACTCCTTCCAAATCTGTCATCCTTCTCCAAAACTTCACGCCGCAAGCCTCCGTGACTCCTCCCGTAGCTTCAGCGCAAACCACCTTTTGATCTCCACGTGCTCCAAAGACAATCCAAACCACCACATGACGTCCACGACTTCCAAGACCTCAGATCTCCCCATCCTAGTCCGAGTCAACCTCGTCACGAACTGTGATTCGTCCTCACGCTCAACCTGCACATGCAAAGACCAAAGAAACCAAATCTTGGCACAAGTTCTCCAACTTGACCATCCATTAGCTCACTCACACCCATAAACACTATCATGCATCATGCAACAAGATAAAGCTCATGAATTTAACTTATCCTCAGTCAAATCCCCAAAACGATAATTTTCAGAGCATAATCGGAATTACCGCCATATTAGCCCCGGTACTACCGCACACGCGGTCGTACCGCTTGAAACATTGCGGAACTACCGCTCTTCGTGAAATCTCAAAATCTTCAAAAACACACTCTCTGGAAATTCCATACCTTTATCAAACGGTCATACTGACTAGCGGTATTACCGACGTTCAAAACACGGTCATACCGTTCTACGGTCATACCACTCCAAGACTACGGTTCTACCAATTTTCACTTAATAGAGCTTGTCAGAAACTCTCTCTCTGTGAAAAACCTATCGCGGTACTACCGCCATCCATGGCGCAGTCATACCGCTCAGCAAGAAATCCAATGTCCAAAAAACAAGTGTTCTGGTTTTTCCATACCGTCAAAAACACAACGGTATTACTGATGTGTGGTACTACCGCAAATTACCAAACGGTACTACCGCACCACTGAAATGCGCAAAGAACTCAGAACCAAGCCCAGAGACACGTGGACGCTCCAGATGATTTGGGCCGATCGGACCACGCTTCAAAACCGTCGGATTTAGGAGCACTGTAGAAAGTCCGAACGTTCCCTTTGATTTCATCCGTCAGATTTCAATCCAAAGGCTCACAATCCTTGAAGAGTTCGGACGGTCCGAACGTTCCTCTCAATATGAGCCGTTAGATCAGAATCTAATGGTTTGAGCAAAACACGCGTTCGGAACCTTGACGAACGGTACTACCGCCGCTGCACCAGCGGTCATCTCAGACTCGAAAGAGTACCGTACATTACAAGTCGGTACTACCGCTCTTAAGAAAACTAGAAACTCTAAAAATAAGCCTTCTGAAAATATTGAACCACCAACAAAAATACGGTTGAACCGTCCTGCGGTAATACCGCGCAAGCAACGCCGGTAGTACCGTTAAAACTGACAAAAACTGATTTTTGACAGAATTCAACAGAGCTCAAAAGCAAGTCAGCATCTAAGATCCAAAGCATGTTCCAGAGACAATGTATTCATCTTAAAACACCAAGACTAAGTCTTACTTATTATCAATGTGTTCATCATCAAATATCATGACCAAAAACCTCCTGATCTTACAGTTTATTAGAATGTGCAAGGAGAGTGCGATTCCTAGGAGCGCGATGATAGGAGGGTATGTGCGTGTGGGGGCTGTCGAGCGTTGTTGTCGGGCTGTTCAGGGAAATGCAGGCTAGCAGTGTGCGGCCTGACGAGGTGCTGGTGATTGGAGTCTTGGCGGCCGCCACTGATTTGGGCGCACTTGAGTAGTGCTCGCACGGTGGGTTGAGCGATGAATCAAGAAGGTGCCTGATTGCAGCCTTGTTGAACTCGATGAAGAGGTTCATGAGTTCATAGCCGGAGATGAGTCCACCCGCAGTACAAGGAGATATACATGATGGTTGAGGGGATGGCGAGAGAGCTAAGGTGCATTGGACATGTTGCAGTTACATCAGAGGTCCTACTTGATCTTAATGAGGAGGACAAGGAAGGTGCCAGGTTGCAGCCTTGTTGAACTTGATGAAGTGGTTCGTGAGTTCATAGCCGGAGATGAGTCGCACCCACAGTACAAGGAGATATACAGGATGGTTGAGGGGATGGCAAGAGAGCTAAGACGCATTGGGCATGTTGCAGTTACATCCGAGGTCCTGCTTGATCTTGATGAGGAGGACAAGGAAGGTGCACTTCAATGACACAATGAAAAACTAGCAATTGCATTTGTGCTACTGAGGACTCCTCCTGGTACACAGGTCCGAGTGGTAAAAAACCTACGTGTATGCTCGGACTGTCATGCAGCAATAAAGTGCATTTCATAGGTTTATAACTGGGAGATCATAGTGCGTGATTGCAGTTGTTTCCATCGATTCAAGGATGGTTCCTGCACGTGCAAGGATTTCTGTTGATGAAATTGCATTTCACCAGGTTATCTTGTTTCTGATGGTTCAGTGAAGAGTGGATTTACTTCCATAGCAGATGCAGGTGGTGATGATGTATTTCTAAGGAACTACTGCAAGTCTTCAAAGGCTTGCCAATTTATTTGTAACACGAAGCTTTCAGTGGCCAAAAACTGTGTTGCTTATTCAAGGATATTGGAAGCAACATTGAAGCATATAATTTTCAGGTACTTCACCTTGTGTTCTAAAAGCCTTATTGATACACATTTTAAGGGCCAACAGTAAAGAATAACTCAAACCATTTATGGGAGTGTAAAGTACCTTGATCAGGCACAACCTGATCAATGGTGCAAACACGTGAAGTCATGAAAATCTGCAAGGCATTACCAAAAACAGTCAATTTTGTGACTTACATACTTAACTAGGTGTGTAGCTTATCAAGCAGCTAAAGGGGTGGAGAAGCAACTTGGGTCAGTCGAAACCTTTACAACATTAAGGTCAAATCACCTAAATCTGTTTCAGAATTTACCATTGCTTAGGAAACAGTTATATCAAGAGTAGGGTGATGCCAAGTTGTAACTGTTGTGCATCAAAAATGCCACAAAAAAATATATTTATAACTACGGACTAAAACGAGTCCATATTGTTGTTCATATGAAGTTGAGTATATATTGTACCATGAAGACTAATACACAAGACATAAGGGCATGCTAGTAAAATGTAAGGTGGACTTCTGCTGCTAAGTGCACTTGTTGAAACACTCTTACAATGAAATATAATAGATAATTTCATTAATCATCTATTATTGAGCATGCATATACATGAAAGAAAAATTCCTGACAAAACTGCAACTTGCTTGTCCTAATGCGCAAAAATGGTTATAGCAAGATATTGAATAGAATGGAATGCACAATTACATGCATATTACACAAATTTTTGCCTCTTTCAACACAACATTCACTTATATTTATCTAAAAATAAAATACTCAAGGTATTGCCCAACTACTTAGTCATCTGATTCTTTTCAGGTCTGAAAAACAGCGATGAGTTAACAAATATATGTCAAGGGGGGATGCACTTCAGGACAAACAGAGTACAATCATGGTGAGAAAAACACATGTCTTTCAAACAGAACAAAGAAATATAAAATTGAGTGAAACACCAAAAAAAAGAATCATTTGTTCAATAAAATGCTTTTGATGTAGTTCTCTAACCATTAAGGTGTTAGAGAACTCATCAAAATAATAATATTGTCATGTCATTGCTAGAGGAGAACCCAAGTGTGAGGGAGCAGCCCAAAATTCTAGAATTTTTTATGCAAAGGGAACCAAGAATCCACTTTTGGCCAAATTCAAACAAAACTGCTTGTCTGCCAAGATCACTAAAATCATTTTAATTCCCCATCTCACTCACAACATATCAGCCTCACAATGAGTAACATATTTTGAATCATGTAGTTATTAAGTGGCATATTGTAATTTTCTCTTATGTCTTTGTACTCTTCCAAGAAGCCAGGTACAAGAAGAAAAGTGTGCATTCTTGCGAGATCTCTGTAATATTTGATTATATATCTTTTTCTTCCTGCATAGCAGTAGCAGCATAAGTTCCTTTGGCAATAACAGATCCTATGTTTTTCTCTTGGTGTGCTAGAAAAGGCATTCTTAGGCGCAATATTAATGCCATAATTGCATTTAAATGTGTACACAGGTGTATACTGTCAATCTATTTCTTGGTCGCTGCTGGTAGCTGTTACAATATATGTATACAAACATAGTAACAAGCACTTAGGATCTTAATGACTATTAATAATTATCTTATGTTTGACCTCATTAATTTGTATAGCATTTGCACCATCTGATTTCCCTTTTTGACATGCTCCCTGCAGCAACGCCCGTGTACATTTGAAATGGACGCATAAAGTTCATGGTTGGAATCCTACGATGTTCACGCTCGCTCACACCCCGGTCAAGTACTGCACATTTGTCTCCAAGTTCATGCGGCGGGTGCTGATTGCTTGAATGGCTGAAGGCCCAGATTTAGACAGCATGTACCATGTCAAGCTCCGTGTGGCTTATTGAAGGACCCTGACATTAGGAAGCAAAGCGAGGAAGGGTTAAGCAAACTCCTCGATGATGTTGAGACGTAGCTCAATGAGACCAAATATACCGGTAGCGATGACCTGCTAATTCGATGTTCATTCCTATCCTTGCACGCATAACTCTTCTTAATATTGATGAGGAATACATCAGCTGCATGCCCTGGACACTCGAGTACTACACGTTGGTGAAGCAGGGGCCTAGCTACAAGGTTGTAATTGGCAAGTACTTCAGCGGTGGAAGAAGTACCAGACTCTCTTCAAAACCTCGTTCCTTCTTTGCAACCTTGTTTGGGGAGGGAGGCTGATGACACGGACCCACCTATCGGCGCGCAGAGGAGAACAGGAGCAGGTAGCGCAGACAAAGCTCACTCTCGATGTGGGACGATCGTCCTGTTGCGCGGGGGTAAACCCCTTCTTTTATTAGTCCCCCTACGACTCGTGAGCACGTCCATGCCGGCGACAGGAGGAGGTAGTGGGGAAGGGAGGCGGCGGCACGGTAAGGCAGCGTCGGGGACGGGAGAAGGCATCGAAGGGAAGGGAGGAGAGGAGGCGGCGGTACCATGGAGGAGAAGCAATGGTGCCAGGGAATGGAGGGGAGGCAGCGACAACGACACACAAGGAAGAGGCAGAGACGAAGATGTCATTCCTTCACCGCGCCACCATCTTGAGTTCACCGCAGCACGTCCTCTTCATCCTAACCTCCCCTGCACCACTATCGCCTCCTGCTCTGCACTGGTCGAGCAAGCATCGCCACCTCTTCCTCACTTACCACCGCCACCGCCACCACCTCCTCCCCTGGCCTCACATCTCCTCACCGCGATGTGTCTGGCAAGGGCTGCAGAGGCCAATAGGGGTGAGAACCAAGTCGCGGGTTGGGTTCAGGGTGGAAGAGGGTAGTTGTTGACACATAGCCCTCTTCCTTGCCGGCTGTCAATGGTTAGAAATGGGCAACACGTTGAGGAGAGAAGTCGACATCAGCTTCAACTTTCAAAGGCAAACAATCTATAAGCTCGAAATTTTAATTTTTAGGTAGTAGTAGTAGCAGCATGTAATGTAATAGGTGGAGTTAATGTTTCTGTTTATATGCGTGTGAAAGAAAATTAATATTTATTATCTGATTTAAAATTATGCCTACTGATATGTATCACTTTTTTTTTAGGTCCAGTTGCAACGTACACCCTACCAGTTTACTGGAAAAAACTGAATGAACATACCTACACTGAGGAGTGGGGGTTGCGCCGGGCTAAGCTAGGCCGGTGGCAGTAGAAACCCGTTTCCCCTCTCGTGCGGTGCCTGGTCACCTGGGGCCTGGGGAAAACCAGGCAGGAAGGAATAGCCAGGCCGCCATGATGTAGTAGCTAGTATGGGTTGGGCCGGGAGGGAAGGGTGCTTCGTTGCTTGAGCTATTTGAGGTTGGGCCGAGTACACAACAACCAACGGGTCCTATTTTCATTTTCCTATGAAAAAAACTTATTTTCCATTTTGTTCTCTTTGGGAGAACTTATTTTCATTTCGACAATGCCTTTTTTTAGAATTATTTTGACAATGCCTTAAGGTTGGTCTGCCAAACATTATCGTCGAGAGCTCAACCCGATCCTCCTCTACTTGCGCTGGAACATTTGGAAAGAGAGAAACAGACACACCTTCCAGAGTGAAGCACTATCGATCCAGCAGATTCTTCACCTGACCCAACAGGAGTTTCAACAAGAACGAAGAGCTTCCCAAAAAGTCGACTAGTAGCGCTTTTTTTTTGAGTGATTGTTTGGTGCTTTAGCCCCCTCGGGTAACGTGGGAACCATATATTAATGTAGCTGTGGAGTTGTAGGTGGTAGGTGTACAACTTCATTCATTAAGGTTCAAATTCTAATGTCTACTTATCTATGTATTCATGAGTACGCTTCAATAGCAAATTTTGTAAGATCATTGATTTATCTGCAGCCTATGTTTATCTAGGCATGTGCTAAGAAGGCACATTCTTGCGCGTGTGCGCACACGCGCAATCGCAAAAAAAAGTCCCTCGTATAACGTTCCCATAACGTGTCTTTCTCTAGCTGTGGGTCTCTTCAGCTTCTTGTTTTTGTAAACTTTTTCTAATTCTTCTATAAAGATTGGCCGAGCTCATGCTACACTTTCAAAACAAAAAGAGAGAGTGGGGGCACTTTTGTTTTCATTTGGAAAAACAATAATAACTTGCTGAACACCTATTTACATCCATAATAGTGAAATTTTACACGAAGTGCTAAAGTTGAACATAACTAACTACAAACCATAGCGTTGCAGCGTAACACAACAACCGCAAACTGGCACTGAACTATGAAATGACCCCTCCTCTTTTTTCTTTCTTTTCCCCAACAGTACACCTCTGAACTAAAAGGAAATATCTTGTATATTGGAAAACCTGTTATTGGCACTACACATACTACAGTGATCTCAATGACATTCACAATGCGTACTACCCAGATCATACGGGCGGTGGGGGCAGGTCCAGCAGGAGCCAGAAACCAACGCAACTATCAGAATTTAGGTTCTCTTGGATGGCCAAGAAGTGCAGGCCGCCACAGGCCTTCTTCGCCGCTTCCCACGCTTCTGCCTCCTGTGTCGTTGCAGCGCTCTTCTGGTAGCCGGCGTAGATGTATCTGGTCGAAACACCGGCTGATAGGATCAAGCTCGCTCTACCGGTGTCGGCCTCCATTGCACAAATCTCCAAACCATTCATCCAAGCTGCAAGGGTTAAAAAAACAAAGATCTCTAAGCCAATTGTCATAAATCTTGAAGAGAATATGGTCAAGTATGAAATCAAGGACAAATTGTATGGAGTTTCAGTCGGTTGATCGTCATGACAAGAATATTCATGAGATGCAAAATGTGAAAATGGCAACCTTACATGAAAAGGGTATGCAGCGAGATGGGTTGTAATATACCATTTGGTGCCATGCTTCTTGTATAATTGCTTTGCCCAAACCATTTCTTAGAATGTTATTGCAGACAACAGTAGATAATCTTCCCCAAATAATCTGTTAACCTTCTTGCTCAAGTGAGAGTCAAAACAGTGATCTTTTGTGAACAATAGAAATGATTTGTCATTTGTTCAAGTGATCATATCAGTTCTCACTCATGTTAAGAAAAGAAAAGGGCAAGCAAATGCATTACCAGTTTGTTACTTTACCATTCATTGGTTCATTCTACAGAAATTTTACGGTACATTCTATTAGTATATGGTGGTAAGGAGACCGAGTTCTTCGTCGAGCACAAAGAACATTTCGATATTGCCTGAAGCTTTTACTCTTACAACTATAAATAGCACATATCCTATGTATCAGCGATACAGGATTGATCATGGGAATTTCATTGCAAATTTACAATCAAAACTTAGAGTGCGTTGCAACTTCCGAACTGAACTCAGCATACCTATACCACAAATTAACCATGCTGCAGTTCTACTAAGCACTAACCAACTTAATTACAACATTTTGTCTTGGACAGTGCTCCTAGTTGAGTAAAATCTTACCCGCTAGAGGCTTGGCGCGCGAAGATTCCACGGCAACTCCAGGGACCAACGTGGTGTCATCAAGCTCAAATCCCAAGAGGTCCAAATCGAGCCCGGCACCGAACGCATACCTCCTCTCCAACAACTCCACCTCCTCTCTCACAACTGAACAAACACAAAACGACCAGCAAGAAACAAGAAGCATCAATCACTCGCATACATGCAGCTTAATTAATTTGCTTAGATGCTTAATTAACTACACTGTACAATGCACAAGTGTACTACTGCAATACTGACCGGAGAAGGGGAGCTGCACGAACGCCCACTTGTCGCCGAAAAGGTTCTCAGGTAGGCTGGTGGGGAAGGGGTTGTCGAGCGCGAGCAGCGGCTTGGTGCCCTGCTGGAACCCGGGGTGGCGGCTGTACACCGTCTCGTACCGCTCCTCAAGCCACAGCAGCAGCGACACGCACCGGCGGCTGGGCACGGCCTTGACCCCCAGCTCGTTGCATGCGCGTGTGATGATGGTCTGCATCTGCGACCGGAAGAAGCGCGCGCGGTCGGGCAGGGGCACGCCGAGGGAGGAGGCGACGGAGGCGAGCGCGTCGCGGAGGGTGACGCTGTTGATGGACGTGTTGGGGAAGAAGCGGGTGAGCTGGAGGGAGAGCGTCGCGTCGCACACCACCAGCTCCCACACCTTCTTGCCCCGGGCGTCCAGGATGGGCCGCGAGCAGAAGTCCAGCTCCCACTCCCGGATCCCCTCCGCGTCCGCCTCCGGGTCCAGGTAGCACACCTCAGCCAGCGGGTCCACCTCCTCCTCATCCTCCTCGTTCACGGGCTCCTCTTCGTCGGCGGTGTCGGCGGCGGCGGCCGTGGAGCTCTCGGAGGAAATGAACCGGCACGGCCTCCGCGACGGCGCCGTGGGAACGGTGAGGCGGTGGGCGTGCGGGTGTGCCCGCGCGGAGAATGAGGCCGAACCAGTTTTCCCTGGTGGGTTGGAGGGGAGGAGGCTCCGGCGCAGGGCGAGGCCGTGGCCGGCGACGACGGCGGTGGCGGTCGTCATGGGGCAGCGCGCGCCCACGGCCACACACACAAGCTAACGTTGGTGGTGGTGTCGCAGCGTTAGTTCAGTTCACCCAAGACGAGGGGATCTTCTCTTGATTTTTTTAATAATATTAATTTAAAATATAATTACAAAAATAGTCGAAACCAAATAGCGTCAGGAACTTTCAAATGGCAACCGTAACCTATT